>CM062603.1:0-600000 GCA_031470985.1 Agastache rugosa
CCATGCCGGTCAAAAACTACAACAGACTCAACACTCAAAGAAGGGCAAATACAAGAAGTTCACAAGAACTTACAGAGATAGAAAGTACTAGCAGCGCCTTAGAAGCCTCGATGCAGTTTGAAGTCACCGACAAACGAGTTACTGTGGCAGCAGGTTGCTTCTAACCGCAAGGCCAACCAGACACTACCGGCTAGATTGTCCAAAAGCCGTCCAAGAAAGACAAAGACCAACTCGAAAGCCAAGGCAAATTGATAGAAGGAGAGCCGATATCGCCGATGGAAGAATCAGCAGTGCAAACAAAATGGATGACATGCCATTTTCGTACTTTAAGAAGAAGCCCCGATGGCCCAAAGGGGAGGCTGAACTCCGATTGGGATATACATGCTTCATGGGACAAACAAAGTACCGGCATCGATGAAGTATGAGGTAATGTTTCCTCGAACCTCAAAATCTATCTAACATCTCACCATCACACGAACACTTCACAGCAAAGTCCTCCGCAATCTGACTACCCGATTGGAGCTCTAGTAGAGAAAGTAGATGAACGATTTCAAGGAGCTTTCCAAGAGATCCTTGATGTCATTATGCGTGAGGATGCCGAGCCAAGGGCAGAACCGGAAAAGACAAAGGTATCGTATCGCAACTCGATACAAACACAAATTAACAGAAGCTTGTTTCCACTTAAAAGACAAAATAGTGAAACAAGATCACGGATGAAGGAATTCTACTATGAGAAGAAACAAATTAGATGGAAGATGTGGAGAAAGGTCACAATTCGAATCGAAAAAGAAGTTTCCTACCGAGATCATCGAGCCGAAAAGCACCGAAGAGGTACTATCTAAGCAAGATAGTAGCTCTCATCAAAGCCAACGTCAACAATGGACGAGATCATTAAGGTGCTCAACGTCCGCTGAGAAGACTCAAAGCGGGACTGGGATACAACGAATCAAAAGGATAAGCCTCAAACATTGCCTCCAAAAGTGGAACAAAGGTAATGTTTGTACGTGCAAACGAACCTCCAATCCCAAGCACAGAACTCAAAGATCAACAAGCCAAGGACACAAAGAAAAGGCCGTAAGCACCACCGCGAAAGACATCCTCAAGCTCCGTCGAGGACACAACATGCATTAAGAAGGTCACCGTTGCAAGACAACCCTCAAGCCCAACTTCCACATGCAGATGACGTGCTCAACCTCAACGAAGAGCAACAGTCGATTTTACGTATACCAAAGAATAAGAATAAAGACGTCAACGATATCAACCTAGAGATATCGTAGATACCCACCGGATATCACTCATATGTGTACTCAGCCGGATAATCATTTCCAAAATACAAGATTTCACGGCATGAGACAGAGACAAAAGAACGTCTCAACCATAGGCACACAATTGGAAACCAAAAGAAAATCAAGACATCAAAACTAGACACCGAAATCAAGACCCCCGCTAAAGAACAACCGAAGAACACAAAGAATGTGTATATCGCATCAAACTTAGCCGGGGAGAATTATCGCATCAAATGACCCAATTCTGAGTCATCAAGCGTATCCGGGTCGTCAAAGGATCTCTCGTCTAATCCCACAAGGACCCAATTAAAACTCTACTCGAATTTTAATTTTTTATATAGGTTGCAAGCGAATCGACGCATCTCTCTGAGGAGTAGATTATAGAACGCTATGGTACTTAGACAAGTGGATGTTCCAAGCACATGACGCACCTAAAGCATCTACTCCAGGAGTATATCGAGCGTATGGTCCACAAGTAACATTTGGTGACAACTCCAAAGGCCTAACCAAAGGTTATGGTACATTTAAAACTAGAAATGTTATAATTCCAAATGTTTCTTATGTACAAGGATTGCAACACAACTTGCTTTCCATTAGCCAATTCTCGCGACAACGGCTTTTCATTAAGTTTGATGCATAGGGATGCACAAAGGAAGCACAGTGGAAACCAAGAAGATACTCCTAAGAGGGAAAAGAGAAGGAAATATGTATTTTGCTAATCGGAACGGCAGCCCTCCGTGAGACTTGTCTTGTATCGAAGAGCAAAGAATGAAGTCACTGGTCGTGGTACGTACGGCCGAATCATCTCAACTTCAAGACAATCAACAACCGGCTAGGAACCAAATTTCGCTAATGGAATTCCGTATCAAGTATATGACAAAAGTCATATGTGCAGCGCGTGTCAATAGGAAAGCAGACAAGAATTTCATTCTCTCTCAAGCCGCCAAATCGATCAAGTACTTCAACTCCTTCACATGGATCTTTTTGGTCCAGTTACTCGAGAAGTTTCAATGGTAGAAAATATACTCGGTCGTAGTGGATGATTTCTCAAGATTCACATGGGTATCATTCTTGTACCTGTAAGAAATAGCGAAACCAGACTAAGTCGCCTATCTTGCTGGAAAGATTATCAACACAAAAGGAGTGCAAGATAATGTCAATAAGATCAGATCGTGGAACGGAGTTTCTGAATGAAACTATTTATGATTACTGCGAGAAGAACGGAGTTCAACACCAAACATCTGCAGCACGCATACCTCAGCAGAATGGTGAAGCAGAAAGAAGAAACAGAACTCACAAGGAAGCAGCTACCTCAGTGCTAGCTAGCTCTGCCATTCCAAAGAAGTTCTGGGCTGAAGCAATCAACACAGCTTGCTTCACTCAGAATCGCTCCCTACTCACATCAAGGCAAGAAAAGACAGCGTATGAGCTATGGAACAACAGAATACCATACATAGGATATTTCATGGTATTCGGATCCAAATGTCACATCCTTAACAACAGGAAGACACAGCTCAAGACATTCGACGAGAAGACAGACCGAGAAGTATTCCTTGGTTACTCCGCTGTGAGTAAAGCATACAGAGTCTTCAACAGAAGAACTCAAATAGTCGAAGTAACTCCACATGTTACCTTTGACGAATCCTCCTTCGAATATAGAGATTCTATCAAACGAAGAAATGAAGGAGAATCTTCAAGACCGATTCAGACAAGAGCTCAAGAAAATAGAATTCAGGAATCTGGCCGAACCATTCATTTGGGACGATGAGCCAGAGGAGGAACTTCAAATCAACCAGGAAGCTCCACCAGCTGGAAATCGAGAAGAACCTTCAACGCCAAATCAACGGGGAACATCATCAGCTGGAAATCCAGACACAGCTGAATCCCCAGCTCCATCTCCAGCTGAGCCTCTACAGAAGTCTCCTCAAAATCTAAATCAAAGAGAACCAATCTCTCAAGACTTATCTCCTGAGCAACTCCAAGTCAGACGAAATTTAGCCACGTCAAGCATCAATCAATTGGAAGAAGAAATTCGTAAGAGGAGAAAATGGATTGAAGATCATCCATCATCAGCAATCATTGGAGAACCATCTGACCAAGTCAAAACCAGAAGCTCAGCTGCTCAAGCTTCATCGGATCATCAAGAAGCAAATCGACACAACTCAACTCTCGCAGAGCTAGAATCTGACGGTCTATGATGAAGACACTCTAATGGTGTGTTACGTAGCTCAAGTGCCGAGCCTCAATCAATTCTCGGCTTTGAAGAGCGTGCCTTGGACTAATGTCATGCAAGAAGAGCTGAACGAATTCCTCAGAAATTGTGTCTGGGAATTGGTCGACAGACCTCAAGAAGTCAAAGTCATAGGACTAAAATGGATATTCAAGAACAAATTGGATACCCTGGGAGTCGTCATCGTAAACAAAGCTCGACCGGTTGCCAAGGGCTACACTCAAGAAGGAATTGACTTCGAAGAATCATTTGCTCCAAGAGCACGATTGGAAGCAATCGTACTCTTTCTCGCCTATGCAAGACATCACAAATTCAAGGTCTATCAAAATGGATGTGAAGTGTGCATTCTTAAATGGAGAAATCAAAGAAGATGTCTACGTTGAACAACCTCCATGATTTGAAGTAGAAGGAAATAAAGTCTACAAGCTAAAGAAGGCTCTTTATGGATTGAAGCAAGCACCTCGAGCTTGGTATGACACTCATCAAATTTTCTTGTATCCAAAGGATTCAAGAAGGGCTCGCACGTAACTCTCTTCACCATCAAGTCGTAGAGAAGATATCCCGGTTGTTCAAATCTATGTAGACGACATCATCTTTGGATCAAGATCAAGCTTCTTATGCCAAAGATTTGGAGAGATGATGTCAGAGAAGTTCCAAATGTCCATGATGGGAGAAATGAGTTTTTTCCTAGGACTTCAAGTCAAGCAATCATCAGAAGGGATTTTCATAACTCAATCCAAATACGTGAAAGACTTGATCGCCAAGTATGGAGTTCAATCCAGCAGAACTGTAAAGATTCCAATGAACACCAACTGGAAAATTGAACCAGGAACTGAAGGGAAGTCGCTGATTCCAAAGAAATACGGAGGATAATAGGATCCCTGATGTATCTAACAGCAAGTCGTCCAGACATCTCTTTCGCAGTCGGAGTGTGTGCCAGATTTCAAGTTGATTAAAGGAAGCACACATGCAAGCAGCCAAGAACATTCTCAAATATCTCAAAGGAACTCGTAATGTCATTTGGTACCTACCAAGACAATCTACAAATGGACCTGATACCTGCATTCGTACTTCATCGGAGATCGGTTGGACAAAATCAACTTCGTGAACTTGTCGGGTTCTTAGGAAGTAAGTTGATTTCATGGTTTTCAAAGATGTAAACGTGCGTCGCAACTTCCACGACAGAAGGTAATATATGGCCGCCGGAAGCCGCCGCTCACAAATTCTCCGGCCGAAACATCACCGGATGACTAGGAAGTGAAAACTGGACAGGTTCTAATTTTCTGTGATAGCTCAAATGCGATTGCCATTTCAGAGAATCCAGTACTTCACACAAGATGCAAGCATGTAGACGTACGACATCATTTCATCGAGATCACGTAGAAAAGAGGGATGTGATTGTTGAGAAAATTCACGTACATACAATGGGCCGATATTCTCACAAAACCGCCGATAGAAGCAAGATTCAAAATGGGCCGTGCGGATTACTTGAACTACTCAACCTGTGACGATGCTTCACCTACCGAATGGAAGCAGTGAATATGGAAGACCTACCGAATGGAAGGCGACCAAATTGAATGGAAAGTGACCGAATGCAAGACAGATTGTAATTCAGAATCAACGTCACTGATATCAGCTGAGAAAGAATCCAGCTAAACCAGATGCTCAAATTGAAGGATTATTCAGCTGAGGGGGAACCAGCTGGAACCACGATGACCCAGCACACCCACTCAACCGAGGTATCAGCTGACTACAATGATCACTCGAGAGGTTTGCAACAACATTAACTACACCTACTCAACTGCTTTCACTAACTCATATCTTGTCATATCTAATCAAATTTAATTAAAAGTCTGCAAAGAATTGAATCATGGGAGTTTCGAGGCAAAAGTCAAAACGCCTCAACCGTTCTCTCTCGTGCATTAACTCGCATCTTCTAATCAAGAAATTGACATGACGCGAGAATCTCTCCTAGTCGTAGATCTTCTTATCAATAGACAAATCTTGATCGTTCATTCATCAAGAAAGCTCTATAAATATGCTAGAAGATATACGTAAAGCATCGCATCAACCCTAAAAAATTTTTCGGCATTCTTCTTATTTCCATCTCTTGGTATTATTTGTTTCTACTAACAAAAGTTGCGTAAGAAGAATATGAAATCCGTAAAGATATCTCCCGAAGCCGATCAAACTCGAAGAATCCGTCAAAAGCTTCAAGATAAGAGTTGCTTAACTCTCGTGAACCTCAGAAGACGGAAGTCCGTGTGAAGGCGAAGCCCATCGACGTATCCAAATTAACACAGAGAAGAGACTGCAAAGCTCAAGAACGTCATTCACTAGGAAGGTGCAGAAAACTTCCTGGGAATTTCAAAGGAAAAAGACCTCCTCCGCCCCACTGTTTCTCTCAACATAAAAGAGAGAATGGGACATACAACTCCCTGGGATGCAAAAATCAACGTCAACCGTACCCGGACCAGATGTTGATAAAGCCGTAGTCTTCAAGAGCAGTCATGTCAAAGCTCTTGCTCCACCACAGGAGGCACAGAAAAAGTTGCAGGAAACAAAGCAGCATGCATCTATCTCCGTCCCAGCTGGGAATCGGAGACAACTTGAGGAGACAAAACATGCTGAAGCACCATCTTCAAATAGAAGACTCAAGTCAAAGGTGCTCAGTCAGTCATCCGAGAAGCCAGCTGACATTATGAAAGAATTCGTAATTACTCTCCGAGGAGCAGAAGGCCCACAAGCAGTCGTTTCTTACGGTGGAGGAGAAGTTCATGCGCCTACGTGAACATCATCATCATCAACACCGCAACGGAGTATTCCAGCTGGTCAACTAAGCTTAAACCCCATGACATGGAATACTTCAACCTGGCCTCTCCTCAATCTTCTTCAGCTCCACAGGGACACCAGCTTCGAGATCTTCCAATGAAAGATGCTCAAGCCCCTGCACCAAGCTCAAATGAGAAACATCACCCAGCCAATGACCACCTGCAGCTGGATGATGATGATATGAGCTGAACCCAAGTCCCTCAAGTGTTGAATCAGACTTTCTCTTTCAATCTAAGAAGTCTGAAGGAGCAAAATTTGCAAGGAATGAAGTTGTGCCCGACTAAGAAGAGGCAATCTCCCGTGCCAACTCATCCCTCCAAGCACTCAGCTGGACTGCCCCAGCTGAATCAGGCCAAGGACGTTGTGTCTGCAATCACAGCTGAGGCTAATGCTACTGAAGAAGAGCGCCTAATACAATGCAAATCGAGCCACCTAGACTCCAAACCTCGCCGCTCGTAGCCGAAGACCACGGTTCGCCAAACTAAAACATCGCAATGCTCGATGGTGTATCTCTCCCACCCTGTTTGATCATGCCAAAAAGGGGGAAGTAAGGGATAAGAGACAAGTCAAAGAAGAGGCAAACTGTTGAGCTAGAGGAACCGAAATTAATCGAATTGTCAAGAAGAGACGAGTCAAAAGAAAGAAGCAATGGATGCAGAAGAGAAGACCCAGCCAACTGGGATTGAAGACTGAAGGATTGAAGACTGAAGATTTGAAGATTTTTTTCCTTCTTTCTTTTTCATGTGTTATAATGTATATTCTTACATTAATAAAACACAAGTTTTTCTACGTCATAAGTTGTCTCAGTTAGGTTTTGGCATCATCAAAAAGGGAGAAATTGTTGGGAAAATTATAAGGTTTCGATTTGATACCAAAACCCAACTGATTATCCAACCGAATAGATGATCGCGTCAACCTAAATAGTGTTTTCCAGCTCGCCTGTTTGAGCTTTAGATTTTCTAGGTTTACAGGTTAAGGAAGCGGAAGATGTTAGCCGACCCAACCGTGTCTACATCGAGAGTCACTAGCGAAAGACGGCGTCAACCTTCACCGAGTCCTCCACAGAAAGCATGATCAAGCCGAAGAGAATTCGAGCCGAGTTCAAAACACAAACTCGGTCCATGCCAGAACGAAGCGAACTAACTCGAAGACATCATCAAGTCATCCCAGGCTCGAATTCAAAAGCCAGCTCCAAAGGCAGAAGATCCCGGCGTCAGAGGAAGTCAACATGCCTCGACCAATGAGGGATTGCCAAATCAGCATCCTAGACTTCAGGACCTAGGATGTGACACAAATGAAGACAGGCGCAGATTCGCCCAACGGCAGATCTTGAATTTAAGAAGAGTAGGTATGATTCAAACGGCTTCTTCAACGGCTAGTCTTGAATGTCTACCTATATAAACCCGTCTTCAACCTCAGGATCAGATAACGGAAACACGAAAAACTCTCTACAAGCTTTCATTCTCTGAAATCCTCAATCTTTCAAAAGCTCTCAAGCAGTTCTTCATAGTTCAAAGAACACTTTATCTTAAAGTGTTTCTAGTTCAGAAACTGATTAGTTTTTCGTCTGATCCCTAGGCCAAAATCTTTGTATATCTTAAGCCTAGATTTCGAACGAGTTCATCATACTCTAAAGTTCTTAATTGTAAGAACTCGTTCACAGTTGGAACCCCAAACCAAACCCCTCTTACCCAGAAAGGTTAGGTCAAGGTTACGCTTGCTTGAAGCGGGAAATTCAAGTGTGTAAGGTTTTTTCGCACCCGTAAACCGAAAGGTTAGGCTTGACAAAGGCTCCGCAAACTGTTGGAACACAGCTCGGGTTAGAGTTGTGAAGTTGCTTGGTACTTGGAAACCAAGTGGTAGTGGATTACCAGTGAACCTGGTCGTGGACGTAGGAGGTGTAACTCCGAACCACGTAAAATCTCGCGTGCACTTTACTTTCTCTTTATATTCAGTTTTGTACTAACTCTTTCATAACATTGCATATTTGATCAAAACTGCATACGCAGCTGCTCTCCAAAGACAACTGTGTCTCTCTGAAAGTTGCACAACTTGACTAAACTGAAAACCTAAAGTTAATCTTTTCAAACTGAGTTTCTCTAAGTAACCGAGCTAAGTTTTCAAACCACCACTTTCCGCACCCCAGCTGAGTTATTTACCCAGCTGACCCTCCCCAGCTGGATCAATAACTGAGCTCACCAACTCTGTGATTTAACTTGAAAAAGTTTTTAGAAATCTATTTGGTTTATTCACCCCCCCTCTACACCAAATACCTAGCTCAGGGACCATCAATACTTATGTTATAAATTTCAAAACCTTGTTTTCAGACTGCTTAACTCTTATACGAGATGGTGTAGCTTCTTGACCATTCTCGTTGATTTCGATTGAACTTGAGATATGAATTGCCGATTCTGAGTAATGATGTCGTTGTTTGGTATTTGAATTGACTTCGTTTGGCTTGAAAGCGTAATTTATTGTATGTTTGGTTCCTGTTTGATAACTTGTGGTCGTTATCTTTTCCTTTGGTTTAATCCTTTGGTCTTCATTCTAAGTCGGGCTACGATAGAGTGGTATCAGAGCAGTTTGTCTGCTCTAAGTCTAAAATTTTCTCTTGAGTCTAGTCTGGACTTGAATCCCTAGACTAGTTGAGTCGTAAACAACAAAAGTCCATCACCTCATCTCATCCGGCAAGTCGGGTATGTATTTAAAAGTTTTCTAACGTTTAAAAGTTTAAAGTTTGAATTAAGTTTGAAATATGTTTTATGTCTATGCTATATATGAAATTCTGATGCTTGTTGTTGTAAGATTTAAATTCTAATGAGATTGTTTTGTGATGGCATTCGTAAGCGAGATGATGGAACAATTTTGCAAGCGAGTTGGTTGTTTGTCTTTGGAAAGTAACGTGAGCTTGGTACCACCATTGGGAAGCGATATAGAGTATGTGGAGACTGTGGATTCATGGACACACTTTTAGTCTCAGTGTAATTAATTCTTAAAATCTATTCTTATATAGGATGGCAGTGCCACGAGGCGAGGACGTGCTGAGAGAGTTTCAACATATCAGATGAGCTCTCGCAAGACCCTAGCTGAGTTTCTAGCCCGTTACCATCGTGTCTGGATGGATATCTGTGAGATGGGTATATCAAGGGTTCAGGGTATTATACGTTTGGTTCCTCTTCTCCCAGAGGAATGGCAGGAGTGGGTAGCTTCGCTCGTATCGCGGTTCGTGACAGAGCAGTACTGGGATCGCACTCTCTATGGTAACTGCCCAGGTTTCATTGCAGAGATCAGCTCCCGGTATATGTGCTACTCAGCTCCACCTCCAGGACCGTACTATCCGCCTCCCCGCTACCCTGAAGAGGGGCACTTCTCTAAGCATTTACCACAGGATGATCCCATCTCGTTTATGATTTTGCCGGCTGATCCCGAGCCGACATTTGTTGGCCCTCAGTCTTCTAATTTTGGTTACGACCCGAGCACTTTTGCTACTCAGCCTACCTCACCGTCGGTTGGTTTTGCTTCACCCATACCACCGACATACGCTTTAGCGTTAGATACAGTTCCTCCTGTTCCGGAGCTTTACCCAGCACCTCCGCTAGAGGTAGCTCCTTTCTACCCATCCAGTGAGGTTCCTCGAGTTTTCGAGCGCACTGACTTTGAGTCTTTTTACTGTTCTCACCACTCTAAGCCTCAGCGCCTAGACGAGTGTAATACCCCGCTCTTTCATAATCGGACATAGAATTAATTAAGAATTTGCCCAAATAATTAAGCTGCGAGAATTTAGAAAGAATATAAGTTCCGGCAATAAAATTCTTTCGGCAGCCCTACTTTGCCGAATTTAAATAATTCAAGATTTTATCTCATCCTGATTAATCTGAAATAAGTTGACAAAGGTGTTTAAGATTTACGTGCTTAAAGTGAGTGAATTGAGAAATATGTTTGATTATTTGAGAGAATTGATTTTCCCAGAGATCGTAGAATTTCTCCGGCATTTCTATTTTTAGTCCGGATTTTATTTCCAGGAATTTTCTCGAGAAAGCTTAAATTAGGGTTAGAGAAACCCTAACAAGTTTATGAAGATCGAGAATTTAGTATTTAAAGCCGAGATGATTATGATTAATGTTGTTTGGATGTTTAATTGATTAATGAGAGAGTTAATTAATTAATTAATTAAACTAAGACACTATGCATGATATTTATGGATTTAGCTTATTTAATAAGCTTTCTTTATTAAATTAAATCCTAAAAATCTAAATGAGAGATTGTTGGTCCCGAGACGGATACCTTGGTGTAGAGGTGGGGTGAATACACCATGGTAACCAAATAGCAGGGTAAACACAGCTAGTTGTGTGTGTGTGTACGTGCGGAAGCTAGCGGATTTGAAAATCTGTCTTTAACTTTAATTTTCAAAACTTTGTTTTTCTTTTATTCTTAGTTTGGGTTAGCAACTTGAGAAGAATATGCTTAAAGACAGAGTTAATACTAACAAGAATAAAGCAGTAAAGAACAACGGTTTTTAACGTGGTTTAGAGAATGACTCCCACATCCACAACCAGAAACTTCTGGTAATTCACTAAGGATACCACTGACTTTCCGCATAGTCAGCAAGTGTTGCAGCTCCGTTCCTTGAGCTGGATACACGTTTATGCGTACTGTATCAAAACGTAATCAGACTGTTTACGGGCACAACTGAAGCCTACCTTTTGTTTACGGGTACTGAAGAACCTGACCTTAACCTAACCTTTTCTGGGTAAAGTGGGGTTTGGTTTGAGGTTTCCAACTATGAACGAGTTCTTACAATGAAGAACATTTGGTTAAATGAACTCGTTCAAACTAGGCTTAAAATATAGAAAGAATTATCTGCCTAGAATCTAATGGGAGAAGAGATATGTAAACTGAGCTAATGTGAGCGTTGAAAAGTTCAGGCTTATTTTCTTTTAATCCTTCAGGGCGATTTGTAATAACATTCTTCTTTTGAATAGCTCTTTCATCTCTTGATTTTCGCTCTTTCTTTTTATCTCTGCACCCACATTTTTTAAGTGTGAGAAAGACTCATATTTATAGGGAAGGTTTAGAACTAGCCGTTGGAAAGAGCCGTTCTGAATCCCTACGGAGAGCAGTCCTAGACTTGACATCTAGGTGCCTAGCAGTTGACTAATCAACAATTCCTGTCAGAACTTTATTTCAAGTTGTCATTTGACTTCTGCTGAAGTAAGATGTATCTAAGTTGTGTCTCGATCTCAGCTGATTCAACCTGAGCTGTGATCTCAACCTGAGCTGTATCTTAGACTTGAGTTGTGTCTTCAACCTAAGCTATGTCATTGACACTGAGTTGGGTTTTCGACATCGAACTGGGTCTGTGACTCTTAAGCTGGGTTGATGTTTCTGAGCTAGGTTTTGTCATTGAGTTGAGTTGTCACTTAAGTTACTTCTTTTCCGCAGCTGTCTTTAGATGAACTTGATCTTCTTTCTTCTAGACATCATTGAATCAGTCGCTTGGCTTGGCCTACTGAGTCTTCTGGTTGATCGGTTGGGTTTTTCTTCTGTGACTTCTCTCTGCTGTGTGAGTCTGTGTTCAGCTGTGTTGGATTCCAACTCAGCTTCATTCGGCTAGATCTTCAGTTGTCTTCTGAGATTACACCTGTTAGTCTAGAAACTCTATAAGCTCAAACAGGCGAGCTGAAAGAATACTTTGTGCAATCATCTACTCGGTTGGAGTCAGTTGGGTTTTGGTATCAAATAAAAACTTTTATTATTTTTCCCAACAGATATTTGATAGTACAACTAAATACTATGTTAGATACTAAAGTACTAATTAAATTAAATAATAAAATCTAACCTAAGATTTCCTCCCAACATGTAATCATTCCATATAGTATTTTGTGTCTAACATCTAATTAATGTGTTAGCAACTAACACCCTCATTCATCATCTCTCTCACTCTCTCTCACTCCCTCTCGGCACACACACACAAACATACTCACACACACCTACACACACTCATCCATCATTGTTAAGCAAGATCAAGGATTCAAGCTCAAGAATTTAAAAGATCAAGCATCCATTTTATTCAAGAAGGTTAGATCATCCACTAATCAAGTTCTTAGCTTGAATTAAGCATGAAAATCCCTATTTTTTCTTCCAAAAGTTTCGAAAATTTTAGGATTTATGGTAGATATTTTTTATATTCAATTTTTGTGTTAAATCCTTGATTTATATCCCAATTCTACCATTAATTCATGAAGAATCAAACTCTAACCCTAGTTTATATTTTTTTCGAAATATTTGAATAAATTGGGGGTTCTTGATTCTTGGGTTCTATGATCAAATTGATGATTTATGTGAGCTCCTAGGATGTATATAAGCATGCTTGATGGCTTAATTTAGCAAGATTTGATCAATTGTTATTTTATTTTAATTAGGGCCGAAAATTAAGCTTAATCTTGGGATTTTTTATTTTGATATTCTATGATTAAATTGAGGATTTAATTGAGCTAATGTGATGTTATTAAACATATTTATGCATGGATTGAATGAACTGAATCATCCTTGCCCTAATTTCAATGTTATTCAAAATTTTTAGGGTTCTTAATTTGGGAATTTTTTATGATGAATTTTTATGGTGAAATTGATGATGGATTCATGTTTATGATGTTGAAATAAGCTTATAGTAAATTTATAAGAATTTTTAGAGCTCAATTGATTGGATTTCAAAAATTAAAGTTTACTAAAATTTAGGGCTTTTTAATCTAAAGCATAAATTGATTAATTAATGATGTAATTAGCCTCTATAATTATATCTAAGCATGCTATAAGTTGAATTGGAGGAAAATAAATTTTCTAAACCCTAAAAGATGAAAAAGTCGAAACTTTAAGTGAAGGGTTTTGATTTTTCTTCAACTTATTTAAGTAATTATGTTATAATTGAGGTTTAAATTTAAATAAACATATTTGGAAGTGATTAGAATGAAATTGGGAATTTAATCCTCAATTTCTCAAAAGGGCCGAAAAATATATATGTATAACGGCCATGTATTGGATTTTTAATTGAGGAAATAATGATAGAAATAAAATCTACGTTAAAAATTAAGTGACGTAGAATTTTTCGGAATTTTAATACGAAGTTTTAAAAATTTTCTAATTTCCGACTATTTTTCGAAGTCGAAAATTTATACGTATAGACTACCTTGTTTGATAATGTGATTGTGTAATTTTGATTTATATAGAATGATAAGCTTATGGAATTAAATTGAGAATTTTCGGAGCTCGTTTGTCGAGCCGAACACATTTTGAGATTTATGGTATGAATAGTAAATGATGAGATTAATTGTTAATTATATGCTAATGATGAGAATAATTGTTAATTACATGTTAATGATGAGATTAATTTCTAATTATTCATTAATGATGAGATTGATTGCTAGTTATATATTAATAATGAGATTGATTGCTAATTAGATGTTAATGATGAGTTTAATTGCTAATTATATATTAATGATGAGATTAATTGCTAATTAGATGTTAATGATGAGATTGACTTCAAATGATGCTCCAATGATAAGTTTAATTGTTGATGATATGTTATTGATGAACTTAAATGTTAATATGATACTTGAATATAAATAAGATGTTGATGATATGAAATGATGATCTTATATGTTAATAGTATGATGATTATATGTTAATGATGAACATATATGATAGTGAAATGCTTATGTGTTAGTAATATGATAGTATGATTGATGATGAGCTTAAATGATTAATGATGTGATTAATATAAGTTTAAAAGTTAGTAAAATGTTAATGATAAGATGAAATTAATTAATAGAAATGTAATTAAATGTGCTGGGAAAATAACAAACATTTTTGAAGTGATACCAAAACCCAGCTGACCCCAACCGAGTAGATGATTGCACAAAGCCTAAAGCATTTTTCAGCTCACTTGTTTGAGTTTATAGAGTTTCTAAGTTTACAGGTAGAGTCGCTGAAGACAACAGAAGACATGGCAGAAGACACAACAGCCGGACACAACAGGTACTCGACAGAAAGGCATCAAGCAGAGTCAAAGACCAAGCAGTATCAAGACCCAGCTCAGTGACGGAAACCCAGCTCAGTGTCAAAGACCCAGCTCAGTGTAAAGATCCAGCTTAGTGTCAATGACACAGCTCAGGTCTAAGACAACTCAGGTTAATGACACAGCTCGGGTTGAAGACACAGCTCAGAGTCGAGACACAACAGAGTCCAAGACGCTGAAGACACAGCAGAAATGCTTAGCAAGCTCGAAGATGAAGACCTTCTCCAAGACAAGATCCCGATGTCAGAAGATCTTATCTGACGCAGTCAAATCAGAGAAGAAATAGCCTCTGCAGATGCAGACCTACTTCGTAGGTTAAAAGGCCAGAAGTAAATGAAAGTAGGTAAGATTCAAACGACTCTCTTCCAACGGCTAGTTTGAATCTCCACCTATATATATCCCTCCTCCACCATTGAAGAAAGGGGGACTGGCGAGACGACTGAAGAAATAAAAAGAGCAAACAGAAAAATGAACAACAATCTTAATAGCCAAATCTTTCAAGAACACCCGGCCAGTCAGCTGTGTTCTTAGTTGTTCACATATTCAGTCTTAGGCAGAATAGATCAGAATAGAAATATCTTAAGCCTAGTTTGAACGAGTTCATCATACTCCTTATTCTTCATTGTAAGAACGCGTTCATAGTTGGAAACCCCATATCCAAACCCAAACCCATAAAGGTTAGGTAAAGGTATGCCTGCTCGAAGCGTGTAATTCGAGTGGTTAGGTTTTATAGTACCCGTAAACTGTAAGGAAGGTTCTTTAGTACCTGCAAACTGAAGGTGTAGGCTTGACAGTGCCCGTAAACTGTTGGAACACAACTCAGGTTCGAGTTGTGAAGTTGCTTGGTACTTGGAAACCAAGTGGTAGTGAATTACCAGTGAACCTGGTCGTGGACGTAGGAGATGTTACTCCGAACCACGTTAAAATTACTTTGTTCTTTACTGCTTTATTTATTCATTCAACTAACTTCTCACGCATACATCTCAAGCTGCATAAACTGACTAACTGAAAAGTGAAACAAAGATTTGCAATATAATTTAAAGCAAATGTACGGACTTTCCAAACCCACCAACTTCCGCACACACTCACATTTGCCAGGTCAATCAAGCTGTCATCCAGCTAGATCAGACACATCAGGCTCTCTCAATAGAGTTTTAACTGGGAAAAGTTTTTAAACCTTGGTGTATTCACCCCCCTGTACACCAAGGTATCCGTCTTGGGACCAACAATTGGTATCAGAGCAGTGGTTCAAAAGATCACTGTATTTGTGTCAAGTCAGACTCTTTGCTGATAGTGGTCACCTGAACAGATCCTTAATTTTTCAAAATCTTTTTAAAATCATTATATTGCATACTGTCATGGAATCTTCTCTGTGCAGGAATCTTCCAACATTCTCAGTCGATGATTATCAGATATGGAAGTTCCAACTCAAAAGCTTTCTGTGCGCGTAAAACGACATGATATGGGATGTTATCACAGACGGACCCATCATCATGAAGTCAGAAAGAAAAGCAGAAACCACACCTGGAGCAGAACCAGTACTACGGCAAGTTGTGAAGCCAAGGAATGAATACTCTCCAGAAGAAATAAGACAAGCTGGATTGGACAGCTACACTCGCAACATCATCTCCTCAACGGTGACGGACGCTTATCTCAGCAAGATTATCAACTGTGAGACAGCTAGGGGGATGTGGGACACTCTAGCCAAGCTGTGTGAAGGCTCAGAGGAAATTCAAGAGAACAAATTCTCAGTTGCATGCCAGAAGTTCGACAACTTCAAGCAACTCCCCTACGAGTCTATTGATC
The DNA here is from genome assembly GCA_031470985.1 of Agastache rugosa. Taxonomy (NCBI): domain Eukaryota; kingdom Viridiplantae; phylum Streptophyta; class Magnoliopsida; order Lamiales; family Lamiaceae; genus Agastache; species Agastache rugosa. The sequence goes on from CM062603.1 coordinate 16,229, forward strand.
AAATGGAGCTAAGATTCTCCAACCTCATCATCGAGATCGAGACGATCCGAACTGGGAAATATACAGTTCGAGATAAGAACTTGAAAGTTCTTGCAGCTCTCTCCTCAGAATGGTGTACACACAAGGTGGTTCACCAAAGCAGAACTGATCTTGGCAGTATGGAAACGAAAAATTGTTCTCCATCTTGAAAGCCAACGAATTTGATCTGGGGATCACAAGCGGAGAATCATCCAGCCGGATGAATGAAATGAAGCTGAATCCCAAGGCAAAGGAGACAGCTCTCAGTGCATAGTTAAGAAGATCAGCTCAATCAGCTAAGACTGAAAAAGTCAGAAAGGAGTTCAAAAATATGACCAAAGAAGAATTGCACGAAGAAGTTTCCATACTTGTACGGAGCATCAATAGGCTGGATCACAGCAAGGAAAGGTACAAGAAGATTGTGAAGGTTCATCACGACAAGCAACTCTACCCAAAGAGAAACCCAGCTAAGTCATCCTCCTGAAGAAAGGATAAAGGGTTCGAAACGAGCGAAATGGATGATGATCAAATCTCATTCTCCGACTCAGATGAGGATGATTACCTTGATTAAGATGTCTGGAACATCTTACTGAATCAACCGATGAAGAAAATGAAGAAATCCAGCTAGCTGACTGGGACCAGCTGTGAAATAAAGACAGCTGGATACAAAACTAAAAACTCAGCCAGTCACACTGCTGAGTACATTGGTCTCAAGAAAAGAATCGAGAAGCAAGAGACAGGAATCACTGGATTTGGGACAAACATTGCTCACCTGCTATACAAACGGAGACCTCATCAAAGGAAGTAGGATGCAGCTGAAGAAAAAGCCACCTACTATCAAATCAAGGAGGAACTCTACACAGCTGGAAAGAGAGCAAAATCAAGTAGAATGCCCAGCTGGACATGGCAAAGCTGATTGCATGCTAAAAAGAGACCTCAACGAAAAAGTGCTCAGCGACTTCAAGAGATTGCTAGAAATCCTTGAAATCTAGCCAGCTGAGAATTCGGAGCTAAGGAATGAGCTCAAGCAGAAGAATGTTCAAGAAGCTGAAGATGGCCAGAGTTGAATCATAACAGACTGGCTCCAGCCAATACAAACACAGCTGGAACCAAGGCCAAGGATGTTCCAAAAAGATCGAACATCATCAAGCCAGCTTTCAAAGCTCAGCCCTGCTAAAGAAAACAATTTGCTCAGCAATCTAAAGCCCAAGAAAAGCAGCGGCTCCCAGCTGGACACAAAGCTAAAAGGCAGCAGATAAATCCAGCTGACTGGAATCAAAATCAAAGGCAGAGGTCGTTCAGCTTAGACATCAAGGTCAACCAAAAAGACACAACTGAGGATCTCAACTAGACATGAAGCTGGAAATGAACCAAGCTTAACTTCAAGATTTCAGCAGACGGAATATCAAGCTAGATGTCAAGCTGACAGACTCCAGCTGGGAAATAGACTTCAAGTAGTCAACAAGGTCCAGAGAGGAGATGATCCATTCAGGGACCAACAATGCCCGGGACCACTTAAGTCATCGCGCAGAGCGCAATGAGTTCAATCTGAATCGTCGTTCCGCTTCCAGAATGGTATTATAATAGAAATTCTGATCCTCGAAGCGAAAGTTACGTCCGTTTTAAATTCTGCCGACGACGATCCCTTTCGCGATCTCTCACCATCAAATAATTAGCTGCAACTCGTTCCACATCAAGCCAGGGGAATCAAACCCAGCTGATAAAATAATTGGAATATCCAATTGAGGGGAAACTCAGTCCAGCAGAATTGTCAAGCAGAGCATCCAGCAGGATATACCCAGCTGGATCATCGTGTGTCTTCAAAAAGAAATCAGACACAGCTGGACCAGCTCAGCAGAAACCCCAAAGATCTCAAGATGAAGTCATCAAGCCTGGGGGAATCAAACCCCGCTGATAAAACACAATTGGACTATCCAATTGAAGGGGAACCTTGCAAACAGAGCCTTCCCTCAGAGGAAGAAGGGCAAGATGACTCACTCCAAACTGAGTTATACAGCTGAGAAAGACCATCAATTGGTATCAGCTGAAAAAGAAGAGCCAAAAGTGCATAAATTGGTATCAACTCCAAGCTGACTGGAGTTACCAAGAACCGGAAGAAATTATTGCCAGAACGCCGCCGCCAGACCTCGACTCTCCTTCCTCCCAATATCTTTTTGATGAACCAAAAAGGGGAAAAGGATTGAACAAAAAAAAATAGAAACCCAGCTGGGAAAGGATTGAACAGAAAAGGAATCTAGAAGAGGCAAATTGCGAGCTGGAAAGACAACTGGAGAAAGAGTGCAAACTCTCGTCAAGGCATGTGGAGCAGCCAGGAAGAGTTTTGTTAGGACTTTTGTTTTGTGTTTTTATGTAAAAGTTTGTAAAGGTTTTGGCATCATCAAAAAGGGGGAAATTGTTGGGAAAATAATAAACATGTTTTGAAGTGATACTAAAACCCAGCTGGCCCCAACCGAGTAGATGATTGCACAAAGCCTAAAGCATTTTTCAGCTCACTTGATTGAGCTTATAGAGTTTCTAAGTTTACAGGTAGAGTCGCTGAAGACAACAGAAGACATGGCAGAAGACACAGCTAAGCTGGACCCAGCTGAGGTACTCAGCAGAGCAGACCAAGCAGAGTCAAAGACCCAGCAGTATCAAGACTCAGCTCAGTGACGGAAACCCAGCTCAGTGTCAAAGACCCAGCTCAGTGTAAAAGACCCAGCTTAGTGTCAATGACACAGCTCAGGTTAATGACACAGCTCAGGTTGAAGATACAGCTCAGGTTGATGATACAGCTTAGGTCTAAGACACAACTCAGAGTCGAGACACAGCAGAGTTCAAGACGCGGAAGACACAGCAGAAATGCTTAGCAAGCTCAAAGACGAAGACCTTCTCCAAGACAAGATCCCGATGTCAGAAGATCTTATCTGACGCAGTCAAATCAGAGAAGAAATAGCCTCTGCAGATGCAGACCTACTTCGTAGGTTAAAAGGCCAGAAGTAAATGATAGTAGGTAAGATTCAAACGACTCTCTTCCAACGGCTAGTTTGAATCTCCACCTATATATATCCCTCCTCCACCATTGAAGAAAGGGGGACTGGCGAGACGACTGAAGAAATAAAAAGAGCAAACAGAAAAATGAACAACAATCTTCATAGCCAAGTCTTTCAAGAACACCCAGCCAGTCAGCTGTGTTCTTAGTTGTTCACATATTCAGTCTTAGGCATAATAGATCAGAATAGAAATATCTTAAGCCTAGTTTGAACGAGTTCATCATACTCCTTATTCTTCATTGTAAGAACGCGTTCATAGTTGGAAACCCCATACCCAAACCCAAACCCATAAAGGTTAGGTAAAGGTATGCCTGCTCAAAGCGTGTAATTCGAGTGGTTAGGTTTTATAGTACCCGTAAACTGTAAGGAAGGTTCTTCAGTACCTGCAAACTGAAGGTGTAGGCTTGACAGTGCCCGTAAACTGTTGGAACACAACTCAGGTTCGAGTTGTGAAGTTGCTTGGTAGTTGGAAACCAAGTGGTAGTGAATTACCAGTGAACCTGGTCGTGGACGTAGGAGGTGTTACTCCGAACCACGTTAAAATTGCTTTGTTCTTTACTGCTTTATTTATGCATTCAACTAACTTCTCACGCATACATCTCAAGTTGCATAAACTGACTAACTGAAAAGTGAAACAAAGATTTGCAATATAATTTGAAGCAACAGACGGACTTTCCAAACCCACCAACTTCCGCACACACTCACACAGCCATCTGTGTCAATCAAGCTGTCATCCAGCTGGATCAGACACAGCAGGCTCTCTCAATAGAGTTTTAACTGGGAAAAGTTTTTAAACCTTGGTGTATTCACCCCCCTCTACACCAAGGTATCCGTCTTGGGACCAACAAAATGTTTTTTTTTTAGACTTCTAGAGTTATGTTTGATTAGCTAATGACTAAAAGTTTAGATTTAAGATAGAGAAGTTTAAGTGCTAGTGCCGGAAGAAAACACTAGAAGCCGAACCAGAGAAGAAAATCCGTAGTAGCGAAGCAGCATCCCTTATTTCTCGATTTATTCTTCTCGCTCTTATGTTTAAACCTATTCTTAAATTGAAGGATCGAGCGGGACCGGTAAGTGAATGGAAAACGAGAAGTAAAGCCTTAGTTCAGCAGCATCGATATAGGTGGGCTTTCTAAACTAATGAAATGTCGAATTTGACTATATGGTTATGATTATGTGAAGTTTTAAATTGATTGACTTGCCAATTGTTTAAAGTATTTTTGTATGTTACCATCTACCAAGGAAAGATGAATTCGGTCCTACGCAAGGTGGGATTTGTGTACACAGTTTGTAATTATGCGCCTTCCTTTTGGTTGTAGCATCCCGGAAATTCAGGGCCAGAAAAATCCGAATAAATTAAAACTTTTGGGATTAAGTTAGATAGGTTCTTATTCTCGGATGATTTAAAAGAATAAAATTATTTCTTTTGAAGAGAAGATGAAATCCTTATTTATAAAGGTTCAAGAGAGATTATATTCCGAGAATAAAATCAATAAATGTTAAAATATAAATTCCTCTTTTATATTTTAAAACAAGCACGAGCATAGCATTATTATCTGCAGTATATCATCTTATGTATTACATTTATCATTTTAAGTAATGATAAATCAATGTTATTAATTAATTTATATTAATTAGCTATGTGATTATAGAGCCGGATAAACGGGCTCGACTATGTGAATTTAATTACGTGATGATGTGCTATACAAGATTAACAATCGAAGAGGCAATATAGTTACGATAAATAATTATATTAAATAATTATGTGATTTACATTAAGATCGATTAATTGGAAATTAATCGATAAGAATGTACCGGACTAAATTATACGTACCGAACTAATTAGAATAGCGCGATATATTACACTCCCTCCGTCCCAATAGCAAGGTCTCACTTGCTTTGGGCACGGTTCTTAAGAAACAAGAGTAAAAGGAGAAAAAGTGGTAGGTACTACAACTTTTGAAGAGTTAATTATTTCCATTTTTGGAATGAGACCTTCCTATAGGGACAGACAAAAATGAAAAGCGAGACCTTGCTATTGGGACAGTGGGAGTACTTTATAAGAAGGGAATAATAGCTTGTAAAAATAAATAAAAGAATGAAGAAAAAGGAGAGGAGACGCGTGAGAGAGAGAGAAAGAGAGCAATCATATCTGCTTTTCTCTCTCCGAATAATAATACAGCTGATATAATTATTCCCCCTGCCATCTCCCGTTCAAACACTCAACCCCCTCATCTCCCACTTATAACTCACGCTACACACACCAGTCCATCATTCATCCTTCATTTTCCTCTAAAAAAGAAACTAGGGTTTCTGTCTCCAAACCCTAGCCACCACCTGCCGTCACTTCCACCACCGTCTGACGCCTTTACCGCCACCGCCGGAGGCACCAAGGCAAAGGGAGTAGCACAAGAGAGAGAGAGAGAGAGAGAGCAACAGTAGCAGTGAAACGTGAGGAACAAGGGTTCCGCCACTCATCCTCCACCCTAACCACCATTTACCACCGCCGTCTACCGCCACGATTGCCGTTTCCGGAGGCACCAGAGGAGCGCGATCGATGAGAAAAAGAGAGAGGACAACTACTGGTCGAATGAGAGAGGGAGAAACCACCGCCGCCGTTGCTCCTCCACCACCACCCTCCATCGTCTGCCGCCTCGGAGATGTCGGAGGAGCGACTAACGGATGAGAGAGAGCGAGAGCAGCAGGGCAGCAACAGCAGGCAGAAGGTTCGAGGGAGAGCAGACGTACGTGAGAGAGAAAGGAGGAAGGAGGAAAAGGCTAGGTATATGGTTTCACCTTTCTACCTATGTTTCTCCTTCATTAATACGATTCTAGGAGCTCGTTAAGAGCAAGATATTAATTTGAATATGAAAAATGAGGCGTGATGATAAGAATTGAGCATGATGATGTTTGATGATCTTTATGTGTGTATTCTCGGTTTTACGGACTATGTATTGGTTGTTGTGTGCGTACTCGTTTTTGTGATATATCTTGAGTAGAAGTCGAACTAGGGCCTGCCCTTTCGTGTCATTGAAATATGAGAATCGATATATAAAGTTATCTAGGACTTTAAGATGTTATATATGATGGTTTGATTGAGTTTCATAATTCTTTGCTGTGAAAAATATTCAAACCTTAATCTGCTCGAATCTGATCTGCTGAGCTCGACAGGTTAGGAGTCGAGTTTTACTCCCATCTTTTACTATGTTGTGTATTCACATGTTATGAAGAACATATCCGAAAACCAGCCCCATTCATTGAGTAGAACTCGAGTTATGATTTAAAGAGCAGACCTGCTGTCTTTGAACGTGAATTCTGTGCAGATTTTTTGGTTTTGGGGTTGTAGCACCTTGTGTCTTATGATTTGCAAGTTTTTCCTTTTAGAATAAAAATCTAGACATTTTAAGCTTTCTATAATGATAAATAAAACCATTTTTGGTCAAACGGATGAGTCGTAGCGCTCGTTGCAAGTTGACCTTTTTTCTCAAACGCCACAAAACATGACAAATTACTTGCCCTATGATTACGAGTGAAAGCATGCTAAGTTTTGAGGGTCGATGACTTGTGATATATAATGTATGAGTTATACATTATCCATGTATAGACCTATAGTTTATGTATTTCATTCACTATATGTTCGAAAATAAAGGATCCATGAAAGTTGGGAATTAACAGCAAATTCTTCAAGTATTGTCGCAGCCCGACTCAGAATAAAGATGACCGAGCCGGTGGGTCCCAAGACGTATACAATTTATGATTAACCAAGGAATGGATAACGACCCAGTTATCAAACAAAACCAAATATTTGATAAAACATTCTTATCAAATGGATAATTTTGGAATTTGAATGAAATTCCAACGAGCATGGTTATCCAAAATTAATAACAATATCATGCTCGACATTCTCCAACCAAAAATGGAATATTACCAAGGAATTATGTTCAACCAGATATCAACAGATATATCCATACGACCAACGATGCCAAAGAATCAATATCAACAAGAAGATCATTAGATCCAGAAAGCACGATAAAAGAGTCATAGGATTTAGAAAATCTCAACAAAGAATTGACAACTGATTTCAAGTTAGAACAAGTTTGCAACTGAAACCTTAACTATCTGTCGCAGCCCGACTCAGAATAAAGATGACCGAACCGGTGGGTCCCACGACGTACACAATTTATGATTAACCAAGGAATCGATAACGACCCAGTTATCCAACAAAACCGAACATTTGACAAACTATTCTTAACAAACAACGATACCGGGAGTTAAACTTATTCTTGAACAACATCTCAACGAACATGCTTAACAAGAAATCAATAACATGCTCGACAATTCCAACCAACAATTAGTATCGTACGACCAACGATGCCAAGAGATCAATATCGACAAGAAGTCCATTAGATCAAGAAAGCACGATAAAAGAGGGTCGTATGATTTAAAAGATCTCAACAAAGGATTGACAACATATTTCAAGCTAAAACAAGTCTGCAGCTGAAACCTTAACAAATAACATTAACGATTTCAAAGTCGAGAACATGCTTCATACTTCAACATATATTTCAAAGTATTGCAGCGGAAAAACATAGAGAATCATATGTATGAAGACATATGACTCAACTCTAGTTTAAACAACTTTCAAAAGACTCAACCAACAAAAGTCCGTCCAAGCACACTCCCATCTTCATCCGAGCTAACCTGCACAATTTAGAAATAACATGCAGGGCTGAGTACGAAGTACTCAGTGGACACATGCCAAAAACATTTGAAAACTTGCTTCTTAGAGCTATAGATTAAACTTGCCATAAAGCATTGCACAAGTAACTTTTTGAAAACAAACTTGTGCTTGCTCAAGCATCTTCTTTTGATATAGGTGACTGCAGTCAAAATACTCATTAAGTATGAACCATATCTACTATAAATAGTAGTGATGAGAAAGAGGCCTCTTTCTCAATCACTTGTAATCGGTCTATCAGAGAAAGGCTCACGATTACCAATGTAACCGGCCCATCAAAGAAAGACTCTCGATTACTAATGTGTACACAAATCTCACCTTGCGCGGGACCGAATTCGTCCTTCTTCAGTAGATGGTATCATACAAAAACTTAAAACATTTGGCAAGTTAATCAATTTAAAACATCACATATATATAATCATATATATATAGCATTCATCATTTCTTTGTTTAGAAAGCCCACTCCGATAAGCCGAAGCTTTGGACTTAACCTTTATCGATTCTGAATTTTCGGATTCACACTTCCACTCGATCCTTCATTCGAACTAGAATTCAGAACGAGAATTAACTACTATCGAATAAACGAATTCGATATTCTTAACTTCTAATTTACTTCGAAATTCTACGTCGAAACTCGACGAAACTTGAGAATTTCTAACTTAACTTCTTAAACGCTCTTACTCTATCTTAACTCATCATTAACCAAAATCACACTTAACATAATCATACATTAATTACTATTCATATCTTCAAATACGAAACGGATTTGACTCGACAAACGAGCTCTGAAAATTCTCAATTTAAATCTACTTACATCTTTTAACATAATAAACATAATTACTCAATCATATCATCAATCCAGATCACGTACACATATAAACCTTTAACTTAGAAAAATAGCCGAAAAATAGAAAATTCTTAATACTTCGTATTTAATTTCTGAAAAATTCCACAATACTTAATTTTTATTGTAGAATTCAAATATGTGATTATTTTCTTGATAAAAAATCAAATAATCATTTAATTTCCTTTAATTATTTTCGGCCCTTTTATAAAATTAGGATAAAATATCCAATTTCATTCTAATCAATTCCCAACATCTTATTTTAATTTATAAGCTATATTTATAGCTTAATTACTTAATTTAATTGGATAAAAATCAAAACTCTAATATATATATATATATATATTTCGACCTTTTAATGAATTAGGGCACATTTGCTTATTTTTATCCATTTCAAATTACAACATGCTTAATTAATATTCTAGAGATTAATTGTAAACTCAATTAATCCATTTAAACTCTAGAATAATTATTTTTAATTTATTTTAAAAGCTAAAAATTTCGAAATTAATGAAATTGAGCTCCAAAAATTCTAACAAAATTCCCACATGCTTAAATAAATATCATAAGCTCAATTCTATCATCAATTTCATCATTCAACATCAAAATCAAAAAGCCCTAATCTTAAGAACCCTAGATTTCGAAAATTCCAATAATTGGAATAATTATGGTTCAACCAATTAATTCAATGTATAAACATACTTAACAACATCATATAAGTCCAATTTAAACATCAATTTAATCAAAGAATATCAAAATCATAAACCCTTAATTTTAATTAATTATTTTCGGCTAAATTGAAAATAATAGAAGGGCTTTGATTCTTCGATTACTTCCAACATCAAACATGCTTAAAATAATTATCTAAGCTCAATTAATCAATCAATTTGATCTTCTAACATCACAATTGAAAAAGCCCTTATTCCCTAAATTTTCGAAAATAATAAGAAATAGGGTTAGGGTTTGATTTGATCATGATTCAATGATCTATCATGCATCCTAAGCATGAATTAAACATCATAAATTAAATTCAACATCATCTACTAATATTCTTCAAAATTTTCGAAAAATATGAAAGAATGAAAAGAGATGATTTAACCATGATCTTGAGCTAAAACTTGTACTAAACACTTATCTTACCTTGATTAATAATTTGGAGATGATTTGATCTTCGATTTGAGCTTAAAAATTGAAGAAAAATGGAAGAATGGTGTGTGAAGGAGCTGCTGTTCTTGCCGCTGTCTTTCACGATGGAAATGGGAAGAAATGGCTTGCTAATCACACTTAATAGCTACTAACTTAGTCAACTTGCTTAGGTCATTGCTTATGCAATAATTAGGATTATTTAATTAGTTAAATACTTAGTTTAATCAATTAATTACTAACTTGCTAATCATAACTTCATTCTCTATTTCTTGATTTAGAAAAATCAATTAGGGCATCTCAAACCCTAATATAAATTTTCGGAAGAAAATACCGAAAAACGAACCATTTATGAAATAAATAAGATTATTATTTTTAATAATTAGTTGCTAATAAAATAAATTAAGAAAATTAAATTCATAATTTTCTCAATTAAAAATCATGCATAAATGCACAATTCGATAAACATAAATTCTAATTCGTTTCGATTAACCCGAGACGAAACAAACATAATTATATTCCACTTTTTCGGCACAAATTTGGATTGCCGAATAAAATTATTAAAAAGGGAATTTTTCTTCATCTTCATTCTCTTAATTTAGTTAAAGAAATATTAAGTTTAATTATTCACGAAAACGGGATATTACATTCTCTCCCCCTAAAAATAAATTTCGTCCCGAAATTTGCTTATCACAAGGACAAAGCTCGGGATACCTTTCTTTCATCTTTATCTATCAATTTCAACATTTCTTTTTCTGAGCCATCGGCTCCACTTAATCTTTACTAGCACAATCGATTTAACTTTTTAGCTAATGGATCATTCGATCCAAAATTGGTTCTAGGTTTATCTCAAAACTGAGATCTGGGTCTAAGATTGCTTCTTCTTCTTAAATAACATGGTTGGGATCGAACACGCATTGTGTCGCAGCCCGACTTAGAATGAAGATAACCAAGCCGGTGGGCCCCACGACGTACACAATTTATGATTAACCAAGGAACAAGATAACGACCCAGTTATCCAACAAAAACCTATCATACAGTAAATCATACTTTCAAGTCAAACCAAGTCGAATCAAATATCAAACAACGACCTCAATAACAATTTATACTTTAAGTTTAAAATCAAAATACCTGAGAATGGTCAAAAGACAACACCATCTCGTATCAGAGTTTAGCAACGGAAACAAGGTTTATCAAGTCATAGCTTCAACATCACACTAAGACAACAATTACTGAATAAATTCAGAGTGTTGCAGCGGAAACCAACATGACATATCTTTGGTTATATGTATGAAGACATATAACCCTGCTCAACATCAACAAAGTCTTAAGAGGTCAACAACAAAAGTCTGCCCAGCACACTCCATCTTCATCCAAGCTAGCCTGCACATCTTAGAAATAACATGCAGGGCTGAGTACTTTGTACTCAGTGGACACATGCCAAAATAATTGAAAATTTACTGCTTAGAGCTATAGATTGACTCTTGCCATAAAGCATAGCACAAGTAACTTTTATAAACAAACCTGTGCATGCTCAAACCTTTTTCCTTTCATTATATGTGACTGCGCAGTCAAAATACTTATCATGTATGTACCACATCTACTATAACTTTTGAGTGTTGAGAAGTAGGCCTCCTTCTCAAACACGTGTAATCGTCCACTCCCTTCGGAAGGCTCCCGATTACAAAATAGTGTACACAAATCCTACCCCTTTCGTAGGACCGAATTCGTATTTTCTTGGTAGAGGGTATCATACAAAAACGTTAAAAAAAATTGGCAAGTCAATCACTTTAAAAATCATCGCACATATATATAATCATAATATCACATTCTTTATTTCTTTAGTTCAGAAAGCCCACCTGGACTGAAGCTACTTTATCTATACTTTAACTTCTCGGCTTTTCCCTCACTTTTCAGTCCCGCTCGTTCCTTCATTTAATAATTAAATTTAAACGTAAGAGCGAGAAAAATTTAATATTCAAATGAGGGATGCCGCAGCTATTCTTAAAATTTCTCTAATTTGTCTCGGCTTTTTCTAGGGTTTTTATCTCGGCAATTAGGAACTAAACTTTTCTAACTACTTCCTCTTTCTTACTTAACTTCTTAATTGATAAATAATCGATTATAACTTCAGGATATATTTTAAAACATAAATCCATATAATTCCTCATTTAACTCCATAAATAAACATGTAATCACATAAGTCATCATTTAACTCCATAAATGCATATAAGCATATAATTAATAATTAAACTCATATTAATCACTTCATCCATCATTTAAACTTATTCTTAAATATATTATCATTCTAAAGAAATTAAACATATCATTTAATCATATAAGTGTTTATTTAAACACTTAAACTCTTATTCTAATTTAATAAGCATATTAAAATGCTTAACTTCTTTATTAACAAATACTCATAACATTATATTAATAAAATATGTCCTTGACATATTTATTTATTAATGACGTATCATTAATACTTAATTCGTCATTAACACGTCATTAGCAACTAATGACCACTAACATATATAATTAATAGCTAAAATCATCATTAACATTTAATTGATGATTGCTATCTTCATTATCCTTTATTTAACATATATTTAATCTCTATTATTCATATCTTTAATTTAAAAATATTTTTGACTCGTCAAACGAGCTCCGAAAAATTTCAAATTAATTCCTTATACTTTTTATACTAAATGTGACATAATTTCATAATCACATCATTAAAACAGATCTTCTATACGTATAAACCTCCGACTTCGAAAAATGGCCGGAAAATAGAAAAATCTCAAAACTTCGTATTAAAATTCCGAAAAATTCTACGATACTTAATTTTTATCGTAGAATTCATTTCCATCATTATTTTCTTAATTAAAAATCATATACATGGCCTTTTAATATATATATATGTCGGCCCTTTTTAGAAATTGGAAAATAAATACCCAATTTCATTCTAATCAATTTCAAACATCTTAATTTAATTTATAAGCTATATTTATAGCTTAATTACTTAATTTAATTGGATAAAAATCAAAACCCTATTATAGATATATTTCGACTTTTATGTGAAATAGGGCACAATTGCTTATTTTTATCCATTTCCAATTACAACATGTTTAATTAATATTCTAGAGATTAATTATAATCTCAATTGATCAATTTATGTCGCAGCCCGGCCTAGAATTTAGATGACAAAGCCGGTGGGTCCCACGACGTACACAATTTATGATTAACCAAAGGATAAGATAGCGACCCGGCTATCAGTTAATAAGAACAAAGGACACTTATGCTCAATGATTTCTCAACTTAGAATAAATATGACATACATGTTTCAAAATCAACGAATATAACTTAATCAGCTCGGAATTCAATAGACCTGTTCAAACATATTATCAACAAGAAACAAGAAGACGACAAGCTGATTTTAGGATCAAGAAAACACGATAAAGAAAACTGTTTCAAGTTCGACAAAGCTTTCTCAAGCAACGAACAACTTACATGTATATATATATAATCAAGTAGCTGGGTTTCAAAAGAACTTGACAAAAAGAGAATTCGACTTTAGAATTCAAACGGCTTAAACATAGTTTGACTCTAGAATCCAACATCATTAACATCAAATTTCATAAACTTTCTCAAAACAACCATCTTATCATAGCAGCGGAAAAACGAAAGAATATATGTATGAAGACATATATTCTAGGTCTAACTTCTCAAAACAACCTTTAAGTATTTAACAACAACATCATCCATCCAGCACACATCATCCTCATTCCAGCTAACCTGCACATTAAAAAAATATATACAAGGGGCTGAGTACAAAGTACTCAGTGGGCACATGCCAAAAATACTTAAAAATTTACTTCTTGGAGTTAGGGATTAAACTTGCCATAGAGCATAAGCACAAGTAATTTTTCTCAAAAACAAACCTGTGCATGCTCAACATTTTCTTTTCTGTAAATCATATTTGTCTGGCCAGACATATACTTTATGAGGTATGTACCAGATCTATAATCACATAGTGATAGTGTTGTGATGGTCCCTGAGCTGGGTACTTGGTGTAGAGGGGGGGGTGAATACACCAAGTAGATTTTTCTAAACTTTTGTCAAGTTAAAACGGAGTTGAGTGAGAGCTCAGTTATTGATCCAGCTGGGGAGGGTCAGCTGGGTAAACAACTCAGCTGGCGGTGCGGAAAGTGGTGGTTTGAAAACTTAGCTCAGTTACTTAGAAAAACTCAGTTTGAAAATATTAACTTATCGTTTTCAGCTTAGTCAGGTTGTGCAACTTTTCAAGAGACACAGCTGTCTTTGGAGAGCAGCTGTGTGTGCAGTTTTGAACAAGTATGCAATGATATGAAGGCGTTAGTACACAGCTGAATATAAACCAAAAGTAAAGAGAGAGAGATAGAAGCAAGCGAGTTTTTACGTGGTTCGGAGTAACACCTCCTACGTCCACGACCAGGTTCACTGGTAATCCACTACCACTTGGTTTCCAAGTACCAAGCAACTTCACAACTCTAACCCGAGCTGTGTTCCAACAGTTTGCGGGCACTGTCAAGCCTATACACCTTCAGTTTGCGGGTACTGAAGAACCTATCCACTCGAATTACGCGCTTCGAGCAAGCGTACCTTTACCTAACCTTTCTGGGTTTGGGTTTGGGTATGGGGTTCCAACTGTGAACGAGTTCTTACAATTAAGAACTTCAGAGAGAGATGAACTCGTTCGAAATCTAGGCTTTAGATATACAATGAGTTTGGCCTAGGGAACAGACGAAAAACTAAGCAGTTTCTTAACTAGAAACACTTTAAGATAAAGTGTTCTTTGATCTATGTAGAACTGCTTGGGAGCTTTTGAAAGAATAATGAATTCAGAAAATGAAAGCTTGTAGAGAGTTTTTCGTGTCTGATCCTGAGGTTGAAGACGGGTTTATATAGGTAGAGATTCAAGACTAGCCGTTGGAAGAGAGCCGTTTGAATATCACCTACTCTTCTTAAATACAAGATCCGCCGTTGGGCGTATCTGCACCTCGTCTTCATTTGTGTCACATCCTAGGTTCTCGAAGTCTAGGATGCCGATCCGGCTCCTCATTGGTCGAGGTAGGTTGACTTCCTCTCGATTCCGGATCTTCTCGCCTTTGGAGCCGGCTTTTGAATTCGTAGCCGGACCGTCTCGACGTGGAGTCTTCGGAGATAGTTCCTTTGTTCTCGTACATACCTGGACCAGCCGTGTTTTGAACTCGGCTCGAATTCTCTTCGGCTTGATCGAGCTCGCCGGATCACTCAGTGAAGGTTGACGCTCGCCGTCTTTTGCTAGCCGACTGGTCGTGAACACAGCTCGGTCGACCGTCGTCTTCCGCTAGCCGACTCATTGTGAACACAAACTCGGGTTGACCGTCGTCTTCCGCTTCCTTAACCTCGTAAACCTAGAACATCTAAGGCTCAAACAGGCGAGCTGGAAAACACTATTTAGGTTGGCGCGATCATCTATTCGGTTGGAGAATCAGTTGGGTTTTGGTATCAAATCGAAACCTTATAATTTTCCCAACAATTTCCCCCTTTTTGATGATGCCAAAACCTAACTGAGTCAACTTATGATGCAGAGAAACTTGTGTTTTATTAATGTAAGAAAATACATTATAACACAGGAAAAAGAAAGAAGAGAAAAAAAAAATTTCGTCTTTCAATCCTTCGGTCGAGTGGTCCTCTCTTCTGCATCCGTTGCTTCTTTCTTTTGACTCGTTTCTTTAGCTGATTCTGATCCAGCTGGTTCCTCTAGCTCAACAGTTTGCCTCTATTGACTTGTCTCTCTTCTCCCTTACTTCCCCCTTTTTGGCATGATCAAAACAGGGTGGGAGATATACACCATCGTCTGTTGCGATGTTTTAGTTTGGCGAAACTGTGGTTTTCAGCTCTGAGCAGCGAGGTTTAGAGTCTTAGTGGCTCAGCTGTTGTATTAGCTGGCTCTTCTTCGCCTGCATTAGCCTCACCGTGATTGCGGACACGTTCTTGGCTCGATTCAAGCTGGGGGCGGTCCACCGAGTGCTTGGAGGGATGAGTTGGCACGGGAGTTATCATCTTCTGAGTCGGGCACAATCTTCATTCCTTGCAACTTTTGCTTCTTCAGACTTCTTAGATTGAATGAGAAAGTCTGATACAGCACTTGAGGGAGTTGTCTTCAGCTCATATCATCATCATCCAGCTGCAGGTGATTGTTGGCTGGGTGAAGTTTCTCATTTGAGCTTGGTGCAGGGACTTGAGCATCTTTTATTGAAAGATCTCGAAGAAGGTGTCCCTGTGGAGCTGAAGGAAACTGAAGATAAGGCGGTTGAAGTATCCCATCTGTCATGGGGTTTAAGCTTGGTTGTTCAGCTGGAATACTCCGTTGCGGTGTTGGTGATGATTATGTTCAAGCAGGGGCGTGAACTTCTCTTCCACCGTAAGAAACGACCGCTTGTGGACCTTCTGCTCCTCGGAGAGTGATTACGAATTCTCTCATAATGTCAGCTGGCTTCTCTGCTGACTGACTGAGCACCTTTGATTTGAGTCTTCGGTTTGAAGACGGCTTCGCATATTTTGTCTCCTCAAGTTGTTCCGATTCCTACCGGACGGAGTTAGATGCATGCTGCTTTGTTTCCTGCATCTTTTTCTGTGCCTCCTGTGGCGGAGCAAGAGCTTTGACATGACTGCTCTTGAATACTCCGGTTTCATCAACATCTGGTCCAGGTCTGTTGACGTTGATTTTTGCATCCCAGGGAGTTGTGTGTCCCGTTCTCTCTTTTGAGATGAGAGAAGCAGTGGGGCTGAGGAGGTCTTTTTCCTTTGTCATTCCCAGAAAGTTTTCTGCACCTTCCTGGCGGATGACGTTCTTGAGCTTTGCAGTCTCCTACTGCGCTGGCCTGGTTCTGTCGATGGGTTTCACCTTCTTCTGGACTTCCGTCTTCTTTGAGGTTCCTGAGAGTTAAGCAACTCTTATCTTGAAGCTTTGACAGATTCTTCAGGTTTGATTGGCTTTGGGAGACATCTTTCTGGATTCCATGTACTTTTTCTGCATCTTTTGTTAGTAGAAACAAACAATACCAATTGATGGAAATAAGAAAGAATGAAAAACTTTCTACTTTTGATGCGTATATCTTCTAGCATATTTAAAGAGATTTCTTGAAGGAATGGACGATCAAGATTTGTTTGTTGATAAGAAGATCTACGACTGGGAGTGATTCTCGCGTCATGTCAATTTAATGCGAGAGAAAACGGTTGAGGCGCTTTGACTTTTGCCTCGAAACTCCCATTATTTAATTCTTTGCAGATTTTTAATTAATATTGATTAGAAATGACAAGATGTGAATTGACAGAAAACAGATTGAGTAGGTGTAATTAAAGTTATTTCAAACCTCTCAGCTGATCATTGTAGTCAGCTGATACCTCGGTTGAGTGGGTGTGCTGGGTCATCATGGTTCCAGCTGGTTCCCCCTCAGCTGAATAATCCTTTCCTTTCAGCATCTGGTTTAGATTCAGCTGGGTCTGCTTCCGTTCAGCTGGGTCTGCTTCCGGGCCATTGGTCTCGTTCATTCGAGTTTCGTTCTGGGCCAGTCTCGTTCCATTCACTGGTCTGTTCTGGTCATTGGTTCCGTTCTGGCCTTTAGTTCTTTTGAAGTTCGTTTTGGTCTGCTTCCATTCAGCTGGGTGAAGCATCGTCTGGGTTGAGAAGTCCAAGTAATCCGCACAGCATTTTGAATCTTGCTTCTATCAGCGGTTTTGTGAGAATATCAGCCCGCTGTATGTCTGTGTGAATTTTCTCAACAATCACATCCTTCTTTTCTACGTGATCTCTGATGAAATGATGTCGTACGTCTACATGCTTGCATCTTGTGTGAAGTACTGGATTCTCTGATATGGCAATCGCACTTGAGCTATCACAGAAAATTGGAACCTGTCCAGTTTTTACTTCATAGTCATCCAGCTGATGTTTCAGCCAGAGAATTTGCGAGCAGCAGCTTCCAGCGGCCATATATTCTGCTTCTGTCGTGGAAGTTGCGACGCACGTTTGTTTCTTTGAAAACCATGAGATCAACTTACTTCCTAAGAACTGACAAGTTCCTGAAGTTGATTTTCTGTCCAATCGATCTCCAAATAAGTCCGAATCCGAGTAACCGATCAGTGTAGATTGTCTTCGGTAGGTACCACGTGCCCCAACATTCGAGTTCCTTTGAGGTATTTGAGAATGTTCTTGGCTGCTTGCATGTGTGCTTCCTTTGGATCAACTTGAAATCCGGCACACACACCGATCGCGAAAGAGATGTCCGGACGACTTGCCGTTAGATACGGCAGGATCCTATTATCCTCTCCGTATTTGCCGGAATCAACCGACTTCCCTTCGATTCAGGTTCAATCTTCCAGTTGGTGTTCATTGGAATCTTTACAGTTTTGCTTGATTGAACTCCATACTTGGCGATCAAATCTTTCACGTATTTGGATTGATTTATGAAGATCCCTTCTGAAGATTGCTTGACTTGAAGTCCTAGGAAGAAACTCATTTCTCCCATCATGGACATTTGGAACTTCTCTGACATCATCTCTCCAAATCTTTGGCATAAGAAGCTTGATCTTGATCCAAAGATGATGTCGTCTACGTAGATTTGGACAACCAGGATATCTTCTCCTGACTTGATGGTGAAGAGAGTTCGTCTCATGCGAGCCCTTTTTGAATCCTTTGGATAATAGAAAATTTGACAGTGTCATACCAAGCTCGAGGTGCTTGCTTTAATCCATAAAGAGCCTTCTTAAGTTTGTAGACTTTATTTCCTTCTACTTCGAATCCCGAGGTTGTTCAACGTAGACATCTTCTTTGATTTCTCCATTTAGGAATGCACACTTCACATCCATTTGATAGACCTTGAATTTGTGATGTGCTGCAAAGGCGAGAAATAGTCTGATTGCTTCCAATCGTGCTACTGGAGCAAAAGATTCTTCGAAGTCAATTCCTTCCTGCTGAGTGTATCCCTTGGCAACGAGTCGAGCTTTGTTTCTGATTACGACTCCCAGGGTATCCAACTTGTTCTTGAATATCCATTTGAGTCCTATGACTTTGACTTCTTGAGGTCTGTCGACTAATTCCCAGACACAATTTCTGAGGAATTCGTTCAGCTCTTCTTGCATGGCATTTGTCCAAGGCACACTCTTCAAAGCTTCGAGAATTGATTGAGGCTCTGGCACTTGAGCTACGTAACACGCCATTAGAGCTGTGTCTTCATCATAGACCGTCAGTTCTAGCTCTACTGAGAGTTGAGCTGTGTCAGCTGCCTCTTGATGATCCGATGAAGCTTGAGCAACTGAGCTTCTGGTTTTGACTTGGTCAGAAGGTTCTCCAATGATTGCTGATGATGGATGATCTTCAATCCATCTTCTCCTCTTACGAATTTCTTCTTCCAGTTGATTGATGCTTGAAGTGGCTAAATTTCGTCTGTCTTGGAGTTGTTCTGGAGTTAAATCTTGAGAGTTTGGCTCTCTTTGATTTGGATTTTGAGGGGATGTCTGTAGAGGCTCAGCTGGAGATGGAGCTGGGGACTCAGCTGTGTTTGGATTTCCAGCTGATGATGTTCCCCCTTGATTTGGCGTTGAAGCTTCTTCTTGGTTTCCAGCTGGTGGAGCTTCTTGATTGATTTGAATTTCCTCCTCTGGCTCATTGTCCCAAATTAGTGGTTCGGCCAGATTCCTGATTCTATTCTCTTGAGCCCTTGTCTGAATCAATCTTGAAGATTCTCCTTCGCTTCTTCGTTTGATAGAATCTCTATATTCGAAGGAGGATTCGTTAAAGGTAACATGTGGAGTTACTTTGACCGTTTGAGTTCTTCTGTTGAAGACTCTGTATGCTTTACTCACAGCGGAGTAACCAAGGAATACTCCTCGGTCTGTCTTTTCGTCGAACGTCTTGAGCTGTGTCTTCCCATTATTGAGAATGTGACATTTGGATCCGAACACCTTGAAATATCCAATGTATGGTATTCTGTTGTTCCATAGCTCATACGGTGTCTTTCCTTGCCTTGATGTGAGTAAGGAGCGATTCTGAGTGAAGCAAGCTGTGTTGACTGCTTCAGCCCAGAACTTCTTTGGAATGGCAGAGCTAGCTAGCATTGAAGTAGCTGCTTCCTTGATAGTTCTGTTTCTTCGTTCTGCTACACCATTCTGCTGAGGTGTGCGAGCCGCGGATGTTTGGTGTTGAACTCCGTTCTTTTCGCAAAATCATAAATAGTTTCATTCGAAACTCCGTTCCACGATCTGATCTTATTGCCATTATCTTGCACTCCTTCGTGTTGATAATCTTTCCAGCAGATAGGCAAACTTAGTTCTCGTTTCGCTCTTCTGGTACAAGAAAGATACCCAAGTGAATCTTGAGAAATCATCCACAACGACCAGAGTATATTTTCTGCCATTGAAGCTTGCTGGAGTAACTGGACCAAAAAGATCCATGTGTAGAAGTTGAAGGACTCGATCAGTTGACTGAGCTGGCTTGAGAGAGAATGAAATTCTTGTTTGTTTTCCTTGTTGACACGCGCTGCACATATGACTTTTGTCATATACTTGATCTGGAATTCCATTAGCGAGCTGGTTCCTAGCCGGTTTGTTGATTGTCTTGAAGTTGAGATGATTTAGCCGTACGTGCCATGCCTACCGACTTCATTGTCGCTTTTTGATACAAGACAAGTCTCCGGAGGGCCGTCGTTCCACCGGCGAAGTACATATTTCCTTCTCTTTTCCCTCTTAGGAGTATCTGCTTGGTTTCCCTGTGCTTCACTGTGCATCCCTGTGCATCAAACTTGACAGAAAAACCGTTGTCGCAGAATTGGCTAATGGAAAGCAAGTTATGTTGCAATCCTTGTACATAAGAAACATTTGGGATTATGACATTTCTAGTTTTAAATGTACCATAACCTTTGGTTAGGCCTTTGGAGTTGTCACCAAATGTTACTTGTGGACCTGTACGCTCAATATACTCCTGGAGTAGATGCTTTAGGTGCGTCATGTGCTTGGAACAACCACTGTCCAAGTACCAAAGCGTTCTCATCGACTCCTCAGAGATGCGTCGATTCCTTGCAACCTAAACAAAAAGTTAAAATTCAGGTACCCAGTTTTAATTGGGTCCTTGTGGGTTAGACATAGATCCTTTAACGACCCAGATCTGCTTGATGACTCGAATTGGGTCATTAGATCTGATAATTCTCCCAGCTGAGTCGATATACACATTCATTGTGTTCTTCTTTTGTTGCTGGCGTGGTCTTGATCTTCGTGTCTTCTTGTTTTGTTGTCTGTATCTTGTTTGATTTCCAGCTGTGTGCCTAGCTGAGACGTTCCTTTGTCTCTGCTGTCTCTGATGCTGTGGCTGGAAATGATTATCCAGCTGATACTCGTATGAGTGGTATCCAGCTGGGTATCTCTGATATCTTGGTTGATATCGATCAACGTGCTGGTGCTGTGGCTGGTATCTGTAAAATCCAGCTTGTGGTCTTTGTTGAGGTTGAGCACGTTGCTGTCTGAGCTGAGCTTGAGGTTGTCGCACAGCTGACCTTCTTGTTGTCTGCTGTGTTCTCGACGGAGTTTGAGACTGTTTCACGCCCGTTCGTTTGACGTCCGCCGTGTCCTCAACGGAGCTTGAGAATTTTTCACAGCCGTTCTTCCCAGAAGCCTTTTCTTTGTGTCCTCGATTGTTGATGCCGAGCCGCTCGGGGTTGAAGGTTCATTTGCTCGTACAAACATAACCTTTGTTCCACTTGTGGAGGCAATGTTTGAAGCATCCTTTGATTCGTTGTATCCCAGTCCCGCTCTTAGTGCTGCTGGACGCTGAGCACTAATGATCTCGTCCATTGTTGACGTGGCTTTGATGAGAGCTACTATCTTCTTAGATAGTACCTCTTCGGTGCTTTTCACCAATGATCTCAATCGACTTCCTTTCCGATTCAACCGTGACCCTTTTCCACATCTTCTATCAGCTGTGTCTTTTCAGTGTTGACTTTCTTCATCAGCTGATCTTGTTTCACTATTCTGTCTTTTAGTGAAACGACTTCCTGCTGGAGCTGAGTTGTATCAGCTGTGTCTGATACTTTTGTCTTTTCCAGTTCTATCTTCAGCTCGGCATTCTCACACATAATGACGTCAAGGATCTCTTGAAGCTCCTTGGAATCGTTCATTACTTTCTCTACTAAACTCCAATCAGGTACTCCAGATTCTGAGTCCTGTGTAGAGTGTTCGTGTGATGGTGAGGTGTTAGATAGATTTAGAGTTCGAGAAGTTACCTCATCTTCATCGATGCCGTCTGTTTGTCCCATAAAGCAAGTATCCCAATCAGGTTCATGATTGGCCATCAGGGCTTCTTCTTCAGAGTCTGAAAATGGCATATCATCCATTTTATTGCACTCCGATTCTTCATCTGCGATATAAGCTCTCCTTCGGTCCGCTGCCTTAGCTTTTAATTGGTCTTTATCTTTCTTGGACAACTTTGGACAATCTTGTCGGTAGTGTCCTGGTTCCTTGCAGTTGAAGCAACCTTCTTCAGTTCGTTTGTCAGCTGACTTCTCATCGACCGTCGCGTACTTATCTCTGTAATTTCTGAAGAACTTCTTGTATTTGCCCTTGCTGGTGTTGAGTCTGTTATAACTTTTCACCATCATGGCAATTTCTTCGAGTAGCTCCTCTTTGCTCATATCCTTTTTGTCCTTCTTCATCTTGGAGGACTCAGCTGACTTGACATGAGCTGACTTTTCAGAGTTGGCTCTGAAAGCTATTTCTTTTGGAGCTGGGGTGAGTTCTCCGTCATTCTGTCTGCTTGAAGATTCTTCTTGAGTGATCTTCAAGTTGTACTCGTTGGCTTTTAGGAGAGAGAACAATCTTTCTGTAGATAGATCACCCAAGTCACTTCGACTTTGGTGAACTACCTTGTAAGTGTTCCATTCAGCTGAAAGAGCTGAAAGAACCTTTAGATTCTTTTCCCGCTGGGTATACTTCCCAGTTCTGATTGTCTCTATCTCAATGACTATGTTAGAGAACCTTAGCTCCATCGCTTCGATGGACTCGTTGGCTAGCTGCTTGAAGTTGTCGAATTTTTGGCACGCTATTGTGAATTTGTTTTCTTTGATCTCTTCTGATCCTTCACATAGCTTGGCGAGTGTTTCCCACATCTCTTTGGCTGTCTCGCAATTGATGATTTTGCTCAGGTAGGCGTTTGAGACTGTTGACGAGATGGTGTTCCTTGCGAAGCTGTCCGTACCCGCCTTGCTTTCGCTCTTCGGAAGAATATTCCTTCTTTGGCTTGAGAGTTGGCCTGTATTCTGGTTGTCCTTCTTGAGCAGGTACAAGTTCATTTCCGTGTTTGTATATAAGGATGGGTCCGTCTGAAATGACGTCCCACATCATGTCGTGATGCGCACACAGGAAGCTTTTCAATCTGAATTTCCAGATTGCATAATCATCAACTGAGAAGGTGGGAAGGTTCCTGTTAAGATAGGAATCCATGAAGAGATGTACAGAATGCACTAGAGTGAGTTTTTCTGAAAAACGGATCTGTTCAGTTGACCACTGACGCAGAGTGTCAAGAGAGATCTCTTGATACAGAAACGGTGGTCTTTTGAACCACTGCTCTGATACCAATTGATGGTCCCTGAGCTGGGTACTTGGTGTAGAGGGGGGGGGTGAATACACCAAGTAGATTTTTCTAAACTTTTGTCAAGTTAAAACGGAGTTGAGTGAGAGCTCAGTTATTGATCCAGCTGGGGAGGGTCAGCTGGGTAAACAACTCAGCTGGCGGTGCGGAAAGTGGTGGTTTGAAAACTTAGCTCAGTTACTTAGAAAAACTCAGTTTGAAAATATTAACTTATCGTTTTCAGCTTAGTCAGGTTGTGCAACTTTTCAAGAGACACAGCTGTCTTTGGAGAGCAGCTGTGTGTGCAGTTTTGAACAAGTATGCAATGATATGAAGGCGTTAGTACACAGCTGAATATAAACCAAAAGTAAAGAGAGAGAGATAGAAGCACGCGAGTTTTTACGTGGTTCGGAGTAACACCTCCTACGTCCACGACCAGGTTCACTGGTAATCCACTACCACTTGGTTTCCAAGTACCAAGCAACTTCACAACTCTAACCCGAGCTGTGTTCCAACAGCTTGCGGGCACGTCAAGCCTATACACCTTCGGCTTGCGGGTGCGAAGAACCTATCCACTCGAATTACGCGCTTCGAGCAAGCGTACCTTTACCTAACCTTTCTGGGTTTGGGTTTGGGTATGGGGTTCCAACTGTGAACGAGTTCTTACAATTAAGAACTTCAGAGAGAGATGAACTCGTTCGAAATCTAGGCTTTAGATATACAATGAGTTTGGCCTAGGGAACAGACGAAAAACTAAGCAGTTTCTTAACTAGAAACACTTTAAGATAAAGTGTTCTTTGATCTATGTAGAACTGCTTGGGAGCTTTTGAAAGAATAATGAATTCAGAAAATGAAAGCTTGTAGAGAGTTTTTCGTGTCTGATCCTGAGGTTGAAGACGGGTTTATATAGGTAGAGATTCAAGACTAGCCGTTGGAGGAGCCGTTTGAATCTTACCTACTCTTCTTAAATACAAGATCTGCCGTTGGGCGTATCCGCACTGTCTTCATTTGTGTCACATCCTAGGTTCCGAAGTCTAGGATGCGATCCGCGCTCCTCATTGGTCGAGGTAGGTTGACTTCCTCGATTCCGGGATCTTCGCCTTTGGAGCCGGCTTTTGAATTCGTAGCCGGACTGTCTCGACGTGGAGTCTTCGGAGATAGTTCCTTTGTTCTGTATACTGACCAGCCGTGTTTTGAACTCGGCTCGAATTCTCTTCGCCTTGATCGGGCTCGCCGGATCACTCGAGTGAAGGTTGACGCCGCTTGTCTTTTGCTAGCCGACTCACCGTGAACACGGCTGGGTCGACCGTCGTCTTCCGCTAGCCGACTCCAACCGTGAACACGTCGATCGTCGTCTTCCGCTTCCTTAACCTGTAAACCTAGAACATCTAAGGCTCAAACAGGCGAGCTGGAAAACACTATTTAGGTTGGCGCGATCATCTATTCGGTTGGAGAATCAGTTGGGTTTTGGTATCAAATCGAAACCTTATAATTTTCCCAACATGTTGAGAAGGAGGCCTCCTTCTCAAACACTTGTAATCGGCCCATCTTTATGAAGGCACATGATTACATCTAAGTGTACACAAATCCTACCTTGCGTAGGACTGAATTCATCTTGCTACAGTAGATGGTATCATACAAACATTAGGCAAGTTAATCAACTTAAAAACATCACATATATATATAATCATATATATGCATATCATTTGTCATTTCTTTAGTTAGAAAAGCCCACCTGAATTGAAGCTACTTTAACTACACTTTTGCTTCTCGGCTTTTCCCTCAATTTATGGTCCCGCTCGAGCCTTCATTTAAGAATTTGGTTTTAACATAAGAGCGAGAAGAATTAAACAAAGAAATGAGCGATGCACTGCTGCCATAATACGAATTCTCTACTTCGACTCGGCTTTCTAAGTTTTCTCTCGGCAATGTAAAACTTAACTTTTCTAATACTTTTTCTACTTTACTTAACTCTTTAATCGATAGCTAATCGATTACAACTTCAGGAAACACTTAGAAACATAAAATCACATATTTCATCATTAACCACTTAAGCTTATCATTAGGAAAATAGCTAACATTTTAACTTTTGAGTTTACGAAATAAACAACTGAAAACAAGTTGAGCAAAGATCAGCTGGATAAATCAATTTATCTGAAAATCAAGCTAGCCGGAAAACCGAGTTATCCGGAAAACCGAGTCGGAAATGAGCCGGAAAACAGAGTAAAACTGAGTCGCTTAAAACCGAGCCATTGGAAAACCGAGTCGGACCTCGAGTTAATCCAATGGATCGGTTCATTGGTAAATCCAATGATTGGGTCCAAATTGACCGAGTTCAACAGTAATTCCAATTGACCGGGTCCAACAGTAATTCAAATTGATCGAGTTCAATTGGTAAATCCAATTGACTGGTTCAATGAGTAATTCCACTGATCGAATTCAAGGTAATTCCACTGATCGAGTTCAACTGAGTAAATCCACTGATTGATCCATTGAGTAATTCCAATTGATGAAGTTCACTTGAGTAAATCCAATTGATTCAATTCACTGATCGAGTTCAATTGGTAATTCCACTGATCGGGTCCAAATTGGTAATTCAATTGATCGAGTTCATTGGTAAATCCAATGAGTTCAAATTGGTAATTCCAATTGATCGAATTCACTAATTCCAATGATCGAGTTCACTGAGTAAATCCAATTGATCGGATCCAGTGAGTAATTCCAATTGTGAGTTCAATTGGTAAATCCAATTGAGTTCGGGTTCAATAATTCCACTGACTGAATTTGGTAATTCAATGATGAGTTCAATTTGAGTAAATCCAGCTGACTTAATCAAGCTGGCTGGATCCATCTGACTTAATCCAAGAATTTAAACTCTAGAAACTCTAAATTTCAAAACTTTGTATTAAAATTCGAAAAATTCTACGTCACTTAATTTTTAACGTAGATTCCATTTCTATCATTATTTTCTTCATTAAAAATCAAATACATGGCTTTATTATACATAAATATTTCGGTCCTTTTGATAAATTAAGAATTTAAAATCCAAATTTCATTCTAATCACTTCCAATCATGTTAATTTAAATTATAAACCTCAATTATAACATAATTACTTAAAAATTCATTCTAGGCTTATTTCAACTTCATAAACATTAATCCATCATCAATTTCATCTTAGGATCAAAGGATCAAAAACTCCTAAATTTAAGCTACATTTCGAAAAATAATAGAAAATTAGGTTTAGGGTTCTTCATGCTTAATTTAATCATACCAATGATCATCTAGACATCATATAAGCATCATACTATCATATCAAGATCATTCAACCATTTCTTAATTTCTTCCAAAAATGATCGATCGTATACATATATATATGAGCTAGGGTTTCTCATGCATCATTTAAATCCATAATTGATCATCTAATCATGATATAAACATTTTATAAACATCATACTAAGATATGAACATCATCCAATTACTTCCACACTTTTTCCTAATTTTCGAAAATATATACATATATATATATAGAAAAGATTTCCACCATGGAAAGAAAACTAAGAACTTGGAAGAACATAGATCCAACCTTGATTATAGATTTAAGGATGAATTGATCTTGCTTCTTGAGCTCAAAGATTGATCATCAATGGAGTGTGTGCATGTGTGTGTATGTATCGAGAGAGAGAGGAATGAGAGGGGTGAAGATGAAGATGATAATCTCATATATATAGATAAGTTTAGATTACTATTCATCATAAATATCTTAGATATTTATGATGAATAGTAATTAGGATAATTAATTAAATCCTTAATTAATTCAATTAATTAATTACTAATTACTCATTAATTAAACTTCAAATTTCTCAACATAGGAATTTAATTTAGGGTTTGACGAACCCTAGATAAAAATTTCACAGAAAGAATCGGAGATTCGAAATATTTTCAAATCGACCGAAACTAAATTCTTAAGCGATAAATTACGTAAAATTTCACGTAATCAAATTAAATTCTTCTTTCAGTCAATTTATGACTAAACATTTATCATTTATTGATAAATGTAAAAACTTCTTCGTTTCGGATTAACCGAGACGATCATTCTTAATTAAAACTCATTTTTCCGGTAGAATATATCTGCCAGATAAATGTTCTGAATGAAAATTTTTCTTTTACTGAAATCTTATCTTTCTTACTAATTTAATAAATCTTAATACTCAAGAAAGACGAAATACTACATTAATGAATTAAACATTATGCATATAATTATTAATTTAAATTGATTATTAAATCCATTAATCAATCAAACGTTAATCAGTTAATAATAACGGCTTTAATTAAAAAGCTCTTGAACTATAAAAATTATTAGAGTTTCTCCAACTCCAATATAAGCTTTCTCTAAAAAAAAAAATTTATGGAAATAAAATCCGAAAATAAAATAAATTGCCGAAACTTATTTTCTTTCTAAGTTCTCACAACTTAATTCTTTTAGACGAGCTCTTAATTAATTACTAAGATTGGTTTTGAAAAAGCGAGGTACTACATTCTCTCCCCCTAAAAATAAATTTCGTCCCGAAATTTACTTATCTCGAGGGAAAAGCTCGGAAATACTTTCCTTCATCTTATCTTCAAGTTCCCACGTTGTTTCCTCTGGCCCGTGATGTCTCTACTTAACCCTTACCAACGTGATTGATTTATTTCTAAGGTCCGGTTCTAGGGTCACTTCTTCTTGATAATTCTTCAAATGATGATAGCCAGATTTTAAATCAATCTTTGATGAAATACTGGCTCCTATGAGCTGATCAAACAGATCATTTATCCTTGGCAAAGGATATCTATTCCTCAACATCAACTTATTTAACTCTCTGAAGTCTATACACATTATCCTGAGGTATTGGCTTTAACGTAAGTTCTTCTGAGGTATGACAAGAAGGTTTGCTGACATATTAAGGGAATAAATCCCAAATTCTGGATTAGGGCAAACATGTGTGGCTGGGGTAGCTTTACCTATCGGGGTCGATACTCTTAAGTTTTGGCTAACTTATTCTATTTTAAGGCTAAGAGTATCTAAAAGAATTATTACAGGTACATCACTCATCCAACCCATACCTGTCAAATTGCCCTGATCCTTGATGCATGTTTCCTGATTGAGATCAAAATCTCTCTGATGCTGCTGCTGTGGTGACTGCTGCAGATTTGGCTGAGGAACTCCTTCAATGGCCTTTAGATGATGAGGCTGAGACTGATTAGGTCTTCCTCCACCAGTCCATTCCTGTTTATTTGGGCACTGATAAGAGTAATGACCGAGTTGCCCACATGCATAGCAGCTATTACTTCCTGCTCTACAAATTCCCTGGTGCATTTTTCCGCACTTAGAGCATGGAGAAATTCCTTGCTGTCTCTGAGACGAGCTACCTTGACCAACAATAGGAGATCTATATTTTTCTTGAGTCGATTGTCGATGACTCTGCTCATACCATGACTTCTTGCTAGGTTGATTTTCAGCATTCCACTTCCTCTTTCCCTTTTGAATCTGAATTTGGTGCGAAGCTTGCGATTTATCGGCCATTGGGGATTGATTTGGGGAAGGTGCTGGAGTCTGAACTGGTTTTTCTGGCTGCATTGCCAACTCCATATCTAAGGCTCGATTTAACGCTTCAGCGTAGGTCATAGCACTCTGACTTGCTAAGACCACTTTTATATCTTGTCTAAGTCCGGCACGAAAAAGTTCGGATATCTTCTCATCTGAATCAACTTTATCAGGGGCGAAACGAGCTAACTCACAAAATTCACGATCGTACTCTGACACCGTCTTATTCCCTTGCTTGAGACTTGCAAATTCATTTTCTTTTTGCTTGCGATAACTTCTCGGAACGTACTTCTCAAAGAGGGCTTCTTTGAACTGCTCCCAAGTGAGATTTTCAAACTGTTCGGGAGTATAAATTCTCTGACGGGTTTCCCACCAATAGTCGGCAGATCATTTCAGCTGATATGTCATACATGTGAGGCGTTCACGGTCATCACATCGAAGAAACCTAAAGATTCTTTCTAAAGCGCGAATCCATTCTTCTGCTACTGACGGATTTCCTTTTCCGTCGAAGGTCGGAGGATTTTGTCGAAGAAAGAGTTCTTCGACCCTCCTTTCAGGCTGAGGAGGTGGGGTAGGTTCTCTTTCTTGCTCGCCATCCACCCTTCCTCTTCCTCTACCTCTTGGTATATCTCTTGGCGGCATTCTGATTAAACAACTAAGGTTTTCTGAAAAATTCTACTTCCTTTAAAACGAATTTTACTTGCTAGGTTCGTTAATTAGTAAATTTCTTACTTTCTTTAAATTAAAGAGATAAAATTTTTCTAGGTTTTAAAAACTTTAGAAAAATTCTTAATCACATCATTAACACATAACATGCTCATCATAATTAATGAATCAAACGATTCACTCTCATTATCATAAATATTAAATCACACGATTCATTTTCTTCATATAATCACTTCAATAATTAAGCATAAAAATAATTCAAGTAGCAATTATTTTTCATGCTCAAAATTGCTAAATATAATTAGCTCATGCATTCTGAATAACATCATCTTGACATATAAACTTCATTATAAATTCTTTTGAGATATTAACTTCATCTCAAACCTTTTTCTAAATCATAACTAGAATATAACTAACGGAAAATAAAACAAGAACACAACAAAACAACCAAGAACTAAACTAACGATGAATGAAATGAATAACGGACGACAAATGAAACAATGACGAATGGAACGAATGAAGAATGGAATGGACGAAGAAAACCTGGACTGACCTGCCCAAGTCTAGCGTTTGCTGGGCTCAACCATGGCTGACCTTTTATGGTCAGTGGTCGCTCCTGCCCAACCGACGCTGAGTCGAGTTACTGAACTGCTTCTTTCGATCTTTCATACTTTAAGCTATGTTTTCACTCTTCAATACTTATTTAAATTCTCTTCTTCATACTTATTTTTCTTCTCTTTCTCCGATTGCTTTCATCTTCTTGTCATTTTCCAACGGTGTCTCCCGATCACTTTACTTCCCAAAAATAAACAATCGCCTTGCTTGAAATTAATTCATCATCTCGCTTACGAAAACTCCTCATATAAAGGATCTCAAGCATTAGAAAGCCACGGATGTCTAGTTTTTAACCCAATTTACGGATCTGAATTCTGTTAAACGAACAGGAAGTTATGGTCTCCGGAGTAAAAGGTGGCAGAACAGCCGCCGCCTGTGTCGGCGATCGGCGGGACTCAGCGGACGCTGAGTTCCGGTGTCCTGCTTCCTTCAGCGAGTGCTGAGTCTAGGAGATGGCTGACTTCTCGCCCTGTATTAATTTCGAGAAATCTCTGAAGTGCAGCCGTTTCTAACTTTTATGACTGAAAATTTATCCTTCGATTCTTTATGCTCTCAACGAACTTTCTATCTTTCAATTCTTGTTTTAACGCTTTATTTACTAAAATAAACTTTATTTTACTTCAAAAAAATTCTTGTTTCATTAATTCATTTTTAAGATATAATTTTCGACATAAATACAAAACTCGGAAATTTTCTAAAATGACTGCTTTGGCCATACTTCGGAAAAATTTACCTCTTCGAGAACTTTTTCAAAAACGAGGGATTTTTCTCTATACAAAAACTCCCCATATTAACCGTGATTTTAGGGCATCACGCAAAACTACTTTCTCGGAGCGGAATTCTTCATCACTACCGAATCTTTGAAAACTTAACATTTTATGCATCTTTCTACAAAAACCTATTAAACAAGCGTAAAATTTGTTCGATTATTAATCTATTAAATTAACGCCACTCTCGAACCCTCTCTCTCTGCTTATCCTCTAATGGATCTTCTTCTTCTTTTTCTTCCTTACTTTCAAACTCGGTACTCTCCTCGGCTTTCTCCACTTCATGTAACGTCAAACGGACAACACTCACGTCGACCATACCCGAAAAAGGCCTAAAACTAGGCTGAAATCCTTGATGGCTAAACGGCATACAACGAAGATAAAAATATCCTTCGGTTTCTTTGACCTCGGGGTCAACGATCTCCTCGTTATTGAAATGATGATGCGGTCCAGACGTACTCCTCTCGTAGAAACGAAAGAAACAAGTCGAGTTCCAAAGAATTAATCAGGCTTTGAAGAATTCATGTCGCAGCCCGAACCTCGATATTAGATGTCAAGGCCGGTAGGTCCCACGACTTACACAATTTATGATTAACAAAGGAAATTGAGATAGCGACCCGGCTATCGTTCAAAAGAATAACCATACTTAACATGACGCAGCCCGAATCTATTACCCTACCGGGCTCACGATGGAATTACTCAAACTGACCGACTGAATTGCCCAAATTGACTTATCCAAATTGATTTACCTAAATTGACCCAACCAATTGGATTTACCTCAATTGACACAACTGAATTACTCATTGATTCGACCACTGGATTTACCAATTGGACCTGGCCAATGGAATTGCTCATTGACTCAAATAATTGGATTTACCCAGCTGGACCCAGTCAGCTGGAATTACCCAGCTGACTCAGCCAGCTGGATTTACCACTTTAGAATAATGTGACATATATGACTCGAGACGATCAATTGAAATCAATAGGACATATATATATATCAATAAACACAACTTGAATTACTCAGAATTAAAAGACCTGATCAACCAAATAATCGACAATTGATCAAGAAGATGATATAATGACTTGAGGATCAAGAAAACAAGATAAAGAAAAATGTTTCGAGTTCGACAAAGCTTCATGGAATAGAGGTTTTATTAAATACATATCAAGACTAAGTTTCACGCAAACTGTGACAAAAGAGTTCGATTATCCAAACATAGATCGACTCTAGGGTTTAAACAACTTCATCATAATTAAAAAAAAATCATCTTAACATGGCAGCGGAATACGAAAGACTATATGTATGACGACATATAATCTAGGCTCTTTATTTTTCAAAATATTAACAACAACCAACATCCATCCAGCCAAATTTCGTCATACCGTATCCCTCGCTAACTCCGCACGTTTTAGAAATAACATGCAGGGCTGAGTACTACGTACTCAGTGAACACATGCCGAAAACATTTGAAAACTTTGCTGAATACAGCTATATATGAAAACTTGCCAGAAAACATAATACGAGGATTTTCTGAAAACAACTCGTAAAATGCTAAAAATACTTTCTTTTCAAAACTCATTTGTCTGCAGACATTTATAACAGTATGAACCATATCTACAAATAAATAATGGTGATGAGAAAGAGGCCTCTTTCTCAATCACTTGTAATCGGCATATCAAGGAAAGGCTCACGATTATGAATAATCGGCCTATCAAAGAAATGCGCACGATTACTAATGTGTACACAGATTTCACCTTGCGTGAAACCGAATTCGTCTTTCTGAAGTAGATGGTAACATACTTAAACATTTTTAAAATCATTTGGCAAGTATCAAAACTTTGTAAAACATACGATATCATACTTTTCACATATTTTAGTTTAGAAAGCCCACCTGATAAACTTAAGCTTTAAACTTTAAACTTTAACGCTTGTAGCCCTTTTACTTCACGGTTCTGCTCCCGCTTCCGCTTGCTCCTTTAATCGAAACGGAATAACGATTTTAGAACGAGAGCTTTTATCGACTAACGACTTCGATATCCTTAACGAAATTCTATTCGAATTTCTACGTCGTAACTTGATGAAATTCGAGAATTCCTATCTTAACTTTTCAAACGTTCTTAATCTATCTTAATCTATCTAAATTCCTCATTAAGCATCAATTCTTATACAACATTAATATTTATAAACTACTATTTATCACAACTAACTAAATCGATTTTAATCCGTCTAACAGATTCAGAAAATTTTCAATTTAATTCTATACCTTTATTTAATTATAACAAACATAATTATACTTTAAACACACACATTAACTCAATTAAACATATAAATTCCCACATCGGGAAAATCAACGATAAATAGAAAAATCTTTATTTCTTTGAATTAAATTTCCATAAAATTTTATAATACTTAATTTTTATTAAGAAGTTCATAAATGCAATTAATTTCTTAATTAAAATTTTATTAATATTTTATTTATTTATTTTAAATTTTCGGTTATTTCAAAATTAATATTTCTTTAATTATTTTCTCTTCTTTTTAATTTCTAATATACTTAATTATCATCTTAAGCTCATTTCTTCATTTAATTTCATTCAATTAAGTATTAATCTTTCAACCCTAATTTAAGAACCCTAATTCGATTTAATCGGTTATTTTTCTCAAAAATGAAATTGGTTGGAAATTTTTAAGTATTTATTATCTCTTGAAACATTCTTAAAATACTTCGGCTAATCTCATTTATATCTTTAATTGAATCATACAAACTCATCATATAACATTACATTATTAAACCCTAATTTATATTCTTATTTCGAAAATTACCAATTGATAGCTAGGGTTTTCCATGCTTAAATCTAATTACATATTTGATCTTATAATCATATTCTAAGCATAATTCATGAAGAACAAATCATCATTCAATGCATGAATTAAAATTTAGCATTTTCTTCTAAAATTCGATTTTCATGCAACTTAGGGTTAGGGTTTTGATTTTTCTAATTTAATCACACAATTCATCATATAATCATGATATAAGCATCATATTAAGACATGAAGATTTACTAATCATTTCTAAGGTTTCTCCCAAAATAATCGACATATATATATTCATAACTAGAATTCTTCATGCATCATCTTAAGCTTAATATTTGATCATAAAATCATCATATAAACATCATTCTAAGAAGGCATGAACCACATCTACCAATTTCTACAAATTCTCCCCTCGTAATTTCGACACATACATATATATAATCTTCCACCATGACATGAATCAAGAGCTTGGAAGAGAAGAATCTAAGCTTACTTGACTACTTGAGAGGATTGCTAGAAGTTGAAATCTTTGAGCTTGAAGATCAAGATGGTGTTCTTAAGTGTGTGTGAGTGTGTGTATTGAGAGAGAGAGAGAGAGATCGAGAGGGAGAGAGAGAAGGCCTGCCGCTTGTGTGTGTGTGCGTGTGGTGAGAGATGAGAGAAATGGCTATACATATATTAGTTATAACCCTAGGTTTAGATGTATAGGGTAGCTTATTATAAAATTAAAACTTAATAGCTAAGTTTTGGTTAATTCATTTAATTAGTTATTAATTCAATTAATTAATAACTAATTAATCTTCTAATAATTCTCTCAATTTCTCAACACAAGAATTAAGATTAAGGTTTCACGAACCTTAGATAAAAATCTCACAGAAAGAATCGGAGATTTGAAGCATTTTCAAATCGACCGAAACTAAATTTTTAAGCGATTAATTACGTAAAATTTTACGTAATTAAATTAAATTTTTCTTCTTGTCAATTAATGACTAAACATTTATCATCTATTGATAAATGTAAAAACTTCTTCGTTTCGGATTAACCGAGACGATAAAAATTAATTAAAACTCATTTTTCCGGTAGAATATATCTGCCGGATAAAATTTTCGGAAAGGAAATCTTTATTTTACTAAAATTCTTGCGTTTCTCAGAAGATTAATTATTTTAATTACTTAAGAAAGACGGGATACTACATTCTCTCCCCCTAAAAATAAATTTCGCCCCGAAATTTGCTTACCTCTCTGAAGAGTTCGGGATACTTTTCTCTCATTTTGCTTTCTAACTCCCATGTTGCTTCTTCTAGTCCATGATGCCTCCATTTGATTTTTACTGACGCGATCGACTTATTTCTAAGCTGTTGGACCTTCCGATCCAAAATCGCTTCAGGTTTCTCTTCATAACTGAGATCTGGTTCAAGGACTACTTCTTCTTGACGAATGACGTGCTTAGGGTCAAACATATATCTCCGCAACTGAGATACATGAAACACGTTATGTGAATTTCCAAAACTTGGCGGTAAAGCTAGCTTATATGCTACTTGACCTATTCTTTCCAGAATTTCATATGGTCCTATGTAGCGAGGCTTAAGCTTTCCTTTAACACCAAATCGTTGAATTCCTCTTGAAGGCGAAACTTTCAAGAAAACTTTATCACCCATATTGAATTCTAATGCTGATCTTCTGACGTCAGCATAAGACTTCTGACGGTCTTGCGCTTCTTTAATTCTTTGTTTGATTTGACGCACAATCTTTATCATTTCTTCCACTGAATCAGGCCCTAATATTTTTCTCTCGCCCACATCATCCCAATGGAGCGGAGATCTACACTTCTTTCCATAAAGGGCTTCGTAGGGCGCCATGCCAATCGTCATTTGATAATCCTGTTGTAAGCAAATTCAACAAGAGGTAAAATTTGCTCCCATTGACTTCCTCGATCTAAAACAACAGTTCTCAACATATCTTCCAAGATCTGAATGGTTCTTTCTGATTGACCATCCGTTTGAGGATGAAAAGCCGTACTGAAGTTCAATTTGGTACCTAATTCTTCTTGCATACTTCTCCAAAAATGAGAAGTAAATTTTGAGTCTCGATCCGAAGTGATCGACTTAGGTACTCCGTGCAATCGCACAATTTCTCGCACGTACAGCTGAGCTAACTTATCTGCGCTATAAGTTATGGGAATAGGTATAAAGTGTGCAGATTTTGTCAATCTATCCACTATTACCCATATCGCTGTATTTCCTCGTTTGGATCTAGGTAACCCAGTTACAAAATCCATGGTAATTTTATCCCATTTCCACTCTGGAATATCTAAAGGTTGTAGCTTCCCATATGGTCTCTGATGTAATGCCTTTACTTGTTGACAGGCTAAACATCTTTCCACAAAAGAAGCTATGTCTCTTTTCATTCCTTCCCACCAAAATGTTTGTTTCAAATCTTGATACATTTTGGTGCCTCCAGTGTTGAATAAGGAGTTTCATGAGCTTCTCTCATGATTTCATTCCTTAATTCTTCATCATTCGGCACACAAACTCTTCCTCGATACAAGAGAACATTATCTCACCGCCTCCTTAAAATTTTCATTTTTCTCTTGACGAATTTTCATTCGTAACTTTTCCAATTTCTCGTCTTTTCTTTGAGCATTGGAAATTCTTAATCTTAAATGCGGAATTATTTCCATAGCCGCAACCATTTGCTCAACGGATTGCGGAGGTAGAATTACTTCTAACCTTAGTTCTTTGAAACTCTTAATGAGTTCTTTCTCTTGAGTTAGAAGAAATCCAAATTCCGATTTTCCTTTTCGCTAACGCATCAGCAACTACATTTGCTTTTCCTGGATGATAGGAAATTTTACAATCGTAGTCTTTAACTAACTCGAGCCATCTTCTTTGTCTCATATTTAATTCTTTCTGCTCAAAGAAATATTTGAGACTCTTGTGATCTGTGAAGATTTCACATTTCGTTCCATAAAGATGGTGTCTCCGTAGTTTTAAAGCATGTACTACCGTCGCTAGTTCCAAATCATGAGTTGGATAGTTTATTTCATGAGGTCTAAGCTGTCTAGAAGCATATGCAATAACTCTTCCTTCTTGCATCAGGACACAACCTAGTCCGTTCTTTGATGCATCTGTGTAAACAGCATAATCTTTATCCGAATCTGGAACTGATAGCACTGGGCAGTGGTCAATCTCTTTTTAAGTTCTTGGAAACTTTCCTCACATTCTTCTGACCACTTGAATTTTGATTCTTTCTTTAGGAGATGGGTCATTGGCTTAGCTATTTTGGAGAATCCCTCGATAAATCTCCGATAGTAGCCTGCTAGACCTAAGAAACTCCTAATTTCATGTGGTGTGGTTGGAACTTTCCATTCCTGAACTGCTTGTACTTTTGAAGGGTCAACTTTGATTCCTTCATAAGATACAACATGTCCAAGGAAATGTACTTCTCTTAGCCAAAATTCACATTTACTAAATTTGGCATACAATCTTTCGGTTCTCAACCTTTTCAGAACAGTTCGTAGATGTTCCTCGTGTTCTAATTCATTCTTTGAATACACGAGAATATCATCAATGAAAACTACGACAAACTTGTCCAAGAATTCGTGGAATACTCGATTCATGAGATCCATAAATACTGTTGGAGCATTTGTCACACCAAATGGCATTACTACAAACTCGTAGTGGCCATATCTTGTTCGAAAACATCTTGGAAATATCTTCTTGCTTGACCTTCAATTGGTGATAACCGGATTTCGAGATCAATCTTCGAGAATACACTTGCTCCTCCGAGCCGATCAAATAGATCATCTATTCTCGGCAAAGGATATTTATTCTTTAAGGTCAATTTGTTTAATTCTCGGTAGTCGATGCACATCCTCAAACTACCATCCTTCTTTTTGACAAACAGAATTGGTGCTCCCCACGGAGAAACACTAGGTCTAATGAAACCTAGGTCAAGTAACTCTTGCAGTTGAATTTTCAATTCTTGCAACTCCTTTGGAGCCATTACGTATGGTGACTTGGAAACAGAGCTGATCCTGGTTCAAGATCTATTGTGAACTCTACTTGCCTATCTGGTGGCAATCCTGGCAAAACTTGTGGAAATATGTCTTGAAATTCTTTTACTACAGCTACATCTTCGATGCTGCTTTCCTTATCTTCCTTCTTGTTGAGATAGATAAGATATGCTTTCACATCTTTCTTTTTCAACATTCTCCTTGCTTGAACTGCCGAAATAATCGGCGATTTCTTACAACTTCTTTCTATCCCGAAAAATAGAGTTGGTTCCTGACCAGGCATATGAAATGAAATTTGCCTTTGCTTGCATTGAATGCTTGCAAAATTCTCGGTCAACCAATCCATTCCCAAAATAATATCTATATCCCACATTTTAATTAAATTTAGGGTTTTCGCTAACATCTTGAGAGATCCTAATTCAATCTCTATATTAGGACAGATGCGAGTAACTGAGGTAGATTTACCTAACGGTGTTGTTACCTCAAGTCTTGACTAGCACGTTCTACTTTAAGACCAAGATTATCTACGCATGCATCCGATATAAATGAATGCGATGCACCGGTATCAAATAAAATTATAACGGGTATGTCATTTAATTGACCCATACCGTCAAATTTCCTTGATCTTTGTCGAACGGCTTCGATCAAGAGCAAAAACCCTTTGATATTGCCGCGGGGTTCCATTCTCAATTGCTTTGGGGTTGCCTTTTGCTTTTGCCGGAATCGCGGCCCTTGGCGATTCCGCGTTGCCGCCGTTGCCGAGGAACAACTTCTATTGCCTTCAATCTCTACGAGGCGGGTTCGAGTTGGTCTACTTCCTCCTCGCTCCTTGCGGTTTAGTTGGGCAACGATACGAATAATGACCAACTTGACCACAAGTATAGCAACTATTACTTCCGGCCTTGCATATCCCTTGATGCATCTCTGCCACACTTGGAACATGGAGACATTCCTTGATAAGTTTGAGATGAACCGCCTTGATTGACGAAAGGCCGTTTGAATCGTCCTTGATTAAATTGCCGCCGTTGATGACGTTGTTGCCCTTGCCGTCCTTGCCGTGGCTTCTTACTAGGTTGACTTCCAAAATTCCATTTTCGTTTCGACTTTGGTTGAACGGCCGCGGATTTGTCATCGTCCTTTGGGGTTTGAACTTGTGTGGCTTGAAGTCCGAGAAGACTTATCCGGCCGCATTGCCAATTCCATATCCAAAGCTCGTTTAAAGTCTCGGCATACGATAATGCACTTTGGTAGCCGGTAACGATTCTTATTTCCTCGCCGAAGACTCGCTCGGAAAAGTTCGACCATTTTCTCGTCTGTGTCCACCTTTTCTTGAGCAAAACGTGCCAAATCACAAAATTCGCGATCATAGTCGGCTACTGACTTCTTACCTTGCTTGAGATTAGCAAACTCATTCTCCTTCTGCTTTTGATAACTTCGAGGAACGAATTTTTCGAACAAAGCATCCTTAAATTGTTCCCACGTCAGGTTCTCCAGTTGTTCAGGGGTATATGCCCTTTGACGAGCTTCCCACCGCAATCCGCGGATCCCTTGAGCCGATAAGACATGCATGTTAGACGTTCTTGATCCGTACATCGAAGAAAACGGAAAATTCTTTCCAGCGCACGTATCCACTCTTCGGCTTCTGAAGGACTTCCTCTTCCATCGAGAGTTGGAGGATTTTGCCGCAAAAATAATTCTTCTATTCTCCTTTCAGGTTGAGGAGGAGGTGGGGTAGGTTCTCTTTCGTTTTCATCTTCAACCCTTCCTCGACCTCGGCCTCTTGGTCTACCTCTTGGCGGCATTTTCTAATTAACCAGGATTTCCATTCGAATTATTCTTTCTTTCTAACAAAGTCTTATTCTTTAATAAAAATTCTTCTTTCTTTAAAAGTATTTTAAGGGAAAATAAATTTTTCTAAGTTTTTAGAATTTAGAAAAATTTTCTTATCACCTCTTTAATGCATAATATACTCATCGTACTTTTAATGAATCACACCATTCATACTCATCACCATTCATGCTTATCAAAATTTTCAATTACATCTAACAGGCTCATACTATTTAATGAATCAAAGATTCACAAACATCATCATACATTGTGATCCCATAATTTAACTTCTTATTATCATCATGAACAATTTAAACAATTCACTATTGTCATAGATAATGAATCAACAATTCATTCATTACTATAATCACAAAATATTTCAAGAACACATATTTTTCATACTTATCTTTGCTAAGTAAAATTTAGCTAATATGTATTCCTAATATTTCAAGGAAATAATAGCATCATCTTGGCATATAAACTTTATCATAACTTTAATGAATCAAAAGATTCACGCTTATCATCACATAATCACAAAAAAAAAAAATTCCAATAGTAATTATTATATATATATATTTATTTGCTAAATTTAATTAGCTCTTCATTCTTTATAATCAAGAGATGAATAATATCATCTTGATGTATAAACTTCCTCATAAATCTCTTTTGAGATGATCTACTTCATCTTAACATTTTTCCTAACTAATGATTACGAACTAAGCTAACGATAACGAATAATTAATGAAACGAATAAAATGAACGACGCACTAAACTAATGATAGTCGAATAATGAACGAAACGATTCAACGGACGAAATTAACGAAGAATGAACAACTACGAACGACAACGGAATGGACAAATAAACCCCGACGCTGGATCGAACCATCCCGCGCCAAGATTGCTGTCCCGCGCGCAGACATCGCGCGGCCAAGAAGAGATTCCTTCATGTGCGCGTGACTTAACCTCCGGCGGATTGTCCCGCGCCACACCATCCCGCGCCCGATGCTGAAATTGTCGTGGGGCTGGCGTGCCGCGCGCTGTGGTCGCGTCTGTTGCCTAGACTCAGTGGACCCTCAGTAATTACTCATTGACTAATTGGAATTACCCAGTGACCCCATTGGATTTACTCAATTGACTCAACAATTACTCTGTTGGACCAGTCAATTGGATTTACTCAGTGACTCGGCCAATTGAATTCTGTTGGATCCGGTCATGGATTTACTACGGTGACTCGGCCAATTGAATTACTGGATCCGTCACTTGGATTTACTCACTGACTAATTTGAATTACCCGAAATTGACCCGATCAATTTGGATTTACTCACGACTCGGCCATCAATTACCAATTTGGACCCGGTCACTTTCGGTTTTCCAATCTCGGTTTTCCAGCCAGCTTTGATTTTCCAGTTAGCTTGATTTATCCAGCTGATCTTTGCTCAACTTACTTCTTCATTTAATAGGAAAATTTGCCTCTTTGAGGACTTTTACAAAAGGTAGGGAATTATTTACACCCAAAAATTCCCTATATGAACCGTGATTTTCTAACATCACGCAAAATGTTCTTATCGGAGCGGAATTCTACGTCGCTTCCGATTCGCTATTCTATCATATTATGCTTCTATATACAAGAACTTATTTACAACACAATTGTTAAAAGTTGTTCACTTACTAGTCTATTACATATATTTACATCATTATCTTCCAGACACTTTCCCTCACTGCTCATCCTCTGACGGATCCTCTTCTTCTTCCTCCTCTTCGTCGTCTCTCGGATCCTCCTCATTTGGATCTTCTTCTTCCGTTTCCGTGCTCTCCTCTGCCCTCTCCACTCCGTCCAAAGTCACACGAGGGGCATAAGTAATATCCTCTCCCGGCGACGGCCTAAAGCTAGGCTGAAAACTCAAATGAGTAAATGGTATTCTACGGAGGTGGAAGTATCCTTCAGTTGGTCCAACTTCTGGATCAACGTTATCCTCGTCACTATCATAGTGACGTGGTCCAGAGGTGCTAGCCACATTAGGGTCAAAAAGAACAGGTTGGGCTTCAACTATGGCATCAAGCTGCGAAGAATTCAAAGCTTGCAATGTTTCAACGAAGGATCATTTGGAACTTCCTCAACAAAAGAAGTTCTCGAAGGCTACGCCGTTAGGCAACACGAAGGCTCGGGAACAAAAGTTTGAGTCTCAATTTGGGAGGGAGACGAAACATAGCCATTTGCCAATGGCTCAACAAGAAAAGAGTTAACATCAAATCCATTATCTCCATGGATGGGAGAAGCAATTGGTTCGGGATTTTACGGAGGATTCGATCCGAATAGGGTAATCTTGAGGCATGAGATTTTGTAAACCAAACTCACCAACGGGAATCAATGGCCGAAATGGTCCGGGAGGTGGGTACGAAAAACACATATATTGAGTACTAATTGCGGCTATGAACGCTCCGCAATCTCCAAACAAGACACCATCCCAAAATTGGGGAGTAACGTACCTTGCGGCAATCGATGCCGCCCACTCTCGCCAATCCTCGGAAGCGGAGGAACT
The DNA here is from genome assembly GCA_031470985.1 of Agastache rugosa. Classification (NCBI taxonomy): domain Eukaryota; kingdom Viridiplantae; phylum Streptophyta; class Magnoliopsida; order Lamiales; family Lamiaceae; genus Agastache; species Agastache rugosa. The sequence goes on from CM062603.1 coordinate 58,493, forward strand.
AGCCTAACTATACCAATAACTCCCGAGATATTTGATTCATGGATGTCCATCCAAACTCTATGGTACCGAGCTAAAAACTGCGCTGGGGTTTCGTGTAGCTCATGTGTATGTGGTGAAATTCAATCATCGCTGCTACGCTTCTAGAGTTGGACATCCTATAAAAGAAAAATTTAAATAATCAACTAAACTGAAATTACGAATAGTCTTGAGAATCCACTGTCTCAACATACTCAATGTCGCTTCCAAAAGGGTGTTCCAGGCTCATGTTACATTCCACAGATAAATACTCAACTTGCTTGCACAACTGATCCATTATCTCGCTTATGATCGATCACTAACAACCAATCACATTAGAGGCTAAAACACAACAATTATATATATACTTCAACTTCCAAACTTTATAACTAGAAACATTTGAAATTCGTACCTGGATAGCTGGATGAGATGAGAGATACAGGACTTCAGTTGTTGTTAAAAACTAACTAGTCTAGGAATTCAAACCAGACTAGACTTTCAGAAAACAACTTGGAGCAGAAGACATTGCTCTAACTAGTCTAGGATTTCAAAATAGACTAGATTTTAAAAAAAAAATTTATTCAGAGCAGTCAGACCTGCTCTGATACCACTCTGTCGCAGCCCGAACCTCGATATTAGATGTCAAGGCCGGTAGGTCCCACGACTTACACAATTTATGATTAACAAAGGAAATTGAGATAGCGACCCGGCTATCGTTCAAAAGAATAACCATACTAAACATGACGCAGCCCGAATCTATTACCCATTTGGCTCACTCATTGAATTACCACTGACTCAATTACCGAATTGCTCAAATTGACTTATCCAAATTTGGATTTACTCAAATTTGGACTCGATCGAATTGGATTTACTCACTGACATAACGAATGGAATTATCAGTGACTCGGCACTGATTTACTGTTGGACCCGAGTCGATGGAATTATATTGACTACGAATGGATTTACTCAAATGGACCCACTGAATTGCTGTGACTCAACAAATTTGGATTTACCATTTTAGAATAATGTGACATATATGACTCGAGACGATCAATTGAAATCAATAGGACATATATATATATATATCAATAAACACAACTTGAATTACTCAGAATTAAAAGACCTGATCAACCCAAATAATCGACAATTGATCAAGAAGATGATATAATGACTTGAGGATCAAGAAAACAAGATAAAGAAAAATGTTTCGAGTTCGACAAAGCTTCATGGAATAGAGGTTTTATTAAATACATATCAAGACTAAGTTTCACGCAAACTGTGACAAAAGAGTTCGATTATCCAAACATAGATCGACTCTAGGGTTTAAACAACTTCATCATAATTAAAAAAAAATCATCTTAACATGGCAGCGGAATACGAACGACTATATGTATGACGACATATAATCTAGGCTCTTTATTTTTCAAAATATTAACAACAACCAACATCCATCCAGCCTCGTCATCTGCATCCCTGCTAACCTGCACGTTTTAGAAATAACATGCAGGGCTGAGTACTACGTACTCAGTGAACACATGCCGAAAACATTTGAAAACTTTGCCGAATACAAACTATATATGAAAACTTGCCGAGAGAAAACATAATACGAGGATTTTCCGAAAACAACTCGTAAAATGCTAAAAATACTTTCTTTTCAAAACTCATTTGTCTCGCGGACATTTATAACCGAGTATGAACCATATCTACAAATAAATAATGGTGATGAGAAAGAGGCCTCTTTCTCAATCACTTGTAATCGGCATATCAAGGAAAGGCTCACGATTATGAATAATCGGCCTATCAAAGAAATGCGCACGATTACTAATGTGTACACAGATTTCACCTTGCGTGAAACCGAATTCGTCTTTCTGAAGTAGATGGTAACATACTTAAACATTTTTAAAATCATTTGGCAAGTATCAAAACTTTGTAAAACATACGATATCATACTTTTCACATATTTTAGTTTAGAAAGCCCACCTGATAAACTTAAGCTTTAAACTTTAAACTTTAACGCTTGTAGCCCTTTTACTTCACGGTTCTGCTCCCGCTTCCGCTTGCTCCTTTAATCGAAACGGAATAACGATTTTAGAACGAGAGCTTTTATCGACTAACGACTTCGATATCCTTAACGAAATTCTATTCGAATTTCTACGTCGCAACTTGATGGAATTCGAGAATTCTTATCTTCACTTTTCAAACGTTCTTAATCTATCTTAATCTATCTAAATTCCTCATTAAGCATCAATATTAATCAATTCTCATACAACATTAACTCAATTAAACATATAAATTCCCCAAATCGGGAAAATCAACCATAAATAGAAAAATCTTTATTTCTTTGAATTAAATTTCCATAAAATTATATAACACTTGATTTTTATTAAGAAGTTCATAAATGCAATTAATTTCTTAATTAAAATTTTATTAATATTTTATTTATTTATTTTAAATTTTCGGTTATTTCAAAATTAATATTTCTTTAATTATTTTCTCTTCTTTTTAATTTCTAATATACTTAATTATCATCTTAAGCTCATTTATTCATTTAATTTCATTCAATTAAGTATTAATCTTTCAACCCTAATTTAAGAACCCTAATTCGATTTTCTAGGGTTTCTAGGGTTAATCAAGTTTTTGTTTTATTATCTCTTGATCTAATATACTTCAGTAATCTCATATATCTTTAATTGAATCATCAAACTCATCATATAACATTACATTATTAAACCCTAATTTATATTCTTATTTAATCGGTTATTTTCTCAAAATTGAAATTGGTTGGAAATTTTTAATTACTTCCAACATGAAACATTCTTAAAATACTTAACTAAACTCATTTATATCATTAAATCAATCATATAATTCATGTATTCATTATTTCCCATTTTCTTCTCATTTTCGAAAATTGCCAATTGATAGCTAGGGTTTTCCATACTTAAATCTAATTACATATTTGATCTTATAATCATATTCTAAGCATAATTCATGAAGAACAAATCATCATTCAATGCATGAATTAAAATTTAGCATTTTCTTCTAAATTTCGATTTTCATGCAACTTAGGGTTAGGGTTTTGATTTTTCTAATTTAATCACACAATTCATCATATAATCATGATATAAGCATCATATTAAGACATGAAGATTTACTAATCATTCCTAGGGTTTCTCCCAAAATAATCGACATATATATATTCATAACTAGAATTCTTCATGCATCATCTTAAGCTAATAATTGATCATCTAACATCTTAAAATCATCATATAAATAACATATGAAGGCATGAACCACATCTACCAATTTCTACAAATTCTCCCCAGAATTTCGACACACATATATATATAATCTTCCACCATGACATGAATCAAGAGCTTGGAAGAGAAGAATCTAAGCTTACTTGACTACTTGAGAGGATTGCTAGAAGTTGAAATCTTTGAGCTTGAAGATCAAGATGGTGTTCTTAAGTGTGTGTGAGTGTGTGTATTGAGAGAGAAGAGAGATCGAGAGGGAGAGAGAGAAGCTGCTGCTGCTGTTTGCTGTGTGTGTGCATGTGGTGAGAGATGAGAGAAATGGCTATACATATATTAGTTATAACCCTAGGTTTAGATGTATAGGGTAGCTTATTATAAAATTAAAACTTAATAGCTAAGTTTTGGTTAATTCATTTAATTAGTTATTAATTCAATTAATTAATAACTAATTAATCTTCTAATAATTCTCTAATTTCTCAACACAGTAATTAAGATTAAGGTTTCACGAACCTTAGATAAAAATCTCACAGAAAGAATCGGAGATTTGAAGCATTTTCAAATCGACCGAAACTAAATTTTTAAGCGATTAATTACGTAAAATTTTACGTAATTAAATTAAATTTTTCTTCTTGTCAATTAATGACTAAACATTTATCATCTATTGATAAATGTAAAAACTTCTTCGTTTCGGATTAACCGAGACGATAAAAATTAATTAAAACTCATTTTTCCGGTAGAATATATCTGCCGGATAAAATTTTCGGAAAGGAAATCTTTATTTTACTAAAATTCTTGCGTTTCTCAGAAGATTAATTATTTTAATTACTTAAGAAAGACGGGATACTACAATTCAAAACTTGAAGAGTATCCAAAGAAGGATTTAATGGAACTATATCAATAGAGGGAGCTGGAACCAAGCTGTTCACCGAAGCAAAAGGCTCGGAAACAGAAACAAAAATATTTAATAAAGGTGGAGATGAAACATAGTCATTCAACAACGGCTGAGAAATAAATAAGTTTTCATCAAAACTATATTCATTAGAACGAGGAGAAATAATGACTCGAAATTCCCTTAAGGAATAAGAAAAGGAATTGGGTTGTCTTGCGACATCGAATCTTGAAGTCCTGCTCCATTCACTCGTCGGGAAAAAGAGGAAATAAATCTTACTATTTTGAGAACTCCTGAAATAATAGTCTTATTAATATCCATGCAACCACGATGGAAACATGCTGAAGCTAACGTCTCTATGTACTCATACACATATGCTGAAACTCTCTCATGGCCTCGTCACTTCGAGAAGCTAATTTCGCTTCCAAACGATGGTACCAAACTCATGGTACATTCCAAAGTTAAACAACCAACTTACTTGCACAATTATTCGCCAACTTACAACCTCATTAAGGTCTCAATTCCACTACACAATCTCATATCTCAAACTTTCTAACTTCATCTCATTATTTATTTTCATTATAAAAGCGGAAGAACCATATTACTGAGTTTCTAGTTATGTGGGTTGATCAAGTCCACATAACAGTCCGTCAGTCACATGGAACTTCAAATTTTAAACTTTTTAAACATAGAAAACTTTTAAATGCGTACCTGGTTTGCCGGATGAGATGAGATGCTGGAATTTCGTTGTTGTTAAAACTCGACTAGTCTAGAATTCAAACCAGACTAGACTTTAAGAAATATAAACTTCGAGCAACAGACCTTGCTCTCGATTAGTCTAGGAATTCAAACTAGACTAGACTTTTAAGAACTAATGTATTAGAGCAGACAGACCTGCTCTGATACCACTCTGTCGCAGCCCGGCCTAGAATTTAGATGACAAAGCCGGTGGGTCCCACGACGTACACAATTTATGATTAACCAAAGGATAAGATAGCGACCCGGCTATCAGTTAATAAGAACAAAGGACACTTATGCTCAATGATTTCTCAACTTAGAATAAATATGACATACATGTTTCAAAATCAACGAATATAACTTAATCAGCTCGGAATTCAATAGACCTGTTCAAACATATTATCAACAAGAAACAAGAAGACGACAAGCTGATTTTAGGATCAAGAAAACACGATAAAGAAAACTGTTTCAAGTTCGACAAAGCTTTCTCAAGCAACGAACAACTTACATGTATATATATATAATCAAGTAGCTGGGTTTCAAAAGAACTTGACAAAAAGAGAATTCGACTTTAGAATTCAAACGGCTTAAACATAGTTTGACTCTAGAATCCAACATCATTAACATCAAATTTCATAAACTTTCTCAAAACAACCATCTTATCATAGCAGCGGAAAAACGAAAGAATATATGTATGAAGACATATATTCTAGGTCTAACTTCTCAAAACAACCTTTAAGTATTTAACAACAACATCATCCATCCAGCACACATCATCCTCATTCCAGCTAACCTGCACATTAAAAAAATATATACAAGGGGCTGAGTACAAAGTACTCAGTGGGCACATGCCAAAAATACTTAAAAATTTACTTCTTGGAGTTAGGGATTAAACTTGCCATAGAGCATAAGCACAAGTAATTTTTCTCAAAAACAAACCTGTGCATGCTCAACATTTTCTTTTCTGTAAATCATATTTGTCTGGCCAGACATATACTTTATGAGGTATGTACCAGATCTATAATCACATAGTGATAGTGTTGAGAAGGAGGCCTCCTTCTCAAACACTTGTAATCGGCCCATCTTTATGAAGGCACATGATTACATCTAAGTGTACACAAATCCTACCTTGCGTAGGACTGAATTCATCTTGCTACAGTAGATGGTATCATACAAACATTAGGCAAGTTAATCAACTTAAAAACATCACATATATATATAATCATATATATGTATATCATTTGTCATTTCTTTAGTTAGAAAAGCCCACCTGAATTGAAGCTACTTTAACTACACTTTTGCTTCTCGGCTTTTCCCTCAATTTACGGTCCCGCTCGAGCCTTCATTTAAGAATTTGGTTTTAACATAAGAGCGAGAAGAATTAAACAAAGAAATGAGCGATGCCTTCTTTGCCATAATACGAATTCTCTACTTCGACTCGGCTTTCTAAGTTTTCTCTCGGCAATGTAAAACTTAACTTTTCTAATACTTTTTCTACTTTACTTAACTCTTTAATCGATAGCTAATCGATTACAACTTCAGGAAACACTTAGAAACATAAAATCACATATTTCATCATTAACCACTTAAGCTTATCATTAGGAAAATAGCTAACATTTTAACTTTTGAGTTTACGAAATAAACAACTGAAAACAAGTTGAGCAAAGATCATTGGATAAATCAAATTCTGGAAAATCAAGCTAGCTGGAAAAACTGAGTTATCTGGAAAACTGAGCTGGCTGGAAAACCGAGCTGGCTGGAAAAAATAGCTGGCCGGAAAACCGAGTCAGCTTAAAACCAAACTGTGCCGGAAAACCGAGTCGGCCGGACCGAGTTAATCCAATGAATTGGTTCATTGAGTAAATCCAGTGATTGGTCCAGTGGATCGAGTTCAGTAGGTAATTCCATGATCGGGTCCAACAGGTAATTCCAAATGATCGAGTTCACTGTAAATCCACTGATCGGGTTACTGGTAATTCCAATTGATGGTCAATTTGAGTAATTCTGATCGAGTTCACCGAGTAAATCAATGATGGATCCAATTGAGTAATTCAGTGGAGTTCAATTGAGAATCCACTGACTCGTTCAATGATCGAGTTCAATGAGTAATTCCTGATGGGTCTAATTGGATAATTCCAATGATCGGTTGTTCACTAATTCCAATGATCGATTCAATTGAGTAATTCAATGATCGAGTTCAATTGAGTAAATCCAATGGATCGGATCCAAGTGAGTAATTCAATGATCGAGTTCATTTGGGTAAATCCAATGATCGGTTCGGTAATTCATGATCGAATTAATTTGATAATTCCATGTGAGTTCAATTGAGAATCCAAATTGACTTAATCGTCCGGCCGGATCCATCTGACTTAATCCAGCAATTTAAACTCTAGAAACTCTAAATTTCAAAACTTTGTATTAAAATTCCGAAAAATTCTACGTCACTTAATTTTTAACGTAGATTCCATTTCTATCATTATTTTCTTCATTAAAAATCAAATACATGGCTTTATTATACATAAATATTTCGGTCCTTTTGATAAATTAAGAATTTAAAATCCAAATTTCATTCTAATCACTTCCAATCATGTTAATTTAAATTATAAACCTCAATTATAACATAATTACTTAAAAATTCATTCTAGGCTTATTTCAACTTCATAAACATTAATCCATCATCAATTTCATCTTAGGATCAAAGGATCAAAAACTCCTAAATTTAAGCTACATTTCAAAAAAATAATAGAAAATTAGGTTTAGGGTTCTTCATGCTTAATTTAATCATACCAATGATCATCTAGACATCATATAAGCATCATACTATCATATCAAGATCATTCAACCATTTCTTAATTTCTTCCAAAAATGATCGATCGTATACATATATATATGAGCTAGGGTTTCTCATGCATCATTTAAATCCATAATTGATCATCTAATCATGATATAAACATTTTATAAACATCATACTAAGATATGAACATCATCCAATTACTTCCACACTTTTTCCTAATTTTCGAAAATATATACATATATATATATAGAAAAGATTTCCACCATGGAAAGAAAACTAAGAACTTGGAAGAACATAGATCCAACCTTGATTATAGATTTAAGGATGAATTGATCTTGCTTCTTGAGCTCAAAGATTGATCATCAATGGAGTGTGTGCATGTGTGTGTATGTATCGAGAGAGAGAGGAATGAGAGGGGTGAAGATGAAGATGATAATCTCATATATATAGATAAGTTTAGATTACTATTCATCATAAATATCTTAGATATTTATGATGAATAGTAATTAGGATAATTAATTAAATCCTTAATTAATTCAATTAATTAATTACTAATTACTCATTAATTAAACTTCAAATTTCTCAACATAGGAATTTAATTTAGGGTTTGACGAACCCTAGATAAAAATTTCACAGAAAGAATCGGAGATTCGAAATATTTTCAAATCGACCGAAACTAAATTCTTAAGCGATAAATTACGTAAAATTTCACGTAATCAAATTAAATTCTTCTTTCAGTCAATTTATGACTAAACATTTATCATTTATTGATAAATGTAAAAACTTCTTCGTTTCGGATTAACCGAGACGATCATTCTTAATTAAAACTCATTTTTCCGGTAGAATATATCTGCCAGATAAATGTTCTGAATGAAAATTTTTCTTTTACTGAAATCTTATCTTTCTTACTAATTTAATAAATCTTAATACTCAAGAAAGACGAAATACTACATTAATGAATTAAACATTATGCATATAATTATTAATTTAAATTGATTATTAAATCCATTAATCAATCAAACGTTAATCAGTTAATAATAACGGCTTTAATTAAAAAGCTCTTGAACTATAAAAATTATTAGAGTTTCTCCAACTCCAATATAAGCTTTCTCTAAAAAAAAAATTTATGGAAATAAAATCCGAAAATAAAATAAATTGCCGAAACTTATTTTCTTTCTAAGTTCTCACAACTTAATTCTTTTAGACGAGCTCTTAATTAATTACTAAGATTGGTTTTGAAAAAGCGAGGTACTACAATTTAAGCTCTAAATAATTATTTTTAATTTATTTTTAATTGCTAAAAATTTCTAAAATTATGAAATTGAGCTCCAAAAATTCTAACAAAATTCCCACATATTTTAAATAAATACCATGAGCTCAAATATATCATTACTTCATCAAATTATGCTTTGAATTAAAAACCCCTAATTTTAAGCAAACTTTATTTTTCCAACTTCATTCATATGAGCTTCAAAAATTCTCATAAATTCATTATAACCTTATTTCATCATTCTAAACTCAAATCCATCATCAATTTCATCATAAAAATTCATCATCAAAAATTCCCAAACCTAGGAACCCTAATTTTCGAATTAAATTAAAATTAAGGCAAGGAGAAATTCAACTCAATAAATTCATATATCATCATGCTCAATAACATCATATAAGCTTAAATTAAACATCAATTTAAGCATAGAACCTCAAAATCAACAATTAATATTTTAGCCCTCATTTTCGGCTAACTCAAAATTAAATAAGAAATTGATCAAATTTTTCTCAATTCAATCACTAATCATGCTTATATCCATCATATAAGCTCATATAAATCATCAATTTGATCATCTAAATCAAGAATCAAAAACCCCTAATTTATTTAATATTTTCGAAAAATTAGAAAATAGAATTAGGGTTTGATTCATCTTAATTTAATGGTAGAAATGAAATCTAGATCAATGATTTAACATAATAATTGAAGATCAAGATCATCTACCCTCATCATCAAAAATTTCGAAATTTTCAAGAAAGAAAGAGGATGGATTTTTCTTGCTAATTTTAGGTTAAGATCTTAATTAAGTATAGATCTCACCTTTTATAATGACTTGGATGCTAAATCTCTTAATTTCTTGAGCTTGGGAGATGCTCTTCAATGGAGGTTCTTGAGTGTGTGTTAGTGTGTGTGTGTCGTGTGTATGGAGAGAGATAGATGAATGAGGATGAAGAGATATTAACACATGAATTAATAGATAGACTAAGTTCATTGTATTTTAATTAAATACATTGCATTTAGCTTACTTGCTAACTACTCATCCAACATATGTAATAATTATGTTGGAAACATGGTGAAGTGTCACCATTAATTAATTAAAAACTTTATATTAATGTTAGCATATCTAAATTTAGATATTATGGATTAAATTTTATGCTAACAATATCCTAGCAAATATTCTTTCTAGATATTGCTAGGTTAAAATAATTAGGAAAATATTAATAAAGCTTATAAGACAAGCTTTATTTCCTAGGAACATTATGCTTAATAAATTAGCTTAATTAATTAATTAATTCAACATCTAATTAATTAATTAAACATTAAGCATATAATTCTTTCTTTAATTGATTAATTAATTCTCTAATTAATTAATCAAACATCAACTAAACAATCATCACGGTTTTAATTAAAAAGCTCTCAACTTATAAAAATTATTAGGGTTTCTCAAACCCTAATATAAACTTTCTCTAAAATTTTTCCGGAAATAAAATCCGAAAATAAATTAAATTGCCGGAGAAAATTCATAATTCCCGAAAAAAATTAAATACTTCAAATATAGCACATATTTTCTCAAATAAGTGCAAATAAATATCACATAATTATAAACACCTTTAATATTTCATTTCGGATTCACCGAAACGAAAATAAAACTTAAATCATCAAAATTCGGCAATTTAAGCTGCCGAATTATTTTAACTGTCGGAACATAATTTTCTTCTAAGTTCTCGCATTTTAAATTATTCTAAATAATTATCTTAATTAGTTACTAAGATTAGTTATGAAAAAGTGGGGTATTACACATTGGCGCAACTAGAATACATTAAACATGTTGTGCGAATTTCTAAAGCTTAGCGGTAAAGCCAGATTGTGTAGTATCCCGTCTTTCTTAAGTAATTAAAATAATTAACTTAATGAGAAAGACAAGAATTTTAGTGAAATAAAAATTTTCTTTCCGAAAATTTTACCCGGCAGATATATTCTACCGGAAAAATGAGTTTTAATTAATTTTTATCGTCTCGGTTAATCCGAAACGAAGAAGTTTTTACATTTATCAATAGATGATAAATGTTTAGTCATTAATTGACTAAAAGAAGAATTTAATTTAATTACGTGAAATTTTACGTAATTAATCGCTTAAAAATTTAATTTCGGTCGATTTGAAAATGCTTCGAATCTCCGATTCTTTCTGTGAGATTTTTATCTAAGGTTCGTGAAACCTTAATCTTAATTACTGTGTTGAGAAATTAAGAGTTTATCGGAGGGTTCGTCGTTGTTAATTAAGTGAGTCGAGAAAGGGATTAAATAATTAACAAAACTTAAGAATTAAGTTAACTTAAAATAATAACCCTAGTCTACCCTAACCTAGGTGTGTAACATGCATATAATCTACTCTCATCTCACTCACTCACCACACGCACACACACAAATAACAGCAGCCCATCTCTCTCTCTCAATCTCTCGATCTCTCACTCTCAAACACACACACTCACACACAACTCCATTGTTGAACAACATCCAAGCTTCCAAGACCAAAGTCATCTTCTCAAAGTAGCTAAGTAAGATTTAATTTCATTTATTCCAAGCTCCTAATTCATGTTCATGGTGGAAGATTATATATATATATATATATGTGTGTATCGAAAATTTTGGGAATGATTTGAGAAATGGTTGGATGATCTTGATTTAATAGTATGATGCTTATATCATGATTATATGATGAATTGTGTGATTAAATCAAGCATGAAGAACCCTAACCCTAGTTTTATTATTTTTCGAAATTTTCGGAAGAAATGGTCAAGTTTTGATTCATGCATTGTTTGATGCTATGATCTTCATGAATTATGCTTAGAATATGATTATAAGATCAAATATGTAATTAGATTTAAGCATGGAAAACCCTAGCTATCAATTGGCAATTTTCGAAAATGAGAAGAAAATGGGAAATAATTAATACATGAATTGTATGATTGATTTAATGATATAAATGAGTTTAGTTAAGTATTTTAAGAATGTTTCATGTTGGAAGTAATTAAAAATTTCCAACCAATTTCATTTTGTGAAAATAATCGATTAAATAAGAATATAAATTAGGGTTTAATAATGTAATGTTATATGATGGATTTGATAATTCAATTAAAGATATGAGATTAGTAAAGTATTTTAGATCAAGAGATAATGAAAAATGAGCTTGATTAACACTAGAAACCCTAGAAAATCGAATTAGGGTTCTTGAATTAGGGTTGGAAGATTAATACTTAATTGAATAAAATTAAATGAAGAAATGAGCTTAAAATAATAAATAAGTATATTAGAAATTGAAAAGAAGATAAGATAAATAAAGAAATGTTAATTTTCATAAAAACCGAAAATTCAAAATAAATAAATAAAATATTAATTAAATTTTAATTAAGAAATTAATTGCATTTATAAACTTCTTAATAAAAATTAAGTGTTATATGATTTTCTAGAAATTTAATTCAAAATAATAAAGATTTTCTATTTTTGGATGATTTTCCCGATTTAAGAGTTTATATGATTAATTGAGATAATGTGTGTATTAAAGTGTAATTATGTTTGTTATAATTAAATAAATGTATAGAATTAAATTGAGAATTTTCTGAATCCGTTAGACGGATTAAAATCAATTTAGTCAGTTGTGATGAATAGTAGTTTATAAATGTTAATGTTGTATGACATTTGATTGGTGTGATGCTTAATGAGGAATTTAGATACATTAAGATAGATTAAGAACGTTTGAAAAGTTAAGATAGGAATTCTCGAATTTCGTCAAGTTACGGCGTAGAAATTCGAATAGAATTTCGTTAAGATTATCGAAGTCGTTAGTCGATAGAAGCTCTCGTTCTAAAATCGTTATTCCGTTTCGATTTAAAGGAGCAAGCGGAAGCGGGAGCAGAAACGTGAAGTAAAAGGATTTCAAACGATAAAGTTAAAGTTTAAAGCTTAAGTATATCAGGTGGGCTTTCTAAACTAAAATATGTGAAAAGCATGATATCGTATGTTTTACAAAGTTTTGATACTTGCCAAATGATTTTTAAAATGTTTAAGTATGTTACCATCTACTTCAGAAAGATGAATTCGGTTTCACGCAAGGTGAAATCTGTGTACACATTGGTAATCGTGCGCATTTCTTTGATAGGCCGATTATTCATAATCGTGAGCCTTTCCTCGATATGCCGGTTACAAGTGATTGAGAAAGAGGTCTCTTTCTCATCACCATTATTTATTTGTAGATATGGTTCATACTGTTATAAATGTCTGCAGACAAATGATTTTTGAGAAAAGAAAATATTTTTAGCATTTTACGAGTTGTTTTTCAGAAAATCCTCGTATTATGTTTTCTGGCAAGTTTTCAAAATATAGCTGTATTCAGCAAAGTTTTCAAATGTTTTCGGCATGTGTTCACTGAGTACGTAGTACTCAGCCCTGCATGTTATTTCTAAAACGTGCAGGTTAGCAGGGATGAAGATGATGAGTACTGGATGGACTATTGTTGTTGTTAAACGTTGTTTATGTAAAGAAAGTCGTTTTTAAGAAGTTGACCTAGAATATATGTCTTCATACATATATTCTCATGTTTTCCGTTGCAAGAAAATGAAATCGATATTGTTATAATGTTTTGAGATACTATGATGATGCTTTAAATTTTGGATTCTAGAATTGAACTTTGTTGAAATCGTCTAAACCCTAGAGTCGAACTATGTTTTGATAGTCGAACTCTTTTTGTTAAAGTTTACTTGAAACATTTTTCTTTATCTTGTTTTCTTGATCCTCAAGTCATCCTGTCATCTTCTTGATCAATTGTCGGTTATTTGGTTGATCAGGTCTTTTGATTCCGAGTGATTTGAGTTATGTTTATTGATATGTATGTCATATTGAATTCAGTTGATCGTCTCGAGTCATATATGTCGTATTATTCTAAAATGATGAATTGTTGAGTATGGTTATTCTTTTGAACGATAGCCGGGTCGCTATCTTAAATTCCTTTGTTAATCATAAATTGTGTAAGTCGTGGGACCTACCGACCTTGACATCTGATATCGGGGTTCGGGCTGCGACAGCTTGAACGTAATTTGACCCATCCTTTCCAGGATTTCATACGGTCCTATTTAACGAAACTTAAACATTCTTTTCTCGCCAAAACTAAGGATTTCTCTCGAGGGTAAACTTTCGGAAAAACTTTATTTCTGACTTCGAACTCTATTTCTGATATCTGAGTATCAGCATAAATTTTTTTTTTTTATCTTACTCTTCTTTAACCCGTTGCTTGATTTGGCGAATTATCTTGATGAATTCTTCAACAGCATTGGCATCTAATACTTGACTTTCACCTACTTCAACTAAATAAAAGCAAGGATCGACACTTCTTCCTCAAACAGATTCATAAGGCGTTATGACGATCGACATTTAATAATTGTTGTTGTACGCGAAATTAATGAGAAGAAAACTTGCTCTCACTGGTCACTTCAATTCAACACAACAATACTGAGCATATCTTCCAAATTTGAATTATTCTCTTGAATCGATCATCCATCTGAGGATGAAAGATGATGCTAACATTTAATTTTTTTTTTATATATGCTCACTTAACTTTGTAGGCTTCTCCAAAACGGGAGGTAAACTTAAAATCTCGATCTAACAATCGACTTAGACATATCGTGCACTCGCACAATTTTATGAACATACAGCTGAGTTAGCTTGTTTGATCCAAGCATTACTGAGATTGGCATGAAATGAGTAGATTCTGACAATCTGATCAAAATCATCCAAATAGTTGTATCCTCTCTCTTTTGAACTTAGGTAACCTGGTTACAAGTCCATGGTAATATCATCCCACTTCTAAATTGGGATATCTAATAGCTTAAACTTTCCCACACGGGTTTGCTTCTTCTGCTTAAGGCGTTAGCTACTACGGTTGTTTTTCCTGGATGATAGGAAATTTTACAACTGTAGTTTTCTATTAGCTCGAGTCATCTTCTTTGCCTCACTTAACTCTTTTTCTTGAAAAAGTATTTGAGAATTTTTTTTACATTTGTAAAGATCTCACACTTGGCTCCAAACAGATAATATTTCAAGATCTTCGGAGCGTATACAACTACAGCTCATTAAAATCATAAGTTGGATAATTTATCTTATGATGTCTGAGTTGTCGTGACACATAAGAAATTATTTTTCCTTCTTGCATCAGGACACTAACTAGTCCATTCTTTGATGCATCCGTAAACACGGTGTAATCCTTGCTTGTTTCTGGTACTGCTAAAACTAGAGCAGTGAATAGTTTTTCTCTTGAACTCTTGGAAACTTTCTTTGCATTCAAAAGACAATTTGAACTTTGATTCTTTCTTCAGAAGAAATATGTCCAAGGGAATTTACTTCTCTTAGCTAAAATTCGCATTTGCTAAATTTGGCATACAACTTCTCAAACATTAGCTTTTCTAAGATAGTTCGGAGACATTTTTTTATACTCTGCTTCACTTTTTGAATACACGAGAATATCATCGAAGAAGATTATGATAATTCTATCCCATTATTCATGGAAAACTCGATTTATGAGATCCACGAATATTGTTGGGCATTTAACAATCCAAATGGCCTTACTACAGACTCGTAGTGGTCGTACCTCGTTTGAAACACGGTTTTTTTTTTGAAATATCTTCTTGATAAATCTTCAGCTGATAACAGCTAAATCTCAAATTAATCTTTGAGAAAACGCTAGCTCCTCAGAGCTGATTTGTCAGATCATCTATCCTTAGCAAAGGATATTTTATTTTCAACTTGCTAAATTCTCGGTAGCTCATACTCATTCTTAGACTTTCGTCTTTCTTCTTGACGAACAAGATTGGGGCTCTTCATTGGAAATACTAGGTTGATAAAACTAAGGTCGAGCAATTCTTTTAACCGAATCTTCAATTCTCACAACTCCATTTAAAACATTATATATATTGCTTTTAATATTGGAGTTGAACCAGATGTAAGGTCGATGGTGAACTCCAATTGCCTTGTCTGAAGTAGTCCTGTCCAAAACATCAGGAAAAACTTCCTTAAACTTTCGGACTACAGCAACATCATCGATATTCTTCTCTTGGTTCTTTTCTTTATGGAGCTAAACTAAAATATATTTATTCTTCTTTTCTTCTTAACAACTTTCTTGCTTGAATTACCGAAATAATCGGTGTTTTTTTTTTCTAATTCTCTCTCCATTCCAAAGAATAGGGTTGGCTCTTTTCTAGATGACTGGAATGAAATTTGTCTTTGCTGGCACCAAATGGTGGCAAGGTTCTCGGTTAACTAGTATATCCTCAGAATGATGTCCACATCCATAATCGAAATAGATTTAGGGTTTTAGCTGGCATCATAAGGAAATTTAATCTTAAGTTCCCAAATAGGGTAAACATGCATCACTGAGGTAGATTTACCTACCAAGGTCAATACTCTTAAGCTCTGACTAGCGTACCTTATTTTAAGGCCAAGAGTATCTACGCATGCACTCAACATTGAATAATGTGATGCACCTGTACCAAATAATTTATATTTGGTACACCTTCGAACTGGCATATATCTGCCAGATTACCTTGGTCTCTACCGCTTGCTTTCTGATCAAGGGCAAAAATTCTTTGATGCTATTGAGGCCACTCCTGCTATGATGGTTGTTACTACTTTGATTGCTGCTACTGAGGACGGGGCGCTTGGCTGCGAGTGCTTCTTGCGGCCGTGGAACTTCTTCTATGGCCTTCAGACGTAGGACTGCTACTGCTATGGTCATCTTCCATCCTTTTCTTGCTGCTTACTTGGGCATTGGTACGGACGAAATCCTTGCGGTCTTGTGCGGTCTTAGAGACGATCAATTTTACCCTACGAAAAAGCGATCTAAACTATTCTAGAGTTAATCGAATGCTGCTGTCTTTGTCTTTGTCATTGCTTCTTGCTAGATTGACTTTCAGCATTCTACTTTCTTTTTCTCTTAGGATTCTGACCTTCTTTCTCTCTTCGGATTCTGACCTTCGCACGAAGATTTCGGATTGGCAGTTGCTTGGAGCTTGAACTTGAAATGGGAAAGGTGCTAAGATTTTGGACTATCTTTACTGGCTGTAAGGCTAACTCTATAACCAGAGTTCGGCTTAACGCTCATAAGTCAAAACACTTTGATTTACTAGAACTATTCTTTATATTTGGAATGAGTCCGAGGAAAAAGCTCAGACATCTTCTTGCCTGCCCGAATCAACTTGACAAGGACGGGACGACCTAGGTTAATTTTTTTTTTTTTCAAACTCTGCCATTGTCTTCTTTCCTTGCTTTAAAATTTACGAACTAGCTTTACTTCTTCTTACAAAAGCTTTTCGAAATATCTTTCAAAAAGGCTACTTAAACATCCAAGAGAGATATTTTCGAGCTTCTCGGAATAAATCTTCTGGCAAGCTTCTCACCAGTAGGTTGCTGATTCTTCCAACGGATACGACATGCATGTGAGACGCTCGTGGTCATCACATCGAATAACCTAAAGATTCGATCTAACGTACAATCTATTTTTCTTCTTCTGATAGATTTCCTCTATCGTCAAAAGTTTGGAAAAATCTGACGAAGATAAAGTTCTTCGATTCTTCTCTTAGATAGAGAAGATGGGGTAGGCTCTTGCTGCTCTTCTTCTTCTATTCTGATTCTTTTTTTTTTTTTAGAAAGCATTCTAATTAACACGCACAAGGGTTTAAACGAGATTTGCTTTATTTAAAACATCAATAATTTCACTTGAAAGTTTTAGGCACTTTCACATTTCAAGCATCATCATAACAACATTTACTTCACATAGTAGTAGTTCCAATCATGGAATTTAACTTTCAAGCAAATCAAATCTCATCATAGCATAATCACTTTCATAACTTAACTTATTAATTAAGCAATAACATAACAGCTTAACTTCATAACTTTTCTCATCTTAGCAATCAACAACAGAATACTCAACTTCATAAACTTTTCTTATTCATTCAAACAATTCGCAAAATACTTAACTTAACTTATAACTCTTGACAAGCAACTTACTTCTTTCATACTTAGCTTATATTCATAAAATCCTTATTCTTCAAGCTCTAGCTTCATATTGACAGCTATCCTTCAACTTACTTGATGCTTATCAAAGCATAATAACTTCTTATCTTTCTTATGCATATAACATCAGGAACTCACCAACTGAACCAAATGACCGCTTTAGTCATTCTTTCATGCACTGGAATTTTTTTTTTCTTTGAGATCTTTTCTATCAACAGAAAAGTTATCCTTATCTCAACTGTGACGTTCTAACATCACACAAACATAATAACGATGACACAGACTACTAATCTGCTACTGAAAAATCTAGGATCAAATTATGCATCATATATATATATTATTTTTTTTTTACCATCTACATTTCTATATTTCTGCATTTATGACTTCGTCCTTTCATGCTCTCGAAACTGGCAATAATTAAAAAGGCCGACTCTTTGCTGGTCGTCCTTGGAAAGTTTTTCTTCTTTAAATTAAACGTATTCTCGAAATCTAAACTATCGACTTCTGAATCATCTTTTTCTGTTACTTCTTCTTCGACGATCACATTTCTGCCCAAGTTAAGCTTGAATTCATCTTCAGTATCCGCAACAGGTGTTGACGAGAAACTGACCTCGTAACATTATTTATGGGGAGGAACACGTCGAAGTTGGGCCAAACAGTCCATCTTCTTAGTAGCTGAATTGCTGTCGAGGTCGTCATATTATTATTATCGTTGTGATTTAGTTAGAATAATCCCACTTCAAGCTCCTTTGCTAAATCGGAGAAATGGAAGCGAAAGAAAACTTAATATTCGTAGGTTGAGAATATTAAGGACCCTCGAAAAGAGAAAATAAATTACCTTTGCGTGAAAGGCTAAAATGAAATTAAATCCTTAAAATAAAATTTCTGAAGTCAAGACTGACGCGTTTAACAGAATAAGGAAATGACAGGATTAACAATCCGAGAAGTAGGTTGGGTAATGAAAGAATCCCAAACCTTAATTAAATCGAATAACTGAGGCTAAATAAAATTTTAGCTCAGGTATTCCTAACAAAATAGAAAGGAATAACATTATCCTGAGATATTTACTTCATCAATTAATTCTTTTGAGATATAATTCATCTCAATCATGTTCTAAAACATAACAAGAATGTGATTAACGAAAGAGAAGAATAACGAACGACAACGAAACAAACAAAGAACGAAACGGACGACGGATGAAGAACGAACAACGGAAATTTTTTTTTTTCTATACTTTAAGCTATGTTTTCATTCTTCATTACTTATTTTAATTCTCTTTTTCATACTTATTTTTCTTCTTTTTCTTCAGTCAACTTCGTCTCGTTGTTGCTTCCCAACGATATCTCGCGTTCGCTTTTCATTCCAAAAAAAAAAAAAAAAAAACAAACCATCGCCTTGCTTTCAATTAATTCATCATCTCGCTTACGAAAGTTCGTCACGTAAAGGATCTCAAACTCATAACAACGAGCAAAATTTGGTTTAGAAAGTTCCAAGAAATCAAGATAAATTAATTAAACTTGGAAAAAATAACTTATAGAAAAATCTGCACAATTGTAGCAGATTGAAACTAAATTTCAGAACAGAATATTTAGAACCAGGGGGCGTGCATGGTACCATTAGAAAGCCACGGATGTCTAGTTTCTAACCCAGTTTACGGATCTGAATTCCGTTAAACGAACAGGAAGTTATGGCCTCCGGAATAAAAGGTAGCAGAACAGTCGCCGCCCAGGTCAGCGACCGCTGGGACTCAGCCGCGGCTGACCTGCCATGGTCAGCGACCGCTCGACCTCAGCGGACGCTGAGTTCCGGGGTCCTGCTTCCTTCAGCGAGCACTGAGTCTAGGAGATGGCTAACTTCTCGCCCTGTATTATTTTCAGCGGTCTCTCACTTCATTCCCTGTAATATTTTTGAGCGATCTCTGACTTAAAAAAAAATTTCTCCTTCGATTCTTTATGCTCTCAACGAACTTTCTATCTTTCAATTCTTGTTTAACGCTTTTATTTACTAAAATAAACTTCATTTTACTTCAAAAATTTTTGTTTCAATAATTCATTTTTAAGATATAATTTCCGACATAAATACAAAACTCGGAAATTTACTTGAAAAAAACCTCTTTGGCCATACCTCTTTTTTTATAACGGAAAAATTACCTCTTCGAGGACTTTTTCACAAAAACAAGGGATTTTTCTCTATAATAAAAACTTCCCAAGTTAACGGTGATTTTAGGATATCACGCAAAGCTACTTTCTCAGAGCGGAATTCTTCATCGCTACTGGATCTTTTAAAACTAACATATTATGCATATTTTTACGAAACCTACTGAACAATCATAAAACTTTAAAACGACAACGCGTAAAATTTGTTCGATTAATAATCTATTAAATTAACGTCACTCTCGAAATCTCTCTCTGCTCATCCTCTAATGGATCTTCTTCTTCTTTTTCTTCCTCACTTTCAAACTCGGTACTCTCATCGGCTCTCTCCACTTCATGTAACGTCAAACGGACAATACTCACGTCGACCATACCCGAAAAAGGCCTAAAACTAGGCTGAAATCCTAGATGGCTAAACGGCATACAACGAAGATGAGAATATTCTTCGGTTGCTCCGACCTCGGTTCAATGGTATTCTCGTCACTGTCATGGCAACGTGGTCCTGACGTACTCCTCTTGTAGAAACGAAAGAAACAAGCTGAGTTCCAAAGAAATAATCAAGCTCTGAAGAATTCAAAGCTTGAGGAGTATCCAAAGAAGGATTTAATGGAACTACATCAATAGAGGGAGCTGAATCAAATTGTTCACCGAAGCAGAAGGCTCGGGAACAGAAGCAAAACATTTGTTAGAGGTGGAGATGAAACATAGCCATTCAACAACTGCTAAGAAATAATTGTGTTTTTATCAAAACTATAATCATTAGGATGAGGAGAAACAACGGTTTCAGGGTTCTCTTGAGGAATGAGAAAAGAAATTGGGTCGTCTTGAATATCGAATCCTGAAGTCCTGCTCCATTCACTCGGATCGGTGGCTGCTACGGTCCAGGCGGTGGTGCAGAGTAGCACATATAGCGAGAGCTGATCTCGGCTATAATCTACGGCAATCGTCCTAAAGTATACGATCCCAATATTGTTTCATTAAGAACCTCGATGCACGTGACGTATCCCATTTCTGCTACTTGTTGGGAAAAAAAGGAACCAATTTTAGTATTTCGAGAACTCCCGAAATATTACTCTCATAATATCCATCTAAACACAATGGAAACGGCTCAACTCTGTTAATGTCTCTGCATAGCTAATACGCATTTATTAAAACTCTTTAATGGCCTCGTCATTCAAGAAGCTAATTTTGCTTCCAAGCTCACTATACTTTTCAAAAACAAACAACCAACTTTCTTACACAACTGATTCATCGTCTCGCTTACGATCAATCAGCATAAAACAATCTCATTAAAAGCTCAAAACCACAATACAATTTCATATATCTCAAGCTTTATAACTTCATCACTTTAATTAACTTCATTATAAAAGTGGAAGATCCATATTACTGAGTTTCTAGTTATGTGGGTTGATCAGGTCCACATAACAGTCCGTCAGTCACATGGACTTCAAATTTTAAACTTTTAAACATAGGAAACTTTCAAATGCGTACCTGGTTTGTCGGATGAGATGGGGTGCTGGACTTTTGTTGTTGTTAAAACTCGACAAGTCTAGAATTCAAATCAGACTAGACTTGAAGAAATATGAACTTAGAGCAATAGACCTTGCTCTCGACTAGTCTAGGAATTAAACTAGACTAGACTTTTAAGAAATAATGAATTAGAGCGAACGGACACCTTTCGATACCACTCTGTCGCAGCCCGACTCAGAATAAAGATGACCGAGCCGGTGGGTCCCACGACGTACACAATTTATGATTAACCAAGGAATCGATAACGACCCAGTTATCCAACAAAACCGAACATTTGACAAACTATTCTTAACAAACAACGATACCGGGAGTTAAACTTATTCTTGAACAACATCTCAACGAACATGCTTAACAAGAAATCAATAACATGCTCGACAATTCCAACCAACAATTAGTATCGTACGACCAACGATGCCAAGAGATCAATATCGACAAGAAGTCCATTAGATCAAGAAAGCACGATAAAAGAGGGTCGTATGATTTAAAAGATCTCAACAAAGGATTGACAACATATTTCAAGCTAAAACAAGTCTGCAGCTGAAACCTTAACAAATAACATTAACGATTTCAAAGTCGAGAACATGCTTCATACTTCAACATATATTTCAAAGTATTGCGGCGGAAAAACATAGAGAATCATATGTATGAAGACATATGACTCAACTCTAGTTTAAACAACTTTCAAAAGACTCAACCAACAAAAGTCCGTCCAAGCACACTCCCATCTTCATCCGAGCTAACCTGCACAATTTAGAAATAACATGCAGGGCTGAGTACGAAGTACTCAGTGGACACATGCCAAAAACATTTGAAAACTTGCTTCTTAGAGCTATAGATTAAACTTGCCATAAAGCATTGCACAAGTAACTTTTTGAAAACAAACTTGTGCTTGCTCAAGCATCTTCTTTTGATATAGGTATTTGCAGTCAAAATACTCATTAAGTATGAACCATATCTACTATAAATAGTAGTGATGAGAAAGAGGCCTCTTTCTCAATCACTTGTAATCGGTCTATCAGAGAAAGGCTCACGATTACCAATGTAACCGGCCCATCAAAGAAAGACTCTCGATTACTAATGTGTACACAAATCTCACCTTGCGCGGGACCGAATTCGTCCTTCTTCAGTAGATGGTATCATACAAAAACTTAAAACATTTGGCAAGTTAATCAATTTAAAACATCACATATATATAATCATATATATATAGCATTCATCATTTCTTTGTTTAGAAAGCCCACCTGATAACTGAAGCTTTGGACTTAACCTTTATCGATTCTGAATTTTCGGATTCACACTTCCACTCGATCCTTCATTCGAACTAGAATTCAGAACGAGAATTAACTACTATCGAATAAACGAATTCGATATTCTTAACTTCTAATTTACTTCGAAATTCTACGTCGAAACTCGACGAAACTTGAGAATTTCTAACTTAACTTCTTAAACGCTCTTACTCTATCTTAACTCATCATTAACCAAAATCACACTTAACATAATCATACATTAATTACTATTCATATCTTCAAATACGAAACGGATTTGACTCGACAAACGAGCTCTGAAAATTCTCAATTTAAATCTACTTACATCTTTTAACATAATAAACATAATTACTCAATCATATCATCAATCCAGATCACGTACACATATAAACCTTTAACTTAGAAAAATAGCCGAAAAATAGAAAATTCTTAATACTTCGTATTTAATTTCTGAAAAATTCCACAATACTTAATTTTTATTGTAGAATTCAAATATGTGATTATTTTCTTGATAAAAAATCAAATAATCATTTAATTTCCTTTAATTATTTTCGGCCCTTTTATAAAATTAGGATAAAATATCCAATTTCATTCTAATCAATTCCCAACATCTTATTTTAATTTATAAGCTATATTTATAGCTTAATTACTTAATTTAATTGGATAAAAATCAAAACTCTAATATATATATATATATATATATATTTCGACCTTTTAATGAATTAGGGCACATTTGCTTATTTTTATCCATTTCAAATTACAACATGCTTAATTAATATTCTAGAGATTAATTGTAAACTCAATTAATCCATTTAAACTCTAGAATAATTATTTTTAATTTATTTTAAAAGCTAAAAATTTCGAAATTAATGAAATTGAGCTCCAAAAATTCTAACAAAATTCCCACATGCTTAAATAAATATCATAAGCTCAATTCTATCATCAATTTCATCATTCAACATCAAAATCAAAAAGCCCTAATCTTAAGAACCCTAGATTTCGAAAATTCCAATAATTGGAATAATTATGGTTCAACCAATTAATTCAATGTATAAACATACTTAACAACATCATATAAGTCCAATTTAAACATCAATTTAATCAAAGAATATCAAAATCATAAACCCTTAATTTTAATTAATTATTTTCGGCTAAATTGAAAATAATAGAAGGGCTTTGATTCTTCGATTACTTCCAACATCAAACATGCTTAAAATAATTATCTAAGCTCAATTAATCAATCAATTTGATCTTCTAACATCACAATTGAAAAAGCCCTTATTCCCTAAATTTTCGAAAATAATAAGAAATAGGGTTAGGGTTTGATTTGATCATGATTCAATGATCTATCATGCATCCTAAGCATGAATTAAACATCATAAATTAAATTCAACATCATCTACTAATATTCTTCAAAATTTTCGAAAAATATGAAAGAATGAAAAGAGATGATTTAACCATGATCTTGAGCTAAAACTTGTACTAAACACTTATCTTACCTTGATTAATAATTTGGAGATGATTTGATCTTCGATTTGAGCTTAAAAATTGAAGAAAAATGGAAGAATGGTGTGTGAAGGAGCTGCTGTTCTTGCTGCTGTCTTTCACGATGGAAATGGGAAGAAATGGCTTGCTAATCACACTTAATAGCTACTAACTTAGTCAACTTGCTTAGGTCATTGCTTATGCAATAATTAGGATTATTTAATTAGTTAAATACTTAGTTTAATCAATTAATTACTAACTTGCTAATCATAACTTCATTCTCTATTTCTTGATTTAGAAAAATCAATTAGGGCATCTCAAACCCTAATATAAATTTTCGGAAGAAAATACCGAAAAACGAACCATTTATGAAATAAATAAGATTATTATTTTTAATAATTAGTTGCTAATAAAATAAATTAAGAAAATTAAATTCATAATTTTCTCAATTAAAAATCATGCATAAATGCACAATTCGATAAACATAAATTCTAATTCGTTTCGATTAACCCGAGACGAAACAAACATAATTATATTCCACTTTTTCGGCACAAATTTGGATTGCCGAATAAAATTATTAAAAAGGGAATTTTTCTTCATCTTCATTCTCTTAATTTAGTTAAAGAAATATTAAGTTTAATTATTCACGAAAACGGGATATTACACTATCAACATCAAAGACTTCAAAGTCAAGAACATGTTTCATAGTTCAAATACATATTTCAAAGTATTGCAGCGGAACATAAAGAATTATATGTGTGAAGACATATCCAACTCTAGTTTAAACAACCTTAAAGATGAACTTAACCAATAAAAGTCCGTCCAAGCATACTCTCACCTTCATCCGAGCTAACCTGCACATTTTTAAAAATAACACGTGGGGCTGAGTACTTCGTACTCAGTGGGAACATGCCAAAATACTTGAAATCTTACTTCTTAGAATTAGAGATTAAACATTGTCATAAAGCATAAGCATAAGTAAACATGTATGTACCAGATCTACATTCATAAATTAGTACTGAGAAGTAGGCCTCCTTCTCAAACACTTGTAATCGTCCACTCCTTTCGGAAGGCTCCCGATTACAAAAATAGTATACACATATCCCACCTTGCGCGGGACCGAATTCGTCTTTCTTAAGTAGATGGTAACATACAAGAACTTAAAATATTTGGCAAGTCAATCAAAAAAATAACATCTCATATATAATCATATAACTTCATTCGTCATTTCTTTGGTAAGAAAGCCCACCTGATTTGTCGTTGTTTTACTTACTCTTTCTCTTCTCGATTTCCTTACTTTACATTCCCGCTCGATCCTTCATTAAATTTAGGATTCGAAAATAAGAGCGAGAAATAGCTAACAAGAGAAGAGAGATGGCATCGTGACAACTTAACTTCTTCTTTGATTCGAATTCGACTTAGAATTCTAGGCTCTCTATACTTAATATTCTTAATAAACTTATCTCACCTAACCTTCCTTCTTACCTTTCAAACTTAATTTCTAACTAACAGTCTAACTTATAAACATTAACATTAAACTTTAACATATAATTATGTCATTAATCATAAGCACATCATCATCTTATAATTACTTTATTAACATATAAACTCTTCATTAACATGTAAGTTATTTTTACTATTCATATCTTCAAATTCGAAACAAATTTGACTCGACAAACGAGCTCTGAAAATTCTCAAATTAATTCCTCATCATTACTAAACCATATAATTACATATTCAAATCATCACCTCATATCATACAAACATATCAACCTTTAACTTGGAAAATTCAACGGAAAATAGAAAATTATCAAAACTTCGTATTAAATTTCTGAAAAATTCCACAACACTTAGTTTTTAACATAGAATTCAAATCTATGATTATTTATTTGATTAAAAATCAAATAATCTTTATAAATAAATATTAAAGGGGCTGCCATTTTTCAACTCTTGGATTAAATATCCAATCTCATTCTACTTACTTCCAAACATGCTTAATTAAATTATAAACTATAATTATAATTTAATTTCTTAAATAACTTAAATAAAAATCATAACTCCACACACATATATATATATATCGACTTTTTCATACATAATACATGGATGATTAATTTCTCTTCAACTCTATTCATAACATGCTTAATTAAACCATAGAGGTTAATTATATCATAAATTAACCAAATTAAACTTTAATTTTAAAAAGCCCCAAATATAATATTTTAATTAAATTTCAAAAATATTAAATTTGGGCTCCAAAAATTCTAACAAAATTACTACATGCTTAAATAATAAACATAAGCTCAATTCCATCACCAATTTCATCATACAACATACAAATCAAAAATCCCCAATTCTATGAACCCTAATTTTGAAATTTATTCAAAATTAGAGAAATAATGATTCAATCCATTAATTCAATACATGATCATACTTAATAATATCATATAAGCTCAATTTAAACATCAAATTAATCAAAGAACATCAAGATAAAAAATCCTTAATTTTAATTAATATTTTCGGCTATTTTGAAAATAATAGAAGAGTTTTGATTCTTTGATTACTTCCAACATCAAACATGCTTAGAATATTTATCTAAGCTCAAATTTTTGAAAATTACATAAATTAGGCTAGGGTTTGAATTAACCATGAATTAATGATCTATCATGCATCCTAAGCATGAATTAAACATCATAAATTAAGATCATAATCATATCCTAATTAATTCATAATTTTCAAAAATCTAGGAAATTAAAAATAAATGAATTAATCCTTGATTTTTGAGCTATAAACTTGAATTAAATATATATCTAACCTTGATTAATAACTTGGAAAATGGTTTGGATGGAAACCTTGATCTTGGAGCTTGGATTATGAAGTTTTAATGGAGGATTTAAGTATATGAATATATATATATACATACTACCGTGTAGAGAGAGAGAGATGAGAAAATGAGAGTGAAAAAAAAAATGAGGATGATACTTATATATATAGAGGACATAGGTTAATTAAATAATTAATTAACCCCAAAGTCAAATTAAGAATATTCTAGAATAAACCTTATCTTAAAAAAAATATCTTACATAGGTCATGGCTTAGGTAATAATTAGGATTATTTAATTAATAAAATGCTTAATTTAATCAATTAATTACTAAACTTGCTAATCATAACTTCAATAACTAATTTCTCACTTTAGAAAAATCAATTAGGGCCTTTCAAACCCTAATGCAAGCTTTCAAAAGAAAATACGGAAAAACGAGTCATTTCCGAATAAGAATTATCATTTTAGATAATTAATCACTAATAAGTTTAATTAAGAAAATTAAATTCATAATTTTCTCAATTAAAAATGAAACATGTAAGCACGTATTGATTAACATAAATTTTACCTCTTTTCGGGGTTAACCGAGACAAGACATAAATCATAAAATTCCTTTTTACGGCAAAAATTAGGTTTATCAAAGAAAAATTATTAAAAAGGAATTTC
The DNA here is from genome assembly GCA_031470985.1 of Agastache rugosa. NCBI lineage: Eukaryota > Viridiplantae > Streptophyta > Magnoliopsida > Lamiales > Lamiaceae > Agastache > Agastache rugosa. The sequence goes on from CM062603.1 coordinate 86,428, forward strand.
TTCTTCTTCGAAATTTTCATAACTTAAATAAAGAAATAATAAAAGAAGTTATGAAAGAACGGGGTATTACATTCTCTCCCCCTAAAAATAATTTTCGTCCCGAAATTTGCGTATCTCAACGGAAAAGCTCGGGATACCTTTCTTTCAACTTATCTTTCAATTGCTACGTTTCTTCTTCTGAACCATCGGCTCCACTTGATCTTTACTTACACGATCGATTTACTTTTTAGGTGCTAGATCTTTTTATCCAAAATCGCTTCTGGATTTACTTCAAACTGAGGTCTGGTTTTCTTGACTAATTAACGTGCTTTAGATCGAACACGCATTGACACAACTGGAATACATTAAACACGCTGCACGAATTCTAAAGCTTGGCGGTAAAGCCGGCTTGAACGTAACTTGACCTATCCTTTTTCATGATTTCATATGGTCCTATAAATGAGGCTTAAGCTTTCATTTTTATACTAATCCATGGATTCTTCTTGAAGACGAAGCTTTTAGAAAAACTTTATTTCTGATTTCGAACTCTAATTCTGATATCTGAGTATCAGCATAAGACTTTTGGTCATCTTACACTTCTTTAGTCCGTTGCCTGATTTGACGGACGATCTTGATCATTTCTTTAACAATATCGAATCCTTAATACTTTCTTTTGTCTACTTTGTCTCCATAAAATGGGGACCGGCATTTTCTTTCAATAATTGAATTGATCTCTCAGATCGATTATTCTTCTGAGGATGAAAGGCGGTGCTAAAATTTAACTTTAATGCCCATTTAACTTTGCAGGCTTCTCCAGAACGGGAGGTAAACTTAGAATCTGGATCTAACAATTGACTTAGGCACATCGTGCAAACGTACAATTTTACGAAAATACAACTAAGCTAGCTTATTTGATCCAAGCATGACTGAAATTGGTATGAAGTGAGCAGATTTTGACAGTCTGTTCACAATCATCCGGATAGTTATATCCCCTATCTTTTGGACATAGGTAACCTGGTTACAAGTCCATGATAATATCATCTCACTTCCAAATTGGGATATCTAATGGCTTAAACTTTCCCACACGGGTTTGCTCATTCTGCTTAAGGTGTCAACTACTACGGTTGTTTTTCCTGAATGATAGGAAATTTTACAACTGTAGTTTTCTACTAGCTCGAGCCATCTTCTTTGCCTCACTCAATTCTTTTTCTTGAAAAAATATTTGAGGCTTTTGAGATTTGCAAAGATCTCACACTTGGCTCCAAACAGATAATGTCTTAAGATCTTCGGAGCGTATACAACTACAACTCATTAAAATCATAAGTTGGATAATTTATCTTATGAGGTCTGAGTTGTCGTGACACATAAGAAATATTTTTTTTTTTTGAATATGATTACAAATATTAATACTCACACACTCCACCTAGAGTTTTTTGTGGCCGAGAGTACTCGAACCTCTGACCTATTGGTCAACAGGCAACCACTCCACCACTAGGCCATCCCCACTGGGACAAGAAATTATTTTTCCTTCTTGCATCAGGACACTAACTAGTCCATTCCTTGATGCATCCGTAAACACGGTGTAATCCTTGCTTGTTTCTGGTACTGCTAAAACTAGAGCAGTGAATAGCTTTTCTCTTAAATTCTTGGACTGCTTGCACTTTTGAAGCGTCGACTTTACTTCTCTCAGATGAATATGTCCGAGGAAATTTACTTTTATTAGCTAAAATTCGCATTCGCTGAATTTGGTATACAGTTTTTCAGATCTTAGCTTTTCTAAGATAATTCGGAGATACTCTTTATACTCCGGTTTACTCCTTGAATACTCAAAAATGTCATCGAAGAAGACTATGACAATTCTATCCCAATATTCATGAAAAACTCAATTCATGAGATCCACGAATAGTGTTGGGGCATTTATCAATCCAAATGGCATTACTACAAACTTGTAGTACTCGTACCTCGTTGAATGCAGTTTTTGGAAAATCTTCTTGACGAATCTTCAGCTGATGATAGCTAGATTTCAAATTAATCATAAAAAAAATGCTAGTTCTTTAAAGCTGATCATTTATCCTTGGCGAAGGATATTTATTTAACTCTCAATAGCTCATACTCAATCTTAAACTATTATCTTTCTTCTTAATGAACAAGATTGGTGCTCCTCACGGGGAATACTAGGTTGATAAAATCTAGATCAAGTAACTCTTGACACTAAATCTTCAATTCTTGTAATTCCTTCGAAACATTATATAATTTTTATTTTGGAGTTGAACCAGATTTAAGGTCGATGGTAAACTCGATTTGCCTTGTTTAAAGTAGTCCTATCCAGAACTTCAGGAAAAACATCCTTGAACTCTCGGACTTTAGCAACATCATCAATATTCTCCTTTTGGGTTCTCATCTTTATTGAGGTAACTAGGTATGCTTTCACATCTTTTCTTCTTAACAACTTTCTTGCTTGAATTACCGAAATAATCGGTGATCTTTTATTGCTTCTCTCTATTCCAAAGAATGGAGTTGGCTCTTTTCCAGGTGACTGGAAAGAAATCTATCTTTGTTGGTACCAAATGGCGGCAAGGTTCTCGGTTAACCAGTATATTCTTAGAATGATGTCTACATCCATAATCGAAATAGATTTAGGGTTTTAGCTGACATTATAAGAGAATCTAATCTCAAATTCTCAAATAGGGCAAACATGCGTCACTGAGGTAGATTTACCTACCGAGGTCGATACTCTTAAGCTTTGACTAGCTCACCTTATTTTAAGGACAAGAGTATCTACGCATGCACTCAACATTGAATAATGCGATGCACCAGTACCAAATAATTTATATTTGGTACACCTTTGAACTAGCATATATCTGTCAGATTACCTTGGTCTCTAATGCTTGCTTTCTGATCAAGAGCGAAAATTATTTGATGGAATTTCTGCTGCGATGGTTGCTACTACTTTGGCTGCTGCTGAGGATGGGTGCTTGGCTCAGGTGCTGCTGCGGCTGTGGAACTTCTTTTATGGCCTTCAGACGCAGGGCTGCTACTGCTACGGTCATCTTCCACCTTCTTCCTGCTGCTTACTTGGGCACTGGTATGGATAAAATCCTTGTGATTTTGTGCGGTCTCAGAGACGATCAATCTAGCCCAACGAAAAGCGATCTAAACTATTCTAGAGTTAACTAATTGCTGCTTACTTTGTCTTTGTCATGGCTTTTTATTAGATTAACTTTCAGCATTTCACTTTCTTTTTCTCTTAGGATTCTGACCTTCTTTTTCTCTTCAGATTCTGACCTTCGCACTATGATTACGGGTTAGGGTTGTTGGAGCTTGAACTTGAAATGGGGAAAGGTGCTAGGGTTTCGGACTAGCTTTTCTGACTAAAAGGCCAACTCTATATCCAGAGTTTGGCTTAACGCTGCAGCGTAAGTCAAAACACTTTGACTTACTAGAACTACTCTTTATATCTTGAATGAATCCATGGAAAAAAACTCATACATCTTCTTGCCCGAATTTACTTAATGAGGACGGAACAGATTAAGTAACGGAATTCACAGACAACTCTGCCACATTCTTCATTCCTTACTTTACATTTGCGAACTTGCTTTATTTCTGCTTGCAAAAGCTTTTCGAAACATCTTTCAAAAAGGACCTTCTTAAACATCCAAGAGAGATTTTCAAGCTGCTCGGAATAAGTCTTCTGGCAATCTTCCCACCAGTAGTTTCCTGATTCTACCAACTGATACGACATGCATGTGAGATGCTCGCGATCATCACATCTAAGAACCTAAAGATTCGATCTAACGCAAGGTCTAATCTTCTGTTTCTGATGGATTTTCTCTATCGTCAAAAGTTTGGAGAAATCCGACGAAGAGAAGGTTCTTCGATTCTCCTCTCAGACAGAGGAGATGGGTAAGTTCTTGCTACTCTTCTTCTTCTTCTTCTATTCTAGTTCTTTTTCTAGAAAGCATTCTAATTAACACTCGCAAGGGTTGAGCGAGATTTGCATCCTTTAAAACATCAAAAATTTAACTTGAAAGTTTAGGCACTTTCTCATTTTAAGCTTTAACATAAAAGCAGTTACTTCACATAGTAATAGTTCCAATCATGGAACTTAACATTCAAGCAAATCAAATCTCATCATAGCTTAATTACTTTCATAACTTCACTCAATACAACAACCTAGCTTCATAAACTTTTTCTCATTTTGGCAATCAATATCAAAATACTCAGCTTCATAAACTTTTCTTACTCATTCAAACAATTCGCTAAATATTTAACTTAACTTATAGCTTTTGAAAAGCAACTTATATCTTTCATACTTAGCTTATAATCTTAAAATTCTCATTCTTCAAGGTCTAGCTTCATATTGACAGCTATCTTTCAACTTACTTTATGCTTAACAAAGCATAATAACTTCTTATCTTCTTTTATGCATATAACATCGGGAACTCATCAACTGAACTAAATGTCTGTTTTAGTCATTCTTTCATATATTGAAAATTTTTTCCTCTTTGAGATCTTTTCTAGATAATAAATCTATCAACAAAAAAAATTATCCTTATCTCAACTGTGATGTCCTAGCATCACACAACATAATAGCGACGACACAGACTACTAATCTACTACTAAAAAATCTAGGGTCAAATTATGCATCAAAATTTTTATATCACCCATACTCACACATTATACTATTTCTTTCTTTCTCGCTCTCGATATTGATAATAATTAAAAAGGCCGACTCTCTACTGGTTGCCCTTAGAAAACTTTTCTTCTTTATTAAACGCATTCTCGAAATCTATACTTTCATCTTCTGCTTCATCTTCTTATGTTACTTCTTCTTTGACAATCACATCTTCATCTAAGCTAAGCTTGACTTTATCTTCAATGTGCGCAACTGACATCGACGAGAAACTGACCTCGAAACTTGACTTCTGGGGAGGAACACGTCGAAGCTTGGCTAAGCAGATTATTACTTCAGTAGTTGGATCGTCGTTGAGGTCGTCATTATTATCCTCCTAGTATGGTCAGAATGATCTCGCTTCAAGCTCCTTTGCCAGAACGGAACAATGAAAGTGAAAGAAAAACTTAAGATTCGGAGGGTTGAGAATATGAAGGACCCTCAGGTATAAAATTCATCTCTGCATAAAGGCTAAAAATAAATCAAATCCTTGAAATAAAATTTTCTGAGGCCAAGATTGGCGCATTTAACTAAACAAGGAAATAACATAATTGACAATTTGAGAAGTAGGTTGGGAAATGGAAGAACCCAAACCGTAATTCAAATCAGATATCTGAAATTCAATAATCATTGGCTCAGGATATTTGGAGAGAAATAAGGAAGAATAAGATTATCCTGAGGTATCGGTTTCGACATAAGCACTTCTAAGTAGGCGCGGCAATCGGGTAGGGTTGGGTCGGGTTCGGGTCGACCTGATTTCGACATGATCTGTTAAGGCCCAACCTGTACCCGACCTGTTAAGGATATGCTCAACCCGAACCCGAACCCAACCCGAAATGACAAAACCCGAACACGACACGAACCCGACACGACCCGAAATTGACACGATAATATTCGGGTTGACCCGACACGTTAATGACCCGAACCCAAATTTAAATGATTTAATAAGAGAAAAATATTTTAAAATAAGATTTAATAAAAGAAAAAATATTTTAAAATAAAATTTAATAAGAGAAAAATAAATAAATATTCAAAAATTTAATATCTTTCGATGACTTGGAAGGAAGGAAAAATAAATATGTCATCAATTTAAAAGCTTGATTTGAATTAAATAAATATAATATTAAAAAATATAATTCTTTATCGGGTAACCCGAACCCGACCCGAAATTTTCAGGTCCTTATCGGGTCAACCCGTTAAGGACCCGAACGCAATAAGGCTTGACTCAAACCCATTAATTTCGTGTCGGTTCGTGTCGGGTTATCGTGTCGTGTCAAAAATTGACAGCCATACTTCTAAGATATAATAAGAAGGTATATGGTGAAAAGGATCAACGAACGTCGGACAAAACGAGCGAAGAACAAAATGAACAACTAATGAAATAGAAGACGGACGAAATGTACGGCGGACACCGGCTGATAGCTTCCATCCAGCGACCTCTGGAATTTCCAGCCGGCGCTGGTTTGCCGCCCTGAAACTTCTCCATTTTTTTTTCATACTTTAAGCTATGTTTTCACTCTTCATTACTTATTTTAATTCTCTTCTTCATACTTATTTTTCTTCTTTTTCTTCAGTCGATTTCATCTCGTTGTCGCTTCCCAATGATGTCTCGCGTTCGCTTTACTTTCCAAAAATAAACAATCGCCTTGCTTGCAATTAATTCACCATCTCGCTTACGAAAGCTCGTCACATAAAGGATCTCAAGCTCATAACGACGAGCAAAATTTGATTTAGAAAGTTCCAAGAAATCAAAATAAATTGATTAAACTTGAAAGAAACAACTTGTAGAAAAATCTGCACAACTACAGCATATTCAAACTAGATTCAGAACAGAATGCTTGGAAACAAGGGAAGTTCGGGATATCATTAGAAAGCCACGGATGTCTAGTTTCCAGCCCAATTTACGGATCGGAATTTCGTTAAACGAGCAGGAAGTTATGGCCTCCAGAGTAAAAGGTAGCAGAACTGCTGCCGCCCAGCCGCCGTTGGAATGCAGCCGCCGCTGCTGCCACCACCATTCCAGCGACCGCTGGAACTGAGCCGGCGCTGGATTCCGGCGACCGCTCAGAATTCCAGCGCCCGCTGGGGGTGCTGTTCGCACGCTGGTTTTCAGCCGACGCTGGAAATTTGGCTGAACGTGTTTCCTTCCATTTTCATGCATTTGACGAGATTTCTTTCTACTTCACTTGCTTTTCAACGTTCTTCTTCTTCGATTACGCTTCATCCTAATTATTCTAACGTTTTCTCGACGTTAATTAAACTTTATTTTACTTTGCTTTCTTCCTTTCTTTATGAAGAAATTAAACCAAAATTAAAACGACGTAACGACAACTCGGAAAGTTATCAAAACATCCTCTTTGGTCGTACTTCTTAATTTTTACGGAAAATTTGTAGCTTCGAGGGCTTTTACAAAAATTCAATAAACCCTAATTCTCGATGAATATTTTCCCAACGCTCAGGAAAAAAAAAACAATATATACCAACATATTTCAAACTTTAAACTTTCATAAAATTCTTCTTCTTTACTTTCTAACTTCATCTCATTAATTAACTTCATTATGAAAGCGGAATATCCATATTACTGAGTTTCTAGTTATGTGGGTTGATTAGGTCCACATAACAGTCCGTCAGTCACATGGAACTTCAAATTTTAAACTTTTAAACATAGCAAACTTTTAAATGCGTACCTGGTTTGCCGGATCAGATGTGGTGCTGGACTTTTCTTGTTGGTACTTAACTAGTCTAGAAATTCAAATCTAGACTAGACTCATAGAAAGTTTAAACATAGAGCAGACGAGCTGCTCGGATACCACTCTGTCGCAGCCCGACTCAGAATAAAGATGACCGAGCCGGTGGGTCCCACGACGTACACAATTTATGATTAACCAAGGTATGGATAACGACCCAGTTATCAAACAAAACCAAAAATTTGATAAAACATTCTAATCAAACGTATAATTCTAGAATTTGAATGAAATTCCAACGAGCATGGTTATCCAAAATTAATAACAATATCATGCTCGACATTCTCAATCAAAAATGGAATATTACCAAGGAATTATGTTCAACCAGATATCAACAGATATATCCATACGACCAACGATGCCAAAGAATCAATATCAACAAGAAGATCATCTATACTATAAGAAAGCAAAATAATTTCCCAATGCCATTCCCGCCCAATCCCGCCCAAAATTGCATGCCAATTCAACTCTTCATATCCGCCTAAAAAGTTGGGCTGCCATGTCAGGGACTCAAGCTATTATTAAAAAAATTATTGTGCTGTAAAAAAGCACTAGCAGTCTAGAATTAAAAAATTGAAAAAATAGTTAGTGACTTTTCATATCTTTTGCCTCTTCATTTCCCCTTAACTGTTTGCAAGCTAACTGACGACATTGTAGGACATGAGGTAATTTATTCTAAAACTCATATTTTAGGGTGAGAACATTCCAAAACTCATATTCTGCAATCAAGAGTACGAACATTTCAACCTCGCTTTTCTGCCATGCCTCCAAACTGGTCTTTCATTCGCGATTTAGATGACTCGAAGGTCATCTTTGGTGTAAAAGTTCGACTGGTCCGCGCCTATGGCTTTCCCGCATACAACAGCAGAGAAGAATTCAACAGTTGGGAATGTATTTTTCATGATTTTCAGGTATGAAATATTTGTACCTTATTCTGTGATTATTCTAGCTCTAGATTTGCAGAAATATGGTATTCTTAAGCTAAATCAGTATCCGAAGGAGATTAAATCAGTATACGACGGAGATAGAGAAAGATGTTAGGATTGTATTTGGGGAGAATGATTTGACAAACGAGTGAGATTGAGAGAGAGAAAGGGCGACGAGATTAAAGTTAGGGATTTTTTAGGTGTGAAATATAAGGAATATAAGAGTTTAGATTCAAATCCTGAGCTAATTTTTTAAAAAGAATTCTGGTATTGAATAATTACTTTCGTGGCTGGGAGTACTTTTATTTTTTGGGAGAACTCAACTGAATTAATATACTGTTGTTGCTTTTCTGTTAAGGGCAAATAACTATATTTTTTGCTCTTAAATTTTGTAATTCAGTCATATGTGAAGACTTATTAGATTTGGTGATGCATTTAAGGAAGTCTGAATATTTTCTATTAAGTACTTAGCACTCTCGGTAGCTTGGTATTGATTCAGTTTTATTTTTAACATTTTTGATATAACATTTTAGTTTATAATCAGCTTATTACAAGCCCAAGTTCTAATCCTTCATAGAGTAGGTAACTTGGCAATATTCTCAATTGCTAAACATCCGATCTCAAAGTTTGTAGGGACTCTTATTTGAACACGATTATTTATTATTCTGGGATTATTCTAGCTCTAGATTTGCTGAATTCTGGTACTTGCATATTTTGGAATTATTTATTATCTTAGAAGGATCATCAATGTATAATTAAAATAAATATTTATTTGATTCTCACAGGGAGATAGAATCGAGGCCACCATTCCCAAGAATCTAATCCTCACCTTCAAAGATCAATTAGATGAAGGATTGGTGTATGGAATCAAACATTTCAAGGTCGTTCACAACATGAAGAAGTTCAAGATAGTGGCAAACAAGTATAAGATCATAATATGTGAAGACACAAAGATACATGAACTGTTTGTTCCAAATTTTCCAATGAAAAGATTCTGCTTTAGATCATTTGAGGAAATTCAGTTAGAGAAGAATTCATGTGATGGTTCCTTATTTGGTATACTAGAGTGTTTTACTCATTAATGTTATTATCATTTTTTAGTGCATATCTATACTGATATAAGCTTAAATGACATATTTGCACAGATATCATTGGCGTGTTGACAGAATCAGGAGAAGTACAACTTCGAACAACTAATTGAGTTCAGAAAAAGCTAATTGAGTTGTCTATTAACGACATGAAGTAAATAATATTCTAAACCATTTCATATACAATATTATAATTATTTAACTATGTAATTTTTAACTAGATTAATTTCTGTGAAGGGGGAGAAGACTGATTTGCACTCTGTGGGAGGAGTATGTGGATGAATACTTAGAACTATTTGAAAGGGAGAGTCAGCACACTAATATTATCATTGTGCAATTTTGCAAGATAAGTCCTTTCAAAGGTATGGTTATATAAAGTTGTCTACAAATTTCAGCACATGCATGCTTTATAAACCTTATCACATACTTAGATATACGATGTATTGCATATTGTAGGTGAAAACAGAGTGAGTAATTGTTTTAAAGCCACCAAAGTGCTGCTGAATGCAAATGTTCCTGAAATCATTGATTTCAGTCACAGGTTACATATAGATACTTTTTCAAATATAAAATAATACTATGTTTGACTCTGACTTTTCTTTTGTATACATGTATATTTATATAAGGCTTGTGACTAAATCCAGATTAAATACTACTACTAATAGTGGTATTTCACACGGATCTACAAATTCTATAAGTGATGAGATTTCTGAAGTAATCAAAATTAAGACAATTGAGGATTTGTTTGATGATGATGAGGTTAGATATCCTAACTTTATCTACAATGTGTTCATCTCTTTTTACTTCAAACATTTTTGTATCAAGCTTTTTAAACTACTTCTCAACTTCAGAATCGCTGCTCTTGGATTATCGGTACTGTTGATAGCATAGATTGGAATTATGGTTGGTCATATCTTTCTTGCAAAACATGTACCAAGAAACTAATCAAAGTAGAACATCAGTTCTATTGCAAGAACTGCAATGCATATGATTCCTCCGCTACTCTTAGGTAATTACTCATAATCCTTATTCAAAATTAGCATTTAATTTGTATTAATGTTGTTACAAATGTATTGGATAGGTATAAAATCAAGGTGCACGTGAAGGACAATACTGGTAGAGCGCCATTTTTACTTTGGGACAGAGAGTGTGTGCAAGTTATAGGCAAGACTGCTGCAGAATTAGAAAGTAGAACCTCAGAGGTATAACTAACTATTAAAGCATGAATATCAGTCCATAATTGATTCACTTTTTAAGTTTACACTATATTTTTCAGGAAAAAAGTGTGGATAACTTTCCTAAAGATATCCAGACAGCTTTGTTGGGCGAGAAGTTGTTGTTCAAGATCCTACCAAAGAGTCAACAAAATGTGCCATCTCGTGATGGTTATAGTGTATCTAAAATCACAATTGATCAAACAGTTATATCGACATATTCTACAAGTTGTTTGGATAGTCAGGTACATATTAATATCACTTAATATTAGCATTGAACAGATTTTCTTTACTCAATTCTGACATGTATATATATATATATTTCTTTTTTCAATTCTGACATATATATATATATATATATTATAACTAAAATATAGGAGTCCAATTGCATTTCGAAGATGGAAGAAGGTTCTAATGTATTGGAAGATAAGGTTGAAGATGATACTCCAATGGAGACTCCATCAAGTAAAGGGGTCGGAGAAGAGTGGTGTGATGATACTCCAATGCATTTTCTGCAGCTCTACCTCAGAAGAAGCTTAAAGTCAACATCAAGAAAGAGAAAATCTAGATTCTAATATAAGATCTTCAAATTTCTTTTGTGACTGGGAGAACTTGACTAATTACTTTTGTGGCTGGGAGGGCTTTTGTTTTTGGGAGAACTCAATTGAATTAAGATAACATCTTTTGTAGCTTTTCTGCTAAGGGCAAATAACTATGTTTTTTGCTCTTAAATTTTGTAATTCAGTCAAGTGGGAAGACTATTAGATTTTGTAAAAAATTTATGTAAGTATGAATATTTTCTATTAAGTACTTAGCACGCTCGGTACCTTGGTATTGATTCAGTTTTATTTTTTAGCATACCTGATTACTTAGTAGATATAACATATTAGTTTATAATAACTTCATAAAAGTACCAGTTCTAAACATCTGATTTCAAAGTTTGTAGGGACTCTTATTTGAACATGATTATTTATTATTTTGGAATTATTCTAGGTCTAGATTTGCAGAATTCTGGTATTTATTATAAGATTTCCATTCTAATATAAAAGAATTATCCTTTGAGATATATTTTGCTTTTAGTACCTGATATAAGAAAACGATATAAATAAAATAAAGCTATATATGGTTATGCTAAGGAATGAACTTTATTATTAGTACTATTTTATTATTATAATTATTACTATTACTATTACTATTACTATTACTATTACTATTACTATTATAACTAATTGTAATAAAAAATTTATTAAAATACATAAACATTGTATCTCAAAATTTAATTGACTTTTGCGTACATTAATACTCAGAAATAATTACTTTAAAACATAAAAAATAATATATTATTTAAATCAGAAATTAGAATTACATATTTAACATGAATATAATTTTACAAATCTTTGAACAACCACATAAACACTTTAGGACGACTTCATGAATATGAAACGCCACAGGAACAAACTTCAAGTCATCTCTTTTTTCTATACAGAAATACAACAGTTCTATGATCATATTTTTTACACAATTTTTATAATGTTTATTTGGTAACCCAACAGTCATGCATATTTCCCACACTCTTCTCCCATTCCATTGAATCCAAACACTCAAAAATTTGGCAATCAACAAACAATCCCCAAAATCCTCAAACAATCAAGAAGTATTACTCTGCAGTTAACGTTCATGTCAGACGTGAATTGAAGATGAAAAAACTTACAAAATCCACAGTTCTTAGTGGCAAGACTATAAAAAACGATGCATTTCATTCAGGTACTTATAGCATATTTATTCATTATTTAGATTTTAATAACTCCATTATTTTGATTGTTGTTATTCTCAAAGCAGAGAATTCATCATCTGGAAGCTTGAAAAGACTTACTCGATCGACTGTTATTTGCGGAAAGAATACTAGAGAAAATGGAGGTATTTATACTTTTTGTTTTAAAAAGGAAGCTAAATCAGTATCCGACGGAGATTAAATTACTATCTGACGGAGATAGAGAAAGATGTTAGGATTGTATTTGGAGAGAATGATTTGACAAACGAGTGAGGTTGAGAGAGAGAAAGGGCAACGAGATTAAAGTTAGGGATTTTTTAGGTGTGAAATATAAGGAATATAAGAGTTTAGATTCAAATCCTGCGCTAATTTTTTAAAAAGAATTTAAATAATACCTCAATTCAGGCGAGAGAAGAGTTCGAGTATGGCGAGGGCTACACTGTAGAGGGGTTGGGGGAAAACAATAGGTAGAAGATGAAAAATATGAGAATTTTCCAAAATTGCTTCTGCTTCGGCTAGATTGATATGGTGAGAGACAAAGGAGAGAAGAAACAACGGACAATGAGAAAAGTTTGGCAAATTTCTTACACATGGGAGGCTTAATTAATTAGGGACTAATCTTTAGAGCCTTTTCTTAAGATTAAGATAGTCTCGACCAATCAAAAAATTAACTTTTATATTTATTTATCAGTAAAAATATATCAGTATGCTAGCCTTTGAATATATTTTGACGAAGTATGCTTACTTAATTTGATCCATGTAATTATTTTTTTTAAAGGATCCATGTAATTATTTATAAATGAATTATTGGTGGTGCTATGCAGTTTCTTGAGTTATAAAAAAGTTGATCTCTCACCGAATCAATCACTCCAATCATCATCCCAATCATTTTTATCAGCACAGAATCACCAATCACAAAATAAAACACTTTATTTAGAATTCACTTAGGCATTTCATCATACACTTGACGCACGTAACCTAACAAGAAGAAGAAAATCTCATCGCCGATATTCTAGCCGTGTTAATTTTTGCCGATAGCTTCAATGACACCGGAGCATTCAAGAACATGGAACTCATTGATTTGTTAACAAATATTTATAACACTTGAAATAGTTATATAACTTTTTGTATTTTTATAACAGAAAATTTGAATCCTCTGCCACGTAAATTATCGCGACGCAGTTTGGGAACATGTGATACTCCTCAAGACTTTACAGAAAATTTCCAAACACAATCAATTCCGTCATGTGTATTCCCTTTAAATGATATAACTAATGGTAAGTGAAAATTTACTTCTGTTAAGTTATTATTATTGCTTTCTAACCTATTTTTGTTTTGGAGAAATATACTAATTGTCTATAATTTTGTTTGTAGTGAGTGGAACAAATTCGTTTGTAACTGATTCCAATTTAAGAATCAGTACTTCGAATATTCCACAATCTCGAACAATTCAAGTGACAACTGATGAAGTGTCGGCACTTATTGACTTGAAGGAAGATGTACCAATGAATACTGAGTTGCTAGAGTCTACAATTGTAGATCATGAGCGCATTGCAACTAACGTTAATAAAGAAATTATTGATTTAGATGATGGTAGGTCATTTTCATTTTGAGTATGTTAATATTTACTAGAAATATATTAAGATTGATACCATTACCCCTGCTATTGTTGTTGATTTGGAATATATAAATTTCGATGATGGTGAGTATTAATTTTGACTAATATATATTTGCATATTATTCGGTTTTCTCACAAATTATCTCAATCTTTTATTATTAGGTATTGATGCTTCTGAATATATGTCCCGCAATGGCATAAATGGTATGTATCCAATTTTTTGTTTATGTGATGTATTAATTTCATGAAAATTTATTTGTTCGAAATACAGTAAGATTTCGATTAATTCTTTTTTCTAACTATAAATGTACGTTTTTCTTACAATTAATAGAATAATATATATTTGATTGACTGCAGAATATTGGGATATAGGTGATCCAATACATTCATGTAATTTTTGCGGAGCTTTGTTTTGGTATGAAGAAAGATTGAGTAAACATTGGAATACGCGAGATCCAAAGTATTCTGGATGTTGTTTAGGTGGAAAAATTCAACTTCCAAAACTGAAAGAACCTCCAAAAGTCTTGAATGACCTTCTTTTTGGGAATGACGCGAAGAGCAAACATTTTGTTGAAAATATTCGATCATATAACAACATGTTTTGTTTCACGTCGATGGGAGGAAAAATAGATTCGAGTTTAAATAATGGGAAATCTCCACCCGTTTTTCGAATGCATGGCCAAAATTATCATTTGATTGGAAGTTTGATACCAACGGAAGGAGAACCGCCTAGATTTGCCCAACTCTACATTTATGACACTGAAAATGAAGTTACAAATAGGCTTCTCTCTGTGAGGTTAGTCAAATAATTGAACTAATTTTAAAAAATGCAATTCAATATGACTTACAGTACATTGATATTAATATCTTATATTTATTATTTTATGTTGATTTATTTTGCAGACAAAGGAATGACATGAATCAACTTCATGCGGAGATTGTAGGAAAGATTAAGGATATGTTGGATGAAAACAATGTTTTAGTCAAGTCATTTCGAATGGCAAAAGAGAAATTTGAGGAGACTGGAACATCAGACATAAAGTTAAGACTAATTGGAAAACGTGGAAAAGATGCAAGAAGATACAATCTTCCTTCTGTTTCTGAAGTTGCCGCATTGGTTGTCGGTGATTTTGATGAATCGATGACAGATAGAGATATAATTGTGACAACACAATCTGGTCAGCTGAAACGCATAAACGAGCTATATGCATCTTATCTTGCTTTGCAATATCCACTGTTATTTCCGTACGGCGAGGATGGATATCGAGAAGACATTTCCTTTTCAGAGTTGAAGAAATCTTCTACTGACAAAAGAACAAAAGTAAGCTTTAGAGAGTTCTTTGCTTATAGATTGCACGAGAAAAAATATGAAGTGCTAACTATTTTATCATCCAAGAGGTTGTTTCAACAGTTTGTTGTCGATGCATACACGATGATAGAATCTAACAGACTATCGTATGTGCGTCGCCATCAAAAGCAATTGCGTGCCGAGATGTATAAGGGTTTAACAGAAGCACTTCTAAGGGGTGAAACAGATCCAGCAAGGCATGGAAAACGTGTTATTTTACCTTCATCCTTCACTGGTGGTGCTCGATATATGATACAGAATTATCAAGATGCTATGGCCATTTGCAGATGGGCAGGATATCCGGATTTATTCATTACATTTACTTGCAATCCAAAATGGCCAGAAATAGTTAGATATGTTGAAAGTAGAGGTTTGAAACCTGAAGATCGTCCTGACATCATTGCACGAGTCTTTAAGATCAAGTTGGACAACCTAATCAAAGACTTGGAAAAGAAAAAACTATTTGGTTCTGTCAAGGCAGGTATGAGAAGTCATTTCTGTATATGTTTGAAAATATATTAGATTACTTAGATTAAATATATTCCATAAGTTATTTCATTTTTTGAATTTTGCAGTTGTGTACACCATTGAGTTTCAAAAACGAGGACTGCCACATGCTCATATCTTACTTTTTATGGATAAAGAAGACAAACAAAAGACAACTGAAGGTATTGACAAAATCATTTCAGCAGAAATTCCAGATGTAGAATCTGACCCAGAATACTACAAAGTAGTACAAGATTTTATGATACATGGTCCGTGTGGCATCGCAAATAAAAGCTCTCCATGTATGTCTAATGATCGTTGTACAAAGTATTTCCCAAAGAAATTTGTTGAAGCAACGTCTACAGATGAAGATGGATATCCCATTTACAGACGTCGAGATAATGGTAGAGTTGTGGTAAAAAATGGAGTCACTCTGGATAATAGATTTGTGGTACCACACAATCGAGAGCTTCTTTTAAAGTATGGTGCTCATATTAATGTTGAATGGTGCAACCAATCTCGATCAATTAAGTATTTGTTCAAGTATATAAATAAAGGGCATGATCGTGTCACTGCATCATTTTACCAAACCAGTGGAGATGAAGAAACAGAAAAGGAATGTGATGAAGTGAAGATGTATTATGATTGTAGATACATCTCACCATGTGAAGCAGCTTGGAGAATTTTTGGTTTTGATATTCAATATAGAGATCCTCCAGTTGAACGCTTGAGCTTCCATCTTCCTGGAGAGCAAAGTGTAATATTCAATGACTCAGATCCTATAAATGTTGTGCTCGATAGGCCCACTGTTAAGCAGAGTATGTTCTTAGCTTGGATGGAGGCGAATAAGGAATATCCTGAAGCAAGGGAACTTACTTATTCTGAATTTCCAACAAAATTTGTTTGGAAGAAAGAAACTCGAAAGTGGATGCCAAGGAAGAAAAGATACGCAATTGGAAGAATCTTTTATGTACCACCTGGTTCTGGAGAGATGTATTACTTGAGATGTCTATTGAATGTTGTTAAAGGTCCAAGAAGTTATGAAGAAATAAGATGCATCAATGGAGTTCAGTATGATACTTTTCGAGATGCTGCATATGCTTTGGGGTTGTTGGATGATGACAAGGAATATATTGATGGAATTGTAGAGGCAAGTCATTGGGCATCTGCAAATTCTCTGAGAAATCTTTTTACCACCTTATTGTCATCCGATTCACTTGCAAGACCAGAAGTAATATGGGATAAATGTTGGAGCTTCTTATCAGATGATATTCTCTACAATCAAAGAACTTTATTGCAACATCCAGGTAAATTCTATTATGAAATATTAATTAAATATATTATATATATATATATATATGTGTGTGCGCGCGCGTGTGTGTCTATGTGTGTATATAAATCTAAGCATGAAGTTTTGTTTTTATTGTTAACGTTAGTTTATAGTTTATACATATAATTTGTTTAACCAAAGTTTACAGCTTTTAAAGAGTTGCATGATTCATTAATTTCTAATTTTATACATTTCTAGATAAATATTAAGTATACAACCTTTTAATATACTATTTTGAAATGCAGAATTGTTACTGAATGATGATCAAATCAAAAGTTATGCCTTAGTAGAGATTGAGAAATTATTACGGGCTGTTGGTAGGAGTTTACGTGATTTTCCAGCTATGCCATTTCCAAATGTTGAGTTTTTCCAATTCAGTCAAAATAGATTGATCATTGATGAGTTGCGGTATGATCGGATAAGTCTTCAACAAGAGTACCAAGATTTCTTATGCAAGTGCACAGACGAACAACTTCAGGTGCACAATACAGTTTTAAATGCAGTGGAATCTGATTGTGGAGGTATGTTTTTTGTGTATGGTTACGGAGGAACTGGAAAGACTTTTGTTTGGAAGGGTTTGTCAGCTGCTTTACGGTCAAAAGGAGAAATAGTTATAAATGTTGCTTCGAGTGGAATAGCATCACTTTTGTTGCCTGGAGGAAGAACCGCACATTCACGTTTTAAAATTCCAATTAATGCAAATGAAGATTCTACATGCAACATAAAACAGGGAAGTCCACTTGCTGAGCTACTTATAAAAGCAAAACTTATAATTTGGGATGAAGCTCCTATGATGCATAGATTTTGCTTTGAAGCTTTGGATAGGAGTTTACGTGATATTATGCGTTTTTGCAACCCATTGAGCTTCAATTTCCCCTTTGGTGGTAAAACAATTGTCTTTGGTGGCGATTTTCGTCAAATTTTACCAGTAATTCCCAAAGGTAGTAGACAAGATGTTGTGCATGCTGTAATCAATTCATCATATCTCTGGAAAAGTTGCACAGTTTTAAGACTAACAAAAAATATGAGACTTCAGAATATATGCTCAAAAGATGAATCAATTCAGCTGGAACTTTTTTCTAAGTGGATCGCAAGCATTGGAGACGGTGTCATTGGAGGTCCAAATGATGGGGAATCAACCATTCATCTTCCTGAAGACATTTTGCTCAAGTATTCTGGGGATCCTATTGCAGCCATTGTTGCCTATGTTTATTCACCAGGTAATAAATCTATTGACACCGGAAGTTATTTACAAGAACGAGCAATTCTAGCCCCGACGTTGGATGCAGTGGAGTCTATAAACCAACACATGGTTTCATTAAATGAAAGTGAAGGTCAGTCATACTTGAGCTCAGATACTACATGCAGATCAGAATCAAATGATTCTATATTCCAAAACATCCACACACCAGAATTCCTAAACAGTCTTAGATGTTCTGGTATTCCTAATCACGAGTTATTTTTAAAAGTGGGAACTCCAGTGATGCTACTTAGGAATATAGATCATGCTAATGGTTTATGCAATGGAACTAGATTGGTTATCACAAGACTTGGCAATCATGTGTTGGAAGCAAAAGTTCTGACCGGTCATAATGCAGGACACAAAGTGTTGATTCCAAGATTGTCGTTGACTCCATCAGATCCTAGATTGCCGTTCAAGTTTCAACGACGACAGTTTCCACTCATTGTGTCTTACGCTATGACAATTAATAAAAGTCAAGGTCAGTCATTAAACCGTGTTGGTTTGTTTCTCAAAAAATCAGTTTTTACTCACGGCCAATTGTATGTAGCTGTATCGCGAGTCACAAGTCCGAGTGGATTGAGAATTTTAATATGTGAGAATGATGATGTAGATAGTACATCTACTATCAATGTTGTGTATAAGGAAGTGTTCCGAAACTTATAAATCTGAACTATGTTGGAATTCACAGCAACATTAAACTTTTGACAGCTTAAACTTTTGAGGTTTATGCATCCTTTTTGTATGTCTGTATACATTTTAAATAGAGGTCTTATTGCTGTATGTCTTGCCAATTGTTGATTCATGACTGTCTTTTTTCTTCCTCTTTATAACATTCAAGTTTTGAGCTTACACATATATATATTGCAAAATCTATTTCAACTGTATGATGAAATGACTAAGTGAATCCTAATTAAAGTGCAATATTTGTTTTTGGATTGGTGATTCTGTGCTGATAAACATGGTTCTGTAGTGGCACTGAAAGAATGTGTGGGTGCTCCAGTGTATTTCTACCGAAGGTAACTTCTAGGTGATGTGAGATTAATGCGGTTCTTGCTAAAGAATTGTGGGAAATTTGTTTAAAATTTAGTCTGTATGTTTTTTGCAGTGATGATAAACTTTGTGGCTAATTTCAAACCATTAGTTTAATGATTATTGATTTTTTACTCTCTCTTTTAATTGTGTACTGTACTTATTTTATATTAGATTCTTATTTCTATTTTAAGTTTTCTGAATTAGTGTTTGGAGACGAGGTACTGATATGTGTATTTCTTGATGTTAATGGCATTTTCTAAGGGTGGGGCTGAGTTAATTGGGTTTTAAGTTTCTTATAACTTAAATTGTTTATAATATTAGATAAATGGGTATTATTGAATGGACTTGATTTTCAGATAATTCTTTTTTTGGCTCAATGTTGATATAGTAAATTTCCTCCATATACCACACGGCACAACCATCTCATTTGCTTCTTTATTTATGTTTAGCAGGTTTTGAATATCGTTGCACAGCGGTGTTTAATGGAAGGCGTAATAGATTTCCAACAAAGTATAATTACATAAATAACTTTCGATTAAATAAATACCGTTGCACACCATTTGTTTTGAATTTATGAATAAACTTATCTGTATACAATTTAATAATAATATTTTTAATTAAATTTAAAGATTAACGATAATTTTGATTATAGAAAGTTACTATGTTCCAGTTGAGATGTATTATATCATTTTTTTAGAGATGATACTCTATATTAATTTAGTTATATATAAGCGGAAAAGTTTATAGACTTTCTTAGAAAAATATGCTGCTTTTTAATATTAATTTATACAAAATAAGTAAAAAAAAAATTACTATTATATAATGGATATTTATTATAATTATAAAATAATTAATAACTCAAGTTAGCATTGCCCCGCGCAAAGCGCGGGTGTAAAACTAGTTAGATCCAGAAAGCACGAAAAAATAGTCATAGGATTTAGAAAATCTCAACAAAGAATTGACAACTGATTTCAAGTTAGAACAAGTTTGCAACTGAAACCTTAACTATCAACATCAAAGACTTCAAAGTCAAGAACATGTTTCATAGTTCAAATACATATTTCAAAGTATTGCAGCGGAACATAAAGAATTATATGTGTGAAGACATATAATCCAACTCTAGTTTAAACAACCTTAAAGATTAACTTAACCAACAAAAGTCCGTCCAAGCACACTCTCACCTTCATCCGAGCTAACCTGCACATTTTTAAAAATAACACGCGGGGCTGAGTACTTCATACTCAGTGGGCACATGCCAAAACACTTGAAATCTTACTTCTTAGAATTAGAGATTAAACTTTGCCATAATGCATAAGCATAAGTAAACATGTATGTACCAGATCTACATTCATAAATTAGTGCTGAGAAGTAGGCCTCCTTCTCAAACACTTATAATCGTCCACTCCTTTCGGAAGGCTCCCGATTACAAAAATAGTGTACACAAATCCCACCTTGCGAGGGACCGAATTCGTCCTTCTTAAGTAGATGGTAACATACAAGAACTTAAAACATTTGGCAAGTCAATCAAAAAAATAACATCTCATATATAATCATATAACTTCATTCGTCATTTCTTTGGTAAGAAAGCCCACCTGATTTGTCGTTGCTTTACTTACTCTTTCACTTCTCGATTTCCTAAAACCCTAAACCCTAAACCCTAAACCTAAACCCTAAACCCTTAAAAATAAAAAATAATAAAAACATGAAGAACCGTACCAACCGTACAGTGCGGTCTACCGCACCGGAATATAGCAGCCTTTACCATGACAATTTTTTCCAAAACTATTATATTTTCCATGTCAAGACTACCAAGTAATTACATTCCCGCTCGATCCATCATTAAATTTAGGATTCGAAAATAAGAGCGAGAAATAGCTAACAAGAGAAGAGAGATGACATCATGACAACTTAACTTCTTTTTTGATTCGAATTCGACTTAGAATTCTAGGGCTCTCTATACTTAATATTCTTAATAAACTTATCTCACCTAACCTTCGTTCTTACCTTTCAAACTTAATTTCTAACTAACAATCTAAGTTATGAACATTAACATTAAACATTAACATATAATAATGTCATTAATCATAAGCACATCATCATCTTATAATTACTTTACTAACATATAAACTCTTCATTAACATATAACTTATTTTTACTATTCATATCTTCAAATTCGAAACAAATTTAACTCGACAAACGAGCTCTGAAAATTCTCAAATTAATTCCTCATCATTACTAAACCATAAGCATAATTACATATTCAAATCATCACCTCATATCATACAAACATATCAACCTTTAACTTGGAAAATTCATCGGAAAATAGAAAATTATCAAAACTTCCTATTAAATTTCCGAAAAATTCCACAACACTTAGTTTTTAACATAGAATTCAAATCTATGATTATTTATTTGATTAAAAATCAAATAATCTTTATAAATAAAGATTAAAGGGGCTTCCCTTTTTCAACTCTTGGATTAAATATCCAATCTCATTCTACTTACTTCCAAACATGCTTAATTAAATTATAAACTATAATTATAATTTAATTTCTTAAATAACTTAAATAAAAATCATAACTCCACATATATATATATCGACTTTTTCATATATAATACATGGATGATTAATTTCTCTTCAACTGTATTCATAACATGCTTAATTAAACCATAGAGGTTAATTATATCATCAATTAACCAAATCAAACTTTAATTTTAAAAAGCCCAAATTTAATATTTTAATTAAATTTCAAAAATTTTAAAATTGGGCTCCAAATATTCTAACAAAATTACTACATGCTTAAATAATAAACATAAGCTCAATTCCATCACCAATTTCATCATACAACATCCAAATCAAAAATCCCCAATTATATGAACCCTAATTTTGAAATTAATTCAAAATTAGAGAAATAATTATTCAATCCATTAATTCAATACATGATCATACTTAATAATATCATATAAGCTCAATTTAAACATCAAATTAATCAAAGAACATCAAGATCAAAAACCCTTAATTTTAATTAATATTTTCGGCTATTTTGAAAATAATAGAAGGGTTTTGATTCTTTGATTACATCCAACATCAAACATGCTTAGAATATTTATCTAAGCTCAAATTTTTGAAAATTGCATAAATTAGGCTAGGGTTTGAATTAACCATGAATTAATGATCTATCATGCCTCCTAAGCATGAATTAAACATCATAAATTAAGATCATAATCATATCCTAATTAATTCATAATTTTTGAAAATCTAGGAAATTAAAAATAAATGAATTAATCCTTGATTTTTGAGCTATAAACTTGAATTAAATATACATCTAACCTTGATTAATAACTTGGAAAATGGTTTGGATGGAAACCTTGATCTTGGAGCTTGGATTATGAAGCTTTAATGGAGGATTTAAGTATATGAATATATATATATATATATATATATACATACTACCGTGTAGAGAGAGAGAGAGATGAGAAAATGAGAGTGAAAAAAAAATGAGGATGATACTTATATTGTTGGGAAAATTAATAGAGTTTTGATTTAATACCAAAACCCAGCTGACCCCAACCGAGTAGATGATTGCACAAAGCCTAAAGCGTTTTTCAGCTCACCTGTTTGAGCTTATAGAGTTTCTTAGTTTACAGGTAGAGTAGCTGAAGACAGTAGAAGCCAAAGCAGAAGACACAGCTAAGCTGGACCCAGCCTAGGTATTCAGCACTATAGACTCAGCAAAGCAAGACCAAGCAGAGTCAAAGACCCAGCAGTATCAAGACCCAGCTCAGTGACGGAAACCTATCTCAGTGTCAAAAACCCAGCTCAGTGTAAAAGACCCAGCTTAGTGTCAATGACACAACAGTCTAAGATACCAAGTTAATGACAATCGGTGTTAATGATACAACACAGGTCTCAGACACAGCTCAGAGTCAAGACACAGTAGAGTCCAAGTCGCTGAAGACACAACATAAACGCTTAGCAGCTCGAAGATGAAGACCTTCTCAAGAAAAGATCTCGATGTTAGAAGATCTTGTCCGACGCGGTCAAATCAGAGAAGAAATAGCTTCTTCAGATGCAGACCTACTTCGTAGGTTAAAGGCCAGAAGTCAATAAGAGTAGGTAAGATTCAAACGGCTCTCTTCCAACGGCTAGTTTGAATCTCCACCTATATATATCTCTCCACCATGGAAGAAACTGAGGCTGGCGAGAGACTGGCGAGACGACTGAAGAAATAAAAGAGCAAACAGAAAAATGAACAACGATCTTCAAAGCCAAATCTTTTAAGAACACCCAGCCAGTCAGCTGTGTTCTTAGTTATTCACATATTCAGTCTTATGCAGAATAGATCAGAAAAGAAACATCTTAAGCCTAGTTTAAACGAGTTCATCATACTCTTTGTTCTTCACTGTAAGAACTCGTTTATAGTTGGAAAACCCATACCCAAACCCAAACCCAGAAAGGTTAGGTAAAGGTACGCTTGCTCGAAGCATGTAATTCGAGTGTTTAGGTTCTTCAGTACCCGGAAACTGAAGGTGCAGGCTTGACAGTGCCCGTAAACTGTTGGAACACAGCTCGGGTTAGAGTTGTGAAGTTGCTTGGTACTTGGAAACCAAGTGGTAGTGAATTACCAGTGAACCTGGTCGTGGACATAGGAGGTGTTACTCCGAACCACGTTAAAATTGCTTTGTTCTTTACTGCTTTATTTTATGCATTTTGCTAACCCCTCATGAGCATACATTTCAAGCTGCATAAACTGACTAACTGAAAAGTAAAACGAAGCTTTGCAATATAATTTGAAGAAATAGACGGACTTTCCAAACCCACCAACTTCCGCACACACTCACACAGCCAGTTGTGTCGATCAAGTTGCCATCCAGCTGGATCGAACACAGCTAGCTCTCTGAAAAGAGTTTTAACTTGGAAAAGTTTTTAAACCTTGGTGTATTCACCTCCCCCCCCTCTACACCAAGGTATCCGTCTTGGGACCAACAATTGGTATAAGAGCAGTGGTTCAAAAGATCACTTTATCTGTGTTAAGACAGTATCTTCTTGCTGATAGTGGTCACCTGAACAGATTCTTCAAAGCTTCAATTTTTTTAAAATCATTATATTGCATACTGTTATGGAATCTTCCTTGTGCAGGAATCTTCCGACATTCTCTGTCGATGACTATCAGATCTGGAAGATCCAAATCAAAAGCTTTCTGAGTTCGTCACGTCATGATGTGGGATGTCATCTCTGACGGACCCATCATCATCATAAAATCAGAAAGAGAGCTTGAAGAATGAATGATCAAGAAGCTGAAGATGGCCAAAGCTGAATCAGATCAAAGAATGGCTCCAGCCAATGCAAATCCAGTTGGAACCAAGCCAAGGATGTGCCAAAGAGGTCGTACATAATCAAGCCAGCTCTCCAAGCTCAGTCCTATCAAAGAAGAAAACGGCTCGGCAACTCCAAGCCCAAGAAAAGCAGCAACTCCTAGCTGATCACAGAGCTCAAAGGTAGCAGATAAATCCAGCTGACTGGAATAAAAATCAAAGACAGAATGTCATCCAGCACAGACATCAAGGTCAACTAAAGAGACAGCTGAGAAGGATCACAGCTTGTTATAAAGCTGAAAATCAACCGAGCTTCACATCAAGATTCCAGCAGACGGGATATCAAGCTAGAGATCAAGCTGACAGACTCCAGCTATGAAATGAACCTCATCAAAGAAAATGGAGTCAACAAGGTCCAAAGAAGAAGTGGATTCATTCAAGGACCAACCAGAAGTATCACTTACAAAAGACAAGGACAAATCTGGGATTTTAATGGAACCCTCAGCAACAAAGCCGGACCCAATCACAACTGAGTGCCGAAGGAGTGATAACAGGTCGAGGGACAGATGCAATTGTGGATGTCATCAAGCTTGCTGTAAAGACAGCTGATGATCAAAGCTCATGACTCACCTCAAAGCACTTCAAAGAATACGTCAAGCGTACTGATCTCAGCCAATTGTTGTGAACGGTTTTCCTGGTGAGTTCAGTGCGTATGAATGCAATGCAAAGAACAGGAAATCGAAGATTCTACCCCGCAAAGCAGCAGTGAACTCACTCGATCATGGAACAAATGATCGTCTTCTCAAGATCAGAGATCAAGTTGACAGATGAACGTAAGTGTTCAGAAAATCACGCTCAAGTAGGAAGCAGCTAAGAAAAGACAGCCACCTACTATCAAATTCAGGGGGGAACTCCATCAAGATGGAAAATAACACAGCTGTGATATCAGCTGAGAGGGAACAAACTCAGCTGGATCCCAGAAGGATCATCCAACTGAAGAAGAATCAAGCTCATCTAGACAGACAGAACTCTAAAGGGAACTCAGCTGAAGCAGAATCAAGCTAATCTCCAGACACTCAGCTGAGGAGATATTTCAATCAAGCAAAAGAGAAGACCACTGTGATATCAGCTGGATTCTCTGTCCAAGCTGACCGGTCTGCGTCTCATGAATTTATTTCTCTAAGGAATATACTATTTAAGTCCAATTATTTTGAATTCCTAATTTAAGCCGACATATGTTCCTTAGTTAAATTGCTTGATAAGTTTCCTTTCACATCGCATTAATTATAGTCAGAGTTCTGTAGCACGGCAGTTTCGAGGAAGAACGTCAAATGTTTGAACTGCCTCACGCGCGGTTGTAATACACTTGCCGTAAACACGTCAGCAGAACGTGATGAGTGAATCTCTCCCAGCCGTTGATCAGAACATCAACTGTCTCAATCTCAACTGTTGATCCATTATTGCAGTTGATATACATGGAAAGGATACGCAAAATTTTTCCATCTTTATCTCTGCGAATTTCAAAACCTCAAATCCTCTATCTATTTTCTGTAAATTCTTCGCTCGATCAAAATCAACAGATTGCAGAAATGGCACCCAAGAAATCAACCGCAGGGATGAACCAGTTCGAAGTTCTTATGACAAAGTTGTCATTTGAAAGTTGCCTTTCCACCGCCAACCTTCAAGTCTCAGAACTCAAAGAGATGGTGGATCTCGTCGTAGACTCCGGTCTCTTGCTGTAGGCAACCTCCATGCCCAAACTTATGCTGAAGAGAGATGATGCTCTCTTCTATCTCAACATCATTGACGAAGAAGGCTTCTACTCATCTTCATTCGATGTGATTGTCAAGGGCGATGACGGAAAATTTGACTCAGCAACCGTCAACGTCAAACTCAACAAACTGCTACGAAAGGTGTTCAATCTACCCAGCGAAGAAGGATTCATTCCAGACGATTACAGCCGTGAGGAAGTGGATAAATTCCTCAGTCAAGAGATGCTTATCTCCCCAGAGCCGTACAGAGCGAGCATGTCAAAGCTCCTACTCAAGCCAAAGTACAGGCTGCTGCTGGATATCACGCAGAAGTGCATTCTAGGGATAGCTGGATCTCAAGGAGAGATCAGTATTCCAAAGCTCAAGCCGATGATTGCCATGATCAAAGGCGCAAACGTCAACTGAATTGATTTCTTACTCAACCGACTGGTCAAGGAGTCAGAGAAGATCAAGTTCGACTCCACCAGGACGACGTATTCAACCTCAGAGCCCCTATATCTATGCTCTAAGATTTCGTTCTTAATAGAACAAGCTATGAAAGGATACACAGTAAAGTGGGCTGATTCAGAACCGTTTCCAGAAACGAAGATTCTCTTCCAGAGAATTAGTCAAATCAATGATCTCCTGAGGAAACAGCCTGCTGTGAGCAAAGGCAAGAAGCAGCTGGAAGAAACAGAGGCAGATGTTCCAGCTGAGAAGAAACAGAGAAAAAGGAAGACAACTGACCCCAAACCAGCAGTAGGTCCAGCTGAAAAGAAAAAGAAAACAACTGCCATTCCATCAACTGAGGGGAGTTCTTCTTCAGAAGAAACTCCAAGTCAAGCAATGGTGATTCTCTCCCCACAGCCAGTATCAGCCTTCAATCAGTTCGGATCAAACATCCTGGCTGATATGGGATTGAATGATGGATCGTCATCCAGTTCAGAGGACTAGCTGGATAATCCAAAGAGTCAGACAACTCTTCCCAACTCACCCCAACCCTCACCGCCTCACAGCTCTCTGCCCAAACAGCCTTCTCCTCCACCCAGCTCTCCAACTAAAGATTCATCTCCTGTAAACATACATGAAGATATTCAACGGGCTGAAGCTCCTTCACAGCCAGCTGACAACCAAGCTGAACCCTCTTCCACCAATCAAAGCTCACCCCCAAAACAACCATCACCCAAAGCTCAAATCTCCACAGAATCAGAGGAAAGTGACTCTACTGCTTCTCCATCATTCAACTCCTCTGGCTCAGCCTTCATGGAAGTTATGTACGAGGAGCTACGCATTGCAGGGATCAAGAGTGTTCTAACTCAGTATCCTATCTTGGCGCACCTGCCAATCGTCCTCGTCAAAGTTGGAGATCTCAAATTCTATCTGGCCACCAAGATAGCAACTTGGTACCTGAATAAGCAGCTGATCGAGACCTTCTCCTACGAGAAATTAAAGACGGATGAAGCATGCCTCCAGCACACTTTTGGCTTTGGAAGTCTGGAGGATGCTTACTTGCATCAAGATGATCTCATCAGAGGTATTATCGAAGTATCTCAGTAGTACCCCAAGCCGCACCCAGCAGACGTCTGGGAGTCAGCCAACAAGCTTCTAACAGTAGCGGGATGGGAGACGTCTTCTGGAGATGTCATATCCAAAGAAGTCTCAGCTGAGATTACCAAGGAAGTTGTACCAGATAACACAGCTGAGGTAATAATTATTGAAGAACCTGCTGATGCATCAGCTGAACCAGATACAGCAGCCCCATCAAGTCCAAACGCCGATGACACTCGCTCGCTGGTCGAGTTTCAGGCAAACAAACCCAGTCATGTTGATTCTGCAACTCAAACGGACTCAGCTGTCGAGCTCTCAACCGCCATGAAAGAAATAATATCAAAAGAGGTTGAAGAAATTCTTTTTCAGAACAAATTGAAGTCTAAAGTGGATGTCATCATGCGATTCACAGCTCTAGACTGTCAAGTTAGAGAGCAACAGCGGACAATTGATGAAGTCCATAAATTTGCTCAAGATTTACAAGAAAGTACAAGTCTAGATCTCAAGCAATCTCTTGTCTCTCAAAGCATTGATCAGTCGCACCTTCTAGAGAAGAGAGTTCCTGAGATTGTAACAAGACATCAAGCTCCACAGGTCGACGACATAGCAAATCTTTCAAGCCAGTTGAAGCCCTCAAAAAGTCCACTCTCTCCAACAGCTCTGACATACGCCAACTCTTCAACTTGTACAAAGATCTGGACACCTCGCCCAAAGCTGGAAGTAACAGCACAACACAGCTCAACCTCGTCACAGCAGACAACACAGCCAAGATTGCTGATGTGGAAAAAGCCTTGGCCCAGCTAAATGAGACAATCATCAACCTATCCTCCACCCTTGTTGATAATGCCAAAAAGGGAGAAGGTAAGGGGAAGGAAATGACAAGAGAAAAACATCAAGGGCAGGCAAAGGGAAAGCTGTAGCGGAAAATGAAATTCAAGTGCTGCAGTCTGAGATTGATGAAGTTGTTGCTGAGCTGGAAGTAGAAGAACCAGCTGGCCGGAAAGGGAAATGGAGCAAAATGATCAATCCTCTTGCCAAAGCTAGTGGAGCCACGCCAGAAGAAATCAATGATACTCAATGGCTCTGCAACTTCGTAAATCAACAAAAGCAAGAGATGAAGAGCTTTCAAGAGCAGCAGAAGAAGAAGGAAAACTTGTTGAATGCTGAAGAAAAGAAGCAGAAGAAGAAAAGAGCAAACATCAGAGCAACGAAGAAAAAGTCTCAGATGCCAATGAACTGGAGAAGAATACATGAATGGATCCCAGAAGAGCTAAACGACTACTGGGAACATACAAAATTCAAGTTCATTGAAGATTACTACTATCTGAGAGCCTATCCAAATACGCCTCCAGATGTTTCTTTCAAGATGCATCTAAATGAGCTCTTTCATCAAGATAGGATGACTGCGAAAGCATTCTTCAATGCTGCAGAGACCGCAAAGATCCAATTCTCTGCTCCCCAGCTGTATCATCTCCAGCCTCCACTGATACCTGGAACCGATTTCCCTGACAAATCGCAAATAATCGCAGAAGTGAATAAATGGGCAATCAGGAGAAAAATTTCTAAGGTAAATAATGAAGAAGAATATACGAAGCTGGAACGGATGATCTTCAACCGGTACAGGTTGAGAACGGATGAACAGCTTGAAGAAGAGAGACTAAAGAATCAGCAGAGGAAGCAGAATTGAAGACCCAGCCATCTGGGAATTTTGTCTTTTGAATTTCTGTAATTGTTAAGTTATAAATTTCCTTTTATCAATGAAAAGTTCGCTTTTGCTCTCAAGCTCACCGTGATGACAATAACTCCTTGTCCAGGTACTGAACTCTGAATTTGTTTACCTGCTATGAATGCTTAAACTTTTGAAACCCCGTTTCTTGTTAAGGGAGAAGTAAATTGTTTTTTTCAGTTAAGTTTTGGCATCATCAAAAAGGGGGAAATTGTTGGGAAAATTAATAGAGTTTTGATTTAATATCAAAACCCAGCTGACCCCAACCGAGTAGATGATTGTCACCTGTTTGACCTTATAGAGTTTCTTAGTTTACAGGTAGAGTAGCTGAAGACAGCTGAAGACAGCAGAAGACACAGCTAAGCTGGACTCAGCAAAGCAAGACCAAGCAGAGTCAAAGACCCAACAGTATCAAGACCCAGCTCAGTGACATAAACCCAGCTCAGTGTCAAAAACCCAGCTTAGTGTCAATGACACAGCTCAAGTCTAAGACAGCTCAGGTTAATGATACAGCACAGGTCTCAGACACAGCTCAGAGTCAAGACACAGCAGAGTCCAAGTCGCTGAAGACACAGCAGAAACGCTTACCAGCTCGAAGATGAAGACCTTCTCAAGACAAGATCCTGATGTCAGTAGATCTTGTCCGACGCGGTCAAATCAGAGAAGAAATAGCTTCTGCAGATGCAGACCTACTTCGTAGGTTAAAGGCCAGAAGTCAATAAGAGTAGGTAAAATTCAAACGGCTCTCTTCCAATGGCTAGTTTGAATCTCCAACTATATATATCTCTCCACCATGGAAGAAACAGAGGCTGGCGAGAGGCTGGCGAGACGATTGAAGAAATAAAAGAGCAAACAGAAAAATGAACAACGATCTTCAAAGCCAAATCTTTCAATAACACCCAGCCAGTCAGCTGTGTTCTTAGTTGTTCACATATTCATTCTTAGGCAGAATAGATCAGAAAAGAAACATCTTAAGCCTAGTTTAAGCGATTTCATCATACTCTTTGTTCTTCACTGTAAGAACTCGTTTATAGTTGAAAAATCCATACCCAAACCCAAACCCAGAAAGGTTAGGTAAAGGTACGCTTGCTCGAAGCGTGTAATTCGAGTGGTTAGGTTCTTCAATACCCGGAAACTGAAGGTGTAGGCTTGACAGTGCCCGCAAACCGTTGGAACACAGCTCGGGTTAGAGTTGTGAAGTTGCTTGGTACTTGGAAACCAAGTGGTAGTGAATTACCAGTGAACTTGGTCGTGGACGTAGGAGGTGTTACTCCGAACCACGTTAAAATTGATTTGTTCTTTACTGCTTTGTTTTATGCATTTTGCTAACCCCTCATGAGCATACATTTCAAGCTGCATAAATTGACTAACTGAAAAGTAAAACAAAGTTTTGCAATATAATTTGAGGAAACAGACGTACTTTCCAAACCCACCAACTTTCGTACACACTCACACAGCCAGTTGTGTCGATCAAGTTGCCATCCAGCTGGATCGAACACAGCCAGCTCTCTGAAAAGAGTTTTAACTTGGAAAAGTTTTTAAACCTTGGTGTATTCACCCCTCCCTCCCTCTACACTAAGGTATCCGTCTTGGGACCAACATTTATATATAGAGGACATAGGTTAATTAAATAATTAATTAACCCCAAAGATAAATTAAGAATATTCTAGGAATAAACCTTATCTTAAAAAAAAATATCTTACATAGGTCATGGCTTAGGTGATAATTAGAATTATTTAATTAATTAAATTCTTAATTTAATCAATTAATTACTAAACGTGCTAGTCATAACTTCAATAACTAATTTCTCACTTTAGAAAAATCAATTAGGGCCTCTCAAACCCTAATGCAAGCTTTCAAAAGAAAATACGGAAAAACGAGTCATTTCCGAATAAAATAAGAATTATCATTTTAGATAATTAATCACTAATAAATTTAATTAGGAAAAATAAATTCATAATTTTCTCAATTAAAAATCAAGCATGTAAGCACGTATTGATTAACATAAATTTTACCTCATTTCGGGTTAACCGAGACAAGACATAAATCATAAAATTCCTTTTTACGGCAAAAATTAGGTTTATCAAAGAAAAAATATTAAAAAGGAATTTCTTCTTCTTCAAAATTCTCATAACTTAAATAAAGAAATAATAAAATAAGTTATGAAAGAACGGGGTATTACAAGTATTTTGTAATAGTGCAGCATGTCTGTAATACCCCGTTATTTCATAACTTATTTTATTATTTCTTTATATAAGTTATGAGAGTTTTGAAGAAGAAGAAATTCCTTTTTAATAATTTTTTTTGATAAATCTAATTTTTGCCGTAAAAAGGAATTTTATGATTTTTGTCTTGTCTCGGTTAACCCGAAACAAGGTAAAACTTATGTTAATCAATACGTGCTTACATGCTTGATTTTTAATTGAGAAAATTATGAATTTAATTTTCTTAATGAAATTTATTAGTGATTAATTATCTAAAATAATAATTCTTATTTTATTCGGAAATGACTCATTTTTCCGTATTTTCTTTTGAAAGCTTGCATTAGGATTTGAGAGGCCGTAATTGATTTTTATAAAGTGAGAAATTAGTGATTGAAGTTATGATTAGCAAGTTTAGTAATTAATTGATTAAATTAAGCATTTAATTAATTAAATAATCCTAATTATTACCTAGGCCATGACCTATGTAAGATATTTTTTTTAAGATAAGGTTTATTCCAATAATATTCTTAATTTGACTTTGGGGTTAATTAATTATTTAATTAACATATGTCTTCTATATATATAAGTATCATCCTCATTTTTTTTCACTCTTATTTTCTCATCTCTCTCTCTCTCTACACGGCAGTATGTATATATATATATATATATATATATTCATATACTTAAATCCTCCATTCAAGCTTCATAATCCAAGCTCCAAGATTAAGGTTTCCATCCAAACCATTTTCCAAGTTATTAATCAAGGTTAGATATATGTTTAATTCAAGTTTATAGCTCAAAATCAAGGATTAATTCATTTATTTTTAATTTTCCAGATTTTTGAAAATTATGAATTAATTAGTATATGATTATGATCTTAATTTATGATGTTTAATTCATGCTTAGGATCCATGATAGATCATTGATGTGTATGTTTTTGGTTCTTCAGAAGTTGGGGTTTTCTATCGTTTTACGCGAGTATAATGCACGTTTAAGTGTGTTTTGTACAGGATTTTGAAGAATTGTGAATATGTAGATTTGGACGAGAGTGATCGAGAAAGATACATATTTTGCATGGTTTTGTTGTGGAATTAAGGAAACAAGGAAAAGATGGGCTGTGATTAATTTGGCATTTTAATTTTTCATGAACAGATAGTTATTTTATTATTATTGGGCTAATTAAAAGTGTCATAATTAAGCCCAAATCTTTATATTAGGCTGCTATAATTAAAGGGATGATTTCCCTTATTTTTGGAGGTAGCAGCCGTGTAGGTTAAGGATTAATTAGGAAATATATATACTTTGCTTTTATTATTCCAGCCGCACACTTTTGACTTTTGGGAGCATAATTATTTTTCATAGTTTAGTCTTATTTTCAGCGCATGGTTGGACGCCTTGTGAAGGCAGAAGACTTAGAAAGTTTAATTAAAATTTATATTTTAGCCTTGGAGTTCGAATCTGGCGTCGCAATTGAGGATTGATCTTGGTGCTTGTTCTTGCTTCGTTTAATTTAATATATTATTTTATG
The DNA here is from genome assembly GCA_031470985.1 of Agastache rugosa. Lineage (NCBI taxonomy): Eukaryota > Viridiplantae > Streptophyta > Magnoliopsida > Lamiales > Lamiaceae > Agastache > Agastache rugosa. The sequence continues at coordinate 119,952 of CM062603.1, forward strand.
CTTTCCTTTTATTATATTATTGTATTTGATTTTAATATTATGAGTAGCTAAATCTTTAATTCGGAGAGAATATTGAAGCACTTGTCTAATAATCTGTGAGATCTAATTGTTCGTATAATTAATTTCCTAGGGTTTCGATTTATTCCTTGTGTTTAAAGTTAATTCCGATTTTATTTAAGCCTGATCAACTTAGATTAAATTGGATTACAGTCAATTAGTTTCCCAATCCATAATTGTAATACCTCGTCTTTCTTTCGTAATTAAATTAATCAATTCCTTGAGTAAGATAAGAATTTCAGTAAAAGAAAAATTTTCGTTTCAGAAAAATTTATCCGGCACGTATATTTCGCCGTAAAAAGAGCTTTTAATTAATTTTAATCGTCTCGATTAATCCGAAAAAAAGAAGTTTTTACATTTATCACTGAGTGATAAATATTTGGTCATTAATTGACTGAAAGTTAAATTTAATTTATTTAAGTGATTTTCTGTGTGAATTATCACTTAAATTTTTAGTTTCGGTCGATTTGAAAATGTATCGGTTGTACGAATCTTTCTGTGAAATTTTTATCTAGGGTTTGTGAAATCCTAAATTAAATTCCTATGTTGAGAAATTAGAGGTTTGATTAAGGAGATGGTTGTAATTAATTAATTGAATTGATTAAGAATTTAATTAATTAATTAACCTAATACTATTCACCTAAATATCTAGATATTTTAATTAGAACCTTCTAACCTATGCTATAAATAGGTTGTTATCATCACATTCAACTTCCTTATTTCTCCTTCAAAACCGCCACCTTCATATAAACACATGCACACACTTTTCTTCCATTTTTGTGCAAGATCAAGCTTGAAGATCAAGAATATATTAGCCTCCAATCCATATTTAAGGTTGGATTCATGTTCTCTTAAGTTATTAGCTTAAGATTCAAGCTTTAATCCATCTATTTTCTTCCTTTAATGTTTCGAAATTTTGGAAGAATTTTGGAGGAAATTTGTTAGATGAATTTGATCTCTTAATATGATGCTTATTTCATGTTTAGATGATCAAATATATGATTAAATCAAGCATGCGAAAACCCTAACCCTAAATTCTTAAAAAGTCGAAATTCATGAAATTTGGGGGTTTTAGATTCATGTGTTGTGTGATGAAATTGATGTTATAATTGAGCTTAGATAATTATTCTAAGCATGTTTGATGTTGGAACAAAGTTTGAATTCCCAACCCTTCTAATTATTTTGAAATTTTCGAAATATTTAAGGTTAAAAATAGGGTTTTGAAATGTGATGTTATATGAATGAAGTAATGGTTGATTTGATGGTATATAATGTTAATGATGTTTGATTAATCAAGAATTAATCAAAAGAGAGCTTGAATAACCCTAGAAACCTAGAAAATCGAAATAAGGGTTCTTGAATTAGGGTTTTTAATTTGATGATTAATTGAATGAAATTGATTGAAGAATTGAGCTTATGTTAATTATATAAGCATGTTAGAAATTGATATGAAAAGAAAAGAATCCTAGAAATTCTAAATTTCTAATAGCCGAAAATTAATAAAGAAAATTAAATTATTATTTGATTTTTAATTATGAAACTAATTACATTTATGAACTTCTTGATAAAAATTAGATGTTGTGTGATTTTTCAAAAATTTATTTTAAAATAATAAAGTTTTTCCATTTTTGATTGATTTTTCCGAGTTAAAGTTGTATATGTTTAATCGAGTCAAATTTATGAATTGAATATAAAATTGTGTTCATTATGTTGGAAAATGTGCATGGATTTAATTTGAGAAATTTTAAACCCGTTAGAGGGGATAAAATCGACTTAGTCGATTAATGTGAATAGTTGTGAAGTATGTTTTATGTTAAGTGTTATGATTGAAGTTAGATGTTTAATTAGGAAGGAAGTTAGATTGATAAGTGTTTAAGAAAGTTAAGTTAGTATTTCTCGGGTTAAGCCGTAGAAATCCGAAGCGAAGTAAAGTTAAGAGAATCGAAGTCGTTTCTTCGATAGTCGTTAATTCTCGTTCTAAATTCGTGAATTCAGTTTTGAATGAAGAATCGAGCGGAAGTGTGAATCCGAGGATTCAATATCGTTAAAGGTTAAGTCCAAAGCTTCAGTTGTCAGGTGGGCTTTCTAAACAAAGAAATGATGAATGCTATATATATATATATATATGATTATATATATGTGTGATGTTTTCAAGTAATTGGCTTGCCAAATGTTTAAAGTTTTGTATGTTACCATCTACTATAGCAAGACGAATTCGGTCCTACGCAAGGTAGGATTTGTGTACACTATTTTATTGTAGACATGGTACATACTCTGATATATATATATATTCTTTTGAACATACACAAGTTTGATTTCAAGAAAAAAATCTTGTGCTATGTTTCCCGGCAAGTCGAATTTATAGCTGTATTCAGCAAGTTTTCAAATTATTTTGGCATGTGTCCACTGAGTACTTTGTACTCAGCCCTGCATGTTATTTCTAAAATGTGCAGGTTAGCTGGGATGAAGATGATCGTGTACTGGGCGGACTTGATGTTGTTATTGTTGTTGTTGTTGTTGTTGTTGTTGTTGTTTGATAAGAATCGTTTATGATGAGCTTAAAACCTAGAGTATATGTCTTCACACATATATTCTCTCGTTTTCCGCTGCAAGATTATGATGTTTGAGTTTAGTATAAGTTTGATGAAGTTGTGGAAGTCTGAAATCTCGAACGATGTTCGAAGCTTAGCCGCCCTAATTATATAAATAATAGTTGCTCGTCATTTTGGAAAATACAGTTTTATTGCAACTGTTTTCTATCGTATTTTCTTGATCCTGAAAATCAGTTCAGTTCCTTCATATTTGTTCCCAGTGTTTTGGAATGAGATTATTGACTTCCGAGCCGATTTGAGTTCGTATTTGATGATATATATATATATATATATATATATATATATGCATGTTGATATTTTTCGATTGAGAGATCCTTTCTTAAATCTTGAGTCATGCATATCTTAACTAGCCTAAGTGGATTGGTTGTCGAGCATGAGATGCTTTGTTTGTTCTTGAATGATAGCCAGGTCGTTATTTTAATCATTTTGTTAATCATAAATTGTGTAAGTCGTGGGACCCACCGGCTTTGTCATCTAATTTCTAGGTCGGGCTGCGACAGAGTGGTATCAGAGCAGGTCTGTCTGCTCTGAGTCATTATTCTTAAAAAGGCCTAGTCTAGTTTGAATCCCTAGACTAGTTGAGAGCAAGGTCTAATTGCTCCAAGTTCTGTTTATTCTAAGTTAATATTTCAAAGTCTAGTCTGGTTTCAATTTTAGACTAGTCAAGTTTTAACAACAACAAATGTCCAGCACCTCATCTCATCCAGCAAACCAAGTACGAATTTAAAAGTTCTTATGTTTAAAAGTTTAAAATTTGAAGTTCCATGTGACTGACGGACTGTTATGTGGACCTGATCAACCCACATAACTAGAAACTCAGTAATATGGTCTTCCACCTCCATAATGGAGTTAATTAAGAAGATGAAGTTAGAAAGTTTGAGAAATATGAAATTATGATGTGGAATTGAGTTTCTAATGAGGTTGTTTTATGATTGAGTTGTTTAAAGTAAAGTTGTAACAATTGCAAGCAAGACAATTGTAAGTTTTTGGAAAGTATAGTGAGCTTGGAAGCAAAATTAGCTTCTTGAATGACGAGTCCATTAAAGAGTTTCAGTAAATGCGTATTAGCTATGCAGAGATGTTAGCATAACTTTAGCCGTTCCATCGTGTTTAGATGAATATTAATGAGAGTAATATTTCAGGAGTTCTCGGAATAGTAAAGTTGATTCCTTTTCTTCCCGACGAGTGGATGGAGCAGGATTGCAGGATTCGATATTCAAGACGACCCAATTTCTTTTCTCATTCCTCAAGAGAACCCTGAAACCGTTGTTTCTCCTCATCTTAATGATTATGGGTTTGATGTAAACTCATTTCTTTCTCAGCCATTGTCAAATGGCTATGTTTCATCTTCACCCTTATCAAATGTTTTGCTTATGATCTCGAGCCTTCTGCTTGGTGAACAATTTGATTCAACTCCCTCTATCGATGTAGTTCCATTAAATCCTTCTTTGGATACTCCTCAAGTTTTGAATTCTTCAAAGCTTGATTATTTCTTTGGAACTTAGCTTCTTCTTTCGTTTTTCGAGAGAGGAGTACGTCAGGACCACGTCGCCATGACAGTGACGAGAATACCATTGACCCCGAGGTCGGAGCAACCGAAGAATATTCTCATCTTCGTCGTATGTCGTTTAGCTATCTAGGGTTTCAACCTACCTAATTTTAGACTTTCTTCGGGTGTGGTCGACGTGAGTGTTGTCCGTTTGATGTTAGATGAAGTGGAGAAAGCCGAGGAGAGTACCAAGTCTGAAAGTGAGGAAGAAAAAGAAGAAGAAGATCCATTAGAGGATGAAGAGAGAGAGAGAGTTCGAGAGTGACGTTAAATTAATAGATTATAAATCGAACATATTTTATGCTTTGTCGTTTTTAAGTCTTACGCTTGTTTAGTAAGCTTTCGTGAAAAGATGCATAAAATGTTAAGTTTTTAAACATTCAGTAGCGATGAAGAATTCCGCTCTGAGAAAGTATATTTTGCGTGATGTCCTAATATCACGGTTAACGTAGGGAGTTTTTATTGTTGATAGGAATCCCCTCGTTTTTGTAAAAGTCCTCGAAGAGGTAAACTTTCCGTTATAAGAAGAAGCATGGCCAAAGCGGTCATTTTAGAAAATTTCTGAGTTTTGTACTTATGTCGGAAATTATTTCTTAAAAAAAAATAACAATTTATCGAAACCAGAATTTTTGAAGTAAAATGAAGTTTATTTTTAGTAAATAAAAGTGTTAAAACAAGGATTTAAAGGTAGAAAGTTCGTTGAACGCATAAAGAATCGAAGGAGAAATTTTTTTTCAGCCATGAAAGTGAGAGATGGCTACACCTGAGAGATCGTTCAAAATTAATACAGGGATTGAAGTGAGAGACCGCTGAGAAGTCAGAGACGGCTGAAAATAATACAGGGCGAGAAGTCAGCCATCTCCTAGACTCAGCGCTCGTTGAAGAAAGCAGGACGTCGAAACTCAGCGTCCGCTGAGGTCGAGCGGTCGCTGACCATGGGAAGTCAGCCACGGCTGAGCTTCAGAGACCACTGACCCTGGAACCTCAGCCACGGCTGAAGTCCAGCTGTCTCTGACCTGGGCTGCGGCAGTTCTGCTACCTTTTACTCCGGAGGCTATAACTTTCTGCTCGTTTAACAGAATTCAGATCCGTAAATTGGGTTGGAAACTAGACATCCGTGGCTTTCTAATGGTACCTGGCACTTTCTCTGGTTTCAAGTATTCTATTTTGAAATCCAGTTAGAATCTAATGCAGCTATGCAGATTTTTCTGCAAGTTGTTTCTTTCAAGTTTAATCAATTTATTTTGATTTCTTGGAACTTTCTAAATCAAATTTTGCTCGTTGTTATGAGCTTGAGATCCTTTATAGGCGAGATAATGAATTAATTGCAAGCATGGCGATTATTTGTTTTTGGATAGTAAAGTGAATGCGAGATATAGTTGGGAAGCGACAACGAGATGAATTTGACTGAAGAAAACGAAGAAAACTGAGTATGAAGAAGAGAATTAAAATAAGTAATGAAGAATGAAAACATAGCTTAAAGTAAAAAAAAATAAAAATAAAAATAAAAATTTCCGTTGTTCGTTCATCATTGGTCGTCTGCTTCGTTCTTTGTATGTTTCGTTTGTCGTTCGTTATTCTTCTCTTTCGTTAATCACATTCTTGTTATGTTTTAGAACGAGATTGAGATGAATTAATATCTCAAAAATAATTAATCGATGAAGTTAATGTCTCAAGATAATGTTATTCTTTTCTGTTTTGTTAGGAATGCCTGAGCTAATGTTTATTTAGCCTCAGTTATCCGATTTAATTAAGGTTTGGGATTCTTTCATTACCCAACCTACTTCTCGGATTGTTAGTCCTGTCATTTCCTCTCCAGATAAATACGCTAGTTTTGATCTCATAATTTTTTTTTATTTTTAAGATTTGATTTATATTTTTAACCATTTGTTTCGAGGTGATTTTTTTTTCCCAAGGGTCCTTTATATTCTCAACCCTTCAAATTTTAAGTTTTCTTTCACCTCAATTTTTCCGTTCTAGCAAAGGAGTATGAAGCGAGATCATTCTGACCATATTAGGAAAATAATAATATGACGACCTCGACATCAATTCAGCTGCTAAGAGGATGGATTGTTTAGCCAAACTTAGACGTGTTCTTCCCCAGAAGTCAAGTTGAGGCTAGGTTCTTGTCGACATCAGTTGCGGGCACTGAAGATGAAGTGAAGCTTATCTTAGGCTGAGATGTTATTGTCAAAGAAGAAGTAGTAGAAGAAGATGATGCAGAAGTCGATAGTGTAGATTTCGATAATGCGTTTAAAGAAGAAAAGCTTTCCAAGGACGATCAGTAGAGAGTCGACCTTTTTAATTATTGCTAATTTTGAGAGCATAAAAGAAAGAGGTAGTGTAAATGCGAAAATGTGAGCGATAAATAAATGCATAATTTGACCTTAGATATTTCAGTAACAGATTAGTAGTCTGTATCGTCGTTATTATGTTGGTGTGATGCTAGAACATCACAGTTAAGATAAGAAAAAAAAAATTCGGTTGAAAGATTTCTTATCTTGAAAGGATCTCAAAGAGGAAAATTTTCCAGTGCAAGAAAGAATGACTAATGCAGTCATGTAGTTCAGTTGATGAGTTCTTAAATATTTAAGAAAATAAGAAGTTATGATGCTTTGTTAAGCATAAAGTAGGTTGACAGTAAATTGTCAAAAGTTTATGAAGCTAAGTTATTGTGCTAATGTTTATTTAGCAAAGTTAAGCATGAAAAATATGTGTTTCTTGAATTATTTTTATGCTTAAATGATAATGTGATTGTATGATGATGAGAATGAATCGTTTGATTCATTATTTATGATGAGAATGTTATGTGCTAAAGATGTGAATGAAAAGTTTATAAAGCTAAGTGCTTTGTTGTTAACTGCCAAGATGAAAAAAAAAAAAGTTTATGAAGCCAAGCTATTGTGCTATTGCTTAATTATTAAGTTAAGTTATGAAAATGATTATGCTATGATAAGATTTGATTTACTTGAATGTTAAGTTCCATGATTGGAACTATTACTTTGAGAAGAAATTGTTCTTATATTAAAGCTTAATATATGAAAGCGTCTAAACTTTCAAGTTAAATTCTTGATGCTTTGAATAAAGCAAAGATCGCATAAACTTTTGCACGTGTTAATTAGAATGCCTTCTAGAAAAAAAAGAATTAAGGTAGAAAAGAAGAGCAGCAGGAACCTATTTTGTATAAAGTAAATAAAATTCTTTGGAAAAACCCTGAGTTAATTAATTAGAATGTCGCCATGAGGTAGAGGAAGAGGAAGAGCTGATGATCAGCAAAGAGAACCTTTTTCCGTCTCCTCAGCCGAAAGGAGGATAGAAGAATTCTTTTTCTTCGTCAAAATTCCCTAACCTTAGACGGAAGAAGAAATCCGTCGGAAGGTGAAGAGTGGGTTAAATCGTTAGAAAGAATTTTTTTTTCTTTATTGTAGCAATCAAGAGCGTTTTACGTGCATGACCTACCAACTCAAAGAATCTACGAATTATTAGTAGGAAGCTTGTCAAAGAATGTATACCCCTGAGCAGCTAGAAAATTTAACGTGGGAGCAGTTCAAGAATGCTCTTTTCGAGAGTACGTTCCAAGAAGCTACCGCAAACAAAAGGAGAGTGAGTTTGCCAATCTTAAGCAAGGAAAGAAGTCGGTACCCGAGTTCGATCGAGAATTCTATGATCTCGCTCGTTTCGTCCAAGATAAAGTACACATGAATGAGAAGATGTCTGAGCTCTTTCGAGCCGGACTACATCAAGAGATAAGGGTTGTGCAAGTTGATGCATTAACCTATGGAGAAGCTTAAAATCGAGCTTTGGATATGGAGTTGGCCATGCAATCAGAAAAGCCAATCCAAAACCCTAGCAATTTTTTTTTCCTCTATTTTAAATTCAAGCTCCAACAACCGCCAACTCACGAACTTCATGGGAAGGTCAAAATCCGAAAATGGGAGAAAAATGGGTCAAAAACGTGTTTTGGACGGTAGAAGACATGCCACACGTAGTCGCGCCCGAGGTCACTCGTCCAAGAAGGAATTTTCTTCTTTCTCGCGCGGTTTGTACCCCGGCGGTTTGTCCCGCGCGCACCAAACCGCTCCAGATTCTGATTTTCATGTGTAGCCGGCGCGGCCGCGTGCCAAGGTCGCTACCGGCTGCGCAGTTTTTTTGTTTCGGTCCGTTCTCCCTCGTCCGAACTCCGAATTGACCTCCGTTTTTTCCCATGTTCTCGTATTGAACTCCTCTATGATATTCGAAGATGCTTTCATTCTAATTTGATGTTTATTTTTTTCAGATCTAATCCAAATTACCAAACAAGTGTGAAATCTTCGCAAAACAACACTTTTTGCAATAAAGCTCAAATCAAGCATGGTTTTCTTTGAATAAATGGCATCAAATGCACCCTAATCAACGTGAATAATCCATGGTTGTCAAGCCAATAGGTAAACCTACTTCAGTCATGCATGTTTGCCTCAATCTAGAATTCGAGATTGGTTCCCTTAAGATGTCAGTCAAACCCTAAATATAATCCAAATGTGGGACGTAGACATCATTTTTGAAATGGATTGGTTAACCGAGAATTTTGCCACCATTTGATGCAAGCAAAGACAGATATGTTTCCAACCCTTGGAAAAGAGCCAATCCTATTCTTCAGAATAGAGAGAAGTAAAAGAAGGACGCCGATTATATCGGCAATTCCAGCAAGAAGGTTATTGAAAAGAAAAGATGTGCAAGCATTTCTAAATTATCAACAAAGATGAAAATCAATAGAAGAATATCGATGATGTAGCTGTAATCCAAGAATTCAAAGATGTATTTCCTGAAGTTTTGTCAGGATTACGCCAGACATGCAAGTGCAGTTCACCATAGATCTTGAACAAGGATTAGTTCCAGTTTCAAAGGCGCCGCATAGGATGGCTCGAAAGAGTTACAAAAGTTAAAGATTCAGTTGCAAGAGTTGCTTGATCTAGGTTTTATTCGACCTAGTGTTTCCCTTTGGGGAGCACCAATCTTTTGTTAAGAAAAAGGATAGTAGTTTGAGAATGTGTATAGACTATCGAAAGCTAAACAAGTTAACTCTGAAGAATAAATATCCTTTGCCGAGAATAGATGATCTTTTGATTAGCTCAAAGGAGCTAGAATATTCTCGAAGATTGATCTGAAATCTGGTTATCATCAGTTAAAGATTAAGTAAAAGGATATTCAGAAGACAACTTTTCGAACAAGATACGGCCACTACGAGTTTGTAGTAATGCCGTTTGGATTGACAAATGTTCCGGTAATATTTATGAATCTCATGAATTGAGTATACCATGAAATTTTAGACAAATTTGTCGTAGTCTTTATTGATGATATTCTCGTTTATTCAAAGAGTGATTTTGATCACGAGAAACATCTCAGAATTGTTTTGGATGAGTTGAGAACCGAGAGACTGTATGCCAAGTTCAGCAAATGCGAATTTTGACTAAGAGAATTACATTTCCTTGGACATGTTATTTCATCTTGTTGGTCCCAAGACGGATACCTTGGTGTAGAGGGGGTGGGGTGAATACACCAAGGTTTAAAAACTTTTCCAAGTTAAAACTCTTTTGAGTGAGCTGGCTGTGTTCGATCCAGCTGGATGGCAGCTTGATCGACACAGCTGGCTGTGTGCGGAATGTGGTGGATTTGGAAAGTCCGTCTGTTGCTTCAAATTATATTGCAAAGCTCTGTTTCACTTTTGAATTAGTCAGTTTATGCAGATTGAAATGTATGCTTATGAGAGTTAGTAACATGCATAAAACAAAGCGATAAATAACAAGAGCATCTTTAACGTGGTTCGGAGTAACCCCTCCTACATCCACGACCAGATTCACTGGTAATTCACTACCACTTGGTTTCCAAGTACCAAGCAACTTCACAACTCTAACCCGAGCTGTGTTCCAACAGTTTGCGGGCACTGTCAAGCCTACACCTTCAGTTTGCGGGTACTGAAGAACCTAACCACTCGAATTACACGCTTCGAGCAAGCGTACCTTTACCTAACCTTTCTGGGTTTGGGTTTGGGTATGGTTTTCCAACTATGAACGAGTTCTTACAATGAAGAACAAGGAGTATGATGAACTCGTTCAAACTAGGCTTAAGATATTTATTCAGATCTAATCTGCCTATGACTGAATATGTGAACAACTAAGAACACGATCGGCCGGGGTGTTCTTGAAAGATTTGGCTTTGAAGATCGTTGTTCATTTTTCTGTTTTCTTCTATTTCTTCAGTCGTCTTGTCAGCCTCCCTCTCCAGCATCTTCTTCAATGGTGGAGGAGAGATATATATAGGTGAAGATTCAAATTAGCCGTTGGAAGAGAGCCGTTTGAATCTTACCTACTCTTGTTGACTTCTGGCCATTACCTACGAAGTAGGTCTGCATCTGCAGAAGCTATTCCTTCTCTAATTTGACTGCGTCAGACAAGATCTTCTGACATCGGGATCTTGTCTTGGAGAAGGTCTTCGTCTTCGAGCTGCTAAGCGTCTCTGCTGTGTCTTCAGCGTTTTGGACTCTGCTGTGTTTTGACTTCTGAGCTGTGTCTTAGACTCCGTCTTTGTATCATCAACCTGAGCTGTGTCTTCATCCTGAGCTGTGTCACTGACCTGAGCTGTGTTTTAGACCTGAGCTGTGTAATCGACACTAAGCTGGGTCTTTTACACTGAGCTGGGTCTTTGACACTGAGCTGGGCTTCCGTCACTGAGCTGGGTCTTGATACCGGCAGATCTTTGACTCTGCTTGGTCTTGCTCTGCTGAGTCTGCTCTGCTGAATTCTTAAGCTGTCTGCTTAGCTGTGTCTTCTGCTGTCTTCAGCTGTCCTCAGCGAATCTACCTGTAAACTATGAAACTCTATAAGCTCAAACAGGTGAGCTGGAAACAACACAAAGTTTGTACATTCATCTACTTGGTTGGGGTCAGCTGGGTTTTGGTATCCAATCAAAACTCTATTAATTTTCCCAACAATTTCCCCCTTTTTGATGATGCCAAAACCTTTACAAACTTTTACAGAAAAACACAAAACAAAAGTCCTAACTAAACTCTTCCTGGCTGCTCCACATGCCTTGACGAGAGTTTGCACTCTTTCTCCAGTTGTCTTTGCAGCTCGCCTTTTGCCTCTTTTAGATTCCTTTTCTGTTCAATCCTTTCCCCCTTTTTATTCCCGTTTTTCTGTTCAATCCTTTCCCCCTTTTTGGTTCATCAAAAAGATATTGGGAGGAAGGAGAGTCGAGGTCTGGCGGCGGCGTTCTGGCAATAATTTCTTCCCGTTCTTGATAACTCCAGTCAGCTTGGAGTTGATACCAATTGATGCACTTTTGGCTCTTCCTTTTCAGCTGATACCAATTGATGGTCTTTCTCAGCTGTATGACTCAGTTTGGAGTGAGTCATCTTGACCTTCTTCCTCTGAGGGAAGTGACCGTTTGCAAGGTTCCCCCTCAATTGGATGGTCCAATTGTGTTTTATCAGCTGGGTTTGATTCCCCCTGACTTGATAAATTCATTTTGAAATCCTTGGGGTTCCTGCTGAGTTAGTCCAGCTGTGTCCGATTCCTTCTTGATGACACACGGTGATCCAGCTGAGTATTTCCTGCTGGATGCTCTTCTTGAAGATCTTGTTGGACTGGGATGAGATCAATTGTTGATACCAATTGATGGTGAATCTGCTGAACTGAGTTCCCCCTCAGCTTTATTCCTCTTCTGGATTCTGCGATCTATGTTTGATCTAGCTTTGTTTGATATCCAGAGGATGACATTTGATAGTTCAGCTGGATTTCTCTCTTGATTCTCCACTTGAATATTCTGCTGGATTGACTTTGCCCTCAGCTGATATCACAGCTGTGTCGATTTCCAGCTCGGTGGAGTTCCCCCTGAATTTGATAGTATGTGGCTTTCTTTTCTCAGCTACTTCCTACTTCACTTGAGCGAATTTTCTCATCACTGGCTCAATTCTTTGATGAGGTCAGCTGCTCCATGATTAGCTGAGTTCATTGTTGCTTTGTGGGGTAGAATCTTCGATTTCCTGTTCTTTGCATCGACCTCACCAGGAAAAACGTTATCACAACAATTGGCTGGGACAAGTACGCTTGACATATTCTTTGAAGAGCTTTGTGGTGAGTCATGAGCTTTGATCACCAGCTGTCTTTCTTTCACAGTACGCTTGATGACTCCTCTGAATGCGCATGTCCCTCTTTGACCTGTTATCACTCCTTCGACACCCAGTTGTGATTGGGTCCAGCTTTATTGTTGAGGGTTCCATTGATAACCCAGATTTGTCCTTATCTTTTGTGAGTGATACTTCTGATTGGTCCTTGAAATGGTCCTTTCTTCTTTGATATCTAGTTTGATATCCCGTCTGCTGGAATCTTGTTGTGAAGCTCGGTTGATTTTCAGCTTTATAACCAGCTGAGATCCTTCTCAGCTGTCTTTTTAGTTGACCTTGATGTAAATCTTTGGATGATATTCGTCTTTGATTTTGATTCCGGTCAATTTGGATTTATCTCTTTGCCTTTGAGCTCTTTGATCGGTATTTGGGAGTTCTTCTGCTTTTCTTGGGCTTGGAGTTGCCGAGCAGTTTTCTTCTTTGATAGATCGAGCTGAGAGAGCTGGCTTGATTATGTACGACCTCTTTGGTACATCCTTGGCTTGGTTCCAACTGTGTTTGTATTGGCTGGAGTCATTCTTTGATCTGATTCAGCTTTGGCCATCTTCAGCTTCTTGATCAGCTGTATTTTCTCATCTTCAAGCTCCTGATCATTCTTCTTCTTGTGCTCATTCCTTAGCTCCGAATTCTCAGTTGGCTAGATTTCAAGGATTTCTAGTAATCTCTTGAAGTCGTTGAGCACTTCTTCGATGAGGTCTCTTTAGCATGCAGTGAGCTGTGCCATGTCCAGCTGGGCATTCTACTTGATTTTGCTCTCTTTCCAGCTGTGTAGAGTTCCTCCTTGATTTGATAGTAGGTGGCTTTTTCTTCAGCTGCATCCTACTACCTTTGATGAGGTCTCCGTTTGTATAGCAGGTAGACGGTCATCCCAAATCCGGTGATTCATCTGCTGCTTCTCGTTTCTTTTCTTGAGACCAATGTACTCGGCGGTGTAGTGGTCGAGTTTTTAGTTTTGTATCCAGCTGTCTTTATTTCACAGCTGGTCCCAGTCAGCTAGCTGGGTTTCTTCATTTTCTTCATCAGCTGGGTTTAAGAGTCCCATGAAGCAGTCATCTTTAATAAAATGCTTCATCTTCTGAGTCGGAAGAAAATACTTGGATCTTCTTCTTTCTTGCTCGTCTTGAGCTCTTTATCATTTCTTCGGGAGGTCGACTCAGCTGGGTTTCTCTTTGGGTAGAGTTGCTTGTCGTGATGAACCTTCACGATCTTCTTGTACCTTTCCTTGTTGTGTTCCAGCCTATTGATGCTCCGTACAAGCATGGCAACTTCTTCGTGCAATTCTTCTTTGCTCATATTTTTGAACTCCTTTCTGACTTTTTCAGTCTGAGCTGATTGAGCTGATCTTCTTGACTCTGCACTGAGAGATGTCTCCTTTGCCTTGGGATTCAGCTCTGTTTCATTTATCCGGCTGGATGATTCTCCGCTTGTGATCCCCAGATCAAATTCGTTGGCTTTCAAGACGGAGAACAATTTTTCCGTCTCCATGCTGCCAAGATCAGTTCTGCTTTGGTGAACCACCTTGTGTGTACACCATTCTGAGGAGAGAGCTGCAAGAACTTTCAAGTTCTTATCTCGAACTGTGTATTTCCCAGTTCGGATCGTCTCGATCTCGATGACGAGGTTGGAGAATCTGAGCTCCATTTGATCAATGGACTCGTAGGGGAGTTGCTTGAAGTTGTCGAACTTCTGGCATGCAACTGAGAATTTGTTCTCTTGAATTTCCTCTGAGCCTTCACACAGCTTGGCTAGAGTGTCCCACATCCCCTTAGCTGTCTCGCAGTTGATGATCTTGCTGAGATAAGCGTCCGTCACCGTTGAGGAGATGACGTTGCGAGCGTAGCTATCCAATCCAGCTTGTCTTCTTTCTTCTGGAGAGTACTCATTCCTTGGCTTCACAACTTGCCGGAGTACTGGTTCAGCTCCAGGTGTGGTTTCTGCTTTTCTTTCTGACTTCATGATGATGATGGGTCCGTCTGTGATAACATCCCACATCATGTCGTTTTACGCGCACAGAAAGCTTTTGAGTCGGAACTTCCATATCTGATAATCATCGACTGAGAATGTTGGAAGATTCCTGCACAGAGAAGATTCCATGACAGTATGCAATATAATGATTTTAAAAAGATTTTAAAAAAAATTAAGGATCTGTTCAGGTGACCACTATCAGCAAAGAAATGCTGACTTGTCAGATACAGTGATCTTTTGAACCACTGCTCTGATACCAATTGTTGGTCCCAAGACGGATACCTTGGTGTAGAGGGGGGGGTGAATACACCAAGGTTTAAAAACTTTTCCAAGTTAAAACTCTTTTGAGTGAAATTTTGTGTTCGATCCGAATTTGGATGGCGGCTTGATCGACACAAATTTGGCCGTGTGCGGAATGTGGTGGATTTGGAAAGTCCGTCTGTTGCTTCAAATTATATTGCAAAGCTCGTTTCACTTTTGAATTAGTCAGTTTATGCAGATTGAAATGTATGCTTATGAGAGTTAGTAACATGCATAAAACAAAGCGATAAATAACAAGAGCATCTTTAACGTGGTTCGGAGTAACCCCTCCTACATCCACGACCAGATTCACTGGTAATTCACTACCACTTGGTTTCCAAGTACCAAGCAACTTCACAACTCTAACCCGAGCTGTGTTCCAATAGTTTGCGGGCACTGTCAAGCCTACACCTTCAGTTTCCGGGTACTGAAGAACCTAACCACTCGAATTACACGCTTCGAGCAAGCGTACCTTTACCTAACCTTTATGGGTTTGGGTTTAGGTATGGTTTTCCAACTATGAACGAGTTCTTACAATGAAGAACAAGGAGTATGATGAACTCGTTCAAACTAGGCTTAAGATATTTATTCTGATCTATTCTGCCTATGACTGAATATGTGAACAACTAAGAACACAGCTGACTGGCTGGGTGTTCTAGAAAGATTTGGCTTTGTAGATCGTTGTTCATTTTTCTGTTTTCTTCTATTTCTTCAGTCGTCTTGTCAGCCCCCTCACCAGCATCTTCTTCAATGGTGGAGGAGAGATATATATAGGTGAAGATTCAAATTAGCCGTTGGAAGAGAGCCGTTTGAATCTTACCTACTCTTGTTGACTTCTGGCCATTACCTACGAAGTAGGTATGCATCTGCAGAAGCTATTCCTTCTCTGATTTGACTGCGTCAAACAAGATCTTCTGACATCGGGATCTTGTCTTGGAGAAGGTCTTCGTCTTCGAGCTGCTAAGCGTCTCTGCTGTGTCTTCAGCGTTTTGGACTCTGCTGTGTCTTGACTTCTGAGCTGTGTCTTAGACCTGTGCTGTATCATCAACCTGAGCTGTGTCTTCATCCTGAGCTGTGTCACTGACCTGAGCTGTGTTTTAGACCTGAGCTGTGTAATCGACACTAAGCTGGGTCTTTTACACTGAGCTGGGTCTTTGACACTGAGCTGGGCTTCCGTCACTGAGCTGGGTCTTGATACTGCAGGATCTTTGACTCTGCTTGGTCTTGCTCTGCTGAGTCTGCTCTGCTGAGTTCTTAAGCTGTCTGCTTAGCTGTGTCTTCTGCTGTCTTCAGCTGTCCTCAGCGAATCTACCTGTAAACTATGAAACTCTATAAGCTCAAACAGGTGAGCTGGAAACAACACAAAGTTTGTACATTCATCTACTTGGTTGGGGTCAGCTGGGTTTTGGTATCCAATCAAAACTCTATTAATTTTCCCAACACATCTGAAGGAATCAAATTCGATCCGACAAAAGTGTAAGCAGTCCAGGAATGGAAGGTTCCAACTACGCCGCATGAGATTAGGAGTTTTGTAGGTCTAGCATGCTACTATCAGAGATACTTTGAAGAATTCTCCAAGATAGCAAAGCCAATGACCCAACTCCTAAAGAAAGAATCGAAGTTTGAGTTAGTCTAAAACTACGATTGTAAATTTTCATATCCTTCAGGAAAGGCAAACATAGTAGCTAACACATTGAGCAGGAAGAGTAAATATGAGCTAGAATTTCCTCTAACTCAAAGAGAAAGAACTCATTAAGAGTTTTTTTTTTTTTGAGTCAAGATTAGAAGTTATTCTGCCGTCGCAATCTGCAAAGCAGATAATTGCAGCCATCAAAGTAGTTCCAGATTTAAGTGCAAGGATATTTAATGATCAGAGAAAAGATGAAAAGTTAGAAAAGTTTTAAAACTTAGGTACAACCTTTCATCCTCAAATGGATGGTCAATCAGAAAGAACCATTCAAATCCTAGGGGATATGTTGAGAACTGTTGTTCTTGATCTAGGAGATCATTGGGTGCAAATTTTTATCTCTTGTCGAATCTGCTTATAACAACATTTACCAAATGTCGATAGACCTGGCATCTTATGAAGCCTTCATAGAAGAAAATGTAGATCTCCGCTCCATTGGGATGATGTGAGCGAGAGAAAAATGTTAGGGCCGAAGTAATTAAAGAAATGATAGAGATTGTGCGTCAAGTCCAGCAATGAACCAAAGAAGCATAAGATCGTCAGAAATTTTATAAAGATGCGCAAAGATCAGCGTTAGATTTTGAAGGGGAAACCTCCAAGAGAAATTCATCGATTTAGTGTTAAATGAAAGCTTAAGCCTCGCTACATAGGACCTTATGAAATTCTGGAAGGAATAGGTCAAGTAGCGTATAAGCTAGCTTTATCGCCGAGTTTTAGAAGTACGTATAACGTGTTTCATGTATCTCAGTTGTGATGATACATGTTTGATCCAAAGTATGTTATCCATCAAGAAAAAGTGATCTTTAATCCAAATCTAAGTTAAGAAGAGAAGCGAGAAGTGATTTTGGATCGAAAGGTCCAACAACTTAGAAATAATTTGATCGTGTCAGTAAAGATCAAGTGGAATCATAATGGTTTAGGCCACATGGGAGTTAGAAAGTAAGATGAGAGAAAAGTATTCCGAGTTGTTCCAAGAAGTAAGTAAATTTCGGGACGAAATTTATTTTTAGGGGGAGAGAATTTAATACCCCGTCTTTCTTTCGTAATTAAATTAATCAATTCCTTGAGTAAGATAAGAATTTCAGTAAAAGAAAAATTTTCGTTTCAGAAAATTTTATCGGGCACGTATATTTCGCCGTAAAAAGAGCTTTTAATTAATTTTAATCGTCTCGATTAATCCGAAAAGAAGAAGTTTTTACATTTATCAGTGAGTGATAAATATTTGGTCATTAATTGACTGAAAGTTAAATTTAATTTATTTAAGTGATTTTCTGTGTGAATTATCACTTAAATTTTTAGTTTCGGTCGATTTGAAAATGTTTCGGTTGTCCGAATCTTTCTGTGAAATTTTTATCTAGGGTTTGTGAAACCCTAAATTAAATTCCAATGTTGAGAAATTAGAGGTTTGATTAAGGAGATGGTTGTAGTTAATTAATTGAATTGATTAAGAATTTAATTAATTAATTAACCTAATACTATTCACCTAAATATCTAGATATTTTAATTAGAACCTTCTATGCTATAAATAGGTTGTTATCATCACATTCATCCTCCTTATTTCTCCTTCAAAACCGCCACCTTCATATACACACATACACACATACACACACTTTTCTTCCATTTTTGTGCAAGATCAAGCTTGAAGATCAAGAATATATTAGCCTCCAATCCATATTTAAGGTTGGATTCATGTTCTCTTAAGTTATTAGCTTAAGATTCAAGCTTTAATCCATCTATTTTCTTCCTTTAATGTTTCGAAATTTTGGAAGAATTTTGGAGGAAATTTGTTAGATGAATTTGATCTCTTAATATGATGCTTATTTCATGTTTAGATGATCAAATATATGATTAAATCAAGCATGAGAAAACCCTAACTCTAAATTCTTAAAAAGTTGAAATTCATGAAATTTGGGGGTTTTTGATTCATGTGTTGTGTGATGAAATTGATGTTATAATTGAGCTTAGATAATTATTCTAAGCATGTTTGATGTTGGAACAAAGTTTGAATTCCCAACCCTTCTAATTATTTTGAAATTTTCGAAATATTTAAGGTTAAAAATAGGGTTTTGAAATGTGATGTTATATGACTCAAGTAATGGTTGATTTGATGGTATATAATGTTAATGATGTTTGATTAATCAAGAATTAATCAAAAGAGAGCTTGAATAACCCTAGAAACCTAGAAAATCGAAATAAGGGTTCTTGAATTAGGGTTTTTAATTTGATGATTAATTGATTGAAGAATTGAGCTTATGTTAATTATATAAGCATGTTAGAAATTGATATGAAAAGAAAAGAATCCTAGAAATTCTAAATTTCTAATAGCCGAAAATTAATAAAGAAAATTAAATTATTATTTGATTTTTAATTATGAAACTAATTACATTTATGAACTTCTTGATAAAAATTAGATGTTGTGTGATTTTTCGAAAATTTATTTTAAAATAATAAAGTTTTTCCATTTTTGATTGATTTTTCCGAGTTAAAGTTGTATATGTTTAATCGAGTCAAATTTGTGAATTGAATATGAAATTGTGTTCATTATGTTGGAAAATGTGCATGGATTTAATTTGAGAATTTTTAAACCCGTTAGAGGGGATAAAATCGACTTAGTCGATTAATGTGAATAGTTGTGAAGTATGTTTTATGTTAAGTGTTATGATTGAAGTTAGATGTTTAATTAGGAAGGAAGTTAGATTGATAAGTGTTTAAGAAAGTTAAGTTAGTATTTCTCGGGTTAAGCCGTAGAATTCCGAAGCGAAGTAAAGTTAAGAGAATCGAAGTCGTTTCTTCGATAGTCGTTAATTCTCGTTCTAAATTCGTGAATTCAGTTTTGAATGAAGAATCGAGCGGAAGTGTGAATCCGAGGATTCAATATCGTTAAAGGTTAAGTCCAAAGCTTCAGTTGTCAGGTGGGCTTTCTAAAGAAAGAAATAATGAATGCTATATATATATATATATATATGATTATATATATGTGTGATGTTTTCAAGTAATTGGCTTGCCAAATGTTTAAAGTTTTGTATGTTACCATCTACTATAGTAAGACGAATTCGGTCCTACGCAAGGTAGGATTTGTGTACACTATTTTGTAATCGGGAGCCTTCCGAAAGGAGTGGACGATTACAAGTGTTTGAGAAGGAATGTGTGTGTGTGTGCGGAATGTGGTGGATTTGGAAAGTCCATCTGTTTCTTCAAATTATATTGCAAAGCTCTGTTTCACTTTTCGGTTAGTCAGTTTATGCAGATTGAAATGTATGCTCATGAGGGTTAGTACCATGCATAAAACAAAGCGATAAATAACAAAGCATTCAAGTCACATAAATTCAAACCAAACTAAAACGAATTTGTGCTAACACGGGAAAAACAAATGAAAACAAATAAACTTGGAATAAATATCAAACCCAAGTGCCAACAAAATGTTAATCTCCAAAACATAGTAAAGAAAAAAGACAAGGTTCTCAACAAGGAAAAAAAATAAAATATACTTGTTCTATGGTCTCAAGGGACAACTAAAAGAAATCGACTAAAACTTCTAGTCGTCGTCCATGTTATCACCGGTGACCGATTCATCCTCCGAGGGATCTTCTTCTTCTTCCTCGTCCTCCAGATTGGGTGGTGGCTGAGGTACCTCCACCTGTGGTCCCACTGATTCATCATCATCAAGAACGTGAATTCCATTAAAGACGTCTGCATATTCTTGCATCAGTTGTTCCATAAACGGTTCAAACTCCAATCGGCCGATGCGAGATGGGTGCAACAGATTTCTCTCATGAGCTAACTCATGCGCAATGTAGTTCACTTTCTTTGGAATAGTATACACCACTTTGTAGGCAGCCTCCGTCTGGCCCCATGTACAACGAGGGCAGTCGAACTCTCTCCAGTACTCCAACATATCTTCTAGGTTTCTCATTAATCCTACTCGGGACCTCCACGCATAATTCCAGAAGGGATTGTTCAAAGGCTCGCCAAAAAATACGTTATCCGTCATCGTCCTACAGAAATAGGGGACACGAGTAAGAAAGTCTTTCTAAGTTCCACTAAGTTCGAGGACTAAGTTCAAAGCATTTTTTTTTTTTGCGACTCAAAATAATTCAAATATTTACAAGTTACACGAAAAATTTCAATAATCACAATCAGTAACATATATCTCAAAAAGAAATTCAACACATTTAAGTTCATCGAATTTCAATAAATACAAAACACTTTTACCTTGAAGTCGAAACGCGTAGGGGTCGAATGACATTGACACTTAAAATCTATTAATTTATACTTTAATTTTGTATTACGGTGTCTACAGGAAAGTAGACCCGCTCTGATACCATATTGTAACACCCTAATCTATTTAAGGTGTTAAAACTATATTTAATTAAATATAGAATGCGGAAATATGAATATATTTTTTTTTCTTAATAAAACACGAACAAGGAAGATTTTCTGAAATAATTAAATAAATAAAACCTAACTTCTAGAAATGTGACATCTTATTAAATAAAATAGTAAGTAGCCAAAACCATTTTAAACAAAAGGAAATAAAGTAAATATAATTCATTGTCTAAACGGTTAATGCCCAAAGAAGGTAAATTCAATTTATTAGGACTCGTCATTCGACACTCCACGCCTCCAACTTCAAGTACCTGAAAAGATTAGTTAGGGGATGAGTATACGCGAATATACTCAATGTGGACAATTATACCAACGATTTGTCCAAGTTAATAAAAATAGACGCACATAGTGAATATTAAAGTCAAACGCGTCAATGAGTGAGAGCAAAGTCAATGGACAACTCAACACGGTCCTGCTCATCACATGATATCAAATAAATTGAACGCAAATAAGTGAGAGCAAAGTCAATGGACAACTTAGCACGGTCCTGCTCAACACTTAATGTCAAATAATCACACGTCAAGTCACAAAATATTAAAATGGACAAAATCAAGTCAACGGTATAAAGATAAGTAAGATCCCACACCTTAATTCACTTGGGAAGACGAACCGAGCAAACTCAAAATTAAATTTAACGTCTTAGTCGCGCCGCACCTAAACGGTTATCAATTTAATTCTATAATTAATGCATTGTTCGAAATTTTACAAATAAAAGGATTATGCGATGTGAAAATGAGTTATTGTTTTCATTAATATGCATGCTTTAAAAAAAAAAGTATGTATATACACTGAAAGTTCACCTATAGAAATATATATATTTAAATAACCACTACTTATTAATTTCCTAGGCCGTAAGAAAAAAATATACTCATTATATGTAACTCTATATATAGGATTTCTAAATTCCTAAATTAATTAGTTATCAAATTTACAAAAACTTTGGAAAAGAAAAGCGTATAGTAAATAATAATCAAATAAAAATAAAGATTAAAGTAAGAAAGTGGGTATAAGAACACAAATAAACAACTCCATCCCTCATGTACTCACGTCCCACAACGCACCGACAATTAACACAATTTAATTAAACTCATTATGTAATACAGATTAAGTAATTAAATTAATTTATGAAAAAAAAAACAACAACTATCCTGTTCCCCAAAAGAAATCCAATTTGACACCACAAACAAATACTACTTTATTCTTAAGATTTTTGTGTGCGTACAAATATATATGAAACAAAATTTTATTTTTCTTTATTTATTTTAATACTCCTGTAAGTATTATATATGTATATACATGATGCACAAATTCAAATAGAATTAGAAAAGAATAAAAAAAATGATCTACTACTCTCTATTTGCACTACACGTCTGACCATGGTGACCCCAAGAAAGAAATCATTTAAAAGCAACTAGTTAATTAATTGCATATTATCATATATGTGTGCAATGTAAATATATATATATGTATATATATATTCGATATGTATATATATATATGTTCCAAATGAAAAAAAAAGACAGTTAGCTTATTACCTTTTTCTCAGAAATCGGAAGAGAACACAAATGATTAAGGAATTCCTAAGACCAATAAGCACAAAACCATTTATCAATAAGGTGAAATAAAATATAAAAGTTTTACAAACTAAAAGAGAGAAAACTGAGTTCAGCCGTCACCTTTAGAGAAGAGGACAAAATTTAGATTTGAAAAGAGAGAAAATTCTTTGAGGATAAAGTATTTATAATACCTCATTCTAGGGTTTAATACATTCCTTCTGCTAATTTTTTTTTATATAAGGAAGATTTGTGGGATTGATCCTTATTCCCATCTTACGCAGAGAGAGAAAATTTGGCTGTCAATTTAAAAGTTGACCACTAAAACTTTCATTCTTTACTAATAATCTATTTTTGGATCATATATATACATATCCCTTAGAAATGACGGAAATCTTGTTTTTAAAGAGAAAATTTTTCTTAAATATAAATTACGTCTATTTTTATTGAAAATGGAAATTAGATATGAATGCACATGCATATGCCTAAAATTTAAAAAAAAAATGTCTAAATGTAATGCATATATAATACGTAATATATATATGGCTAAAGATGTTATACTAAGATACTTAAGTTCGTATAGGGCACGACTTAGACTACGTCATAGCTCAAGCAATAAATTTTCCACATTTAAAAGTTAAGAGAAATAAAGAATTTCTCAAAAAAATAATAATAATAATAATAATAATAATAAGAACATAAAAAAAAAGGATTTGGAAACGGGTCGTCACAACCCTACCCACTAAAAGAAAATTTCGTCCTCGAAATTAAACTTACTTGATTCAAGGTTAGGATAACGAGTTAGGATCTCTTCCTCACGTTCCCAAGTAGCTTCATCGGGTCCATGTCTAGTCCATTGAACTTTGACTAAGGGTATTTGTCGACCTCTAAGAACATGAACTTTTCGATCAAGTATAACACTTGGCCCTTCTTCGTAAGTCAAGTCCTTGTTAATTTGAAGATCTTCATGGTGGACTACATGACTAGGATCATGTAAGTACTTTCGGAGCATCGACACGTGAAACACATTATGAACGGCTGATAACTCAGGAGATAATGCTAAACGATAAGCTGCGTCTCCTATACGCTCTAAAATTTCAAATGGCCCAATAAAACGGGGCCTTAACTTTCCTTTCTTCCCAAATCTTCGAACTCCCTTCATTGGGGCCACTTTGAGAAATACTTTTTCACCAACATCAAAGTACAACTCTCTTCTTCTTTTATCGGCATAAGACTTTTGCCGATCTTGAGCCATCTTAATCCTTTCTTTGATCTTTTCAACAACCTGAACAGTTTGCTCGATAATTTCAGGGCCCAACATCTTTCTCTCTCCAACCTCGTCCCAATACAACGGCGATCTACACTTCCTTCCATAGAGTGCTTCATATGGAGCCATACCAAGGGTTTGCTGATAACTGTTGTTGTATGCGAACTCAATTAAAGGTAAATGAGTTTCCCAATTTCCTCCAATGTCTATGACACAAGTTCGCAACATATCCTCCAAAGTCTGGATGGTTCTCTCGGATTGTCCGTCTATTTGAGGATGATATGCGGTAGAGAAATTTAACTTGGTTCCCATTGCCAAGTGCAAGCTCTTCCAAAATTTGGATGTAAATCTTGGATCTCGATCAGATATAATAGAAACAGGCACTCCATGTAATCTCACAATTTCCTTCACGTACAATCGTGCCAATTGATCCATCGAGTATGTCATTCGCACGGGCAGAAAATGTACTGATTTAGTAAGCGTCATGTCCTTGTACATTTCTCGAGAGTCCTACGACAAAATCCATCGTAATCTTTTCCCATTTCCACACTGGAATTTCCAACGGATTTAATAATCCTACCGGTCGTTGGTGTTCGGCCTTAACTTGTTGACACGCCAAACATCTCCCAACATATTCGGCTATAGTTCTCTTCATTCCTCTCCACCAAAACGTCCTTCGGAGGTCTTGATACATCTTGGTGCTACCAGGATGTGCGGTGTATGAAGTGCAATGTGCCTCATCCAATATCTCTCTTATTAGATCCTTATCCTTAGGCACACAAAGTCTACTCGCGATGAGTAATGTTCCATCATCTGAAATTGAAAAGTCTGTCATCTCCCCCTTCATTCACCGCCTTTTTATCTTCTGCAAGAAATCGTTGGTCTCTTGGGCTTTCTTAATTTGATCTCGCAAGATAGGCTGAACGATTAAAGCAGCCATTATAGCCTTTCTAACTGTTTGGGTCACCACTTCAATGCTCAACCTTTCAAATTCCTTTACAAGAGCCTCTTCTTGAGTGATCATCGCGGTGAGTTTTCCTTCACCCTTTCTACTCAGGGCGTCAGCCACCACGTTTGCTTTTCCTGGATGATAGAGTATTGTGCAATCATAATCCTTCACGAGTTTCAACCATCGCCGTTGTCTCATATTGAGTTCCTTCTGAGTGAAGAAATACTTCAAACTTTTGTGATCGGTGTATATCTCGCACTTGTTGCCATACAAGTAGTGCCTCCAAATCTTAAGTGCGTGTACCACTGCTGCCAACTCCAAATCATGCGTAGGGTAACTAAGCTCGTGTTTCTTTAGTTGCCTCGATGCATACGCAATGACCTTTCCTTTCTGCATCAAAACACATCCAAGCCCTTGTAATGACGCATCAGTGTAGATGACAAAATCTCCAGAACCATCCGGGATAGCCAACACCGGGGCTGTGGTTAACCTACTCTTCAACTCCTGAAAACTTCGTTCACACTTCTCAGTCCAAACAAACTTTGTATCTTTCCTCGTTAATTGAGTCATTGGTCCCGCTATCTTTGAAAATCCTTCAATGAATCTTCGATAATAACCTGCGAGTCCCAGAAAACTCCTCACTTCGCCCGCATTAGTAGGCACCTTCCAATTACTAACGGCTTCTACTTTGCTCGGGTCCACTTCAATACCCTGAGCCGTTACAACATGTCCAAGAAAGACCACTCGATCTATCCAAAACTCACATTTCTTAAATTTTGCATACAGTTTCTCCGTTCTCAAAGTCTCTAGGACTATTTTAAGATGCTCCTTATGCTGTTCTTCACTCTGTGAATAAATCAAAATATCATCAATAAACACTATAACGAACTTGTCCAAGTATGGGTGAAAAACTCGATTCATCAAATCCATAAATGCCGATGGTGCGTTTGTCAAACCAAAAGGCATCACTATAAACTCATAGTGACCATATCTCGTACGAAATGCCGTCTTCGGTATATCGCACTCCCTTACTTTCAATTGATGATAACCAGACCTCAGATCGATCTTTGAGAATACACCTGCTCCTTTCAATTGATCGAACAAATCTTCTATTCTTGGCAGAGGATATCAATTTTTAATCGTGAGTCGATTCAACTGGCGATAATCAATGCACATACGCATCGATCCATCCTTTTTCTTCACAAAGAGAACCGGTGCTCCCCAAGGCGATACACTTGGTCGAATGTATCCTTGATCCAAAAGTTCTTGTATTTGCACCTTCACCTCTTGCAATTCCTTTGGCGCCATTCTATATGGTGCTTTTGACACAGGTGCTGCACTAGGCACAAGGTCGATCGTGAACTCCACTTGCCTATTGGGAGGTAACCCAGGCAACTCTTCTGGAAATACATCCAAGTATTCTCGTACGATTGGCACCTTCTCAATTGACGGTCCACCTTCTTCCACTCCAACTATGTTGACCAGGTAACCTTGACATCTTCCTTTCTTTAACATCTTCATAGCCTTCATAGCCGATATTACAATGGGCGCACGTCCTACTCTTGCGCCATAGAAGGTGAATTTCTTTTCGTTTGGTATCTCAAAGATCACCTCTCTTTCTCGACACTTGATCGTCGCATAATTTCGACTCAACCAATCCATACCAAGAATCACATCAAAGTCTTGCATGTCTATACGATACAAATCAGCTCCTATTTCCCTGCTCCCAAAATCTAATTTAATGTCCCGAATGATTTTATCGGTACTTAAGTTATCACCTGAAGGGATACTTATATTCAAAGCTAGGTTCTCTATTTCGCAGTCAATATTCTTCATATGACATAATTTGGAGGATATAAAAGAATGTGACGCTCCAGAATCAAACAGAACCACCACAGGAGTTCCAAGGATATATAACATACCCGTCATTGTGTCGTTGTCTTTTGCCGCCTCTTGATGTGCCAAGGCAAAGAAACGAGCATTTCCTTTTTTCTCAGGTCCCTTGCTTCCTCCATCTCTTGGCCCATTGTCTCTCCTCTTCGGACAATTGTGAAAATTATGTCCCTTCTCAAAGCAGTAGTAGCAGGCTCCCATGCCCATTAGACATTCTCCATTGTGATGCTTGTCACACTTAGGGCATAGTGGCTTAAGTCCAGGTGCTCCAGTGTTAGCTGCAGCTCTTGAGCTCGATCCAGCTCCAGCATTGCTCGCATTACCAAACTTTCCCTTCTTATTTTGGAACCTACCTTTTCCTTGGTTCCGATTATCCCATGTTCGCTTGGCAGGATTATTCACTGGCTTTGGTGGAATCTCGACTCCCAAAGCTAACTCAACTCCTTCTGCACGCTTGACTAAATCACTGAAATCTGTTATCACATGTGCTGCCAGAATTCTTTTTATCTCAGTTTGAAGTCCTTTTCTGAACCTTGCAATCATCCTGTCTTCAGTGTCCACCAGGTGTGGTGCATAGCCAGCAAGCTGATGAAATTTTCTTTCATATTCCTCAATGGTGGAATTCCCTTGCTGAAGGCCATAAAATTCAACCTCCTTCTTCTCTAGGAACGCGCTAGAGCAGTACTTTTCCATCACCACCTTTCGGAACACAGCCCAAGCCAACAATGGTATGTCCTCCGTATCCAAGGTTCGGTAAAAACTCTTCCACCAACGTCCCGCATCCTCAGTGAACTAGAAAATGGCACAAGAAACTTTTTGTTTATCTTCACAATCAATGTGAGTAAAGATTCGATCCAATTCCTCCAACCATTCCTCCGCAACGAGGGGTCCATCACGACCGTTGAAACGAGGCGGATTATAACGATGAAACTGTTCCACTACCACACTTGTGGCTTTCGAGGCTGACGTCTGATCCGGTTGTTGATTTTGATTAATGTGTGATTGCGCTTGCTCCTTCACGAAGCCTCGAATCGCATTCATAAATTCTCCCATGAGATTTCCTCCATTTCCATTTGAGGTTCGATTTGATTCAGAATCCTCAGTTTGTGAAGTTGCACGAGTGCGCCTCATGATTCTACAATAACCAACACTAATGGTTACTAACTTACACTATCTTACAGAAATACGGAAAGAAAGAGAATTAAACATTCTAATCGCGAAGAGAAACCATTTGCATTCAAGTCACATAAATTCAAACCAAACTAAAACGAATTTGTGCTAACACGGGAAAAACAAATGAAAACAAAATAAACTTGGAATAAATATCAAACCCAAGTGCCAACAAAATGTTAATCTCCAAAACATAGTAAAGAAAAAAGACAAGGTTCTCAACAAGGAAAAAAAATAAAATAGACTTGTTCTATGGTCTCAAGGGACAACTAAAAGAAATCGACTAAAACTTCTAGTCGTCGTCCATGTTATCACCGGCGACCGATTCATCCTCCGAGGGATCTTCTTCTTCCTCCTCGTCCTCCAGATTGGGTGGTGGCTGAGGTACCTCCACCTGTGGTCCCACTGATTCATCATCATCAAGAACGTGAATTCCATTAAAGACGTCTGCATATTCTTGCATCAGTTGTTCCATAAACGGTTCAAACTCCAATCGGCCGATGCGAGATGGGTGCACCAGATTTCTCTCATGAGCTAACTCATGCGCAATGTAGTTCACTTTCTTTGGAATAGTATACACCACTTTGTAGGCAGCCTCCGTCTGGCCCCATGTACAACGAGGGCAGTCGAACTCTCTCCAGTACTCCAACATATCTTCTAGGTTTCTCATTAATCCTACTTGGGACCTCCACGCATAATTCCAGAAGAGATTGTTCAAAGGCTCGCCAAAAAATACGTTATCCGTCATCGTCCTACAGAAATAGGGGACACGAGTAAGAAAGTCTTTCTAAGTTCCACTAAGTTCGAGGACTAAGTTCAAAGAATTTTTTTTTTTTTTGCGACTAAAAATAATTCAAATATTTACAAGTTACACGAAAAATTTCAATAATCACAATCAGTAACATATATCTCAAAAACAAATTCAACACATTTAAGTTCATCGAATTTCAATAAATACAAAACACTTTTACCTTGAAGTCGGAACGCGTAGGGGTCGAATGACATTGACACTTAAAATCTATTAATTTATACTTTAATTTATATTACGGTGTCTACAGGAAAGTAGACCCGCTCTGATACCTTATTGTAACACCCTAATCTATTTAAGGTGTTAAAACTATATTTAATTAAATATAGAATGCGGAAATATGAATATATTTTTTTTTCTTAAATAAAACACGAACAAGAAAGATTTTCTGAAATAATTAAATAAATAAAACCTAACTTCTAGAAATGTGACATCTTATTAAATAAAATAGTAAGTATCCAAAACCATTTTAAACAAAAGGAAATAAAGTAAATATAATTCATTGTCTAAACGGTTAATGCCCAAAGAAATAAAGGTAAATTCAATTTATTAGGACTCGTCATTCGACACTCCACGCCTCCAACTTCAAGTACCTGAAAAGATTAGTTAGGGGATGAGTATACGCGAATATACTCAATGTGGGCAATTATACCAACGATTTGTCCAAGTTAATAAAAATAGACGCACATAGTGAATATTAAAGTCAAACGCGTCAATGAGTGAGAGCAAAGTCAATGGACAACTCAACACGGTCCTGCTCATCACATGATATCAAATAAATTGAACGCAAATAAGTGAGAGCAAAGTCAATGGATAACTTAGCACGGTCCTGCTCAACACTTAATGTCAAATAATCACACGTCAAGTCACAAAATATTAAAATGGACAAAATCAAGTCAATGGTATAAAGATAAGTAAGATCCCACACCTTAATTCACTTGGGAAGACGAACCGAGCAAACTCAAAAATAAATTTAACGTCTTAGTCGCGCCGCACCTAAACGGTTATCAATTTAATTCTATAATTAATGCATTGTTCGAAATTTTACAAATGAAAGGATTATGCGATGTGAAAATGAGTTATTGTTTTCTTCAATATGCATGCTTTAAAAAAAAAGTATGTATATACACTGCAAGTTCACTTATAGAAATATATATATTTAAATAACCACTACTTATTAATTTCCTAGGCTGTAAGAAAAAAAATATACTCATTATATGTAACTCTATATATAGGATTTCTAAATTCCTAAATTAATTAGTTATCAAATTTACAGAAACTTTGGAAAAGAAAAGCGTATAGTAAATAATAATCAAATAAAAA
Organism: Agastache rugosa; assembly: GCA_031470985.1. Classification (NCBI taxonomy): domain Eukaryota; kingdom Viridiplantae; phylum Streptophyta; class Magnoliopsida; order Lamiales; family Lamiaceae; genus Agastache; species Agastache rugosa. The sequence goes on from CM062603.1 coordinate 149,632, forward strand.
TAAAGATTAAAGTAAGAAAGTGGGTATAAGAACACAAATAAACAACTCCATCCCTCATGTACTCACGTCCCACAACCCACCGACAATGAACACAATTTAATTACGCTCATTATGTAATACAGATTAAGTAATTAAATTAATTTATGAAAAAATGAAAAAAAAACACAACTATCCTGTTCCCCAAAAGAAATCCAATTTGACACCACAAACAAATACTACTTTATTCTTAAGATTTTTGTGTGCGTACAAATATATATGAAACAAAATTTTATTTTTCTTTATTTATTTTAATACTCCTGTAAGTATTATATATGTATATACATGATGCACAAATTCAAATAGAATTAGAAAAGAATAAAAAAAATGATCTGCTACTCTCTATTTGCACTACACGTCTGACCATGGTGACCCCCAAGAAAGAAATCATTTAAAAGCAACTAGTTAATTAATTGCATATTATCATATATGTGTGCAATATATATATATATATATATATATATATATATATATATTCGATATGTATATATATATATGTTCCAAATGAAAAAAAAGACAGTTAGCTTATTACCTTTTTCTCAGAAATCGGAAGAGAACACAAATGATTAAGGAATTCCTAAGACCAATAAGTACAAAACCATTTATCAATAAGGTGAAATAAAATATAAAAGTTTTACAAACTAAAAGAGAGAAAACTGAATTCAGCCGTCACCTTTAGTGATACGGCCAATAATTACGCGGAAGCAAAGATTCGAACAACGTCAACGACAAGGTTGATTCAATCCAATAACAAACTGAACTAAAAGAGATTAAAACACCTAAGATACTGATCTAAATCGAAAATTGAACAGAAACAAGAACAAAACACAAAACAATGCCAAAACGAAGACTAAAACCCTAACAGAAGACTCGATCAGAAACTATAGCAAAACAACTCCGATTAAGCTCAAATTTTAACACGAATTATAAACTGAAGTCAGAAACAACATATCCAAAATTCAGGCAATTCGCACGAGGGGTTCAAGATTTGTCACGGGACGGACTTTTGGATCGATTTTAGGTTAAAATTTGGGAACAACGAATTTGCGGGAGAAGATCTGGACTTGGCGTGAATATATGGATGATATGGACAGTTTATGGAGGATGGAACAAGGTCGTGATGGCTGGAAACGAAGGGAAGGAAGAGAGGATGAAGAACTTACCCGAAACGAACCCCGGATCGACTTGAATCCGAAACGCGTCTGTGGAGCAATCTTCGTGGCTTGTCTAACCCGGATACGACTGGATATCACGAACGAGACAGTTGATTTCAAGCTTGTAGTTGCCAACAACAAACTCTACCAAGAACCGATGGAAAAACGTGAACCGAAGCACGAAAAGTGAGACAAATCGATCAATTAGATTTCTGATTCAAAGTTGTCTACTGAAAATAGTGTTCTCCAAAGACTTAAATACTAGGGCTAATCCCTTGACCAATTCGAACTTGGTCTTATAATTGGGCTAGGAAATTAAATTAAAAGAAATACTAACTATTGGGCTTAACTAATGAATTAAATTACATACCACAAAGTCTGAGCCCAAATAAAATAAAACATAAAAGAATTACACAAACAAGAGCCCAATTTTTGAAACATCAATCCTGGGCACTGGTCAAGTTCACCAACTTGGACTGCTTACTCCCGATATCTTCATCTTCCAATTTCTTCCGGACAATGCACTGAAAATAGCCTTGCGGTTTCTTGGCTCTCAATCTTGTAACTGGACCTCTCAGTTGCAACTCCGGGTTTGACTCATCAGTGCTGGACCCCAGCTCATCATTCCTCCCCTGCTGAAAAGAATTCGTCCTCGAATTCGGCTCTTCCTCAACATCGAAATCATCTATAGGAAAAGGAGATAAATCAGAGACATTAAAAGTATTAGAACACTTATACTCTCCTGAAAGATCAATGCGGTAGGCATTGTCATTGACTCGGGCAACGACAGTAAACGGTCCATCTCCTCGAGGCATCAACTTAGACTTCCTCAAGTTAGGGAAGCGCCCTGGACTGAAATGGATCCAAACCCTATCGCCTGGTTTGAATATCACTTGCTTGCGATGTGCATTAGCCTTGGTTGCATTTTTCTGGCCTTGAAGCTCGATCATGTCCTTGACCTTCTTGTGCATCTCTTGAACCAGTTCAGCTCTACGAGAACCTTGCAAACTTGAAAGATGATCAATAGGCAAAGGAATAAGGTCTGTAGGAGTAAGGGGATTAAAACCATACACAACCTCAAACGGAGACATGTTAGTGGAAGAATGTACAACACGGTTATAAGCAAACTCAGCAAAAGGTAAACACTCTTCCCATGACTTCAAATTATTCTTCACTAATGCACGAAGTAAAGTACCTAAAGTCCTATTAACTACTTCAGTCTGACCATCGGTCTGAGGATGACATGCAGTAGAAAATAAAAGTTTAGTACCTAACTTTCCCCAAAGAACACGCCAAAAATGTCCCAAGAACTTAGTATCTCTGTCAGAGACAATAGTCCTAGGCATGCCATGCAGTCTAACTACTTCACGAAAGAACAGATTAGCAACATGAACAGCATCATCAGTTTTTCTGCATGCAATGAAATGAGACATTTTGGAAAACCTATCTACAACCACAAACACAGAATCTTTGCCAGACTTAGACCTAGGCAAACCAAGAATAAAATCCATAGAAATGTCAATCCAAGGTGTTGATGGTGCAGGCAGTGGAGTGTACAAACCAAATGGACTAGAACTAGATTTAGCCTTTCTACATGTAATACATCTAGCACAGATTCTCTCTACATCTCTCTTCATGCGAGGCCAATAAAAATGCTCATGCAATAAACTCAAAGTCTTAGCAACACCAAAATGACCCATCGGTACCACCAAGATGAGACTCTAACACAAGTAAATCTCGCATGGAACAAGTAGGAACACACAACTTCGCATCTTTAAACAAAACCATCGATCACATAAAATGAATCAACGAGATCTAGAGCTAGACCGACAATTCTCGAAAATATCACCAAAGTAAGGATCGGTATGCATAAAAACTCTTCAAATTCTCTAACCCTAAGCACCGGGCATGCATCACGTAAAATAAGGTATACCTGCGAGAAAGTGCATCAGCAACCACGTTCTCCTCACCTTTCTTGTACTTAATCACATATGGGAAAGACTCAATGAATTCAACCCATCTGGCATGTCTCGAATTCAAATTTCGCTGCCCTTTCAAGTGCTTCAAAGGATTCGTGATCGGTGTGAATCACGAACTCCTTCGGTCTCGTATAATGCCGCCAAGTCTCCAAAGACCTCTTCAATGCATACAGGCTCCTTGTCGTACGTAGAGTACCTAAGAGCTGCTCCATTCAGCCTTCTCACCGAAATAGGCGACCGGCTTCCTATCCCGCATCAAAACAACACCAATGCCTATACCCGAGGCATCACACTCGATCTCGAATGTCTTAGCAAAGTCGGAGTAAAACCAAAACAGGAGCATTACATAATTTTGACTTCAACAAATTAAACGCATGCTCTTGGACTTTACCCCACTCAAACTTCTTGTCTTTCCTACTCAACTCAGTCAACGGTGCAGCAATGGATGAAAAATCACGCACAAAACGACGGTAAAATCCGGCTAAACCATGGAAAGACCTAACTTCAGAACTAGACTTAGGTGTTGGCCATTCCTCAATGGCTCGCACCTTAGCTCTATCAACTTCTACACCACGACTACTAACAACAAAACCAAGAAAAATAACCTCATCCATGCAAAAGGAACACTTAAACAAAGTTGGCATACAACTTAGCATCACGCAACAACTCAAAAACATGCCTAAGATGTCTAACATGCTCAGAAACACACGTACTATAGATAAGGATATCGTCAAAGTAAACTACAACATATTTCCCAATAACATCACGCAGCACATGATTCATCAAACGCATAAAAGTACTAGGAGCATTAGTAAGTCCAAAAGGCATCACAAGCCATTCATACAAACCATGCTTAGTCTTAAATGCAGATTTTCCACTCATCCCCTTCGTACATTCTAACTTGAAAATACCGTAACGTAAATCAATTTTAGAAAAAAACAGACGCTCCAGACAACTCATCTAGCATATCATCTAACTCGGGAATGGGAAAACGATACTTTACCGTGATCTTATTGATAGCTCGCAAATTCATACACATACGCCAATCATTTGTCTTCTTCGGCACTAGGATCACAGTGGACCGCACATGGCGACATGCTCTCTCCGATCTGTTTCTTCTCCAAAGAACTCCCGAACTTGTCGGTCTATTTCTTTGGTCTCCTCGTGGTTGGTCCCGTAAGCTGGTCTCGTTGGGAAGAACGGCGCCAGGCTGGAAGTCTATCTGGTGCTCTATTCCCCGAATAGGCGGTAGACCACTTGGTATCTCTTCTGGAAATACATCCTTAAACTCCTCCATCAATGGCTACAAAATAGAAGGAATAACAATATCAGGAGTATCATTAGCCTTAAAAGTAACTAGAACGATAGGCTTACCAGCTCGGATTGCTTTCTGTACTCCCTTTGCACTAATAAACAAGTTCTTGTGCATTGGTTCTGAATTGACTGCACTGGAACTCAATGGAGTGGCATGAACGGACTTAGCAGACCCTTTAGGCGTGGAAGAGGCTGCCTTGGAAGACTTGGGATCGGTCGAACTCATTGTAGGGCTAGGAGACGGCGTGGTCGTGTTATCTCGATTTCTTCTTCTCCCGTTCTTCCTTGAACTTCTCTTGCATCCTCTTCGGTCTTCTCGCAACATCCTTAGGCGCCAATGGCCATAATCCGGTGGTCCGCCCATCTTTAGTCACGTGAGAATAAGTGTTGGCGAATCCATCATGTATCGCCTTCCCGTCAAACCGCCAAGGACGACCAAGCAAAATATGTGCCGCATCCATAGGGATAACGTCACATAAAACAAAGGTCGCATATCTATCAACTGAAAATGTAACATGTACCTGATATCCAACTCGGATTTCGCCTCGGTCAGACAACCACTGTAGACGGTAAGGCTTGGGATGCTTCTGTGGAATCAGGGTTCAGTTTCCCTACTGCATACTGGCTGATAGCGTTCACAACGCTTCCACTGTCTATGATCATCGAGCATGTCTTGTCTAGAACCGAACAACGAGTGTAGAAGATGTTTTCACGCTGATCGTTCTGTTCTTCTCGGAAAAGGCTCAAAGTTCGAATAGAAACAAGACTAGGGTAAGTCTGCTTCGGTTTTGCATCTTCAACTTCGACGCCGGTGGACTCTTCAAGGGGCTGTTCGGCGTCTACTGCTTCAACTGGATCATCGAGTTCATCTTCACTAGCTGATTCTAACTCATTCTGCTCGGTAATTATGAGAACTCGGCGATTTGGACACTGGGCTTGAAAGTGTCCCCACCCTTTGCACTTGTGACACTGTACGTCACGTGTTCTTCCTGGAGTACCATTCTGAGGCTGACTAGACTGCATAGGACGATTCTGGGCATTTCTGTTTGGTGCAGGCGAAGCGTAGTCAGGGTACGCGAGAGGGCCGTGGTGCGGTATCGCTCGAACGGCGAACGGCCTGTGTGGGCTGGCTAGGAGGACGAGTAGGGGCTGTCCTAGGCGTGGAAGAGTCACCTCGAACCCAAGGGGTCCTAGCACGCGTCGACTGGAAGGATCGACGACGTCCATCTCTGAGCTGCCGTTCTACAATAGATGCATAATGAACCATTGCGTCAACAGAATTGAAGTCCCTCAATTCGACTTCGCAAGCAATATCAGGGTTCATTCCTTCAATGTACCGGTTGAGTGTAGCAATCAATGTCTCTTCTTTCCCAACCCGGTTCAATGCTGTTTCTAATTCCTTGTGATATTCCTCAATTGATGCGGTCCCTTGACGAATCCGACCGAGCTTCTTCTCCAATTCTCTCTCATAGTGTCTTGGAATGAATCGCCTCTCATCACATCTTTCATTTCTTGCCAAGTGTCAATCGGAGGATATCTATCTCTTCTGCGCCTATTCTGCTGAAACTCCCACCAAGTTGCATATCCAGTGAACTCAAGGGAAGCTAGCTGCACTTTCTTAGGCTCTGGGAAGTCATAACACTCGAAAATCTTGTCAACTTTACGCTCCCAGTCTAAATAGGCATCTGGATCATGTCTGCCGTCAAATTCTGGAATGGTGGTCTTGATGTTGTTGAGAAGACCATCTGCATTACCATATCTAGGCTGCTCTGGGTAGACATTCCTACGAGCTCCCTGGAAACGTGGCTGGAATTGATCACCACGACCCCGGCCTCTACCTCGAGCTGCAAAGCCGTTTCTGTCCCTATGAGGCGGGAAGAACTGAGCTGTATTATCCTCAACTCGTTCATCCTCAAAGTGTTCTGACTCAGATACTTCTTCATGCAGTTCGAACTCATCTTCTCGATTAGCAGAAGTTGGCTGTGGATTATTAGCCTGTGGTGGTGTCTGAACTGTGACTGTACTGAATTCCTCAAATTTGGCCAACAATTGTGCCATTGTGTTCTGACTTCTCTGATCTGGCCCTATACATGACCACTCAAAGCATCAAAGTGGTACTTGGCATCCCAATCTGACTGGGTGCCTGAAAACTGTGGTGACTTTCCTGAATCCATTAAACCTGCACAGTGAACAAACGTAAAGAAATAAAAAGGGACCTCACAGTTCCTCACAATCACTCGTTTGTTCTCTCAGATTTTTTTTACCTCTCGTGTATGTCACTCAGTGTATAAGTATGAAGAAAAAAAAAATGGAAACTGTAAAAAACTACACAAAATGTTCCGTTAGTATCTGTCGTCAACTCTTTAGCTTTAGTCAAGAGCTCGGACTTAACTTCCAGAGAACCACGGGATAGCAATGGAACCACGAAGATGGCTGTAATGGGAAGTAAAGACAAGGTGGGGGTGTAGGAGAAAGGGCTTGAACAAAAAAAACAAGAAAAAATTCAAAAATTAGAAAAACCGAAAAAGTTTGGAGGGCGATTTCACCTAGAAGATGAAGGAATTTGGCCAAAAAAGCCTATAGGTCACGGCAAAGCGGTGAGTCTTGCTCAGAGCGTCGTTCCGCTTCCGGAATGGTATTATGGGCAAAAAACGGGCTTCGGGAGCAAAAGTTATAGTGAAAAGATGAAAATTCAAAAATTGAAAAGGAAGTTGGATTGGGATGGGATTTCCGGTACTAAGGGCTATAGGATGTTCGGTTATGCAAGGAAAAAGGTAAGGAAGGCCGATAATCAGAAGCAAGTGGATGAATTTCAGATGGAAAGTTGTTACGAATTTGACTTCAATTCAAATAAGGAAACAAATTTGAGCCAAATCAAGAAAGTAATAACTCCAAATCCTAATAGAACTAGGACAGTCAAAATTCAATCCCAATTAAACAAAGATGACTGAATATCTAAGCCACCAAAATTCGACAACCCAGATTCCAAAAAAAAAACAGGCGAAATAAATTGCAAAACGACGTCCTCAATCGTTAGTCGACGAAGGACAACTCTACCCAACAAAGAAGACACACGACTCAAACAAACTGCAATCAAGATTATGAAGATTCAAGACAATAAAATTCACGAATTCTGTGATCCAATCCTAGGGCTTCGACTTTCTGTATTTTTTTTTTTTTTTCGTTTTCTTCTTCTTCTTTTTTTTTTTAAAACTTAGTCGATCACTTTTTCCCTTAGAATGTCACACCTAATTTGGATTGAACCACGACCAACAATAGCTGACGTGGCTCTGATGCCAAAATTTATGATACGGCCAATAATTACGCGGAAGCAAAGACTCGAACAACGTCAACGACAAGGTTGATTCAATCCAATAACAAACTGAACTAAAAGAGATTAAAACACCTAATATACTGATCTAAATCGAAAATTGAACAGAAACAAGAACAAAACACAAAACAATGCCAAAACGAAGACTAAAACCCTAACAGAAGACTCGATCAGAAACTATAGCAAAACAACTCCGATTAAGCTCAAATTTTAACACGAATTATAAACTGAAGTCAGAAACAACATATCCAAAATTCAGGCAATTCGCACGAGGGGTTCAAGATTTGGCACGGGACGGACTTTTGGATCGATTTTAGGTTAAAATTTGAGAACAACGAATTTGCGGGAGAAGATCTGGACTTGGCGTGAATATATGGATGATATGGACAGTTTATGGAGGATGGAACAAGGTCGTGATGGCTGGAAACGAAGGGAAGGAAGAGAGGATGAAGAACTTACCCGAAACGAACCCCGGATCGACTTGAATCCGAAACGCGTCTGTGGAGCAATCTTCGTGGCTTGTCTAACCCGGATACGACTGGATATCACGAACGAGACAGTTGATTTCAAGCTTGTAGTTGCCAACAACAAACTCTACCAAGAACCGATGGAAAAACGTGAACCGAAGCACGAAAAGTGAGACAAATCGATCAATTAGATTTCTGATTCAAAGTTGTCTACTGAAAATAGTGTTCTCCAAAGACTTAAATAGTAGGGCTAATCCCTTGACCAATTCGAACTTGGTCTTATAATTGGGCTAGGAAATTAAATTAAAAGAAATACTAACTATTGGGCTTAACTAAAGAATTAAATTACATACCACAAAGTCTGAGCCCAAATAAAATAAAACATAAAAGAATTACACAAACAAGAGCCCAATTTTCGAAACATCAATCCTGGGCACTGGTCAAGTTCACCAACTTGGACTGCTTACTCCCGATATCTTCATCTTCCAATTTCTTCCGGACAATGCACTGAAAATAGCCTTGCAGTTTCTTGGCTCTCAATCTTGTAACTGGACCTCTCAGTTGCAACTCCGGGTTTAGAGAAGAGGACAAAATTTAGATTTGAAAAGAGAGAAAATTCTTTGAGGATAAAGTACTTATAATACCTCATTCTAGGGTTTAATACATTCCTTCTGCTATATTTTTTTTATAAGGAAGATTTGTGGGATTGATCCTTATTCCCATTTTACGCAGAGAGAGAAAATTTGGCTGTAAATTTAAAAGTTGACCACTAAAACTTTCATTCTTTACTAATAATCTATTTTTGGATCATATATATACATATCCCTTAGAAATGACGGAAATTTGTTTTTAAAGAGAAAATTTTTCTTAAATATAAATTACGTCTATTTTTATTGAAAATGGAAATTAGATATGAATGCACATGCATATGCCTAAAATTTAAAAAAAAAATGTCTAAATGTAATGCATATATAATACGTAATATATATATGGCTAAAGATGTTATACTAAGATACTTAAGTTCGTATAGGGCACGACTTAGACTATGTCATAGCTCAAGCAATAAATTTTCCACATTTAAAAGTTAAGAGAAATAAAGAATTTCTCAAAATAATAATAATAATAATAATAATAATAATAATAATAATAATAATAATAATAATAATAATAATAATAATAATAATAATAATAATAATAATAATAATAATAATAATAATAATAATAATAATAATAATAATAATAATAATAATAATAATAATAATAATAATAATAATAATAATAATAATAATAATAATAATAATAATAATAATAATAATAATAATAATAATAATAATAATAATAATAATAATAATAAAAAGGATTTGGAAACGGGTCGTCGCATTCATTTTTCTGTTTTCTTCTATTTCTTCAGTCGTCTCGTCAGCCTCACCACCCACGTCTCTTCTTCAATGGTGAGGAGATATATGTAGGTGGAGATTCAAACTAGCCGTTGGAAGAGAGCCGTTTGAATCTTACCTACTCTTGTTGACTTCTGGCCTTTAACCTACGAAGTAGGTCTGCATCTGCAGAGGCTAGTTCTTCTCTGATCCGACTGCGTCAGATAAGATCTTCTGACATCGGGATCTTGTCTTTGAGAAGGTCTTCGTCTTCGAGCTGCTAAGCGTTTCTGCTGTATCTTCAGCGGCTTGGACTCTGCTGTGTCTTGACTCTGAGATATGTCTTAGACTCCGTCTTTGTATCATCAACCTGAGCTGTGTCTTCAACCTGAGCTGTGTCACTGACCTGAGCTGTGTTTTAGACCTGAGCTGTGTCATCGACACTAAGCTGGGTCTTTTACACTGAGCTGGGTCTTTGATACTGAGCTGGGTTTCCGTCACTGAGCTGGGTCTTGATACTGCAGGATCTTTGACTCTCTGCGAGTACGCTCTGTGAGTTCTTGTCTGTCTCGCTTGGGCGTCGCTATGTCTTCTGCTGTGTCTTCTGCTGTCTTCAGCGATTCTACCTGTAAACTAAGAAACTCTATAAGCTCAAATAGGTGAGCTAAAACGCTTAGGCTTGTGCGATCATCTACTCGGTTGGGGTCAGCTGGGTTTTGGTATCCAATCAAAACTCTATTAATTTTCCCAACAATTTCCCCCTTTTTGATGATGCCAAAACCTAACTGAGAAAAACAATTTACTTCCCCCTTAACAAGAAAACGGGTATTCAAAAGTTTAAACATACACAGCAGGTAAATCAAATTCAGAGTTCAGTGCCTGGACAAAGAGTTATTGTCATCAGGGTGAGCTTGAGAGCAAAAATGAATTTTTCAATAATAAAAGGAAATATTACAATTTTACAACTTTACAAAAAGAAATTCAAAAGACAAAAATTCAGCTCTGCTTCCTCTGTTCGTCCATATGATGGTCAGTCTTGAGACCATATCTGTTGAATATGAATTCTTCCAAGTTTCTCCATTCATCTTGATTTTTAGACTTGGAGATTCCTCTTTCGCCAGCCCAGTGATGAACTTCTTTGATAATCTGGGCTTTGTCAGGAAGATTCGTTCCAGCTAAAGTGGGAGGCTTCAATTGCTTGACATTTGGAGCTTTGAGCTGGATGTCGTTTCTCTTGGCAGCTAGGGCTAATGATCTTGCCATCATTGGATCTTCTTCATGAAGTTCGAGCAAGTATTCTTTGAATGCAGTTTCATGATCCATACCTTTGTATTGATTCAGGTAGTAGAATTCTTTGATGAATTCTGTTTTGCATTGTTCCCAGTTTTCATTGATTTCATCTGGGTTCCTCTTGTCGGATCTTGGAATGCTTGAAGCTGCTTGTTTCTTCCTAGCTTGCCTGTAGCTTAGCCTTTTCTTCCTCTACTTTTTCTCAGCAGGCAGGAGTGATTCGGTTTTCTTCTTGATGATTTTGTCCAGCTCTTGCATTTCTCTTCTTTGCTCGTTGTGGAAATTACACAGCCAGTGATAATCCTTGTATTCTTCTGGCTTATGTCCACAGGCTTTGGCAAGAGCAACCATCTTCTCTCTCCATGTCTCTTTGACTGCTTTGGTCGATTAGCTCTGGCTCTTCTTCATCCAGCCTTCTTTAGCGAAGTCGTCGATTTCGTATTGAATTGGTCGTACGTATTCCCCCTCTACTACAGCTTCCCTCTCCATTGTTTTTCCAGCTTTATCCTTATCTTCCCCCTTTTTGGCATTATCAACAAGAGAGGCGGAGAGGTTAAAGACTGTTGTGTTGAGCTTGGTGAGAGCGGCTTCAACATCAGCGATTTTGGCTGAGTTGTCAGCTGTGGCAATGTTCAGCTGAGCAGTGTTGTTGTTTCCAGCTCTGAACTGAGCATCCAGATCTTTGTATAAGTTGAAGAGTTGGCGGATGTCAGAGCTGTTTGAGAGAGTGGACTTTTTGAGAGCTTCCAGCTGGCTTGAAATATTTGCTATGTCGTCGACCAGTGGAGCTTGATGTCTTGTTACAATCTCAGGAACTCTCTTTTTTAGAAGGTGCGAATGATCAATCCTTTGAGAGACAAGAGATTGTTTGAGATCTAGACTTGTGCTTTCTTGTAAATCTTGAGCAAATTTGTGGACTTCATCAATTGTCCGCTGTTGCTCTCTAACTTGACAGTCTAGAGCTGTGAATCGCATAATGACATCCACTTGAGACTTCAGTCTGTCCTGAAAAAGAATTTCTTCAACCTATTTAGATATTGCTTCTTTCATGGCGGTTGAAAGCTCGACAGCTGAGTCCGTTTGAGTTGTAGAATCAACATGACTGGGTTTGTTTGCCTCGAACTCGACCAGTGAGTGAGTGTCATCAGCCTTTGGACTAGGTGGGGCTGCTGTCTCTGGTTCGGCTGTTTCAATAGCTGGTTCTTCCAAGACTATTACCTCAGCTATGTTAACTGGTTCAGTGTCCTTGGTAATCTCAGCTGTGACTTCTTTGGACATGACATCTTCAGAAGATGTCTCCCATCCCGCTGCTGTTAGAAGCTTGTTGGCTGATTCCCAGACGTCTGCTGGGTGCGGCTTGGGATATTGCTGAGATACTTCGATAATTTCTCTGATGAGATCATTTTGATGTAAGTAGGCATCTTCCAGACTTCCAAAGCCAAATGTGTGCTGGAGGCATGCTTCATCTGTTTTCAATTTCTCATAAGAGAATGTCTCGATCAGCTGCTCATTCTGGTACCAGGTTGCCATCTTGGTGGCCAGATAGAATTTGAGATCTCCAACTTTGACGAGGGCAATTGGTAGGTGCGCCAAGATGGGATACTGAGTTAGAACACTCTTGATCCCTGTGATGCGTAGCTCCTCGTACATAGCTTCCATGAAGGCTGAGCCAGAAGAGTTGAGTGATGTAGAAGCAGTAGAGTCACTTTCCTCTGACTCTGTGGAGATATGTGCTATGGGAGTAGGCTGTTTTGGGAGAGAGCTTTGAATGGAGGAAAAGGGTTCAGCTTGGTCGCCAGCTGGCTGCGAAGGAGCTTCAGCCAGTTGAATATTTCCCTGTACGTTTACAGAAGATGAGTCTCTTGCTGGGGAGCTGGGTGGAGGAGAAGGCTGATTGGGCGGAGAAATATGAGGCGGTGAGGGCTGGGGTGAGCTGGGAAGAGTCTGACTCTTTGAAATGTCCAGCTCGTCTTCTGAACTAGATGATGATTCATCATTCAATCCCATATCAGCCAAGATATTTGATCCGAATTGATTGAAGGCTGATACTGGCTGTGGGAAGAGAATCACAATTGCTTGACTTGGAGTTTCTTCAGAGGAAGGTCTCGCCTCAGATGGTGGGATGACAGTCGTTTTCTTTTTCTTCTCGGTTTGGACCTCCGGTGGTTTAAAAGTCATTGTCTTCCTCTTTCTCTGATTCTTCTTAGCTGGAACATTTGCCTCTGTTTCTTCCAGCTGCTTCTTGCCTTTGCTCACAGCAGGCTGTTTCTTTAGGAGATCATTGATTTGACTTATTCTCTGGAAGAGAATCTTCGTTTCTGGAAACGGATCTGATTCAGCCCACTTTACTGTGTATCCTTTCACAGCTTGTTCTATTAAGAACGAAATCTTGGAGCATAGACACATGGGCTCTGAGGTTGAGTACGTCGTCCTGGTGGAGTCAAACTTGATCTTTTCTGACTCCTTGACTAATCGGTTGAGTAAGAAATCAAACCAGTTGACGTTTGCACCTTTGATCATGGCAATCATCGGCTTGAGCTTTGGAATACTTATCTCTCCTTGAGATCTAGCTATCCCTAAAATGCACTTTTGTGTGATATCCAGCAGCAGCCTGTACTTTGGCTTGAGAAGGAGCTTTGACATGCTTGCTCTGTACGGCTCTGGAGTGATAAGCATCTCTTGGCTAAGGAATTCATCCACTTCTTCACGACTGTAATCGTCTGGGATGAATTCTCCTTCTCTGGGTAGGTTGAACACCTTTCGTAGCATCTTGTTGAGTTTGATGTTGACGGTTGCTGAGTCAAATTTTTCGTCATCGCCTTCGACAGTCACATCGAATGATGATGAGTAAAATCCTTCGTCGTCAATGATGTTGAGATAGAATAGAGCGGCTTCTCTCTTCAGCATAAGCTTGGGCATGGAGGTTGCCCACAGTAAGAGACCGGAGTCTATTACGAGATCTACCATCTCTTTAAGTTCTGAAACTGGAAGGTTGGCGGTGGAAAGACAACTTTCAAATGACAACTTTGTCATAAGAACTTCGAACTGGTTCATCCCTGCGGTTGATTTCTTGGGTGCCATCTCTGCAATCTGTTGATTTTGATCGAGCGAGGAATTTGCAGAGGATAGATAGATGACTTGAAGATTTGAAATTCGCAGAGATAAAGATGGAAGAATTCTGCGTATCTTTTCCATGTATATCAACTGCCATAATGGATCAACGGTTGAGATTGAGACAGTTGATATTCTGATCAACGGCTGGGAGAGATTCACTCATCACGTTCTGACGTGTTTACGGCGAGTGTATTACAACCGCGCGTGAGGCAGTTCAAACGCTTGACATTCTGCCTCGATCCTACCGTGCTTCAGTACTCAGCAGTCTTTATAATTAATGCGATGGGAAAGGAAACTTATCAAGCAATTTTAACTAAGGAACATATGTCCGCTTAAAATAGGAATTCAAAATAATTGGACTTAAATAGTATATTCCTTAGAGAAATAAATGCATGAGACACATTCCTGTCAGCTTGGACCAAAAAGTCAGCTGATGTCGCGGTAGTCTTTTCCTTTGCTTGACTGAGTTTCTCCCTTCAGCTGAGTAAGTCTTCTGCTTTGGGATCCAGCTGGGTTTGTTCCCCCTCAGCTGGATGAACTTTCTTCATCCGGATTGAGCTGATACCAATTGTTGGTGAGTCTGCTCCACTGAATTCCTTTCTTCTTGATTCCTCTTCTGAGTTCTGCGAATTAAGCTTGATTCAGCTCTGTTTGATTCTCCACTTGAATACTCTGCTGGTTTGAGTTTGCCTTCGGCTGACGTCACTGCTATGTCGTCTTCCAGCTTGGTGGAGTTCCCCCTGAATTTGATGGTAGTAGACTATCTTTTCTCAGCTGCTTCCAGGAAACCCGTTCACAACACCTGGCTGGGACCAGTACTCTTGACATATTCTTTGAAGAGCTTTGAGGTGAGTCATGAGCTTTGATCAATAGCTGTCTTTCTTTCACACCATGCTTGATCACTTCCTCAATTACGTCTGTCCCTTGACCTGTCATCACTCCTTCTGTACCCCGTCGTAATTGGGTCCGGCTTGGTTGCTGAGGATTCCATTGAAAATCCAGATTTGTCCTTGTCTTTTGTGAGTGATTTTTCTGGTTGGTCCTTGAATGAGTCCACTTCTTCTTTGGACCGTGTTGACTCCATTTTCTTCGATGAGGTTCATTTCATTGCTGGAGTCTGTCAGCTTGATATCCCGTCTGCTGGATTCTTGAGTTGAAGTTCGGTTGATTTCCAGCTTTCTAACCAGCTGAGATCCTTCCCAGCGGTCTTTTAAGTTGACCTTGATGTCTGTGCTGGATGACATTGTTGTCTTTAATTGATTCCAGTCAGCTGGATTTATCTGCCGCCCTTGAGCTTTGTGTCCAGCTGAGATCCGCTGCTTCTCTAGGTCTTTGAGTTGCCGATCAACTTTCTTTTCTGATCGGACTGAGCTTGGAGAGCTGGCTTGATTATGTACGACCTCTTTGGTACATCGATGGCTAGGTTCCGGCTGTGTTTGCATTGGCTGGAGCCATTCTTTGATCTGATACAGCTTAGCCATCTTCAAGCTCCTGACCATTCATTCTTCTGCTTGACTTTCTGAGTTTATGATGATGGGTCCGTTAAAGATAACATCCCACATCATGTCGTGACGCGCGCTCAGAAAATGTTTGAGATGGAATTTCCAGATCTGATGATCAACGACAAAGAATGTCAGATGTTTCCTGCACAAGGAATATTTCACGACAGTATGCAATATAATGATTTTTTTTTAAAAAAATTGAAGCTTTGAAGGATCTGTTCAGGTGACCACTATCAGCAATGAAATGCTGACTTGACAGATACAGTGATCTTTTGAACCACTGTTCAGTTACCAATTGTTGGTCCCAAGACGGATACCTTGGTGTAGAGGGGGGGTGAATACACCAAGGTTTAAAAACTTTTCCAAGTTAAAACTCTTGTCAGAGAGCTGGCTGTGTTCGATCCAGCTGGATGGCAGCTTGATCGACACAGCTGGTTGTGTGTGTGCGGAATGTGGTGGATTTGGAAAGTCCGTCTGTTGCTTCAAATTATATTGCAAAGCTCTGTTTCACTTTTCGGTTAGTCAGTTTATGCAGATTGAAATGTATGCTCATGAGGGTTAGTACCATGCATAAAACAAAGCGATAAATAACAAAGCATTTTTAACGTGGTTCGGAGTAACACCTCCTACGTCCACGACCAGGTTCACTGGTAATTCACTACCACTTGGTTTCCAAGTACCAAGAAACTTCACAACTCTAACCCGAGCTGTGTTCCAACAGTTTGCGGGCACTATCAAGCCTACACCTTCAGTTTACGGGTACTGAAGAACCTAACCACTCGAATTACACGCTTCGAGCAAGCGTACCTTTACCTAACCTTTATGGGTTTGGGTTTGGGTTTGGGTATGGGTTTTTCCAACTGTGAACGAGTTCTTACAATGAAGAACAAGGAGTATGATGAACTCGTTCAAACTAGGCTTAAGATATTTATATTCTGATCTATTCTGCCTAAGACTGAATATGTGAACAACTAAGAACACAGCTGACTGGCTGGGTGTTCTTGAAAGATTTGGCTTTGAAGATCGTTGTTCATTTTTCTGTTTTCTTCTATTTCTTCAGTCATCTCGTCAGCCTCACCACCCACGTCTCTTCTTCAATGGTGAGGAGATATATGTAGGTGGAGATTCAAACTAGCCGTTGGAAGAGAACCGTTTGAATCTTACCTACTCTTGTTGACTTCTGGCCTTTAACCTACGAAGTAGGTCTGCATCTGTAGAGGCTAGTTCTTCTCTGATCTGTCTGCATCAGATAAGATCTTCTGACATCGGGATCTTGTCTTTGAGAAGGTCTTCGTCTTCGAGCTGCTAAGCGTTTCTGCTGTATCTTCAGCGGCTTGGACTCTGCTGTGTCTTGACTCTGAGCTGTGTCTTCAACCTGAGCTGTGTCACTGACCTGAGCTGTGTTTTAGACCTGAGCTGTGTCATCGACACTAAGCTGGGTCTTTTACACTGAGCTGGGCGTCACTGAGCTGGGTCTTGATACTGCAGGATCTTTGACTCTGCTGAGTCTGCTTTGCTGAGTTCTTAAGCTGTCTGCTTAGCTGTCTTCTGCTATGTCTTCCAGCCGTGTCTTCGCCGTCTTCGGCGATTCTACCAAGAACTAAGAAACTCTATAAGCTCAAACAGGTGAGCTAAAACGCTTAGGCTTGTGCGATCATCTACTCGGTTGGGGTCAGCTGGGTTTTGGTATCCAATCAAAACTCTATTAATTTTCCCAACAGGCCTACTTCTCAGCACTATTTTATTGTAGACATGGTATATACTCTGATATATATATATATATATATATATATATATATATATATATATATTCTTTTGAACATACACAAGTTTGATTTCAAGAAAAAAATCTTGTGCTATGTTTTCCGGCAATTCCAATTTATAGCTGTATTCAGCAAGTTTTCAAATTATTTTGGCATGTGTCCACTGAGTACTTTGTACTCAGCCCTGCATGTTATTTCTAAAATGTGCAGGTTAGCTGGGATGAAGATGATCATGTGTTGGGCGGACTTGATGTTGTCATTGTTATTGTTCTTGTTGTTGTTGTTGTTTGATAAGAGTCGTTTATGATGAGCTTAGAACCTAGAGTATATGTCTTCACACATATATTCTCTCGTTTTCCGCTGCAAGATTATGATGTTTGAGTTTAGTATAAGTTTGATGAAGTTGTGGAAGTCTGAAATCTCGAACGATGTTCGAAGCTTAGCCTACCTAATTATATAAATAATAGTTGCTCGTCATTTTGGAAAATACAGTTTTATTGCAACTGTTTTCTATCGTGTTTTCTTGATCCTGAAAATCAGCTCAGTTCCTTCATGTTTGTTCCCAGTGTTTTGGAATGAGATTATTGACTTCCGAGCCGATTTGAGTTCGTATTTGATGATATATATATATATATATATATATATATATATATATGCATGTTGATATTTTTCGATTGAGAGATCCTTTCTTATATCTTGAGTCATGCATATCTTAACTAGCCTAAGTGGATTGGTTGTCGAGCATGAGATGCTTTGTTTGTTCTTGAATGATAGCCGGGTCGTTATCTTAATCCTTTTGTTAATCATAAATTGTGTAAGTCGTGGGACCCACCGGCTTTGTTATCTAATTTCTAGGTCGGGCTGCGACAGTAATTGTTGGAATAGAGCTAATTAGTGATAAAGCTACCATGTTCGTAGTAGGAATAAATTGGTAGACGGGTTATTACTTGCGTTCTTGGGTAATTCATCTAAATTGGGTTCCTTCAAATCTAAAAGCTATTAGAACATTAAATATAGGTCTGGCGTCTCCAGCTAGGTTATGGTTTAATAAGAGAAATAGTTAGGTTTGGCGTCTACAACTAAGTATCGATAAAGTACGTAGGAATTGGGGTATGACCGCTGCATTCACGGTACCCTATAACTGGTTGGTTCTTGGGAATTAATTAATCTTTGCATCGATGATCAGAGCCCTAGACTAGTGTGGATTTATTCGAAGCCCAATACTTTTCTTTTGATTAAATTCCCATTTTTTATTTCGTTAATTTATTTCTTTCTTAGTGTTTAATTAATTTCTGTCAATTTAAGGCATGGTGGCCACACCAAAACTAGATTTATAGGAAAAATAGGTGAATTCCCGTTCTCTGTGGTTCGACCCTGCTTGTTGCTATACTAATTTAATTCTGAGCAGGTTGCAGGAATTATTTGGTGGTATAGGACGTCCACCAAATTGGCGTCGTTGCCGGGGAACGGTGTTTATTAATTTATTTTTCCTATTGATATTGGGTTACTTTTTTGTTGTTTATGAGCAGGGCCTCTAACCCGGACCTTCTATATCATCCTCAAATTGAGAAGTTTGCGAAACGGTTGAGGAAGGAGGCCAAGCTTAAGAAGCAGCAGAATCTGTTGGAACCGCAAGGTGATCCGTCTGCATAGACGGAAGTTGTTTACGAGTCTGACAGTAGTGTTCCAGAAGCTGAAAGTGTTCCGTTTGTCTAAACGGAAGGTATTTCTGAAGCAGAAACAGAAACCGAGGAAGAAGTAGAGTCGACTTTCGTCACGATTAGGACAACCTTTGTCCTACTGATTATTTCAGGACCAGCAGACTTGGTTGATGAAGATGAGCTAATCCAATTGATGGAATGGCTCAAGCTTGAAAAGGAATTCGGATAACAATGGCTTAGCCGGGCTGGCGACTTAAAACCTAGCGCTGCGTGGGAGGCAACCCACGATTTTAATTGCTTTATTTTTGTTATTTTTGTTCTTTTCTGTTTTGTTTAAGTTGTTTTGTTTTGTTCTTTTCTGTTTTGTTTTTGGAGGCCGACAAACCCCGATTTGAGGCGGATCGAGCAAAATGAAAAGAATTACAAGTACCACACAAGCCGATAAATCAGGACAGTCAAGTTCTTTCCCTTTCTTATTTTTCTGTGCAATGAGGACATTGCTTTGTTTTAAGTGTGGAGGGGGAATGTTTATATTGCTTGTGTGGGATGTGTGTATACTGTGGATTTTGAATTTTTGCTTGTTTTGGCTTATTTGTGAGTCCATCTTGTTGCGCCAAATTTGACTTAATTGAGGTTAATTTTATGCAATTTAATTATGTGATTTTGACTTTACTGGATTGAATTTTGTGCTAATGTCGGATTGATATGCTTTGGGACTTAGTTTTATTCGTTGAATTGTGATATGAGACTTGTTTATGCGAATTAAATTGAGGTGATTTGTCTGACTGAAATTTGAGGGAGTTTTAACATCGTGACTGCTTAGATACTCGTTTCTAAAAACAAAAAATAAATAAATAAAAAATGTGTTGAGAAAAGAGAAAATTTCTCAAAAGTGAACTTGTGTGTTAAAATTCGATGGAATATGAATTCTGCTCCTCTTTATTACAAAGTGATAAATGAGCATGGGAAACCACGTTAAGGAGTTGGATTTCTCCAAAATTGCACCTAACGAACATTGTTCAGAATTCCATTTCTAATGTCACAATTCTAAGAAAAATATTGAAACTTATTGGTAAAAGCAGTCACATTAGTCAAATCACTTCTAATGGGGAGTCAGCTCTGATCCGATTGAAAATTTGCATAGACGGGAAATATATTGCATTTTAATTCAATTTTTTTTATCTTTGTCCTGATGTTTATCTTTTGTACATTGTTGAAAAATTCGCCAGATAGTTTGAATTGCAATAATAAGCTTGCATGAATTTTTCCCTCTGTTTTGTTGGTTTGGTGTTTGCTTGAGGACACGCAAAGGTTTAAGTGTGGAGGGTTTGTATAGTCGTTATTTGTGTCGTTTTTATGTGTTTTGTTCATCGTATTTTCGTGCATGCATTTATGTTTCCCATTTATTTTACTCGTATTTTGGCTTTATTTTATTCTTTTTGATTTTTCATGTGGTTAGTGTAGGTTATCGAGTTTATAGATGAAAAGTGTTGCTAGAGAAGCGAGTTAGAAGGCGAGATGAGAACCAACGGGCATTTGCCATGGGAGCGCACCGAAGGAGACACGAGCAGGAGAAGACAGCCGGCGTCACAGCAGCAACCCAACGGCCGCTGGATTCCAGCCGGTGCTAGAATCCGGTAGCCAGCGGTCGCTGGACTGCAACGAGCGCTAGAACGCCGCCGCACTGGAACGCCACTGTCGCTGGGATGCAGTGGCCGCTGGAGTGAAGTTCGCAGAAACAGCTCCAGCCGGCGCTGGTTTCCAGCGAGCGCTGGACTGAGTTTCATAACGCTCGTTCACGCAATCACTTATATATTTCTGCTAGGGTTTTAACTCAAGAGCTGACTCTCTCTCTCACACACGCCCATCAGCAGACGATTTCTTTTCATTCTCTTTTCTTTTTCGTTTTCTTTTTCTTTTCGGCTAGCTAGAATAAAGAGGATCATCATCCAAGGATTACATCCGTTCGATTGTAAGGATTACTTCATTGTTTATTTCTTGTAATTTAATCGGTGAATTCTTGTGATTATTGTTCGATGATTTATTTTATGCTTAGCTAATTTCTTGTTTAGGGTTTAGATATTCGAATCGTTTTCGATCCGTGCTTGTTCTTTAGTTAATTCCCCGTTGATTGAATCGATTCTCTTGATATTGAATAATTGATCACTATTCGATATTTATATGTAGTGGATGAGACCAATGGATGATTCTACTGCTCGATTGTGGTTCATTCAATATTAGATTGACCGGAAATGCATGTCTAATAATTAATCTTGATCGTGTAATTTAGTCTTTAGGGTTTATCGGATTGACGCGAAAGCTATTGACGTTAGCCCTATGTTGAAGTTGATTATGCGTGATAAATTAATAGGATTAATCTGTGATAAGTTTGGTGAGAAATCGATGAGAAGAATCTAATCCCTAACATTTTCTTCCTTCTTATTCTTCTTGTTATTTATTTGTTTATTTTATTATTCCGTTGATTAATTTAGTTCTTAATTCCTCGAATTCCTTGGCTTAGAATGTTTAGGATTGTCTATTTCTTTTCTGTGTGAATAATACAAGCGGTATTAGCCCTGTTGAGCCTTCCTTGAGAATACGACTAGTGTCAGCTTGTCGCCCTACATTGACCTCGTTCTCTTGCGAGTCAATTCGAAGTGTTTTGAGTTGAAACAAAAAGAAAATAGAAGTTTGTGCTGCTGCTGTCGGTACAATGATATGAAAAATCCTAGGTGAATCTATTTAAAATCGCGTAAGAAAAACGTTACAGAATTTCCAGGGCTCGCTGGATTTCCAGCGCTCGCTGGTGATGTTTCAGCGAACGGCAACCCAGCGACGGCTGCGTTCCAGCGCCAGCTGGCCGACAAGGTCCACTGCCGGCTAGGATCTCTCCAGCGAACAGTAATCCAGCGGTGGCTGGCTGCCAAATTCCAGAGCCGGCTAGCTTCCAGCGGCCGCTAGCTGGGTGTTACCAACCGCCCTCCGCCGCGCTCCCTTGTCCGACGCCGTTGTGCTCTTTCTCTGTTAACTCCCTTCTCTTGCAGCACTTTTCAACTAAAAACTCGAGAAATTACGCTCTCCACATACTACACCGAAAAGTAATAAAATACGAGTAACAAAAACGGGAAACACACATGCACGTACAAAAACACGACAAACAAAACACATAAAAACGACACAAAAAACGACTAAACAAACCCTCCATACTTAGCACTTTTCTTGTCCTCAAGCAAAAACAATGGTTTGAGGAGAGAAGCAAGAAGAAATCATTATCAATAGATCATGCAAATCAATCACTTCCACAAAGCTTCATCACTAGAACAATTATCAATCTCAAAAATTAAAGTAATAATCCAATTTGGCATGTTGCTCGTCTAATGAAAATCATCAATCAGAAAAAGATCAAACAAGTCATGACAAATATTCTCTCTAACAATCAAGAACACTATTTTCTTTACTTATTATTCTAAAATATAGGACTTGAGAATGGAACTTAGGATAAAATTCATTAGGTTAAACCTTTGGACAAAATATCCGAGTCCCCTAATGTGGTTTCCCATACTCATCACGCAAGATTTCATAATAAAAGCTACGCACGATAGGAGTAGAATCCATGTTACATCCCCTTATTTATGTGTTTTTTTTTATTTGAAGGTACACGGATCAAAATTCACAAGGTTTACTCTTAGGGGTTATTCCTATTGGAAAAATTATAAAGTTTTCATTTAATATCAAAACCTAATTGTTCTCTAACCGAGTAGATGATCGCATCAACCTAAGTAGTGTTTTCCAGCTCACCTGTTTTAGCTCTAGATTTTCTAAGTTTATAGGTTCAAGAAGCGGAAGACAGCAGAGGCTCAAGACAGCAGAAGATCCAGCTGTGTTCACAGCAGGAGTCAACTTTCATCTGAGTTTTCTAGCTGAGCTGAGTTCAAAACAGAGCAGGATCAAGCTGAAGATTAATCGAGCTGAGTTCAAGACACAGCTGGTCGAGCTGTACAGAACAAAGGGAACTAACTCTGAAGACGTCACTTCAAGTCAGTTTACCAAATCCAGCTCTAAATTCAAAAACCAACTCCAAAGGCAGAGATCCCGGTGTCAGAGGAAGTCAATATACCTCGACCAATGAGGGATTGCCAAATCAGCATCCTAGACTTCAGAACCTAGGATGTGACACTGATGAAGACAGGTGCAGAAAAGCCTAACGGCAGATTATGAATTTAAGAAGAGTAGGTAAGATTCAAACGGCTTCTCCAACGGCTAGTCTTGAATCTCTACCTATATATACCCGTCTTCAACCTCAGGATCATATACGAAAAACTCTCTACAAGCTTTCATTTTCTGAATTCATCAAGCCTTCAAAAGCTCATAAGCAGTTCTTAATAGTTCAAAGAACACTTTATCTTAAAGTGTTTCTAGTCCAGAAACTGCCCAGTTTTTCGTCTGATTCCTAAGCAGAAATCATTGTATATTTTAAGCCTAGATTTTGAACGAGTTCATCTAACTCTAAGTTCTTCATTGTAGGAACTCGTTCATAGTTGGAACCCCAAACCAAACCCCTCTTTACCCAGAAAGGTTAGGTCAAGGTTACGCTTGCTTGAAGCGCGAAATTCAAGTGGTTGTAAGGTTTTTCGCACCCGCAACCGAAAGGTTAGGCTTGACAAGATGCCGTAAACTGTTGGAACACAACTCAGGTTCGAGTTGTGAAGTTGCTTGGTACTTGGAAACCTAGTGGTAGTGAATTACCAGTGAATCTGGTCGTGGACGTAGGAGGTGTTACTCCGAACCACGTAAAATCTCGTGTTATTTAATTTCTCGTTATTTTCAGATATTGTACTAACTCCATTTGCACATTGCATCTTTATCGAATCTGCATACTCAGCTGCTCTCCAAAGACAGTTGTGTCTTTCTGAAACTTGCACAACTTGACTAAGACGAAAACGTAAAGAATATTTTCAAGCTGAATTTTTCTAAATAAACGAGCTAAGTTTTAAAACCACCACTTTCCGCACCGACAGCTGAGTTATTAGCCCAGCTGACTCTCCTCAGCTGGATTCATAACTGAGCTCATGAACTCTGTTTTAAACTTGAAAAAGTTTCTAAAATCTCTTTGGTGTATTCACCCCCCTCTACACCAAAGACTCAGCTCAGGGACCATCAATTTCCAAGTACCCTTGTGTGGTTTCCCATGCTCATAGTTTACACTAGAGGAGCATAGATCCTAATTACCCTTTTCTTATATTTAATTATTTATTTATTTTTAGAACAACAGAGAGAACAAAAGTCAAAACATTTAAGATTATTCTCATCAATCCAATTCTCAAAAAGACGAGACCCGAAAGCACAAATCATCAAACTACTCAATCTCGAGACGACTCAAGTTCTAGAGCAAAAACCACGGGAAACAATTCATAAGCATGATCAATCAAAAGAGATTACAAAAGATTGATGCCTCAAATCATATGGCTTCACTATCGGAAAGAAAGTACTAAACGCAACAAACACTACTAGAAATTCGCTAATACATGTTATGTATGAGCACAAAAGACCGTTATATAAAGTGGTGATATAAAAAGTGCGCTCATACATAACGGTTAATAACCGTTATCTATATTACTTAATCACAACGGCTTGACCACATAGTTAACGGTTATTACCCGATATCTATAATTGTAATACATAATGGTTCTTAACCGTTATTAAATATAGTTAACGCGTAATATATTGTCACTGTAGATTACGTTTTTTTACGCCTTAGATGACGGTTTTTACAACCGTTATGTATTCCCATCCTCATCTTTTACCTATTTTTGGTTTTTTCCCTTTTGCATATTTTTAAATCAAAAAACCAATAAATAATATTTCTTATAAACACAAAATATTATATTTATTATCATCAAAACATAATCTACATATATTATGATCCAGCCATAGTCAAGATGATACAAGATAATGTTACACAAAAATATACCATCAAATATAATACAAGTAGCTAAATAAGCTAGTTTTCCTAAAAAAACAATAAACCTTGCTAGTTCGAAGCCCATATTCATCGGACTTCTTCATAGACACCACCTGCCCCATCTTCATCTGGAGCGAGCCTTGGTTCCTCACTGTCATAGCTAGCCACTTAGCTTTTTACTCTGAGAAATAATCCAAATATTATCAATTAATAGCGATATTTAGAGATTTTGAGTTTACAAAACCAGAATTTACAAAATTTAAAACCTAACAGGTCAAGCAACTAGAATGCATTAGAGACACCAGTAATTCAAGAGACCAAGAATGTAAAATTTCAAAATAGAAAGCACAAGTTCATTGCATACATCATAAACAAGAAAACATGTATAATTAATTGTGTATATCTTTTTACATATATAAGTTGTTCAAAAAGATGTCAAGAGAAAAATTAGGACCCTCTTATTCACTATCTAACAATTACAGACATAAATGAGGTTACAACCTAGTTATGGAAAGCTCTATCTTATCATAGGACACAAATAGCATAAATTCTTGCTCTTCCTTGAACAAACTTGCAATCAAAGTTTAGTTACTTCTAACAAATGCCAAGGCTAGATAGAAATAATAAACATGTATTGATTTCCAAGCCATTGATTCTAGGAACGAATGCATAAAAGAAGGTTTAGCAGATTACCCCTAGTATTCCAAATACGGCAAGAGAAAAAGACACGTTATTGTTGTACTCCAACATCCGCATAACTTCTTTCTCATGCACCCTGCAGAGAACATCAAAAAGTACTTGATTTACCAGAGATTAGTATTAATCGAGAAAATAACTATCTAGCAAAGAAAACATATAGCTTAACAAAGGAAGAGATGTCCTCCAAACCTGGTGAAACTGGGAAAGAAGCATCCGAATAAGACTTCAACAGATTGTCGTCTAACTGGAACTACAACGCCATTTTCTTTAAAATTCTCCAAGTAGAAGTGGCTCCTGCCACTTGCACCGACTCTGTTTCTGTGAACAAGATCCGTAATTCAGATTGTTTCAGAGAGCTAAATTTCTACTAAGAAAATACAACATTCCAAGAATCCAGATAGTTAAACTCATCACTTAAGAGACAAGACTAATCATTTATTTATTTATGAAGATAAACCAAATAAAACAACTTACCTTGTTCTTGTGAGGTAGCAGAGCGACCCATTGATATCCAATGATGTCTATTAATCTCTTTATTTTTGACAAAGAAGTAGTTACTGAAGTTGAATTCAAGCAGATGACTAACTTTTGCAACTCAAATTTCTATTATATAATTTTTATAAATTTAAGCTTCACAAAAAAACACCATGTACTGACATGCTTGGATCCTCCAAACTAAAGAAAATTGCCTAAATTGTTCATAATCAGAAAAATGTGACACCAAAATCACAAGACATTCTCCAGTAGTGGACTAGATGGCAATGCTAAATGAATAGTTTTATTTATATAATTAGCAGATTCCTCATCTCTATACTCAATAACATGATGAGCTAGTACTACTTTAATGAAACAAAGTGCACATCAAGAAAAAGGTGCAGAAAAACGAGTTATCCTGATCATGACTACTCCATTAGAGTACTCTACAACACTGAGTTAAGCTCCGATAGAAGCAAAAATGCATCCGTTGCAATAGAGATATATGCAGCAGTACAATGCACAAATACAGGATCAAGCAACGGAGCATAGCATAACCGAGAAACTTCAAGTGAAAGTATCTATAGTTTTGGTTCTTGATAATAAATAAGATCCTATCTGGAAACACTTTTAGAGCTGAATACTTGTATACTGAAGCAAACAGATCCAACACTTACACTAGATAAATGTTGAGATTTCTTCATTAGGCCAACTTTCTGGTGAAGCTCGTACGAGAACAGCAGTATGCATACTAGTGAATCCTTATGTATTTATACATAAGAATTTATGAATTTAGGTTATCATAGCAGCAAATAGTTATGATAAACTATCCATCATTCAAGAAAACACAAAACTATTAAGCATTTAAAATTCCTAGATTTGAATCATTTGAGAGAAAACTATTACAGCTCACTTAGACTATTTCAATCTTGTCTTGACTTTAGATAAGAGCTCAGATGATCTTCCAACTGAAAGTGCCACTGTAAAAGTAAAATCAACTCACAGCGAGGCAGCAAAAAAGACGATATGATCTACAAATCGGGGCTAGGAGAGATTTCTGAAGCTATCAACTAAAAGAGTGTATTCACTTCCATAGAATTAACCACTTATTAAGAAAATATCATAAGTTAAACTTCAAAGAAAACCATGGATTCCATATCATCATGTTTAAAACTAACACAGCATTTATTCTTTATGCAAATCCCACAACAAAAATCCAGACAACATATAAGTTGCAACTACCAATATAAACTTTATTTAGACAGATTACCAAGAACAACTTTAAATCCCTCCTTTGAGAGAGCATATGCAGCAGCAGCAGCAGCAACACCCAAACCCGACGTGGCCTGCGAAGAACACGACACAATAACACTCAGTAAAAATTGACCATCCACAATATTCAACACTCAAATGCACTAAAAATACCCCAGTTATTATGCAGACACGCCTCTGCGCCAATGCAGCCCGGAGATCATATATAGATAAATCAAGATCTCAAGAATACCAGGACGCAACAAATCATTCAGAAAAATTCAGCTAAAAATTAAGGAAAAAATAAATCGAGCACACGGTGAGACAGAATAATCTAAAGTACTTGAGACATCGCAACAACATGATTATTATTTTTATTTTTTGGTTTACGACAAGGGCGAGAGATTTCACAGTAGGGCAATTGCGACAGAGTGGAGAGAGAGAAAGAAAAAGAGATCCTCGAGTCAGTGAAATTAATAAATAAATATTTTCATTTTCTTGAAAATATTAAAAAACAATCAGTCGGATGGTCACGTAGTCAGATTGAATACCGTGTACATGCCAGGTTGGGGCGCAACCGGCGGACGATAGAGAGATGGCGGTGAGTGTGCTGCCGAGTTGAGAGAGGAAGCCATGGCGGCAGCTACTAACAGGCGGCGACGCTAGCGGTGGAGAAACGACGAGCTAGGCTGGAAAATCAGAGAAAGAAGAGAGGAGAGTGAGGGATCTGTGAGATCGAAGAAAAAGAAAGAGAAAGAGATAAGGGGGACAGAGAGACTCACGTCTGAGGGTGAATGGAGGCGGCGGCGGCGGCCCCCTTTTGGCTGCCGTCGTTGCCAATCAAAGGGGTGGATAACGGTGGTCACCGTATTTCCGAAAGCTTGAGGGTTTGGGATTTTTGGTGTATGAGAGGAGACTGTGGAAGGGGGCGGGGTGACGGTTTGGTAGTTGTTGGGAAAATTAATAAACATGTTTTGAAGTGATACTAAAATCCAGTTGACCCCAACCGAGTAGATGAATGTACAAACTTTATGTTGTTTCCAGCTCACCTGTTTGAGCTTATAGAGTTTCTAAGTTTACAGGTAGAGTCATCAAGACAAGAAGACGCAATAAGCATACATAGCTAAGGAACTCACAGAGCATCACTGCGCAGTCAAAGACCTGCAAATTTGATCGGAACGCAATTTCGGTGTCAAAGACCCAGCTCAGTGTAAAACACCCAGCTTAGTGTCGATGACACAGCTCAGGTCTGAGACACAGCTCATGTTAATGACACAGCTCAGGTTGAAAACACAGCTCAGGTTAATGAAACAACACAGGTCTAAGACACAGCTCATAGTCAAGACGCAGCTGAGTCCAAGTCACTGAAGACACAGCAGAGACGCTTAGCAGCTCAAACACGAAGACCCTCTCCAAGACAAGATCCCGATATCAGAAGATCTTTTCTGACGCAGTCAAATCAGAGAAGGAATAGCTTCTGCAGATGCAGACCTACTTCGTAGGTTAAAGGCCAGAAGTCAATGAGATTAGGTAAGATTCAAACGGCTCTCTTCCAACGGCTAGCTTGAATCTCCACCTATATATATCTCCTCACCATTGAAGAGAAGAAGGCTGGTGAGTCTAGCGAGATGACTGAAGAAATAAAAGAGCAAACAGAAAAATGAACAACGATCTTCAAAGCCAAATCTTTCAAGAACACCCAGCTAGTCAGCTGTGTTCTTAGTTGTTCACATATTCAGTCATAGGCAGAATAGATTAGAATAGAAATATCTTAAGCCTAGTTTGAACGAGTTCATAATACTATTTGTTCTTCATTGTAAGAACTCGTTCATAGTTGGAAAACCCATACCCAAACCCAAACTCAGAAAGGTTAGGTAAAGGTACGCTTGCTCGAAGCGTGTAGTTCGAGTGGTTAGGTTCTTCAGTACCCGCAAACTGAAGGTGTAGGCTTGACAGTGCCCGTAAACTGTTGGAACACAACTCAGGTTCGAGTTGTGAAGTTGCTTGGTACTTGGAAACCAAGTGGTAGTGAATTACCAGTGAACCTGGTCGTGGACGTAGGAGGTGTTACTCCGAACCACGTTAAAATTGCTTTGTTCTTTACTGCTTTGTTTTATGCATTTAGCTAACCTCTTATGAGCATTATTTCAAACTGCATAAACTGACTAACTGAAAAGTGAAACAGAGCTTTGCAATATAATTTGAAGCAACCGACGGACTTTCCAAATTCATCAACTTCCGCACACACTCACACAGCCAGCTGTGTCGATCAAGCTGTCATCCAGCTGGATCAGACTTAGCCAGCTCTCTGAAAAGAGTTTTAACTTGGAAAAGTTTTTAAACCTTGGTGTATTCACCCCCCCTCTACACCAAGGTATCCGTCTTGGGACCAACAATTGGTATCAGAGCAGTTGTTCAAAAGATCACTGTATCTGTGTGAAGTCAGCTTCTTCGCTGATAGTGGTCACCTGAACAGATCCTTCAATTTTTCAAAATCTTTTTAAAATCATTATATTGCATACTGTCATGGAATCTTCCTTGTGCAGGAATCTTCCGACATTCTCTGTCGATGATTATCAGATCTGGAAGTTCCGCCTCAAAAGCTTTCTGTGCACTCGACACGACATGATGTGGGATGTTATCACTAACGGACCCATCGTCATCATGAAGTCAGAAAGAGAAGCAGAAACCACACCTGGAGCTGAACCGGTACTTCGGCAAGTTGTGAAGCCCAAAAGGAAGTACTCTCCAGAAGAAAGAAGACAAGCTGGATTGGACAGCTACGCTCGCAACGTCATCTCCTCAACGGTGACGGATGCTTATCTCAGCAAGATCATCAACTGCGAGACAACTAAGGGGATGTGGGACACTCTAGCCAAGCTGTGTGAAGGCTCAGAGGAAATTCAAGAGAACAAGTTCTCAGTTGCATGCCAGAAATTCGACAACTTCAAGCAACTCCCCTACGAGTCCATAGAGCAAATAGAGCTCAGATTATCCAACTTTGTTATCGAGATCGAGACGATCCGAACTGGAAAATATACAGTTCAAGATAAGAACTTGAAAGTTCTTGCAGCTCTCTCCTCAGAATGGTGTACACACAAAGTGGTTCACCAAAGCAGAACTGATATTGGCAGCATGGAGACGAAAAATTGTTCTCCATCCTGAAAGCCAACAAATTTGATCTAGGGATCACAAACGGAGAATCATCCAGCCAGATATCTCAAACAGAGCTGTTGGGAAAATTAATAAGAGTTTTAATTGGATACCAAAACCCAGCTGACCCCAACCGAGTAGATGATTGCACAAACCTAAGCGTTTTTCAGCTCACCTGTTTGAGCTTATAGAGTTTCTTAGTTTACAGGTAGAATCGCTGAAGACATATGAAGACAGCAGAAGACATAGCTAAGCAGACAGCTTAAGAACTCAGCAGAGCAGACTCAGCAGAGCAAGACCAAGCAGAGTCAAAGATCCTGCAGTATCAAGACCCAGCTCAGTGACGGAAACCCAGCTCAGTGTCAAAGACCCAGCTCAGTGTCAAAGACCCAGCTCAGTGTAAAAGACCCAGCTTAGTGTCGATGACACAGCTCAGGT
The DNA here is from genome assembly GCA_031470985.1 of Agastache rugosa. Classification (NCBI taxonomy): domain Eukaryota; kingdom Viridiplantae; phylum Streptophyta; class Magnoliopsida; order Lamiales; family Lamiaceae; genus Agastache; species Agastache rugosa. The sequence goes on from CM062603.1 coordinate 180,596, forward strand.
CTAAAACACAGCTCAGGTCAGTGACACAGCTCAGGTTGAAGACACAGCTCAGGTTGATGATACAGCACAGGTCTAAGACACAGCTCAGAGTCAAGACACAGTAGAATCCAAAACGCTGAAGATACAGCAGAGACGCTTAGCAGCTCGAAGACGAAGACCTTCTCCAAGATAAGATCCCGATGTCAAAAGATCTTGTCTGACGCAGTCAAATAAGAGAAGAACTAGCCTCTGCAGATGCAGACCTACTTTGTAGGTAAAGGCCAGAAGTCAACAAGAGTAGGTAAGATTCAAACGGCTCTCTTCCAATGGCAAGTTTGGATCTCCACCTATATATATCTCTCCTCCTCCATTGAAGAAAACGGACTAGTGAAGAAATAGACGACTGAAGCAATAAAAGAGCAAAACAGAAAAATGAACAACAATCTTCAAAGCCATATCTTTCAAGAACACCCAGCCAGTCAGCTGTGTTCTTAGTTGTTCACACATTCAGTCTTAGGCAGAATAGATCAGAATATAAACATCTTAAGCCTAGATTGAACGAGTTCATCATACTCCTTGTTCTTCATTGTAAGAACTCGTTCACAGTTGGAAAACCCATACCCAAACCCAAACCCAGAAAGGTTAGGTAAAGGTACGCTTGCTCGAAGCGTGTAATTCGAGTGGATAGGTTCTTCAGTACCCGGAAACTAAAGGTGTAGGCTTGACAGTACCCGCAAACTGTTGGAACACAGCTCGGGTTAGAGTTGTGAAGTTGCTTGGTACTTGGAAACCAAGTGGTAGTGAATTACCAGTGAACCTGGTCTGGACGTAGGAGGTGTTACTCCGAACCACGTTAAAATTGCTTTGTTCTTTACTGTTCTGTTTTATGCATTTTGCTAACCCCTCATGAGCATTATTTCAAGCTGCATAAACTGACTAACTGAAAAGTGAAACAGAGCTTTGCAATACAATTTGAAGCAACAGACGGACTTTCCAAATCCACCACATTCCGCACACACACACAGCCAGCTGTGTCGATCAAGCTTCCATCCAGCTGGATCGAACACAGCCAGCTCTCTGAAAAGAGTTTTAACTTGGAAAAGATTTTAAACCTTGGTGTATTCACCCCTCCCTCTACACCAAGGTATCCATATTGGGACCAACAAGAGCTGACGTCTAAAGCAAAGGAGACAGCTCTCAGTGCAGAATCATGAAGATTAGCTCAATCAGCTCAGCTTGGAAGGACCAACAAGGAGCACATAAATATGAGCAAAGAAGAATTGCACGAAGTTGTCATGCTTGTACGGAATATTAATAGGCTGGAACACAGCAAGGAAAGGTACAAGATGATCGTGAAGGTTCATCACGACAAGCAATTCTACCCAAAGAGAACCCCAGCTGAGTCGACCTCCCAAAGAAAAGATAAAGAGCTCAAGTCGAGCAAGATAGAAGAAGATCAAGTATTTTCTTCCGACTCAGAAGATGAAGCATTTTATTGAAGATGTCTGCTTCATGGAATTCTCAAACCCAGTTGTTGAAGAAACTGAGCTTACCCAGCTAGCTGTCTGGGACTAGCTGTGAAATGCAAACACAGCTGGACACACAACTGAGTAAAATGGTCTCAAGAGATGAAAGAAGAAGCAGCAGATCACCCAGCTGGACATGGCATAGCTCACTGCATGCTAAAGAGACCTCATCAAAGAAGTGCTCAGCAACTTCAAGAGATTGCTAGAAATCCTTGAAATCTAGCCAGCTGAGAATTCGGATCTAAGGAATGAGCACAAGCAGAAAAATGATCAAGAGCTTGAAGATGAGAAAACACAGCTGATCAAGAAGCTGGAGATGGCCAAAATTGAATTAGATCAAAGAATGGCTCCAGCCAATGCAAGCACAGCTGGACTCAAGGCCAATGATGTTCCAAAAAGATCGAACATCATCAAGCCAGCTCTCCAAGCTCAGCCCTGCCAAAGAAGACAAGTTGCTCGGCAACCTCAAGTCCAAGAAATTCAGCGACTCCCAGCTAAACACAAAGCTCAAAGGCAGCAGATAAATCCAGCTGACTGGAATCAAAATCAAAGACAGAATGTCATCCAGCTCAGACATCAAGGTCAACCAAAAAGACAGTTGAGAAGGATCTCAGCTGGTTATAAAGCTGGAAATCAACCGAACTTCACATCAAGATTCCAGCAGACAGGATATCAAGCTGGATATCAAGCTGACAGGCTCCAGTTTGAAAATGGACTACATTAAAGAAGATGGAATTCAAGTAGCCATCAAAAGTCCAAAGAGAAGTGGACTCATTCAAGGACCAACCAGAAGTATCACTCACAAAAGATAAGGACAAATACGGGTTATCAATGGAACCCTCAATAACAAAGCTGGACCCAATCTCAATTGGGTGTCGAAGGAGTGATAACAGGTCAAAGAGGTACATGCGCGTTCAGAGGAGTCATCAAGCGTGCTGTGAAAGAAAGACAGCTGGTGATCAAAGCTCATGACTCACCTCAAAGCTCTTCAAAGAATATGTCAAGCGTACTGGTCCCAGGTAACCTTTGGTGATATCTCGAAAGGATACGTCAAAGGATTTAGCTCATTTGAGACAATTAATAATAATATCAAATGTTTCTTATGTTGATGGACTTTAGTATAATCTGTTGTCCATCAGCCAATTGTTGTGATTACGGTTTTCCTGGTGAGTTCAATGCGCAGGAATGCATTTTAAAGAACAGGAAATCGAAGATTCTACCCCGCAAAGTAGCAGTGAACTCAGCTGATCATGGAACAACTGACTGTCTTCTCAAGATCAGAGATCAAGTTGACAGATGAACGTAATTGTTGAGAAAATCATTGGCTCAAGTGAAGTAGGAAGTAGCTGAGAAAAGACAGCCACCTACTATCAAATTCAGGGGGAACTCCACCGAGCTGGAAATCGACATAGCTGTGATATCAGCTGAGGGCAAAGTCAATCCAGCAGAATATTCATGTAATACCCCGCTCTTTCATAATCGGACCTAAGGTTAATTAGAAAGTCGATGAGATAATTAAGCCGTGAGAATTTAGAAAGAAATTAAGTTCCGGCAATAAAAATATTTCGGCAGCCCTAATTTGCCGAAAGTAAAGAAATTTAGTAATTTAAGATGTAAATCTCGTCTCGGTTGATCCGAGAAAGATTACGAATGTGTTTATGATTATGTGCTTAAATGTTTGGATTCTATCTGAAATGTGTGTGATTATTTGAAGATTTGATTTCTCCGGAGATAGTAGAATTTCTCCGGCAATGTTATTTTTAGTCCGGATTTTATTTCCGGAATTTTCTCGAGAAAACTTAAGTCAGGGTTAAGGAAAAACCCTAATAAATTATATAGAGCTCGAGCATTTGATATTTAAAGCTGAGATGAATTTGATTTATGTTTTAATGATATTTAAGTGATTAATTAGAGAATTAATTAATTAATTACTTAAATAATATACTATGCTAGATATTTTAAATTAAGCTTATCTAATAAGCTTTGATTTAATTTTTTTAATTATTTAATTAAATCTAACAATATCTACATGGAATATTTGATGGTACAAAGGAATCCCATGTTAGATGCTAAGTATTTATTAAATTAAATGATAAAATCTAATAAAATCTAATGATAAGATCCTTAACTTGATCTTATCCCAACATGTAATTATTGCAAATAGTAATTTTTGTCTAAACATAAATTTAATATGTTGGTTACTAACACCCTCACTCATTCATCTCACCTCTCCCTCACTCTCTCGGCACTCTCACTCTCTCTCAACACACACGCATATCACACACACTCAAACACACAACTCCATTGAAGATCAAGATTTGAGCTCAAGAAGTAAGAGATCTAGCTTCCAATCAACCAACAAAGGTTAGATCCTTTATTAATCAAGTTCTTAAGCAAGAATTAAGCTTGAAAATCCCTCTTTTCTCTCCCAAAACTTTCGAAAATTTAGGGATATATGTTAGATGTTTTTGATCTTTAAGTATGATGTTAAATCTATGATCTAGATCCCATATCTAGCATCAATTTAAGAAGAATCAAACCCTAAGCTTAATCTCTAATTTTTTCGAAATTTTCAATAAAATTAGGGGTTTTTTATTCTTTGATCCTATGATCAAATTGATGATTTCTATGAGCTCCTATGATGATTATAAACATGTTTGATGGTTTGATTTATTAAAATTTAGGTTAATTTGGGGAAATTTTTTATGATGAATTTTTATGATGAAATTGATGATGGATTAATGTTTATGAAGTTGAAATAAGCCTAGAATGAATTTTTGAGAATTTTTAGAGCTTAATTAAAGAATTTCTAAAAATAAAGTTTAGTAAAATTTAGGGCTTTTTAATCTAAAGCATAAATTGGTTAACTAATGATACAATTAGCCTCCATAATTATTTCTAAGCATGTTAGAAGTGGAATTGGAGAAAAATAAATTTTCTAAACCCTAGAAGTGAAAAAGTCGAAACTTTTAAGTATAGGGTTTTGATTTTTCTCCAAATTATTTAAGTAATTATGTTATAATTGAGGTTTATAATTTAAATTAACATGATTGGAAGTGATTAGAATGAAATTGAGATTTTAATTCTTAATTTATCAAAAGGACCGAAATATATATGTGCAATAAAGCCATGTATTTGATTTTTAATGAAGAAAATAATGATAGAAATGGAATCTACGTTAAAAATTAAGTGACGTAGAATTTTTCGGAATTTTAATACGAAGTTTTGAAATTGAGAGTTTCTAGAGTTTAACTGCTGGATTAAGTCAGCTGGACCCAGTCAGCTGGAATTACCAGTGGACCTGGGCCACTGGATTTACCTGAACAAACCGGCTCGGTTTTCCGGCATTTCGGTTTTCCAGCCAGCTCAGTTTTCCAGATAACTCAGTTTTTTTTTTCCAGCTAGCTTGATTTTCCAGACAACTTGATTTATCCAGCTGATCTTTGATCAACTTGTTTTCAGTTGTTCATTTCGTAAACTCAAAAGTTATAATGTTAGCTATTTTTGTTTCAAATGATACATTAATGATGAGTTTAAGTATTAATGATACGTCATTAATGAGCTTATATGTCAAAGACATATATTGATAATATAATGTTAAATGTTATCAAAGAGCTTAAGCATTGTTGATGTGCTAAAATAAATAAAGAAAGAGCTTAATGGTTAATGAGATGCTTATATGAAGAAATGAAATATTTTTTTTTATGATATGATGTTATGAATGATACGATAAGCTTAAGTGTTTAATGATGTGAATAGTACGAGTTTAAATGTTAATTAAGTGTTTATATGCTTAAATATGGGATTAAATGATGAAATATGTGATTCTATGTTTCTAAGTGTTTCCTGAAGTTGTGATCGATTAGTTATCGGTTAAAGAGTTAAGTAAAGTAGAAAAAGTAATTAGAAAAGTTAAGTTTTACATTGCCGAGAGAAAATCCTAGAAAGCCGAGTCGAAGTAGAGAATTTGGATTATGGCAGCAGCATCCCTCGTTTCTTTATTTAAATTCTTCTCGACCTTATGTTAAAATCAAATTCTTAAATGAAGGATCGAGCAGGACCGCAAAGTGAGAGAAACGCCGAGAAGCAAAAGTATAGTTAAAGTAGCTTCAGTCCAGGTGGGCTTTCTAAACTAAAGAAATGTCGAATGTGACTATATGATTATGATTATGTGATGTTTTAAATTGATTGACTTGCCAATGTTTAAAGTGTTTTAGTATGTTACCATCTACCAAGGAAAGACGAATTCGGTCCTACGCAAGATGGGATTTGTGTGCACAGTTAGTAATCGTGAGCCTTCCTTTTTGGTAGGCCGGTTACAAGTGTTTGAGAAGGAGGCCTACTTCTCAGCACTATTATGTGATAGTAGATTTGGTACATACATGATAAGTATTTTTTACTCGAGTCACTTATATCAAAAAGAAAATATTTGGGCATGCACAAGTTTGTTTTTTTTAAAGTTTACTTGTGTTATGCTTTATGACAAGTATTCAATCTATAGCTCTAAGCAGCAAGTTTTAAATTATTTTGGCATGTGTTCACTGAGTGCGAAAGTACTCAGCCCTGCATGTTATTTCTAAAATGTGCAGGTTAGCTCGGGTGGAGATGGAGTGTGCTGGGCAGGCTTGTTGTTGTTGAGCTCTTGAGTTGTCAGTTTAAGTTAGAGCACGGTTATATGTCTTCATACATGTAACCAAAACTATGTTTTCCGCTGCAACACTCTCTGAACTTGTTTCACTTCTGTTATTTTGTTATGTTGCTTATGTTATGGATTCTCTGAACCTTGGTTCAGTTTGTTAAACCTTACACTTTAGTTTGTTAAATCCTAAATTTCAGTATGCTTAACTCTGATACGAGATGGTGTAGCTTCTTGACCATACTCGTTGATCTTTGATTGAACTTGATATATGAATTGTCGTTCTTGAATAATGATGTCGTTGTTTGATCTATGATTGATTCTTTTTATTTTGATAGCATGTTTTGATGATCGAAAAGTATGATTTGGTGTATTTTGGTTCCTATTCGATAACTTGGGTCGTTATCTTATCCTTTGGTTAATCATAAATTGTGTAAGTCGTGGGACCCACCGGCTTAGTCATCTTCACACTAAGTCGGGCTGCGACAGAGTGGTATCAGAGCAGCTTGTCTGCTCTAAGTCTAAAATTTTCTCTTGAGTCTAGTCTAGACTTGAATCCCTAGACTAGTTAAGTCTTAAACAACAAAAGTCCAGCACCTCATCTCATCCGGCAAGTCAGGTACGTATTTAAAAGTTTTCTAACGTTTAAAAGTTTTAAGTTTGAATGGAATCTTGAGATGTGTTTATGTACATGTTTATGTCTATGTTTATATATGTTTATTTGTGGCTTGTGTGACGAGCCTGAGGTTCTGATGAGATTGTTTTGTGATGGCATTCGTAAGCGTGATGATGGAACAATTGTGCAAGCAAGTGAGTTTGTCATTGGGAAGTAACGTGAGCTTGGTACCATCAATGGGAAGCGATATTGAGATGGCAGCGCCTCGTCGTGACGATGCGATGAGAGAGTTTCAACATACAGAATGAGTTACCGTGAGACCTTAGCCGAATTCTTGGCACGTTTCCATCGCGTCTGGATGGATATCTGCGAGACAGATATCTCAGGTGTTCAGGGCATCATACGACTAGTTCCTCTCCTCCCAGAGGAATAGCAGGAGTGGGCAGCTTCTCTTGTGCCTCGTTTTGTGACTGAGCAGTACTGGGATCACAACCTCTACGGCGACTGTCGAGGTTTTATCGCCGAGATCAGCTCCCGATACATGTGTTACTCAGCACCGCCGCCAGAACCGTACCCTCTACCCACCCGCCACCCCGCAGAGGGTCAGTTGACTGAGTTCCTACCTCAGGATGACCCTATTCCGTTTATGATTCCGCAGGTTGAACCCTAGTCGGTATACTTTGATCCCCAGTCGACCTCTTTTGGTTTTGACCCGAGTGCTTTCACCCCCACCACCGACAGATACTTTAGCTCTGGTTCCAGTTCCTCCTTTCTCAGAGTTGTACCCAGCACCTCCGCTAGAGGTAGCTCCTTTCTCTTCTCCCAGTGAGATCCCTCGAGTTTTCGACTCTTCTGACCACTAGGTTCTCTACCGTTCTCACCACCCTGAGCCTCAGCGCTTCGACGAGGGCAGCTCGTCGAGGCCCCGTCGAGATGACAGTGACGACAGTCACTTAGGTTTTGAGCCTAGTTTTCGGCCGACGGCAGGCACTGATGTAGACAAGGAGATTCCGCTCACGTTGAACGGAGACGTGAGGGCCGAGGGCGAGGTTGTTCCAGAGAATTCGAGTAAGGAGGACGAGTCAGAGGAGGAGGACCCGTCAGAGGACGACGAGTAGAGAGAGTCATTCTTGTGTTGTTGTTGCTTTATGTTTATATGTATATGATGTAAATATGACTAAGAACTATGATGCATAATATGGTTTAGTAGCTCGGTAACGGATAGTAGTGTCGCAGCCCGACTTAGAGTGAAGATGACTAAGACTGTGGGTCCCGCGACTTACACAATTTATGATTAACCAAAGGATAAGATAACGACCCAAGTTATTAAACAGGAACCAAATTACACCAAATCATACTTTCAAAACAACAAAACATGCTATCAAGACAAACGGAATCAAATCACATATTAAACAAGGATGTCATTGCTCAAGAACGACAATTCAAATATCGTTCGATCAAAGATCAACGAGTATGGTCAAGAAGCTACACCATCTCGTATCAGAGTTAAGCATACTAAAATTTAGGGTTTAACAAACTGAAGTCTAAGGTTTAACAAACTGAACCAAGGCTTTTAGAGAATCCATAACAAAAGCAACATAACAAAATAACAGAAGTGAAACAAGTTCAGAATATTGCAGCGGAAAAACATAGGTTTTGGTTACATGTATGAAGACATATAACCGTGCTCTAACTTAGACTGATAACTTGAGATGTCAATAACAAAAGCCTGCCCAGCACACACCATCTCCATCCGAGCTAACCTGCACATTTTAGAAATAACATGTAGGGCTGAGTACTTTCGTACTCAGTGAACACGTGCCAAAATAATTTAAAAGTTGCTACTTAGAGCTATAGATTGAATACTTGCCATAAAACATAACACAAGCAAACTTAAAAAACCGAACCTGTGCATGCCAAAACATTTACTTTCATTATAAGAGACTGCAGTCAAAATACTATTCATGTATGTACCAAATCTACTATCACTCAATAGTGTTGAGAAGTAGGCCTCCTTCTCAAACATCTGTAATCGGCCTACCAAAAGGAAGGCGCACGATTACAAACTGTGCACACAAATCCTACCTTGCGTAGGACCGAATTCGTCTTTCCTTGTTAGATAGTAACATACAAAAACACTTTAAACATTGGCAAGTCAATCAATTTAAAAACATCACATAATCAATAATCATATAGTCACATTCGACATTTCTTTTGTTTAGAAAGCCCACATGTTTCGAAGTTGCTGATCTAAACTTTACTTCTCGATTCCCCTTCACTTAATGGTCCCGCTCGGTCCTTCAATTTAAAATTAGGTTTAAACATAAGAGCGAGAAAAGTAAAAATCGAGGAATGAGAGATGCTGCTTCGATACTATGATCTTTCTCGGCTTTCTAGGGTTTTCACTCTACCACTAACACTTAAACTTTTCTATCTTAAATATTAGCTCTTAATCATTCACTATTCGAAAAGAACTTCTAAAGACATAAGCAAACATATACTTTACTTCTAACCCTTCCATCAAAGATCAGCTGGATAAATCAAGCTGTCTGGAAAATCAAGCTAGCTGGAAAAAAAAACTGAGTTATCTGAAAACCGAGCCGGGTAGAAAACCGAATGGGCCGGAAAACCCGGCCGGAAAACCGAGCCGGCCGGAAAACCGAGTTAACTCACTGATCGGGTTCAATGGGTAAATCCAGTCGACCGGTCCATTGGGTAAATCCAATTGACCGAGTTCACCGAGTAAATCCAATGGATCGGGTCCAAATGGGTAATTCCACTGATCGAGTTCAAATCGAGTTAATCAAGTGGATCCACGAATAAATCCACTAATTGAGTTCACCGAGTAAATCCAATGGATCGGGTCCAATGACCGAGTTCACCGAGTTAATCAAGTCGGCCGGATCCAAATGAGTAAATCCACTGATCGAGTTCACCGAGTAAATCCAATGGACCGGGTCCAAATTGATCGAGTTCAGCTGAGTTAATCAAGCTGGCTGGATCCAGCTAGGGGTGTGCATCGGTCGGTCGGTCCGACCGACCGATCAAAATCTCATAAACCAAAAACCGAACCGATCAAAAAATCTAAAACCGAAACCGACCAACTTCACCCTTTGGACCGAACCGAAATCGAACCGAAAAATTCGGTCGGTTCGGTCGGTTATATGAAAAACCGACAGTTATAAAAAAAAATATTTATATTATTATATAATTATTATATAATTATATTATATATTTATAATTATATTATATATATTATTATATAATTATATTATTTTTTCCTATATATATTTATATTATTATATAATTATATTATATATATTATATATGTTCGGTCGGTTCGGTGCCCGGCCGATGAAATTTTACGGAACCGGGACCGAAACCAAAAACCGAATTTTTGCAAATGGATGGACCGAACCGAAAACCGACTAACATAAAAACCGAACCGAACCGACCAAAACCATTCGGTTCGGTCGGTTTTTTCGGTTCGGTTCGGCCCGTGCACACCCCTAGATCCAGCTGAGTTAATCCAGCTGACTGAGTTCAGCTGAGTAAATCCAGCTGACTGGGTCCAGCTGAGTTAATCAAGCTGGCTGGATCCAGCTGAGTTAATCAAGCTGGCTGGATCCAGCTGACTTAATCCAGGAATTAAACTCTAGAAACTCTCAATTTCAAAACTTTGTATTAAAATTCCGAAAAATTCTACGTCACTTAATTTTTAACGTAGAATCCATTTCTATCATTATTTTCTTCATTAAAAACCAAATACATGGCTTTATTATACATATATATTTCGGTCATTTTGATAAATTAAGAATTAAAATCCAAATTTCATTCTAATCACTTTCAATCATGTTAATTTAAATTATAAACCTCAATTATAACATAATTACTTAAATAATTTGGAGAAAAATCAAAACCCTACACTTAAAAGTTTCGACTTTTTCACTTCTAGGGTTTAGAAAATTTATTTTTCTCCAATTCCACTTCTAACATGCTTAGAAATAATTATAGAGGCTAATTGTATCATTAGTTAACCAATTTATGCTTTAGATTAAAAAGCCCTAAATTTTACTAAACTTTATTTTTAGAAATTCTTTAATTAAGCTCTAAAAATTCTCAAAAATTCATTCTAGGCTTATTTCAACTTCATAAACATTAATCCATCATCAATTTCATCATAGGATCAAAGGATCAAAAACTCCTAAATTTAAGCTACATTTCGAAAAAAAAAGAAAATTAGGTTTAGGTTGGATTCTTCTTAAATTGATGCTAAAAAAATGAGATTTTGATCATAGATCTAACATAATATTCAAAGATCAAAACATTCATCCTACTTCATGAAAAATTCGAAAGTTTTGGAAGGAAGAAAGATGGATTTTTCTTGCTAATCTTTGGCTAAGCTCTTGATCAAGTATAGATCTAACCTTCTTGAATGAAATAGATGCTTGATCTTTTAAATTCTTGAGCTTGAATCCTTGATCTTCAATGGAGGTTGTGTGTGTGTGTGATATGCGTGTGTGTTTTGAGAGAGAGTGAGAGTGCCGAGAGAGTGAGTGATGAGAGATGAATGAATCATGTTAGATAATTACTATCTTCATTCATGCATTAGACAAAAATTACTATTTGCAATAATTACATGTTGGGATAAGATCAAATTAAGGATCTTATCATTAGATTTTATTAGATTTTATCATTTAATTTAATTAGTTTTTAATATCCAACATGAAATTTAGATGTACTACGGCCATATCCATATATTAGATTTTAGGATTTAATTTAATTAATACTTAGCATCTAACATGGGATTCCTTTGTACCATCAAATATTCCATGTTGATATTATTAGATTTAAGTAAAAATTAAATCAAAGTTTATTAGATAAGCTTAATTTAAAATATCTAGCAATAGTATCTCATTTAAGTAATTAATTAATAAATTCTCTAATTAATCACTTAAATATCATTAAATCGTTAATCAAAATCATCCCGGCTTTAAATAATAAGTTCTCGAGCTCTATAAATTTTATTAGGGTTTCTTTAACCCTAATTTAAGCTTTCTCGAGAAAAATTCCGGAAATAAAAATCCGGACTAAAAATATCATTGCCGAAGAAATTCTACGATCTCCGGAGAAATCAAATCTTCAAATTAAACACACACTTTTCAAATAAAATCCAAACATATAAGCACATAATCTTAAACACATTCATAATCTTTCTCGGATCATCCGAGACGAGATTAACATCTTAAATTACTTAATTTACTTAATTTCTTTACTTTCGGCAAATTAGGGCTGCCGAAATATTTTTTTTATTGTCGGAACTTAATTTCTTTCTAAATTCTCATGGCTTAACTATCTCAGCGACTTTCTAATTAATCTTAGGTCCGATTATGAAAGAGCGGAGTATTATATCCTTCCCCCCTAAAAATAAATTTCGTCCCGAAATTTGCTTACCCTGAAGAAAAAACTCGGGATACTTATCTCTCATCTTATCTTCGAGTTCCCATGTCGCTTCCCATGTCGCTTCCTCTGGCGATCGATTTATTCCTTAGCTGTTGGACCTTTTTATCCAATATCGCTTCCGGTGTCTCCTCATAACTGAGGTCTGGTTTTAGGGCCACTTCTTCTTGACGAATGACATGCTTGGGATCAAACATGTATCGGCACAACTGGGATACATGAAAAACATTGTGCGAGTTTCCAAAGCTTGGTGGTAAAGCCAACTTATACGAACTTGACCTATTCTCTCCAGAACTTTGTACGGTCCTATGTAGCGGGGTTTTTACTTTCCTTTCACGCCAAATCTGTGAACTCCTCTTGACGGCGAAACTTTTAAGAAAACTTTATCTCCGACTGCGAACTCGAGTTCTGATCTTCGAGTATCCGCATAAGACTTTTGGCGATCTTGCGCTTCTTTAATCCGTTGCTTGATCTGACGAACGATCTCAATCATCTCTTTAATTGCATCGGGCCCTAATACTTTTCTTTCACCTACTTCGTCCCAATAGAGCGGGGAACGACATTTTCTTCCAAAAAGAGCTTCATAGGGCGCCATGCCGATTGTCATCTGGTAACTGTTGTTGTATGTAAACTCAATGAGAGGCAAAACTTGCTCCCACTGGTCACCTCGATCCAACACAACAGTTCTGAGCATATCTTCTAGAATTTGAATCGTCCTCTCGGAGAGGATTGACCATCCGTCTGAGAATGAAAGGCTGAGCTGAAATTTAGGTTGGTGCCCAGCTCACTTTGCAGACTTCTCCAGAAACGGGAGATAAACTTAGAATCTCGATCTGACGTAATCGATTTGGGCACACCGTGCAGACGCACGATCTCTCGAACATACAGTTGAGCTAACTTGTCCAATCCATACGTCATCGGAATTGGTATGAAGTGAGCAGATTTTGTCAATCTGTCTACGATCACCCAAATAGCTGTATTTCCTCTCTTGGATTTAGGTAACTGGGTTACAAAATCCATTGTGATATCATCCCATTTCCACTCCGGGATGTCTAAGGGCTGAAGCTTTCCATAAGGCCGCTGATGTAAAGCTTTGACTTGCTGACAAGCTAAACATCGCTCTACAAATGAAGCTATATCTCGCTTCATTCCTTTTCACCAGAATTTCTGCTTTAAATCTTGATACATCTTGGTGCTTCCGGGATGAGCGGTGTAAGGCGTTTCATGAGCTTCTCTCATGACTTCAGCTCTCAATTCTTCTTCATCTGGAACACAAAGTCTTTCTCTGAACAAAAGAGCATTATCTCCAGCTTCACGAAACTCTTCGATCTTTCCTTCACGGATTCTGAGTCGCAACTTTTCTAATTTCTCGTCCTTCCTCAAGTCTGCAGTTATTTCTAGAGCTGCAATTAATTGCTCTACAGATTGTGGTGGTAAAACCACTTCTATTTTCAACTCTCCAAGACTCTTAATCAACTCTTTTTCTTGAGTGAGCAGAAATCCTAACTCGGATCTGCTCTTCCTGCTTAAAGCATCAGCTACTACATTCGCTTTTCCTGGATGATAGGAAATCTTGCAATCGTAGTCCTTTACCAGCTCGAGCCATCTTCTTTGCCTCATATTTAGGTCTTTCTGTTCGAAAAAGTATTTGAGGCTCTTGTGATCTGTGAAGATCTCGCACTTGGCTCCAAAAAGATGATGTCTCCAGATTTTCAGAGCATGCACGACTGCTGCTAACTCTAAATCATGAGTTGGATAATTTTCCTCATGAGGTCTGAGCTGTCGTGACGCATAGGCTATGACTCTTCCATCTTACATCAGGACACAACCTAGTCCATTCTTCGATGCATCCGTATACACGGCATAGTCCTTGCCTGCTTCTGGTACTGCCAAGACTGGAGCAGTGGTCAACTTCTTCTTTAGCTCTTGAAAACTTTCTTCGCATTCGGGAGACCACTTGAACTTCGATTCTTTCTTGAGAAGTTGGGTCATCGGCCTTGCTATCTTGGAGAATCCTTCGATGAATCTCCGATAGTAACCTGCTAGACCCAAGAAACTACGAATCTCATGGGGTGATGCTGGCGACTTCCATTCTTGAACTGCCTGCACCTTTGAATCGTCAACTTTAATTCCTTCGGACGAAACAACATGTCCGAGAAAATTCACTTCTTTTAGCCAGAATTCACACTTGCTGAATTTGGCATATAACCTTTCGGATCTCAACTTTTCTAGGACAATTCTGAGATGCTCTTCATGCTCCAATTCGCTCTTTGAATAAACAAGAATGTCGTCAATGAAGACTATGACAAATCTATCCAGGAATTCATGGAAAACTCGATTCATGAGATCCATGAATACTGCTGGAGCATTTGTTAATCCAAACGACATTACTACAAACTCGTAGTGGCCATATCTTGTTCGGAATGCAGTTTTTGGAATATCTTCTTGCTGAATCTTCAGCTGATGATTGCCAGATTTTAGATCAATCTTTGAGAAAACACTGGCTCCTCGGAGCTGATCAAACAGATCATCTATCCTTGGCAAAGGATACTTGTTCTTCAACGTCAGCTTGTTTAGCTCTCGGTAGTCTATACACATTCTTAGACTACCGTCTTTCTTCTTAACGAACAAGATTGGTGCTCCCCACGGGGAAACACTAGGTCGAATAAAACCAAGGTCGAGCCATTCTTGCAACTGAATCTTCAGTTCTTGTAACTCCTTCGGGGCCATTCTATACGGTGCTTTGGATGTTGAAGCTGAACCAGGCTCTAGGTCGATGGTGAACTCCAATTGCCTGTCTGGGGGTAATCCTGGCAAAACTTCAGGAAACACATCCTTGAAATCTCGAACAACAGCTACATCATCAATATTCCTTTCTTGATTTTCATCTTTGTTGAGATAAACCAGATATGCTTGCGCATCTTTTCTTCTCAACAACCTTCTTGCTTGAATTGCCGAAATAATCGGCATTCTTCTATTGCTTCTCTCTATTCCGAAGAATAGGGTCGGCTCTTTTCCAGGTGGCTGGAAAGAGATCTGTCTTTGCTTGCACCGAATGGTGGCAACGTTCTCGGTTAACCAATCCATTCCCAAAATGATGTCTACATCCCACATTAGAATTAGATTTAGGATGTTGGCTGACATCTTAAGGGATCCAAACTCAAATTCCAAATTAGGGAAAACATGCGTAACTGTGGTAGATTTACCTACCGGGGTCGATACTCTTAGGTTCTGGCTAGATTGCTCTACTTTAAGGCCAAGAGTATCTACGCATGCACTTGATATGAAAGAATGTGATGCACCAGTATAAAAAAGAATTATCACAGGTACACCATTTAACTGACCCATACCTGCCAGATTGCCCTGGTCCTTGACGCATGCTTTCTGATCGAGAGCGAAAATTCGCTGATACTGCTGCTGCGGTTGCTGCTCTTGCTGCGGTGGCTGCTGCTGTTGCTGCTGCTGAGGGCGGGGCGCTTGGCGCTGGCGCGGATGCAATTGCGGGACTCCTTCAATAGCCTTCAACTGCTGAGGTTGATACTGGCCAGGTCTTCCACCATTAGTCCCTTGCTGCTTGTTTGGACACTGATAAGAGAAATGCCCAACTTGCCCACATGCATAGCAGCTGTTACTTCCTGCTCTGCAAATTTCCTGATGCATTTTGCCGTATTTCGAGCATGCAGAATTTCCTTGCTGCCTCTGAGACGAGCTACTCTGACCAACAAAAGGTGGTCTGGATTTTCCTGGAGTCAATTGCTGCTGACTCTGCCCTTGCCAGGGCTTCTTGCTGGGTTGGCTTCCAGCATTCCATTTCCTTTTTCCCTTCTGCTGCTGGCCATGGTGCGAAGATTGCGGTCTGACGGCCATTGGGGCTTGAATCTGATACTGGGGAGGTGTTGGAGCTTGAACTGGCTTCTCTGGCTGCATAGCCAACTCCATATCCAAGGCTCGATTTAAAGCTTCGGCATAGGTCAAAGCACTCTGACTTGCTAAGACCACTCTTATATCCTGCCTAAGCTCGGTGCGAAAAAGCTCGGACATCTTCTCATCGGAATCAACTTTATCGGGGGCAAAACGAGCTAGATCACAGAATTCACGGTCATACTCGGCAACCGTTTTCTTTCCCTACTTCAGGTTGGCGAACTCATTTTCTTTCTGCTTGCGGTAACTTCTTGGTACATACTTCTCAAAAAGAGCTTCCTTGAACTGCTCCCATGTAAGATTTTCGAGCTGCTCGGGAGTATACGTCTTCTGGCGAGCTTCCCACCAGTAGTCTGCAGATCCTTTCAACTGATAGGACATACATGTGACACGCTCATGGTCATCACATCGAAGGAACCTAAAGATTCGCTCGAGAGCGCAAATCCATTCTTCTGCTTCTGACGGATTTCCTCTTCCGTCAAAGGTCGGGGGATTTTGTCGAAGAAAGAGTTCTTCGATTCTCCTCTCAGGCGGAGGAGGTGGGGTAGGTTCTCGGTGCTCTTCCTCTTCTACCCTATTTCTTCTTCTAGGAGGCATTCTGATTTAAGAAAATAAAGGAATCATCAAAAGTAACTTTATTCTTATCGAACATTTCTCTCTGAGCACTTCTTAATTTATTTATTCTTTCCCTTTAAAACAAACGTTCATAAGAAATTTCTTAAATCATAGAACTTATCGTTCAAACATTTCAAATCATATTATACCATAATAACTTTTATAGCTTTAATTTAGAATCACGCAACAACGGCACAACTTAACTTTGCAAATTTGCCTCAACCATTCAATCAACTTCATTCAAAGCATAACATCGTCACTTTTACAATTTAACCTAATAATTATGCAATAATGAATCATCTTAGATTTATATACTTTTCTCATCTTAGCAATTAATAACAAAATTCATCTTCATAAATTTTTCATCATTTAATAATCAATAGTAACAACTTAACTTAATAAGCTCATCTTGCACTTCAAGCAATCAATAAAATCTCTTATCTCGTAGCTTACTTATTTAGCAAATACAGAATTAACTAAACTTCATTCATTACCTTAATTTAACCTTAAACTTTTGGCAAAGCAACTTACCTTTTACACTTTAATTTGTTTTCCGAAATTTCTTATTCTTTACTTTCTAACTTCATCTCATTGATACACTTTTGCTATTCTTTAATATTCTCAAGGCATTATCTCTTTATACTTAAGCATATTATGAAAGCATCAACTTAATTTAAATGACCGCTTTGGCCATTCTTTTTTCATATATATATTTGGAAAATTGCCTTTTAGAGGTCTTTTCAAAATATGGGATCTTATCTACAACAAAAGATATCCCTACGTCATCCGTGATGTCCTAACATCACGCAAAAGATAACTACGGTACGGTCTACTATCCATTACCGAGCTACTAAAACATATTATGCATCATAATCCTTAGTCACATTTACATCATATACATATAAACATAAAGCAACAACAACACAAGAACGACTCTCTCTACTCGTCGTCCTCTGACGGGTCCTCCTCCTCTGACTCGTCCTCCTTACTCGAACTCTCTGGAACAACCACGCCCTCGGCCCTCACGTCTCCATTTAACATGAGCGGAATCTCCTTGTCTACATCAGTGTCTGCCGTCGGCGGAAAACTAGGCTCAAAACCTAGGTGACTGAACGGAATTCGGCGGAGATCAGACCAACCAACGGTGACCTTGGCTGCGGGGTCGTCTCCGTCACTGTCGTCACTGTCATCTCGACGGGGCCTCGACGAGCTGCCCTCGTCTAAGCGCTGAGGCTCAGGGTGGTAAGAATGGTAGAGAGCCTCATGGTCAGAAGAGTCGAAAACTCGAGGGATCTCACTGGGAGGAGAGAAAGGAGCTACCTCCAGCGGAGGTGCTGGGTACAACTCTGAGACAGGAGGAACTGGAACTAGAGCTAAAGTATCTGTCGGTGGTGGGGGTGAAGCAAAACCATCCGACGGTACAGTGGGCTGAGTGGCAAAAGCACTCGGGTCAAAACCAAAATAAGTCGACTGGGGATCAAAGTATACTGACTCGGGTTCAACTTGCAGAATCATAAACGGAATAGGGTCATCCTGAGGTAAGAACTCAGTCAGCTGACCGTCTGCGGGGTGGCGGGTGGGTGGAGGGTACGGTCCTGGCGGCGGTGCTGAGTAACACATGTATCGGGAGCTGATCTCGGCGATAAAACCTCGACAGTCGCCGTAGAGGTTGTGATCCCAGTACTGCTCAGTCACAAAACGAGGCACAAGGGAAGCTGCCCGCTCCTGCCATTCCTCTGGGAGAAGAGGAACTAGACGTATGATGCCCTGAACACCTGAGATCTCTGTCTCGCAGATATCCATCCAGACACGATGGAAACGTGCCAAGAACTCGGCTAAGGTCTTACGGTAACTCATCCTAATATGTTGAAACTCTTTCATCGCATCGTCACGACGAGGCGCTGCCATCCTATATAAGAAAAATTTTTAAAAATCAATCACACGGAGACTAAATACGTCTCCAAAAATCCGCAGTTTCCACATACTCAATATCGCTTCCCATTGATGGTACCAAGCTCACGTTACTTCCCAAAGACAAACAACTCACTTGCTTGCACAATTGTTCCATCATCACGCTTACGAATGCCATCACAAAACAATCTCATCAGAACCTCAGGCTCATCACACAAGCCACAAATAAACAGATATAAACATAGATATAAACATGTACATAAACACATCTCAAGATTCTATTCAAACTTAAAACTTTTAAACGTTAGAAAACTTTTAAATACGTACCTAAACTGCCAGATGAGATGAGGTGCTGGACTTTTGTTGTTTAAGATTTAACTAGTCTAGGGATTCAAGTCTAGACTAGACTCCAGAGAAAATTTTAGACTTAGAGCAGACAAGCTGCTCTGATACCACTCTGTCGCAGCCCGACTTAGAGTGAAGATGACTAAGCCGGTGGGTCCCGCGACTTACACAATTTATGATTAACCAAAGGATAAGATAACGACCCAAGTTATTAAACAGGAACCAAATTACACCAAATCATACTTTCAAAACAACAAAACATGCTATCAAGACAAACGGAATCAAATCACATATTAAACAAGGACGTCATTGCTCAAGAACGACAATTCATATATCAAGTTCGATCAAAGATCAACGAGTATGGTCAAGAAGCTACACCATCTCGTATCAGAGTTAAGCATACTAAAATTTAGGGTTTAACAAACTGAAGTCTAAGGTTTAACAAACTCAACCAACGCTTTTAGAGAATCCATAACAAAAGCAACATAACAAAATAACAGAAGTGAAACAAGTTCAGAATATTGCAGCGGAAAAACATAGGTTTTGGTTACATATATGAAGACATATAACCGTGCTCTAACTTAGACTGATTACTTGAGATGTCAATAACAAAATCCTGCCCAGCACACACCATCTCCATCCGAGCTAACCTACACATTTTAGAAATAACATGCAGGGCTGAGTACTTTCGTACTCAGTGAACACGTGCCAAAATAATTTAAAAGTTGCTACTTAGAGCTATAGATTGAATACTTGCCATAAAGCATAACACAAGCAAACTTTAAAAAACGAACTTGTGCATGCCAAAATATTTACTTTCATTATAAGAGACTGCAGTCAAAATACTATTCATGTATGTACCAAATCTACTATCACTCAATAGTGTTGAGAAGTAGGCCTCCTTCTCAAACATCTGTAATCGGCCTACCAAAAGGAAGGCGCACGATTACAAACTGTGCACACAAATCCTACCTTGCGTAGGACCGAATTCGTCTTTCCTTGTTAGATGGTAACATACAAAAACACTTTAAACATTGGCAAGTCAATCAATTTAAAAATATCACATAATCAATAATCATATAGTCACATTCGACATTTCTTTTGTTTAGAAAGCCCACCTGTTTCGAAGTTGCTGAACTAAACTTTACTTCTCGATTCCCCTTCACTTAATGGTCCCGCTCGGTCCTTCAATTTAAAATTAGGTTTAAACATAAGAGCGAGAAAAGTAAAAATCGAGAAATGAGAGATGCTGCTTCGATACTATGATCTTTCTCGGCATTCTAGGGTTTTCACTCTACCACTAATACTTAAACTTTTCTATCTTAAATCTTAGCTCTTAATCATTCACTATTCGAAAAGAACTTCTAAAGACATAAGCAAACATATACTTTACTTCTAACCCTTCCATCTTTTCATTAATATTTATTGACTTATAACTTATACTATTGTCAACATTAATCATATCATAAAAAAAAAATATTTCATTTCTTCGTATAAGCATCTCATTAACCATTAAGCTCTTTCTTTATTTATTTTAGTACATCAACAATGCTTAAGCTCTTTGATAACATTTAAGCTTAACATTATAACTTTTGAATTTACGAAAGAAACAACTGAAAACAAGTTGATCAAAGATCAGCTGGATAAATCAAGTTGTCTGGAAAATCAAGCTAGCTGGAAAAAAAAACTGAGTTATCTGAAAACTGAATGGGCTAAAACCGAGCCGGCCAAAACCGAGCATGGAAAACCGAAATGGCCGGAAAAGCCGGGCCGGAAAACCGAGCTGGCCGGAAAAACTAACCAATTGATCGGTCCAATTGTAAATCCAAATTGATCGAGTTCACAGTAAATCCAATGGATCGGGTCCAATTGCAATTCCACTGACCGAGTTCAATTGAGTTAATCAAGTCGGCCGGATCCAATGAGTAAATCCAAATGATCGAGTTCACCGAGTAAATCCAATGGATCGGGTCCAAATGGACCGAGTTCAAACTGAGTTAATCAAAGTGGCCGGATCCAATGAGTAAATCCAATTGACTTAGTTCAAATTTGAGTAAATCCAATGGAATCGGGTCCAAATTGGTAATCTCCAAATTGATCGAGTTCAAATTCGAGTTAATCAAGCTTGCTGGATCCAACAGTTAATCCAGTTACGAGTTCAATGAAGTAAATCCAATGGATCGGTCTATTTGGATAATTCCACTGATCGAGTTCACTGAGTTAATCAATCCGGATCCAATTTGAGTTAATCAAGTCATTTGGATCCGAATTTGAATTAATCCAGCAATTAAACTCTAGAAACTCTCAATTTCAAAAAATTTTATTAAAATTCCGAAAAATTCTACGTCACTTAATTTTTAATGTAGATTCCATTTCTATCATTATTTTCGTCATTAAAAATCAAATACATGGCTTTATTGTACATATATATTTCGATCCTTTTGATAAATTAAGAATTAAAATCCAAATTTCATTCTAATCACTTCCAATCATGTTAATTTAAATTATAAACCTCAATTATAATATAATTACTTAAATAATTTGGAGAAAAATCAAAACCCTACACTTAAAAGTTTCGACCTTTTCACTTCTAGTGTTTAGAAAATTTATTTTTCTCCAATTCCACTTCTAACATGCTCAGAAATAATTATAGAGGCTAATTGTATCATTAGTTAACCAATTTATGCTTTAGATTAAAAAGCCCTAAATTTTACTAAACTTTATTTTTAGAAATTCTTTAATTAAGCTCTAAAAATTCTCAAAAATTTATTCTAGGCTTATTTCAACTTCATAAACATTAATCCATCATCAATTTCATCATAGGATCAAAGGATCAAAAACTCCTAAATTTAAGCTACATTTCGAAAAAAAAAGAAAATTAGGTTTAGGTTGGATTCTTCTTAAATTGATGCTAAAAAAAATGAGATTTTGATCATAGATCTAACATAATATTCAAAGATCAAAACATTCATCCTACTTCATGAAAAATTCGAAAGTTTTGGAAGGAAGAAAGATGGATTTTTCTTGCTAATCTTTGGCTAAGCTCTTGATCAAGTATAGATCTAACCTTCTTGAATGAAATAGATGCTTGATCTTTTAAATTCTTGAGCTTGAATCATTGATCTTCAATGGAGGTTGTGTGAGTGTGTGATATGCGTGTGTGTTTTGAGAGAGAGTGAGAGTGCCGAGAGAGTGAGTGATGAGAGATGAATGAATCATGTTAGATAATTACTATCTTCATTCATGCATTAGACAAAAATTACTATTTGCAATAATTACATGTTAGGATAAGATCAAATTAAGGATCTTATCACTAGATTTTATTAGATTTTATCATTTAATTTAATTGATTTTTAATATCCAACATGAAATTTAGATGTACTACCATATCCATATATTAGATTTTAGGATTTAATTTAATTAATACTTAGCATCTAACATGGGATTCATTTGTACCATCAAATATTCCATGTAGATATTATTAGATTTAAGTAAAAATTAAATCAAAGTTTATTAGATAAGCTTAATTTAAAATATCTAGCAATAGTATCTCATTTAAGTAATTAATTAATAAATTCTCTAATTAATCACTTAAATATCATTAAATCGTTAATCAAAATCATCCCGGCTTTAAATAATAAATTCTCGAGCTCTATAAATTTTATTAGGGTTTCTTTAACCCTAATTTAAGCTTTCTCGAGAAAAATTCCGGAAATAAAAATCCGGACTAAAAATATCATTGCCGAAGAAATTCTACGATCTCCGGAGAAATCAAATCTTCAAATTAAACACACACTTTTCAAATAAAATCCAAACATATAAGCACATAATCCTAAACACATTCATAATCTTTCTCGGATCATCCGAGACGAGATTAACATCTTAAATTACTTAATTTACTTAATTTCTTTACTTTCGGCAAATTAGGGCTGCCGAAATATTTTTTTTATTGCCGAAACTTAATTTCTTTCTAAATTCTCATGGCTTAACTATCTCAGCGACTTTCTAATTAATCTTAGGTCTGATTATGAAAGAGCGGGGTATTACAAGTAGACCGTACCGTAGCTATCTTTTGCGTGATGTTAGGACATCATGGATGACGTAGGGATATCTTTTGTTGTAGATAAGATCCCATATTTTGAAAAGACCTCTAAAAGGCAATTTTCCAAATATATATATGAAAAAGAATGGCCAAAGCGGTCATTTAAATTAAGTTCATGCTTTCATAATATGCTTAAGTATAAAGAGATAATGCCTTGAGAATATTAAATAATAGCAAAAGTATATCAATGAGATGAAGTTAGAAAGTAAAGAATGAGGATTTCCTGAAATTAAATTAAAGCATGAAAAGTAAGGTGCTTTGCAGAAGGTTTTAAGGTTAAATTAAGGTAATGAAGGAAGTTTAGTTAATTCTGTATTTGCTAAATAAGTAAGCTGCGAGATAAGAGATTTTATTGATTGCTTGAAGTGCAAGATGAGTTTATTGAGTTAAGTTGTTGCTCTTGATTATTAAATGATGAAAAATTTATGAAGATGAATTTTGTTATTAATTGCTAAGATGAGAAAAGTATATAAATCTAAGATGATTCATTATTGCATAATTATTAAGTTAAATTGTAAAAGTGATGATGTTATGCTTTGATTGAAGTTGATTGAATGGTTGAGGCAATTTTGCAAAGTTAAGTTGTGTCGTTGTTGCGTGATTCTAAGTTAAAGTTATGAAAGTGATTATGGTATGATATGATTTGAACTGTTTGAACGATGAGTTCTATGATTTAAGTAACTGCTTGTGAATGTTTGCTTTAATGCGAAAGAATAAGTTAAGAAGTGCTCAGAGAGAAATGTTCGATAAGAATAAAGTTACTCTTTTGATGATTCTTAAATCAGAATGCCTCCTAGAAGAAGAAATAGGGTAGAAGAGGAAGAGCACCGAGAACCTACCCCACCTCCTCCGCCTGAGAGAAGAATCAAAGAACTTTTTCTTCGACAAAATCCTCCGACCTTTGACGGAAGAGGAAATCCGTCAGAAGCTGAAGAGTGGATTCGCACTCTCGAGCGAATCTTTAGGTTCCTTCGATGTGATGACCATGAGCGTCTCACATGTATGTCCTATCAGTTGAAAGGATCTGCAGACTACTGGTGGGAAGCTCGCCAGAAGACGTATACTCCCGAGCAGCTCGAAAATCTTACATGGGAACAGTTCAAGGAAGCTCTTTTTTGAGAAGTACGTACCAAGAAGTTACCGCAAGCAGAAAGAAAATGAGTTCGCCAATCTGAAGCAAAGAAAGAAAACGGTCGCCGAGTATGACCGTGAATTTTGTGATTTAGCTCGTTTTGCTCCCGATAAAGTTGATTCCGATGAGAAGATGTCTGAGCTTTTCCGCGCCGGACTTAGGCAGGATATAAGAGTGGTCTTAGCAAGTCAGAGTGCTTTGACCTATGCCGAAGCTTTAAACCGAGCCTTGGATATGGAGTTGGCTATGCAGTCAGAGAAGCCAGTTCAAACTCCAAGACCTCCCGCATCGATTCAAGCCCCGCCGGCCGTCGACCGCAATCTTAGCACCATGGCCAGCGGCGAGAAGGGAAAAAGGAAATGGAATGCCGGAAGCCAACCCAAAGAAGAAGACTGCAAGGGCAGAGTCGGCAAAGAATCGACTCAGAAAACCTGCACCATCTTTTGTTGGTCGAGTAGCTCGTCTCAAAGGCGAAGGAAATTCGCATGCTCGAAATGCGGCAAAATGCATCGTGAATTTGCGGAAGCGAAGTAACGAGCGCTATGCATGTGGGCAAGTTGGGCATTTCTCTTATCGTTGTCCAAACAAGCGAAGGGACTAATGGTGGAAGACCGGCCGGCATCAACCTCGGCGGTTGAAGGCTATTGAAGGAGTCCCGCATTTGCATCCGCGCCGGCCAAGCGCCCGCCCTCGCAAGAAGAAGCGGGCAAGGCGACGGCGGCGGCCACCGCATCAAGAGCAAAGAACCGCAACGGCCAAATGATTTCGCTCTCGATCAGAAAGCATGCGTCAAGGATCAGGGCAATCTGGCAGGTATGGGTCAGTTAAATGGTGTACCTGTGATAATTCTTTTTGATACCGGTGCATCACATTCTTTCATATCAAGTGCATGCGTAGATACTCTTGGCCTTAAAGTAGAGCAAGCTAGCCAGAACCTAAGAGTATCGACCCCGGTAGGTAAATCTACCACAGTTACGCATGTTTGCCCTAATTTGGAATTTGAGATTGGATCCCTTAAGATGTCAGCCAACATCCTAAATCTAATTCGAATGTGGGACGTAGACATCATTTTGGGAATGGATTGGTTAACCGAGAACTTTGCCACCATTCGGTGCAAGCAAAGACAGATTTCTTTCCAGCCACCTGGAAAAGAGCCGACCCTATTCTTCGGAATAGAGAGAAGCAGTAGAAGAACGCCGATTATTTCAGTAATTCAAGCAAGAAGGCTGTTAAGAAGAAAAGATGCGCAAGCATATCTGGTTTATCTCAACAAAGATGAAAATCAAGAAAAGAATATCGATGATGTAGCTGTAGTTCGAGATTTCAAGGATGTATTTCCTAAAGTTTTGCCAGGATTACCTCCAGACAGGCAATTGGAGTTCACCATCGACCTAGAGCCTGGTTCAGCTTCAACATCTAAAGCGCCGTATAGAATGGCCCCGAAGGAGTTGCAAGAACTGAAGATTCAGTTGCAAGAATTGCTCGACCTTGGTTTTATTCGACCTAGTGTTTTCCCGTGGGGAGCACCAATCTTGTTCGTTAAGAAGAAAGACGGTAGTCTAAGAATGTGTATAGACTACCGAGAGCTAAACAAGCTGACATTGAAGAACAAGTATCATTTGCCAAGGATAGATGATCTGTTTGATCAGTTTAGAAGAGCCAGTGTTTTCTCAAAGATTGATCTAAAATCTGGCTATCATCAGCTAAAGATTCGGGAAGAAGACATTCCGAAAACTGCATTCCAAACAAGGTACGGCCACTACGAGTTTGTAGTAATGCCGTTTGGATTGACAAATGCTCCAGCAGTATTCATGGATCTCATGAATAGAGTTTTTCATGAATTTTTGGATAGATTTGTCATAGTCTTCATTGATGACATTATTGTTTATTCAAAGAGCGAATCGGAGCATGAAGAGCATCTTAGAATTGTCTTAGAAAAGCTGAGATCTGAAAAGTTATATGCCAAATTCAGCAAGTGTGATTTCTGGCTGAAAGAAGTGAATTTTCTCGGACATGTTGTTTCTTCCG
Source organism: Agastache rugosa (assembly GCA_031470985.1). Lineage (NCBI taxonomy): Eukaryota > Viridiplantae > Streptophyta > Magnoliopsida > Lamiales > Lamiaceae > Agastache > Agastache rugosa. The sequence continues at coordinate 206,867 of CM062603.1, forward strand.
AGGGAATTAAAGTCGATAATTCAAAGGTACAGGCAGTTCAAGAGTGGAAGTCGCCAGCGTCACCCCATGAAATTCGTAGTTTCTTGGGTCTAGCAGGTTACTATCGGAGATTCATCGAAGGATTCTCCAAGATAGTAAGGCCGATGACCCAACTTCTCAAGAAGGAATCGAAGTTCAAGTGGTCTCCCGAATGTGAAGAAAGTTTTCAAGAGCTGAAGAGGAAGTTAACCACTGCTCCAGTCTTAGCAGTGCCAGAAGCAGGCAAGGACTATGCCGTGTATACGGATGCATCGAAGAATGGACTAGGTTGTGTCCTGATGCAAGATGAAAGAGTCATAGCCTATGCGTCACGACAGCTCAGACCTCATGAGGAAAATTATCCAACTCATGATTTAGAGTTAGCAGCAGTCGTGCATGCTCTGAAGATCTGGAGACATCATCTTTTTTGGAGCTAAGTGCGAGATCTTCACAGATCACAAGAGCCTCAAATACTTTTTCGAACAGAAAGAGCTAAATATGAGGCAAAGAAGATGGCTCGAGCTAGTAAAGGACTACGATTGCGAGATTTCCTATCATCCAGGAAAAGCGAACGTAGTAGCCGATGCTTTAAGCAGGAAGAGCAGATCCGAGTTAGGATTCCTGCATACTCAAGAGGAAGAGTTGATTAAGAGTCTTGGAGAGTTGAGAATAGAAGTGGTTTTACCACCACAATCTGCAGAGCAACTAATTGCAGCTCTAGAAATAACTCCAGACTTGAGAACATGAATTTCAAATGCTCAGAGGAAGGACGAGAAATTAGAAAAGTTGCGACTCAAGATTCGTGAAGGAAAAGTCGAAGATTTTCGTGAAGCTGGAGATAATGCTCTTTTATTCAGAGAAAGACTTTGTGTTCCAGATGAAGAAGAATTGAGAGCTGAAGTCATGAGAGAAACTCATGAAAAGCCGTACACCGCTCACCCCGGAAGCACCAAGATGTATCAAGATTTAAAGCAGAAATTCTGGTGGGAAGGAATGAAGCGAGATATAGCTTCATTTGTAGAGCAATGTTTAGCTTGTCAGCAAGTTAAAGCTTTACATCAGCGGCCTTATGGAAAGCTTCAGCCCTTAGACATCCCGGAGTGGAAGTGGGATGATATCACAATGGATTTTGTAACCCAGTTACCTAAATCCCAGAGAGGAAGTACAGCTATTTGGGTGATCGTGGACAGATTGACAAAATCTGCTCATTTCATACCAATTCCGATATCGTATGGATCGGACAAGTTAGCTCAGCTGTATATTCGAGAGATCGTGCGTCTGCACGGTGTGTCCAAATCGATCACGTCAGATCGAGATTCTATGTTTACCTCCCGTTTCTGGAGAAGTCTGCAAAGTGAGCTGGGCACCAACCAAAATTTCAGCACCGCCTTTCATTCTCAGACGGATGGTCAATCTGAGAGGACGATTCAAATTCTAGAAGATATGCTCAGAACTGTTGTGTTGGATCGAGGTGACCAGTGGGAGCAAGCTTTGCCTCTCATTGAGTTTGCATACAACAACAGTTACCAGATGACAATTGGTATGGCACCCTATGAAGCTCTTTATGGAAGAAATTGTCATTCCCCGCTCTATTGGGACGAAGTAGGTGAAAGAAAAGTATTAGGGCCCGATGCAGTTGAAGAGATGATTGAGATCGTTGGCCAGATCAAGCAGTGGATTAAAGAAGCGCAAGACCGCCAAAAATCTTATGCGGATATTCGAAGATCAGAACTTGAGTTCGAAGTCGGAGATAAAGTTTTCCTAAAGGTTTCGCCGTCAAGAGGAGTTCACAGATTTGGCATGAAAGGAAAGCTAAAGCCCCGCTACATAGGACCGTACGAAGTTCTGGAGAGAATAGATCACGTTACGTATAAGTTGGCTTTACCGCCAAGCTTTGGAAACTCGCACAATGTTTTTCATGTATCTCAGTTGCGCCGATACATGTTTGATCCCAAGCATGTCATTCGTCAAGAAGAAGTGGCCCTAGAACCAGACCTCAGTTAAGAGGAGAAACCGGAAGCGATATTGGATCGAAAGGTCCAACAGCTAAGGAATAAATCGATCGCGTCGGTCAAGATCAAATAGAGACATCACGGGCCAGAGGAAGCGACATGGGAACTCGAAGATAAGATGAGAGATAAGTATCCCGAGCTTTTTCTTCAAGGTAAGCAAATTTCGAGACGAAATTTATTTTTAGGGGGGAAGGATGTAATACCCCGCTCTTTCATAATCGAACCTAAGGTTAATTAGAAAGTCGCTGAGATAATTAAGCCGTGAGAATTTAGAAAGAAATTAAGTTCCGGCAATAAAAATATTTCGGCAGCCCTAATTTGCCGAAAGTAAAAAAATTTAGTAATTTAAGATGTAAATCTCGTCTCGGTTGATCCGAGAAAGATTACGAATGTGTTTATGATTATGTGCTTAAATGTTTGGATTCTATCTGAAATGTGTGTGATTATTTGAAGATTTGATTTCTCCGTAGATAGTAGAATTTGTCCGGCAATGTTATTTTTAGTCCGGATTTTATTTCCGGAATTTTCTCGAGAAAACTTAAGTCAGGGTTAAGGAAAAACCCTAATGAATTATATAGAGCTCGAGAATTTGATATTTAAAGCCGAGATGAATTTGATTTATGATTTAATGATATTTAAGTGATTAATTAGAGAATTAATTAATTAATTACTTCAATAATATACTATGCTAGATATTTTAAATTAAGCTTATCTAATAAGCTTTGATTTAATTTTTTTTATTATTTAATTAAATCTAACAATATCTACATGGAATATTTGATGGTACAAAGGAATCCCATGTTAGATGCTAAGTATTTATTAAATTAAATGATAAAATCTAATAAAATCTAATGATAAGATCCTTAACTTGATCTTATCCCAACATGTAATTATAGCAAATAGTAATTTTTGTCTAAACATGAATTTAATGTGTTGGTTACTAACACCCTCACTCATTCATCTCACCTCTCCCTCACTCTCTCGGCACTGTCACTCTCTCTCAACACACACGCATATCACACACACTCAAACACACAACTCCATTGAAGATCAAGATTTGAGCTCAAGAAGTAAGAGATCTAGCTTCCAATCAACCAACAAAGGTTAGATCCTTTATTAATCAAGTTCTTAAGCAAGAATTAAGCTTGAAAATCCCTCTTTTCTCTCCCAAAACTTTCGAAAATTTAGGGATATATGTTAGATGTTTTTGATCTTTAAGTATGATGTTAAATCTATGATCTAGATCCCATATCTAGCATCAATATAAGAAGAATCAAACCCTAAGCCTAATCTCTAATTTTTTTGAAATTTTCAATAAAATTAGGGGTTTTTGATTCTTTGATCCTATGATCAAATTGATGATTTCTATGAGCTCCTATTATGATTATAAACATGTTTGATGGTTTGATTTATTAAGATTTGAGAAATTTCAATTTAATTTAAATAATGGCCGAAAATTTAGGTTAAATTGGGGAAATTTTTTATGATGAATTTTTATGATGAAATTGATGATGGATTAATGTTTATGAAGTTGAAATAAGCCTAGAATGAATTTTTGAGAATTTTTAGAGCTTAATTAAAAAATTTCTAAAAAAAAAGTTTAGTAAAATTTAGGGCTTTTTAATCTAAAGCATAAATTGGTTAACTAATGATACAATTAGCGTCCATAATTATTTCTAAGCATGTTAGAAGTGGAATTGGAGAAAAATAAATTTTCTAAACCCTAGAAGTGAAAAAGTCGAAACTTTTAAGTGTAGGGTTTTGATTTTTCTCCAAATTATTTAAGTAATTATGTTATAATTGAGGTTTATAATTTAAATTAACATGATTGGAAGTGATTAGAATGAAATTGGGATTTTAATTCTTAATTTATCAAAAGGACCGAAATATATATGTGCAATAAAGCCATGTATTTGATTTTTAATGAAGAAAATAATGATAGAAATGGAATCTACGTTAAAAATTAAGTGACGTGGAACTTTTTGGAATTTTAATACGAAGTTTTGAAATTGAGAGTTTTTAGAGTTTAACTGCTGGATTAAGTCAGCTGGATCCAGCCATTTGAATTACCTGCAAATTGACCTAGTCGACTGAATTACCTACCGGACCTTACAATGGATTTACCTACCAAATTTCGCTTTTCGTATAACTCGCTTTTTTTTCCAAATTTAGCTTGATTTTCCAGACAGCTTGATTTATCCAGCTGATCTTTGATCAATTTGTTTTTCAGTTGTTTCTTTCGTAAACTCAAAAGTTATAATGTTAGCTATTTTTTTTCAAATGATACATTAATGATGAGTTTAAGTATTAATGATACGTCATTTATGAGCTTATATGTCAAATACATATATTGATAATATAATGTTAAATGTTATCAAAGAGCTTAAGCATTGTTGATGTGCTAAAATAAATAAATAAAGAGCTTAATGGTTAATGAGATGCTTATATGAAGAAATGAAATATTTTTTTTTATGATATGATGTTATGAATAATATGATAAGCTTAAGTGTTTAATGATGTGAATAGTACGAGTTTAAATGTTAATTAAGTATTTATATGCTTAAATATAGGATTAAATGATGAAATATGTGATTCTATGTTTCTAAGTGTTTTCTGAAGTTGTGATCGATTAGTTATCGGTTAAAGAGTTAAGTAAAGTAGAAAAAGTAATTAGAAAAGTTAAGTTTTACATTGCCGAGAGAAAATCCTAGAAAGCCGAGTCGAAGTAGAGAATTTGGATTATGGCAGCAGCATCCCTCGTTTCTTTATTTAAATTCTTCTCGATCTTATGTTAAAATCAAATTCTTAAATGAAGGATCGACCAGGACCGCAAAGTGAGGGAAAAGCCGAGAAGCAAAAGTATAGTTAAAGTAGCTTCAGTCCAGGTGGGCTTTCTAAACTAAAGAAATGTCGAATGTAACTATATGATTATGATTTTGTGATGTTTTAAATTGATTGACTTGCCAATGTTTAAAGTGTTTTAGTATGTTACCATCTACCAAGGAAAGACGAATTCGGTCCTACGCAAGGTGGGATTTGTGTGCACAGTTAGTAATCGTGAGCCTTCCTTTCTGGTAGGCCGGTTACAAGTGTTTGAGAAGGATGCCTACTTCTCAATACTATTATGTGATAGTAGATTTGGTACATACATGATAAGTATTTTTGACTCGAGTCACTTATATCAAAAAGAAAATATTTGGGCATGCACAGGTTTGTTTTTTTTTTAAGTTTACTTGTGTTATGCTTTATGGCAAGTATTCAATCTATAGCTCTAAGCAGCAAGTTTTAAATTATTTTGGCATGTGTTCACTGAGTGCGAAAGTACTCAGCCCTGCATGTTATTTCTAAAATGTGCAGGTTAGCTCGGGTGGAGATGGAGTGTGCTGGGCAGGCTTGTTGTTGTTGACCTCTTGAGTTGTCAGTTTAAGTTAGAGCACGGTTATATGTCTTTATACATGTAACCAAAACTATGTTTTCCGCTGCAACACTCTTTGAACTTGTTTCACTTCTGTTATTTTGTTATGTTGCTTATGTTATGGATTCTCTAAACCTTGGTTCAGTTTGTTAAACCTTAGACTTCAGTTTGTTAAATCCTAAATTTCAGTATGCTTAACTCTGATACGAGATGGTGTAGCTTCTTGACCATACTCGTTGATCTTTGATTGAACTTGATATATGAATTGTAGTTCTTGAATAATGATGTCGTTGTTTGATCTATGATTGATTCTTTTTTTTTGATAGCATGTTTTGATGATCGAAAAGTATGATTTGGTGTATTTTGGTTCCTATTCGATAACTTGGGTCGTTATCTTATCCTTTGGTTAATCATAAATTGTGTAAGTCGTGGGATCCACCGGCTTAGTCATCTTCACTCTAAGTCGGGCTGCGACAATTCAAGTGGAGAATCAATAGAGAAATCCAGCTGAACTATCAAATGTCATCCTCTGGATATCAAACAAAGCTAGATCAAAACATGGATCGCAGAATCCAGAAGAGGAATCAAGCTGAGGGAGAACTCAGTTCAGCAGATTCACCATCAATTGGTATCAACAATTGATCTCATCCCAGTCCAGCAAGATCTTCAAGAAGAGCATCCAGCAGGAAATACTCAGCTGGATCACCGTGTGTCATCAAGAAGGAATCGGACACAGCTGGATTAACTCAGCAGGAACCCCAAGGATTTCAAAATGAATTTATAAAGTCAGGGGGAATCAAACCCAGCTGATAAAACCCAATTGGTTTATCCAATTGAGGGGAAACCTCGCAAACGGTGTCTTTCAACAGAGAAAAAAAGACAAGATGACTCACTCCAAACTGAGTCATACAGCTGAGAATGACCATCAATTGGTATCAGCCGAAAAACGAAGAGCCAAAATGCATCGATTGGTTTTAACTCCAAGCTGACTGGAGTTACCTCAAACGGAAAGAAATTATTGCCAGAACGTCGTCGCCAGACCTCGACTCCCCTCCCTCCTAATATCTTTTTGATGAACCAAAAAGGGGGAAAGAGTATGAAAGAATTTGACAGAAAAGGGGAAAGGAAAAAGAGGAAAGGTTAGATCATCTAACTGGAAAGAAAAAGGGAAAGATTGAAGAGAGGCTAATGGCGAGCTGGAAAGGCAACTGGAGAAAGAGCGCAAACTCTTGTCAAGGCATTCGGAGCAGCCAGGAAGAGTTTAGTTAGGATTTTTGTTTTGTGTTTTTCTGTAAAAGTTTGTAAAGGTTTTGGCATTATCAAAAAGGTGAAAATTGTTGGGAAAATTAATAAACATGTTTTGAAGTGATACCAAAACCCAGCTGACCCCAACCGAGTAGATGAATGTACAAACTTTGTGTTGTTTCTAGCTCACCTGTTTGAGCTTATAGAGTTTCTAAGTTTATAGGTAGAGTCACTGAAGACAGCAGAAGACGCAGCTAAGCATACATAGCTAAGGAACTCAGCAGAGCAGACCAAGCAGAGTCAAAGATCCAGCAGTATCAAAGACCCAGCTCAGTGACGGAAACCCAGCTCAGTGTCAAAGACCCAGCTCAGTGTAAAAGACCCATCTTAGTGTCGATGACACAGCTCAGGTCTGAGACACAGCTCAGGTTAATGACACAGCTCAGGTTGAAGACACAGCTCAGGTTAATGAAACAACACAGGTCTAAGACACAGCTCAGAGTCAAGACGCAGCAGAGTCCAAGTCACTGAAGACACAGCAGAGACGCTTAGCAGCTCAAAGACGAAGACCTTGTCCAAGACAAGATCCCGGAAGATCTTGTCTGACGCAGTCAAATCAGAGAAGGAATAGCTTCTGCAGATGCAGACCTACTTCGTAGGTTAAAGGCCAGAAGTCAATGAGAGTAGGTAAGATTCAAATGGCTCTCTTCCAACGGCTAGTTTGAATCTCCACCTATATATATCTCCTCACCATTGAAGAGAAGAAGACTAGTGAGTCTGGCGAGACGACTGAAGAAATAAAAGAGCAAACAGAAAAATGAACAACGATCTTCAAAGCCAAATCTTTCAAGAACACCAAGCCAGTCAGTTGTGTTCTAGTTGTTCACATATTCAGTCATAGGCAAAATAGATCAGAATAGAAATATCTTAAGCCTAGTTTGAACGAGTTCATAATACTATTTATTCTTCATTGTAAGAACTCGTTCATAGTTGGAAAACCCATACCCAGAAAGGTTAGGTAAAGGTACGCTTGCTCGAAGCGTGTAATTCGAGTGGTTATGTTCTTCAGTACCCGCAAACTGAAGGTGTAGGCTTGACAGTGCCCGTAAACTGTTGGAACACAACTCAGGTTCGAGTTGTGAAGTTGCTTGGTACTTGGAAACCAAGTGGTAGTGAATTACCAGTGAACCTGGTCGTGGACGTAGGAGGTGTTACTCCGAACCACGTTAAAATTGCTTTGTTCTTTACTGCTTTATTTTATGCATTTAGCTAACCTCTCATGAGCATTATTTGAAACTGCATAAACTGACTAACTGAAAAGTGAAACAGAGCTTCGCAATATAATTTGAAGCAACCGACGGACTTTCCAAATCCACCAACTTCCGCACACACTCACACAGCCAGCTGTGTCGATCAAGCTGTCATCCAGCTGGATCAGACACAGCCAGCTCTCTGAAAAGAGTTTTAACTTGGAAAAGTTTTTAAACCTTGGTGTATTCACCCCCCCTCTCTACACCAAGGTATCTGGCTTGGGACCAACAGCAGTCAATTTCCGCCAGAGAAGGTAGAAGAGAGGAGAAGTTGTGCCGGCGATCGAAATGAGGGAAATAGAAGAGAGTTGTGCTGCGTTCGTTTTGAGACAGTTTGAGAGAGAAGAGTTTGGGTAATAGGAGACTTGTGAAGAAATTGGGGGTGGACCGTGACCCAATCTAATTTTTTTTATATAATTTTATTATATTTTTTATATTATTGTTATTATAATATTATATTCCAAACATAACACAATTTTAACAGTTTCATAAACCATTACAAAAGCGTAGATATAAATAACGCTTATACATAATGATTTGGCACAAAACGTTAAGTAAATCATCAACATACATGACGGTATAGTGGTAACTGTTATCTTCACCAATAGATGCATGCACATAGATAACGGTTTTTTTTCCAAAACGTTATCTTTACCAAAAAGACGCACATACATAACGGTTTTTAAAAATAACTGTTATGTATGCACTGTTATGTATGAGCAAATTTCTAGTAGTGAAAATAAAAAAAATGCAAAACAACAAAATCCACTAAAGCTGCTCAAATAACTGGAACGACCCCCCCCCCACACTTAAAACAAGCATTGTCCTCAATGCAAACAGAAATTAGACAAAGAGTGAAAAGAAGAGAGAACGTCCCTGATTTATATAGAGCTGGCAACGCAGTGGCTAGCAACATTGACTCGGCTCTCTTGATCCACAATTCTTCAACTAAGAGCCGTCTTTTCTTTGGAGGATGTGGTGGTAGCGGTTGACTCGGTATCACCTTGCAATTAATCTCGACTCCTTCCATCATCTCAATGCTACGTTCATGCTCACTACCTTCATCAGCATCTTCTCTTGGATCATATTCCTGTAAGATAGTATCATCGACCAAGGGATTAAATGCTATTATTGAAGAACAATTTGCAATATGAGCAATAGAAGGTGGAGCCTTAACATTTCGAGCCGGAAAAGATTCTGTCTTCCCTAATACAGCCATTTTAATTGTTCCATCCTTAACATCTATTAGGGTGCTAGTTGTAGCCATGAATGGCCTACCTAACAACAGTGTGTGCTCATCTTTTCCCTTTCTCCCATCAACCATGTCTAATATAACAAAATCAGTTGAGACTAACAAACTACCCACTCTAACCAAAACATCCTCAATCATCCCCTTAGGACTTTGGACAGTTCCATCAGCTAATTGTAAGCGCAAACGAGTAGGTTTTAAATCCCCTAACTTAAGTTGCCTAAAGACAGAATATGACATCAAATTAACTCCAACACCCAAATCTAACATACTAGATACTTGTCTATCATTACCAAAAGCAAGTTTCAAACCAAAGCTACCTGGATCATGCTGTTTCGACGGTGGTTGGGGCTAAACGATTTTCATCTCCACTTCATCCTTGAGGATCTTCTCATCCTTTTGTGTTTTCTTCATCAACCGACTCAGAAAAGGAATAGGCGGAACATAAACTCTGAGAGGTCTTGTCTCCTACACAATGGGCTCATCTCCTTCATCGCTTGCAAGAACAGTGACATCATGGACTTGCTCTTGTTGCAGCGGCTTTTTCTGGTTTTGGTTCTGCTTAACCAATCCTCCCACAGTACCATTCAACTGCTCCACTTGAGTCTCGATGCGCTTAATCGATTTCAACATACTCAAATCTCTGGTGACTTATCTGAATGAAAGACTGCAGTGTATCTTCCAACGACGGCTTCAGAGGTGGAACCTGTTGGTTTGAATAATGCTGAGGTCGAGTCATGGTTGGTTGATGATGCTTCGGGTGAATGTACTGAGGACCTTGACTGGAGCCCTGGTTCAGATTTTGATTCCATGCAAAACTCCAATTAGGTTGAAAACCTTGTGTGGCATGTGCTTGGACTTGCTCCGCTGAATTCGGCGTGATCAATCTCGTGCACAAATTTGCACCATGTCCAAACTCTCCACATATCCCGCACGTCTCCACAGACATAGTTTGTGTGGGCTGCCCCTTTGATGATCTCAACAACTCCACTTTCCTAGTAAGCTCAGGAAACTGTCTCGTCACATCATAGCCAGGAGTAACTTTATTTACTGATGCTTCCTTTCCCCTAGCATTCCTCTGTTGGGAATTCGTACCCATAGTCTCAAAGATGTTAGAGACTTCTTCAGCTGTATGATTACCGATATCTCCTCCAGCGGCATTATCAACCATGTACTGAAAGTTCTACAATAAACCATCATAAAAGAATTGGTTCAATAATTCTGCAGGCAGATGGTGATGTTGACATTGCTGCTGAAGATTCCTGAAACGATCCCATGCCTCGTGAAATGATTCACCCGAGGTTTGAGCAAAAGTCACTATCTGAACTCTCAAATCCTGTGTCTTCTGATTTGAGTAATACTTAGCCATGAACTTCTCATACACAACATTCCAATTCGCCAGTGAGTTCGGTGGAAGAGACATGAACCAGGTCTTGGCACGGTCCTTCAGAGTGTAAGGAAAACACCTCATCTTCAACTGATATTCGTTCAGTCCTTGTAAAGGAAAAGTCTGAACCACTGCATAAAACTCCCTGATGAAATTCAGAGCATCTTCAGAAGGCATCCTATAAAATGATGGCAACTGGTTAAAGTGAATATTCTTCAACTCATAATTCCTCGCTGTGTCGCCTAAGACTATACAAGACGTCGCAGTCCCAATAACTAGGCGAGCGAAATCCCTCATATTCCTGACATTGTTGGCAGCGGCCATCTCTGAAGCTTGAGACTCGTCACTTGAGGAGTGTGCTTCGCTTGAACCTTCTTCTTCCAAATTAGGCAACTCTAAACCTCTCGGTGTATTTATATTATCAAATATCGGAGCCAATCTCCTGTTGAGACTACGTCGACCTTGCATACACAAACACAAAACACAAAAAAAGATCACACGCACCTGTGGAAGAAATAAAAACAACAAACAAAATAAATAATAAAAATAAATACGGAAAAACAATACAAGAAAACAATTCGCCTAAAGCCTTCCCCGGCAACGACACCAAATTTTGTTTCAACTCAAAATACCTTGAATTGACTCGCAAGAGAACGAGGTCAATGTAGAGCGACAAGCTGACCCAAGTCGTATTCTCAAGGAAGGCTAAACAGGGCAATCGCCACTTGTATTATTCACACAGAAGAAATAAACAATCCTAAACATTCTAAACCAATCATTTGAGATGTCGAGTGCTAAACTAATCAAAACAATAATCAAATAAACGAATAAATAATTTGAACAATGAAATAGGATAAATGTATTAGGATTTAGATTCTTCTCCTCGATTTTTCACCAAGCTCGTTTCAAGTCAATCCCATTAATCAATCACGCATAATCAACTTCAACATAAGGCTAACGTCAATTACTTTCGCTTCAATCAGTTAAACCTTAAAGACTAAATTATACGATCATGACTAATAATTAGACATGTGTTTCCGGTCAATCTAACGTTGAAAGAACCACAATCGAGTAGTAAATTCATCTATCGATCTCATCTACTACTTAGCAATATCAAATAACGATCAATTATTCAATATAACGAAATCAATTCAATCAACGGGGGAATTAACAAAGAACAAGCACGGATCGAAAACGATTTGAATATCTAAACCCTAATCTAAGAATTAGCTAAGCATTGCACAATTCATCCAACAACAATCATAAGAATTCATCAATTAAATTATAAGAAATATACAACGAAGAAATCCATACAATTAAACGGATGCAATCCTTGGTGTTGATCCTCTTTATTCCAAACAATCCATAAGATTAGAAGAACGAAGAAAAAGAGAAGAAAATAGAAGTTTGTGTTGCTGCTGTCGGTCCAATAATATGAAAAACCCTAGGTGAATCTATTTAAAATTGCATAAGAAAAACGTTACAGAATTTCCAGCGCTCGCTGGTGATGTTTCAGCGAACGGCAAACCAGCGACGGCTGGGTTCCAGCGCCGGCTAGATCTCTCCCAATGAACGCAATCCGGGGCCGGTGGCTGGCTTCCAGTGGCCGCTGGCTACCAAATTCCAGCGCCGGCTGGCTTCCAGCGGCCGCTGGCTGGGTGGTACCAACCGCCCTCCGCCGCACTCCCATGTCCAACGCCCGTTGTGCTCTTTCTCTGCTAACTCCCTTCTTTTGCAGCACTTTTCAACTAAAAACTCGAGAAATTGTGCTCTCCACATACTACACCGAAAAGTAACAAAATATATCAAAATACGAGTAATAAAAACGGGAAACACATATGCACGTACAAAAACACGACAAACAAAACACATAAAAACGACCCAAAAATGACTAAACACTCTACCCAGGATTCTTCGATAGCTTGCTCAATGATGTCGACGCTCTTCACCATTTCAGTGTCATTGGGATGCTTCATACTTTGATATATGTCGAAGGTTACTGTCTCCCCTGCAAATTCACATGTGTTGGTCCCAAGACGGATACCTTGGTGTAGAGGGGGGGATAAATACACCAAGGTTTAAAAACTTTTGCAAGTTAAAACTCTTTTCGTAGCCGGTTGTGTTCGATCCAGCTGGATGACAGCTTGATCGACACAGCTGGCTGTGTATGTGTGCGGAATGTGGTGAATTTGGAAAGTCCGTCTGTTGCTTCAAATTGTATTGCAAAGCTCTGTTTCACTTTTCAGTTAGTCAGTTTATGAAGCTTGAAATAATGCTCATGAAGGGTTAGCAAAATGCATAAAACAGAACAATAAAGAACAAAGCAATTTTAACGTGGTTCGGAGTAACACCTCCTACGTCCACGACCAGGTTCACTGGTAATTCACTACCACTTGGTTTCCAAGTACTAAGCAACTTCACAACTCTAACCCGAGCTGTGTTCCAACAGTTTGCGGGCACTGTCAAGCCTACACCTTCAGTTTCCGGGTACTGAAGAACCTATCCACTCGAATTACACGCTTCGAGCAAGCGTACCTTTACCTAACCTTTCTGGGTTTGGGTTTGGGTATTGGTTTTCCAACTGTGAACGAGTTCTTACAATGAAGAACAAGGAGTATGATGAACTCATTCAATCTAGGCTTAAGATGTTTATATTCTGATCTATTCTGCCTAAGACTGAATGTGTGAACAACTAAGAACACAGCTGACTGGCTGGGTGTTCTTGAAAGATATGGCTTTGAAGATTGTTGTTCATTTTTCTGTTTTGCTCTTTTATTGCTTCAGTCGTCTATTTCTTCACCAGTCCCCTTTCTTCAATGGAGGAGGAGAGATATATATAGGTGGAGATCCAAACTTGCCATTGGAAGAGAGCCGTTTGAATCTTACCTACTCTTGTTGACTTCTGGCCTTTACCTACAAAGTAGGTCTGCATCTGCAGAGGCTAGTTCTTCTCTTATTTGACTGCGTCAGACAAGATCTTTTGACATCGGGATCTTGTCTTGGAGAAGGTCTTCGTCTTCGAGCTGCTAAGCGTCTCTGCTGTATCTTCAGCGTTTTGGACTCTACTGTGTCTTGACTCTGAGCTGTGTCTTAGACCTATGCTGTATCATCAACCTGAGCTGTGTCTTCAACCTGAGTTGTGTCACTGTCCTGAGCTGTGTCATCGACACTAAGCTGGGTCTTTTACACTGAGCTGGGTCTTTGATACTGAGCTGGGTTTCCGTCACTGAGCTGGGTCTTGATACTGCAGGATCTTTGACTCTGCTTGGTCTTACTCTGCTGAGTTCTTAAGCTGTCTGCTTAGCTGTGTCTTCTGCTGTCTTCATCTGTCTTCAGCGATTCTACCTGTAAACTAAGAAACACTATAAGCTCAAACAGGTGAGCTGAAAAACGCTTAGGTTTGTGCAATCATCTACTCGGTTGGGGTCAGCTGGGTTTTGGTATCCAATCAAAACTCTTATTAATTTTCCCAACAATTTCCCCCTTTTTGATGATGCCAAAACCTAACTGAGAAAAACAATTTACTTCCCCCTTAACAACAAACGGGTTTTCAAAAGTTTAAACATACACAGCAGGTAAATCAAATTCAGAGTTCAGTGCCTGGACAAAGAGTTATTGTCATCAGGATAAGCTTGAGAGCAAAAACGAATATTTCATTAATAAAAGGATATTTTACCAATTCACAATTACAAAACTTTTAAAAGACAAAAATTCCCAGTTGGCTGGGTCTTCAACTGAGCTGATTCCTTTGTTCATCAATCTGATGGTCAGTCTTGAGACCATATCTGTTGAAGATGAACTCTTCCAGTTCCTTCCATTCTGCTTGATTCTTCATTTTGGAAATTCCTCTTTCACCAGCCCAGTGATGAACTTCTTTGATAATCTGGGCTTTGTCAGGAATGTTCGTTCCAGTTAGAGATGGAGGCTTCAATTGCTTGACTTTTGGAGCCTTCAGCTGGATGTTGTTTCTCTTGGCATATAGGGCAATTAATCTTGCCATCATTGGATCTGTCTCATGAAGTTCGAGGAGATAATCCTGGAATGCAGTTTCTGGATCCATGTCTTTGTACTGATTCAAGTAGTAGAATTCTTTGATGAATTCTGACTTGCATCGTTCCCAGTTTTCATTGATATCATCTGGGTTCTTCTTGTCAGTTGAGGCTGCTTGGACTTGATGCTTCATAGCTTGCCTGTAGCTTTGCCTTTTCTTCTTTTGCTTTTTCTCAGCAGGCTTGAGCGAATCAGCTTTCTTGTTGATAATCTTATCCAGCTCTTGCATTTCTCTTCTTTGCTCGTTGTGGAAGTTACACAGCCAGTGATAGTCCTTGTATTCTTCTGGCTTATGTCCACAGGCTTTGGCAAGAGCAACCATCTTCTCTCTCCATGTCTCTTTGACTGCTTTGGCTAGAGTAGTTGGCTCTGGCTCTTCGTTATCCAGCTCTTTGGCGAAATCGTCGATTGCCGATTGAATTGGCTGCACAGGTTCCCCCTTAACTGCAGCTTCCCTCTGCATTGTTTTTCCAGCTTCATTCTTATCTTCCCCCTTTTTGGCATTATCAACAAGGGAGGCAGAGAGGTTGGCAACTGTTGCGTTGAGCTTGGCGAGAGCGGCTTCAACATCAGCGATCTTGGCTGAGTTGTCAGCTGTGGCAATGTTCAGCTGAGCAGTGCTGTTGTTTCCAGCTCTGAACTGAGCATCCAGATCTTTATATAAGTTGAAGAGTTGGCGGATGTCAGAGCTGTTGGAGAGAGTGGATTTTTTGAGAGCTTCCAGCTGGCTTGAAATATTTGTTATGTCGTCGACCAGTGGAGCTTGATGTCTGGTTACAATCTCAGGAACTCTCTTCTCTAGAAGGTGCGATTGATCAATGCTTTGAGAGACAAGAGATTGTTTGAGATCTAGACTTGTACTTTCTTGTAAATCTTGAGCAAACTTATGGACTTCATCAATTGTCTGTTGTTGCTCTCTAAATTGACAGTCTAGAGCTGTGAATCGCGTAATGACATCTACTTGAGACTTCAGTCTGTCCTGAAAAAGAATTTCTTCAATCTCTTTAGTTATTGCTTCCTTCATGGCGGTTGAAAGCTCGACAGCTGAGTCCGTTTGAGTTGAAGAATCAATATGACTGAGTTTGTTTGCCTCTAACTCAACCAGCGATCGAGTGTCATTGGCAACTGGACTTGGTGGAACTGCTGTCTCTGGTTCAGCTGATGCAACGGCTGGTTCTTCCAAGACTATTACCTCAGCTGTGTTAACTGGTTTAGCTTCCTTGGTAATCTCAGCTGTGACTTCTTTGGATATGACATCTCCAGAAAATGTCTCCCATCCCGCTGCTGTTAAAAGCTTGTTGGCTGATTCCCAGACGTCTGCTGGGTGCGGCTTGGGGTATTGTTGAGACACTTCGATAAGTCCTCTGATGAGATCATTTTTATGTAAGTAAGCATCTTCCAGACTTCCAAAGCCAAACGTGTGCTGAAGGCATGCTTCATCCGTCTTCAATTTCTCATAAGAGAAGGTCTCGATCAGCTGCTCATTCTGGTACCAGGTTGCCATCTTGGTGGCCAGGTAGAATTTGAGATCTCCAACTTTGACGAGGGCAATTGGCAGGTGCGCCAAGATGGGATACTGAGTTAGAACACTCTTGATCCCTGCGATGCGTAGCTCCTCGTACATAACTTCCATGAAGGCTGAGCCAGAGGAGTTGAGTGATGAAGAAGCAGTAGAGTCACTTTCCTCTGATTCTGTGGAGATATGTGCTTTGGGAGAAGGCTGTTTTGGGAGAGAGCTTTGAATGGAGGAAAAGGGTTCAGCTTGGTCGTCAGCTGGCTGTGAAGGAGCTTCAGCCAGTTGATTATTTCCCTGTATGTTTACAGGAGATGAGTCTCTTGCTGGGGAGCTGGGTGGAGGAGAAGGCTGTTTGGGCGGAGAGATATGAGGCGGTGAGAGCTTGGGTGAGCTGGGAAGAGTTGTCTGACTCTTTGAATTGTCCAGCTCGTCCTCTGAACTGGATGACGATTCATCATTCAATCCCATATCAGCCAAGATGTTTGATCCGCAAATATTGAAGGCTGATACTGGCTGTGGGGAGAGAATCACAATTGCTTGACTTGGAGTTTCTTCAGAGGAAGGTCTCGCCTCAGATGGTGGAATGACAGCCGTTTTCTTTTTCTTTTCAGCTGGACCTCCAGCTGGTTTGGGGTCAGCTGTCTTCCTTTTTCTCTGATTCTTCTTAGCTGGAACATCTGCCTCTGATTCTTCCAGCTGCTTCTTGCCTTTGCTCACAGCAGGCTGTTTTCTTAGGAGATCATTGATTTGACTCATTCTCTGGAAGAGAATCTTCGTTTCTGGAAATGGATCTGATTCAGCCCACTTTACTGTGTATCCTTTCACAGCTTGTTCTATTAAGAACGAAATCTTTGAGCATAGATACAGTGGCTCTGAGGTTGAATACGTCGTCCTGGTGGAGTTGAACTTGATCTTCTCTGACTCCTTGACCAGTCGGTTGAGTAAGAAATCAAACCAGTTGACGTTTGCGCCTTTGATCATGGCAATCATCGGCTTAAGCTTTGGAATATTGATCTCTCCTTGAGATCCAGCTATCCCTAAGATGCACTTTTGTGTGATATCCAGCAGCAGCCTGTACTTTGGCTTGAGAAGAAGCTTTGACATGCTTGCTCTGTACGGCTCTGGGGAGATGAACATCTCTTTATTGAGGAATTCATCCACTTCTTCACGGCTGTAATTGTCTGGGATGAATCCTCCTTCGCTGGGTAGGTTGAACACCTTTCGTAGCATCTTGTTGAGTTTGATGTTGATGGTTGCTGAGTCAAATTTTCCGTCATCGCCCTCGACAGTCACATCGAATGAAGATGAGTAAAAGCCTTCTTCGTCAATGATGTTGAGATAGAATAGAGCAGCTTCTCTTTTTAGCATAAGCTTGGGCATGGAGGTTGCCCACAGTAAGAGACCGGAGTCTATGACGAGATCTACCATCTCTTTGAGTTCTGAAACTGGAAGGTTGGCGGTGGAAAGACAACTTTCAAATGACAACTTTGTCATAAGAACTTCGAACTGGTTCATCCCTGCGGTTGATTTCTTGGGTGCCATTTCTGCAGTCTGTTGATTTTGATCGAGCGAGGAAGTTGCAGACAATGGACAGATGATTTGAAGATTTGAAATTCGCAGAGATAAAGATGGAAGAATTCTGCGTATCTTTTCCATGTATATCAACTGCCATAACGGATCATCGGTTGAGATTGAGACATCTGGTATTCTGATCAACGGCTGGGAGAGATTCACTCATCACGTTCTGACGTGTTTACGGTGAGTGTATTTCAATCACGCGTGAAGCAGTTCAAACGCTTGACATTCTGCCTCGATCCTACCGTGCTTCAGTACTCAGCAGTCTTTATAGTTAATGCGATGGGAAAGGAAACTTATCAAGCAATTTAACTAAGGAACATATGTCCGCTTAAATTAGGAATTTGAGATAAATGGACTTAAATAGTATATTCCTTAGAGAAATAAATGCAAGAGACACATTCCTGTCAGCTTGGACCAAAAAGTCAGCTGATGTCGCGGAGGTCTTTTCCTTTGCTTGACTGAGTTTCTCCCTTCAGCTGAGTAAATCTTCTGCTTTTGGGATCCAGCTGAGTTTGTTCCCCCTCAGCTGGATGAACTTTCTTTATCCGGGTTGAGCTGATACTAGATGATGGTGAATCCGCTCTACTGAATTCCTTTCTTCTAGATTCTTCTTCTGAATTCTGCGATTTAAGCTTGATCCAGCTTTGATGATTGATATCCTGAGGATGTCCTTTTGATGGATCAGCTGGATTTCTCTTTTGATTCTCCACTCGAATACTCTGCTGGATTGAGTTTGCCTTCGGCTGACATCACAGCTGTGTCGATTTCCAGCTTGGTGGAGTTCCCACTGAATTTGATAGTGGGTGACTGACTTTTCTCAGCTGCTTCCTACTTGAGTTGATCGGATTTTCATCACTGACTCATTTTCTTTGATTATGTCAGCAGGAAAACCGTTCACAATACATGGTTGGGATCAGTACTCTTGACATATTCTTTGAAGAGCTTTGAGGTGAGTCATGAGCGTTGATCACTGGCTGTCTTTCTTTCACAGCACGCTTGATGACTTCCTCAATTGCGTTCGTCCTTGACCTGTTATCACTCAGATTTGACTTTTGTGAGTGATCTAGCTGGTTGGTCCTTGAATGAGTCCGCTTCTTCTTTGAACCTTGTTGACTCCATTTTCTTCGATGAGGTTCATTTCGTGGCTGGAGTCCGTCAGCTTGATATCCCGTCTGCTGGAATCTTGAAGTGAAGCTCGGTTGATTTCCAGCTTTATAACCAGCTGAGATCCTTCCCAGCTGTCTTTTAAGTTGACCTTGATGTCTGTGCTGGATGACATTGCTGTCTTTAATTGATTCCAATCAGTTGGATTTATCTGCCGCCTTTGTGCTTTGTGTCCAGCTGAGATCCGCTGCTTCTCTTGGTCTTTGAGTTGCCGATCAGCTTTCTTTTCTGATCGGACTGAGCTTGGAGACCTGACTTGATTATGTACGACCTCTTTGGTACATCTATGGCTAGGTTCCAGCTGTGTTTGCACTGGCTGGAGCTATTCTTTGATCTGATTTCAGCTTTGGCCATCTTCAAGCTTCTGGTCACTCATTCTTCTGCTTGACTTTCTGAGTTTATGATGATGGGTCCGTTAAAGATAACATCCCACATCATGTCGTGATGCGCACTCAGAAAGCTGTTGAGTTGGAACTTCCAGATCTGATAATCATCGACAGAGAATGTCGGATGTTTCCTGCACAAGGAAGATTTCATGACAGTATGCAATATAATGATTTAAAAAAATTTGAAGCATTGAAGGATCTGTTCAGGTGACCACTATCAGCAATGAAATGCTGACTTGACATAGATACAGTGATCTTTTGAACCACTGCTCTGATACCAATTGTTGGTCCCAAGACGGATACCTTGGTGTAGAGGGGGGGGATGAATACACCAAGGTTTAAAAACTTTTGCAAGTTAAAACTCTTTTCAGAGAGCTGGCTGTGTTCGATCCAGCTGGATGGCAGCTTGATCGACACAACTGGCTGTGTGTGTGTGCGGAATGTGGTGGATTTGGAAATCCGTCTGTTGCTTCAAATTATATTGCAAAGCTCTGTTTCACTTTTCAGTTAGTCAGTTTATACAGCTTGAAATAATACTCATGAGGGGTTAGCAAAATGCATAAAACAGAACAGTAAAGAACAAAGCAATTTTAACGTGGTTCGGAGTAACACCTCCTACGTCCACGACCAGGTTCACTGGTAATTCACTACCACTTGGTTTCCAAGTACCAAGCAACTTCACAACTCTAACCCGAGCTGTGTTCCAACAGTTTGCGGGCACTGTCAAGCCTACACCTTCAGTTTCCGGGTACTGAAGAACCTATCCACTCGAATTACACGCTTCGAGCAAGCGTACCTTTACCTAACCTTTCTGGGTTTGGGTTTGGGTATGGGTTTTCCAACTGTGAACGAGTTCTTACAATGAAGAACAAGGAGTATGATGAACTCGTTCAATCTAGGCTTAAGATGTTTATATTCTGATCTATTCTGCCTAAGACTGAATGTGTGAACAACTAAGAACACAGCTGACTGACTGGGTGTTCTTGAAAGATATGGCTTTGAAGATTGTTGTTCATTTTTCTGTTTTGCTCTTTTATTGCTTCAGTCGTCTATTTCTTCACCAGTCCCCTTTCTTCAATGGAGGAGGAGAGATATATATAGGTGGAGATCCAAACTTGCCATTGGAAGAGAGCCGTTTGAATCTTACCTACTCTTGTTGACTTCTGGCCTTTACCTACAAAGTAGGTCTGCATCTGCAGAGGCTAGTTCTTCTCTTATTTGACTGCGTCAGACAAGATCTTTTGACATCGGGATCTTGTCTTGGAGAAGGTCTTCGTCTTCGAGCTGCTAAGCGTCTCTGCTGTATCTTCAGCGTTTTGGACTCTACTGTGTCTTGACTCTGAGCTGTGTCTTAGACCTGTGCTGTATCATCAACCTGAGCTATGTCTTCAACGTGAGCTGTGTCACTGTCCTGAGCTGTGTTTTTAGACCTGAGCTGTGTCATCCACACTAAGCTGGGTCTTTTACACTGAGCTAGGTCTTTGACACTGAGCTGGGTTTCCGTCACTGAGCTGGGTCTTGATACTGCAGGATCTTTGACTCTGCTTGGTCTTGCTCTGCTGAGTTCTTAAGTTGTCTGCTTAGCTGTGTCTTCTGCTGTCTTCATCTGTCTTCAGCGATTCTACCTGTAAACTAAGAAACTCTATAAGCTCAAACAGGTGAGCTGAAAAACGCTTAGGTTTGTGCAATCATCTACTCGGTTGGGGTCAGCTGGGTTTTGGTATCCAATCAAAACTCTTATTAATTTTCCCAACAACATGTGAGATTGCGCGTATCACAGTCAATATGTGTGCGAGCAGTTTTTAGAAATGGCATGCCCAATAACATGACTAGTGCCTTGCAACTTGATCTGCCCATGTCCAACACATAGAAATCTGCTGGAAAGATTAGGTCATCTACCTTGACTAGTACGTCCTCCAATATACCATCAGAAAAAACACTAGACCTGTCCGCCAATTGGATCACCACTCTTGTAGGTTTTAATGGACCCATGTCTAGGTCCTGGTACATTGATAAGGGCATGACGTTGATTGAAGCTCCCAGATCAAGCATGGCCTTCTCGACCTTCATTGTGCCTATGACACATAGAATATAGAACATCCATGGGTCTCCACACTTGGTGGGCATGTCCTGCTGTAGAACTATTGACACATTTTCTCCAACTTGGAACCTTGCGTCGTCAGTGTATTTAAACTTCCTTGTGCATAACTCCTTCAAAAATCTCGCACACCTCGCCATAGATCACAACGTGGTTAACAGTGGCAGATTAATTTCTACTTTTTTGAATACGTGGAACATCTCACTCATTTCTTAATTTTCCTTTTCCTTGGCCAACCTTCCAGGAAATGATACCTTTGGCACATAAGCAGTTGTGCTCATAGCAGCGGTCATAGTGCTCATGAATTTCTCCATTTGAGTGCACAGCCGATCATACTTCTCATCTTTTTGAGATGTATTGGCCGTAGTGCAGAACTTCTGCATTTCTCCTTCATCCCTAGCCTCCTCAGCCATCTCAGTGAAAAGCTTGAAGGCTTCGCTGGGTAACTTGTTGAGCACTAATCCTCCACATGTTGCATTAATCCAATTTCTCTCCGCTGGCCTCAGACCGGCCACGAAATATTAGATTAAATCTTGGTCTGGAATCCTGTGTTGTGGACACTTGGCCAATAACTGTTTAAATCTCCCGTTACAATCGTAGAGAGATTCCCCGGCTCCCATCTTAATGGTATTGATTCTCTTCCTTCCATTTTGTATGCGGGCAGCGGGGAAGTATCTTTCAAGGAATTTCTGATGCAATTACCGCCATGTAGTCACGCTCTCCTCGGGCAAGGTAAATAGTCATTCCCTCGCTCCATCTTGAAGAGAGAATGGAAATGTGAGCAATCTCACATAGTCAAAAAAATTCGGGTTATTGGCCGC
Organism: Agastache rugosa; assembly: GCA_031470985.1. Taxonomy (NCBI): domain Eukaryota; kingdom Viridiplantae; phylum Streptophyta; class Magnoliopsida; order Lamiales; family Lamiaceae; genus Agastache; species Agastache rugosa. Next base: position 229,116 of record CM062603.1, read on the forward strand.
CTGTACTGTCCCACAAGCCATTTCAAAGTCCTGAAGATGACGTTGGAGATCTTCCCCTGGCATATCGCTGAATTTGGGCAAGATCTGGATCAGAGAATACTTCAACTCCCAATTGCCATCGATTTCGAGCAAAACTATGCCTGACTGCCTCAAACTCAAGTTATCTGGAAACATCATCGCCCTGAGGGTGCGCTCCTATAGTTGTTGATCACCCATGATTTCTTCCTCAACTGGTTCCTGGTGATCAAGATAATCGTCCTCCTGATCAGAATAATTCCCTTCCGAAGGGTTACTTTCTTCCTGGCTATTGATGTCTTCTTCCTCGTTGGCCAGACTATTTTCTTCCTGTCTCTTGGCTGCCCTAGTTGCCCTCATTGTTCTTTCAAGATCAGGATCGTACAGTAAAGGTCCTTGTTTGCCTGTTGGGTTTGGCACCCAGGACATACACAAGGCACAACCAATTTCTTCACTCAAGAGAGAAAGTTACTGGAATATCAATTCTCCGGCAACTGCGCCAATTTTGACGTGGCCATCGTTCAACCACGCAAAATAAATATATAGGTCCTATGCCCACGGCTAGATAGCTAGCGGCAAGTACAGGGTCGGTCCACAGGGAATTGATTGTACCTCTCTCTCTCTTTCCTCCCTCCGGTGTTGCAAAAATAATTATGGTCGGGATTGTCACTGTCTTGGTCACAATTCTATAGAATAAACTGAAACTAACAAAGTAGATTGATCAAATAACAAGGTAAACCTGGACAATACTTGAATCATTGAACATAAACACTCACTCGGTCATTGGTGCAAATTTATTCACTACATGCATGCATCAATCGGTTATAGATAAGAAATGATATTGCCCTCAATTGTCACGCGTCACGCACAACATCACCCCTATCCTTATCTGCCCGTATGAATAAGAGCAACCCCTTAGACCCCCAGGCGTTCTCTCCTAGCCCTAGACAACCATCTACGAAGACACTTCAATAGAAACCTTGCCCAAGGAAGCATTACGAATTAGGCAGATCCGAAACAGCCATTCCTCGTGCCCAAGAACACGGACTACTCATCCACACCAGTTATACTTTTCAGATGCAGGGGACATCCTATGCATTGACCCTGAAATTATTAGAGAACTTATCGTACCCAAGATGTTAACGGCCTATTAACGACTTAGACTCGACAAGAACATTTTACAATCAGACCTAGTGCTTCGGAAACACACACATGCAGATTATCACGCCCATATTAGACCTCTGGAGTGTTACGGTTCATGCTCAAATCATCTTGCCCAATCCAGGCTTAATAAATTTAGCTAGACATGATGAAAGTAACGATCAACGGAAAGTAAATAAAAGAAAACATGGTTTGATTAAATGAAAGAAAAACTTACGATATTATCCAGCATAAACTATGGCCAAAAGTTCCAGCAAAAACATAAACGAAATTAAATGCAGTGTTGTCCGTAGGACTTGTTTCTTCCTCACCACTCTCAGAAATTAAAGTACAGACAACGACTAAATTTCTACTACTATTTATAAGAGTTTTCTAGGGTTTCAGGTCACCAGGCCCATTGAGTTGGGCCTGGTCTGGATCAGGCCTTCTTTCCTTCTTTAGCCCTGCCCAGAACCGCATTCCTTATCCGCAAGAGATCTGGTATTGATCTGCATCTTCTAGATAAGGATGAAAAGATTTCTTTCCTTATCTTCTTCTATGGATTCAGAAGCGTTCCTCGCCCACAACAATACCCTTCACATCCTGCCCTGTAGCTCGCTTATCTTGCCCTTGATATTTGTCTGTATAAGGCTAGATCCCGTGCGGTACATGTGTTGGGTATACCGTCTTTACTCAGTAGCTCCGTTCATGATATAATCTATGTTGCTCAAGCTGTCACCTTCAATCTGGTGCCCATTTGCTGAAATCATGCCTCTTTCACGGAATGCACCTTATCTTGCCCATAATAGCACATGTCCTGCCCTGCACACCCTTCCTCCAAACTGTGTCCTTCTAGACACAAACAGACTCGAAAAGATGCACAAAGACTAGATCTAAACCTAAATAAAGACGCAAAAAAATGAGCACAAATATGGACTCATCAGACTCATAAATCAGCTTCGTCTGGCCAAATGGAGCGGGTTCCGATTATGACAGATTCTGCTGCTTCTTTTACTTGGCCTCTTTCATCAATCGTTCGTTGTCTTATCGATTTCAAAATCATTCAGAAGAGTCGAGTTAGAGGACCTGCTCATAAACAACAGAAAAGTAACAAAAGATCAATAGGAAAAATAGAATAATAAACACTGTTCCCCGGCAACGGCGCCAATTTGCTGGACATCGTATACCACCAAATAATTCCTACAATCCTGCTAAAAATTAAAGTGAGTATAGCGAATAAGCACGGTCGAACCACAGAGCACGGAGAATCACTTATTTTTTCTATAAATCGGTTTTGGTGTAGCCACCACGCCTTAAAATTGGATTTTTGATTATTAACAAAGAAAACAAAGAAATTAACTAAATAGAAAACAAATATTAATCAAGACAAAAGTAATCCAGCTTCGAATAAATCCACACTAGTCTAGGGCTCTGATCATCGACGCAAAGATAAATTAATTCCTATGGATTAACCAATTATAGGATACCGTGAATGTAGCAGACATACTCCAATACCTACGTACTTTATCGATAGTTAGCAAAAGACACTTAAACTAACTATTTTTCTTATTAAAACACAACCTAGCTGGAGACGCCAGACCTAGATTTAATGCTCTAATAGCATTTAGATTTGAAGGAACCCAGTTTAGATGAATTACCCAAGAACGCAAGTAATAACCCGTCTACCAATTTATTCCTACTACGAACATGGTAGTTTTATCACTAATTAGCCCTATTCCAACAATTACGGATTGGGGGAACTAATTGACTGTAATCCAATTAAATCTAAGTTGATCAGACTTACATAAAATCATAATTAACTTTAAACACAAGGAATAAATCGAAATCCTAGGAAATTAATTATACAAATAATTAGGTCTCACATAATTATTAGACTAGAAATCAATCTCCGAATACGATGCAAAGTCGAAACTACAAACTAAGAAAATAAATAAATAAAACTAAACTCCCAAGTATTCTGCTTTCCTTTCTTCCCCACTATGGCGACGGCTATACGAAATATAAAGCAATAGTATGGAAAAATGTCATATCTATCTTGCGGGTAATGACTAATTAATATAGAATTCTATTACTATCAATCCACTGCCACTTATCATGGGTCTGATATAACATAGGAAATAAAATTAAATAATAAAATCCTAAATAGAATAGGTATCTAAATATATTGTTTAAGAATTATAAAATAATAAAGTCCGACCCATTTAATTCTCTTCCATCTTCGACTTCGATCTTTTATAATTGCACAAAAAATCCATCCTTTTCGACTTCTCTAATCCAAATCTGTCAACAAACGAACTCTACATTTCCTGCATAAAATCACACCTAAACGCACATTATATCCATATAAAACCATAGAAAATCTTAACTTCTGACCAACCAAAATAAACACACATCAACTCTTCACTTCATAATTATTTGCCAACTTAGAGATCAATAACAACTATTTAGTAGAATGTATTCCTATATCGGGTTGGACTTCTAAGGTGATCTATATCTTTCTTAGGCTCAGCTAGGACACTTTAGCTGGGTGTTATGATTCACCATTGTCATAAGATGGCCATGATCATTGATTTTCAAGATAAACACCATCATGATAAGGGCTTTTGGAATCTTAATCAAAATATTTTGTAAATAATTAATATCGATCCCAATAGTTCCATTTTGTTTGGGGTTTATTTGTTATAAATTGTGTTAGGATTTTACCTTGTTTAGGATTCCATTTTGTTTTAGGGTTTCTTCGCTATAAATTGTGTTAGGGTGTGACTTGCATAGTTTTCATTCATCAGAAATATAATAAAGAAATTTTTTCTTATTGAGTTGGTGAACCTTGATAGGCTCCACAAATTAGAAGCATATCAATGTACGTGAATTCTACTAATAATGCTAACTATTTGAACAACAAGGATTAATTAAAACATAAATTGGTGAAGGACAATAAATTTGTTGACATACATAAATATATCTATGTAAAGTCAGGAAAGATAAACTCAGTGTGGACATATATCTCATAATGAAACCTTTTTTGTTTATGTAATTGTAGGTACAATTGATGAGTGAAGATATCCCAAGATGAAAAACTACAAAGGAACCGAGAACAAAAAAAAATACAATTTAATACACAATGCTCTTCTTCACTTTGAATTCTAGCAAGTGCTAGCTCCATCAATTAAGCTTATTAAGTGCTCTGTGACTGAATCCTTGCGCCTTCAAACTGTCCCTTATTTGCCAAACAAATGAATAAATCAATCACTAAATTATTGCAACCTATATATCCTCAACACAACACAGACCCTTTGTCCAGAAGTGTTGGGGCTGAGAACAACTTAATAAATTTGAATGAAATCAGAAAACTGAAAAGAAAAATAAAAATTATAAAATGAAGGGAAAAAAAGAGCTTAAATCTGTGGTCTCAGGCTCCAGCTTGTTTATCTGAGACTCAAATTTTGTAGATAAGCTTCAGACGACGTAGAGGTTTAAGGATTACTGAACCATGGCAACAAAGGAGGATGGCGCTGGAGCTGATGTTCCAGCACCGTTGGATGATGCTACATTTTGTCTCTGGAACTGTATTTTGTAAACCATTTTCATTTCTTCTCCAGTCTTGCCATCGTCATGGTACTCGTGGTTGTCATCAACTTCTTCGTAAATGTCTTCACCAAGATCATCACTATTAGAGCAATATTGGACGCTGTTGCAGTTGTTGTTTTCAGTTGTCTCTCCCCGGCTTTCTTGATCATGTCCCTTATTTAGCATGTCTTCTGGCTTCAATACAAAATTTTAGGCATCAGTACTATTTACTTTAACAACATGCATTCATCTACGTAGTCTATTGAAATATAATAAATAACAAAACGGAAACATAAACTAAGATATCAATAGCTGCAACAAAATTTTCCCCGATAGTGTAGCTAAAATAAAATTTAGTGATGTGTCTATTATGCGTGTCACAAAATTTAGTGATCATCCCATTTGAGGATGTAATTAATTTAGAGGTAATGCCTATTTCTAACACGTCTAAGATAGTAAACCTAAATTCTAGCACCAATTATAAAAAAGATTGATAGTAGCACTTTGGACTTTTATACCCCTGGCCACTTTCACACTTTTTATTTAGTGATAGCACGAATAAAAATTCGTGATCACGTATGAAATGAAACTATTACAAGTGCATTCACACTTTTTATTTAGTGATAGTACAAATAAAAATTCGTGATCTCAGAGGGGTATAAAAGTCCAAAAATGCTACAATTAATCTTTTTTATAATTAGTGCTAGAATTTAGCTTTACTATTTTAGATGTGCTAGAAAAAGTTTTGCTCCATCAATTTACATCTCTAAATGAAACAAAATTTAGTTACATTTTCATTAGTAAAAGCATATAGATATATGTGTGAATGTCACTAAATTTTGCTGCACATAAAGATGTAACAAATTTTATGTGATGCCACTAAAATTATGTCACTATAGACACTTTTTTGTAGTGTACATACAAATAAAAATGGCAATCATGACAATGTTTTGTATTTTTTAGTTATTAATCTTTCAATGCATGAATATATTTTCTCCTTAATTGGCTAATTAAAGTCTGGTAGATTCATCTCCCTTTTCAATATACATCATCTAATTACGTAGATTAATTAATAATACTTGCTAGTGTATGAATAGAAAATAAAATGGAGGGTGTGTTATGTCTATATAATTAATTCCTTTGTTTAATTTGCAAAGTGATTATATATATATATATATATATATATATATATAAAAGTAGTGAAGACGAAGAAGCGGTAGGATACCTGCTTTTCTCCTCCTCCAATATTAGTAGCGTGACTATGTTCGCCAAAAGCGCCGCCGCTTGTTTGCAGCTCAGCTTTATGATCCTCTGATGATACAATATTTCCGGTCAAGGATTGCGGTGGCTGCTGCAATATTCCTACATGATCGTCTTGTTGAGAGAAATTACTAGTAGAACCACCACCACCTGCAGCAGCATTATTCAGTATCTTTTTCCGATATAATGCATCCAATTCATTGAAATAAGGGCAGGTTTTGGCATCTTGGGGGCGTTTCTTGTTACTTTCTTTGACTTTCTTGAAGTACTTGTTGATATTCTCCCACTTCTCCTTGCATCTCTTTGCACTTCTATTGTACCCTATTCTCTTCATCCCTGCAGATATTTCTTCCCAAAGCGGGCCCTTTGGCCCGGCCTCTTGATATCTCGCTTCCATGCTGCTCCTTATCTTTATCAGTTCTAACACTTGAGCTTTTGGCCATCTCGAAGAGCTCGCCTCCGCAAAATCCATTCCTCCTCCCCCTCCTCCTAAATCATGTAATGGTTGTTGTATACCTACTTCGGTAACTGGCACATGAGTTTGAGGCGGAGGCGGAGGTGGAGGAGTAGGAGGAGGAGGATCGGAAGGTGGTTGATCACGTCGGTTTTGTCTCTCCGACGACTGTTGTGCCTCAGAACGCGGTACTACTGGGTTATGAGGCACGGCAGTACTGGGAAGAACAATGTTCTGCCCAGTGATTTTCTCAAGGAATTCGATAATGGCGGTGTCTCTGGAAGCGGAGATGGCGCGCTCCTGAGACATAAGGTCGTGCTCTCGAGCGATTCTCGCCATGTCTTGCCTCTTCCAAGCTTCCTCTCTGATCATCCTGTCTTGCTCTCTCTTCTCTATGGCCTCTAGAAATCTCTGCTGCATGGCTTCCTGCTTCTGCATTACTTGCTTCAACAAACCCTCGAAGAAGTTCATCATTTTCTCGTCGCTGTCGCTGCCGCCACCATGGCTCCTCTTCCTCTTCCGCTGCTCACGGCGGTCGCCGCCCATTTCCAAATCCATATCCATTTCCATGTCCTCATCGTCATCATCGTCGTCTTCCCCGTCTGAGGAGCTGTCGGATGAGAAACTAATGCCGAATAAGGCAGCAGTAGCAGCGGGATCGTTACGAATATGGTGATCGGGAGGAAGTAGGAGTGCATGATCCTGTTGGGGCATCAGCGGAGGAGGCGGAAAAGAGACTGCGGCGGCGGAAGCAGACGGCGGCGTGGATCTTGGAAGAAGAGCAGCGGCGGCGGAGGTGGAGGTGGTGGTGGTGTTGTGATGGAGAGCCTCCAGCTGAGTGAAGAACTTGTAGCTCTTGCCGTCTTGGCGACCGCCGCGACCTTCCTTTGTTCGTTTGTAATATTTGTGGACGTTTTCGAATTTCTCCTTGCATTTTTTGGCGCTTCTTTTGTATCCCAACTCGCCTAATTTCCTGCCAATACAAATATATAATATATATATTCTTAAATTATATAAGAATTGAAATAAAAGTCATAAAGAAATTTTTATATAAGTGGGAAATGAATCTGTACAAATAATAAAGTAGGTTAGCGCAGCAAAGAGAAGGGAAGGGAAGGGTATAATAATGAATTCTTTTGATAAAGAACGGTAATCAGAATAATGGAGCTCTCGGGATTTGTGTTTTCTAAAATGAAGCGATTAAAATAGTGATAGAGATGATTATAGTAAAGAAAGAAAGAAAGCAAGTTACGAAAGTGGAGGAAAAGGAAAATAGAAAACAAAATGGATTTGAATTTTGATTGGCTACAAATTCATGCAGCGGATCCATATGGAATTGAATGGGGTCGCAACGCAACGCAACGCGCTATGGAATTCAGCAAAAGATGAAATTTTTAAATGATAAGCATCTCGTGACTCGTGATGCCAACGCATTGACACAAGCCCATGTGCACAACAAGTAGTTTAGAGAGAGAGAGAGAAAGAGACGGGAGCTTAAAGCATCATCACTTAGAATGGGGTGTTGAAATTTGAAAAAGAAGAAGCCATTTTTGCTAAACAAAACTTTATAAATTCAAAAATACAAATCAGCCACCGAAATCAGAATTATCAAAAAATTGTTGGGAATTAATATTGTTGGTTGTCAAAATAAACTCTCTTTCTTACCTGGCAATTACACTCAATTCAACCATGTTTCGATGAAATTGTCACTGCTGTGGCACTTATTTCGCAATTATGATACCAAAACGGAATCAATTATTTCGAGTAATATAAATTTTAAATATTTTGAATGAAAAAGAACAGATAGTTGGAATTAAGAAACCTCACAAAAAGAAAAGAAATGTGAATTTTGAATATGATAAAATTAAAAAGTACAAATAAAGATTAATTGATTTATTGATTAATTGTACCTGGAAACTTGGTCCCATAGAGGACCCTTAAGCGTGGCATCACGAAATGCGGTATCCATTTCAGACCTAATCTGCAGAAGAGCCAAAGTCTCCTGCCGCGGCCACCGGTTGCTGGAGGAGGAGGAGCCGCCTGCCTCCGCCGCCGTCGCTTGAATCATTTCTTCAAAATTAGCATTCCCAATGCCCGTCGGAGCTGGCGGCCGGCTGCTAATCGGTGAAGCGGCTTCCGCAATTCCCAGATCTCCCAATTTCTGATCATCTTCACTCATTACCACCACCGCCGCCGCCGCACCGCCTCCGCCGCCTTGCAGATGCCCGTATCCGCCGCCTCCCACCTGCTGCTGATGTTGCATATTTGGTTGATGCTCGACTCTTTACAATTAATTCTCTTGTAAGAAGAGAAATCCTTAACAAAATTTTATCGTCAAAATATGTAGAGATCCAACACACAAAGAATTTGATGCATATGTATGCAAAATATACATAATATATATATGTATATATCTACAGAATTAGCTATCTAATTCCCGTTTTCGTATTGAGAAATCTTCAGAAAATAAGGCTTGTAACTGCGAGCTTAATATTATTTATGGGGTGGGAAAAATTGGATGATGAAGAATGCTGCTTTTCTTGAATTTGGAGATTGGAAAATGGAAATTTTTGAAAGAAATAATTCATAAGAGCACTAGTAGTAGCCCGTTTAGGAATAAATTCTCTAATTGTATATCATAAGATTTGGAAGCAAGATTGAAGACACAGTTGCCAGAAAAGAGAAAAAGTAACATAGGATGAATGCCATAATCATCTCTATTAACTGTGAACTGCGTGTTTCTGTGTGTATATGACAGAGAGAAAGAGAGAGAATAAAAGGTTAAGGATTTATGAAGGTGACGATGATTGAGAGAGAGAGAGAGTGAGCGCAAACAAATGCTACGTTGTCAGCTGCTTCACTTTGCAGCTAATAATTGCTCTTACCATCTCCCGATATATTAAAATAGTAGCAATAAAGGAAAATAAATTATGCTTTGAGTTATTGTTTTCACATAATTAAAACATTTTTATACATAATTATTTGCGAAAAATGCATATAAATACATACTTTGGTCTTCCTTTCATTTTGCACATGACTTTTGAACTTTACCCCTAAAATCACAATTTTTTGATTTTGTTCAATTTTTCCATAATTTTAAATTCTCCCTAAATTAAAACTGACTTGGCGCTTATATGGCAGTCAGGCATGTGCCGATCTCTTTGTCGTCCGACAAATTACTCGACATAGTTTTTAAAAATGCAGTACGACGTCGTTTCATGCAAAATTAGGGTGAAAATTCGTACGTTATACTGCATTTTAAAAACTGTGTTGCTTCATTTGTCGAACGATAGAGAGGTCGGCACATGCCCGACTGCCACATAAGCTCCAAGTCAGCTTTAATTTGGGCGGAATTTAAAAACTATGAAAAAATTGAATAAAATAAAAAAAAGTTGCGATTTTATGCGGAAAGTTCAAGAGTGTACAAAATGAAAGGGTGACCAAAGTTCTTGTATTTATATGCATTTTTCCCTAATTAATTTCTTCCCTTTTTCGTTCTTTTAGCTTAAAAATTGTTTCTTTTATACATTTTTTTTACCTTTATTTTTGGTTATTTGCAGGGTGAATTTGATATCCAATTACTTGTATAGAATTTTTCTTTCTCTTTTCGGTCATTAGCTTAAATGTTAGTATATTTTATTGTTACCAACTTGAATCAGACTACGTAGCTTGTCTATGAAATAACTAAACCAAAAGAGAGCAAATTTTAAATCTTGTTCTTCACTACAAATTGGTTATCATGCATGTAAGTCACTTAAACTGGATAATTTTTTTCATTCTAATTTTGAATTTTAGTTCTTGAAATTTTAAAATTTGTTAATGTATATAAATAAATTATTAACGAAATTTCAATTCGGGATTTTCTAAAAAGAAACAAACCTAACTAACTGGGCTTAATTTTGCATGCGAAACAACTTTAAAACAGAAGGGCATGGTTTAGATATCTTTATTGGACATGGTATTTGAATTTCTATATGAATACTATGAAAATTTTAATCATATAGACAATAATATAAAAATAAAAGATATATTATCATACAATAATAATAAGGTGGCGAAAAACTTTGTATATTTACATTCCACCACTCGTATGGAGTACTATAATAAAATTGTCTAGTAATGACATAAATTTTTTTTTTGACACAAAAAGAAGAATCATAAAATTTATTACATTTTTGTCTTAAATTTTTTTATTACATTTTTATATATAATAATGTATAATAAAATTTAGTAACATCCACATATGCATCTATATATTTTTACTACATATAACTGCTAAAACTAATTAATAAAAAAGGAGTATCATTAGTTTAATATTTTCGACCAAAGCTAGAATCCTACCTTCTAAATGAAATTAATCATATATAGACAAATATATTTAAAAATGTCAGCAAGTAAGGTGTTTACAACCTTCTCTCAAAAAGCAATTACTACTCAAAATAATTTGGTACAGAGAAAGGTATATACTGTAATTACTTCAAGGATAAATCCCAAATTAATTGGTAACTTTTTTAAATGTCCTAAACTATGCATATTGAAAAATTAGTCCTATACTTTTCAGATATTATCAATTTTGCCTCATATTCAAATACAAATAACCAAAAATAAGATGAGAAGTGCCCAAAAATAACATTTGTTTGGAACGATGTCATTATCATTTCGAATGGGTCTCTGATCAAAACGACATCATTTTGAGTACACCGGCAAGCCAAATCATTTCTTATAATACAAAATAATTTAAGTTTCAAGATAAAATTTATAGTATGTTGAAAATACATGACTAATTTATACATATTTCGAGTTCAATAATATAATTTATCCTTTAATTCAATCATCCAAAGTGATTTTTTTAATTATATTTTTATTACTAGTTATGCAAATTATTACTATTTTTATTTATGTAAATATTTTCTTCCTTCTTTTTTTTTCCTTGGCAACGGCAGGTAATTAGAGGGCATTATTATTCGTATATGATAAGTAGAAAATGTAAATGAAAAGGAGGGGCAGGAGGCAGCAGACAAGAACACATTGGTACAGCTGTTAAGTGGGGCGAGCATGTGAGGTGGTGGAACGTGCGTGTGGCGTTTCTCCCGGATATATATATCATACTGTATATTATGTAATTAAACCCAACCGCCACCCATCTCTCTCTCTCTCTCTCTCTCTCTCTTTTATGCCTAAAATCAGTGCACATGCGCTCCTTTCCCACCTTTACACGGTTCCCCCATTATGCCCTCTTTTAATTAATAATCATAGAATTGCCTACACTACCATGCCATGCGATTTCACTTACATTTCCATTTCCATTTCAACCACATCTAATTAATCCTCTTGCATGCTTATGCAAATAATTATCGACCCAAATAAATTAATATTTTCCGTTTGGAAAATATTGTGGTGCACTTATTTTTTTTTTTAAATCGATTACATCACCCGTGCATTGCACAAATGATTACAATGTTGTCGTGTTATGATTTTCCTGATTATATTGTATTAAGTTAGTGTGAGGTTTAATTTTTGTTTGGCCCAATTGAGCTTGGGCTACGGCCCAACAATCCTTGGCGGCCCATTATCCTTGGCAACCACTTTTTGTGAAGTAGGCCTTTTTTTCTATGTGTAGCTTCGTTTGACCATAGATTTGTGAGGAATGTCATTTCCTAGTGTGAAGAGGTAGAGCGTCGTTTCTTGTTTGAGAGAGCACTCTTGAAGGATAGAACGAGACATGTAGATCCTAGGCGAAAAGGAAAAAAATTATTCTTAATTTATCGTTTGAGCTAATACCAAAAAATAAAAAATAAATAAAAATAAATAAAAAAAAAATCACTTTTCCTTGCCTTTCTCCTTTTCTGCAAATAGAGCATCAGCGAGATCTTGCTGAACAAGAAGCGCTCACATCTTGATCTTCCACAGGGCGAAGTTGTTCTTGCCGTTAAATTTTTCCGTTTCAAATTTTGCAGTACTCATAGTCGCAGATTCGCTTTCCTCTAGGGGTGGCAATCGAGTCGGGTTGGGTCGGGTTCGGGTCAACCTGATTTCGACCCGACCTGTTAAGGCCCAACCCGAACCCGACCTGTTAAGGATATGCTCAACCCGAACCCGAATCCAACCCAACCCGAAATGACTAAACCCGAACACGACACGAACCCGAAATTGACACGATAATATTCGGGTTGACCCGACACGATAATGACCCGAACCCAAATTTAAATAATTTAATAAGAGAAAAAATATTTTAAAATAAGATTTAATAAAAGAAAAAATATTTTAAAATAAAATTTAATAGAGAAAAATAAATAAATATTCAAAAATTTAATATCTTTTGATGACTTGGAAGGAAAAATAAATATGTCAACAATTTAAAAGCTTGATTTGAATTAAATAAATATAATATTAAAAAATATAATTCCTTATCAGGTAACCCGAACCCAACCCGAACCCGACCCGAAATTTTCATATCCTTATCGGGTCAACCTAATAAAGACCCGAACCCAATAAGGCTTGACCCAAACCCATTAATTTCGTGTCGGGTTATCGTGTCGTGTCGAAAATTGCTAGCCCTACTTTCCTCCGATCAAAAAATTTGCTGATCAAAAGATTTCACCACCACCTTTCAATCGTCGTGAGATCGCTTCCCACCGGACGGCACCACCACTAGATCTACCTCAATCGCAAACCCTAAACTACAACGACGATGATCTTGATTTATGAACAGAAAAACAAAACACAACACACGTGATGCACGTGATTCGGCAATTGTGCCTACGTCCACAGAGAAGATGACAGGATATTCTTGTTACTTTGTCGGAGATTACAACTACAACGATGAGCTTCGAGCTCAAAAACTACGACTATGCTTAGCTCTCGTTCTCTCTCAATAATGTCAGTTATGGACTAGGAACCACATCAAATTAGCATCTTTCCTAATTGGAATTTTTAACAACAAAACCAATCTGGTAAAAATAGGCATCAACAATAATGCGCATCATTTCTTACAAATACAATTAAGAATATATAATATCAATTTAAATACTACATATTACACATCCGGTAGAGATCATTTCCTCACATACAAGAACGAGATCGACATTCTACAAAACATTCTTGAGCTAAAAAGAAGAGTAGCGCCACCCAAGGGACTAATTTGCATGCCTAATTAATCATGAGTGCTCTCAGGAGTCGCCACCCAAGGGACTAATGTGCATGCCTAATTAATCATGAGTGCTCTCAGGAGTCCCTCAGACTAAATGTGAAAGAAAATACGCTTTTCCTGCAGACAACGAGGGCACTTTAAAATGGTGAAAATTCGTAAAACAAGAGAACACTTGAAAGTATAGGAGCATGGCACTGTATGCAGTACGCCAGTGAAAAGAAAATTAGCTCGCCTAGTAGGCAACCGCCTATTTTCTGATCAAAATTTGTACCAACTACAGAAGTCGTAGATTTGAGAATAGCATTCGTGCTAAAAGGAGCTCCAACTACCTAGAGAGCCGTCTTGAAGAAAAGCTAATAGCAATATCTTTGTCCATCAGGCTGCATGCAAAGTAAATAGAGTAAATTAGTTGTTAACTATACACGAGTTTTGAAGATATACCCACGAGCTTGCAATCTCACACAAGAATAAAACTCACAGCATAAACAGAAGGTAAAAACACTAAAAGGCAATATCTGTTCACAGTATATGGGTGGAGTCCTTGATTACATAGCGCTCAATGACTTCATGACGAGGCACGAAGAATCGTTATACAAAATCTTGGCGATTTTGGAATTTTTTTAGAGGCTGCAGAGCGGTTCACATTTCGGTTTGGACTATATAATTGAACAGATAATGTTAGCTACATATATTCTAGTTTCTAAAGATTAACACTCCACTCAACTAGTTTCTAAATCTTTATAATAAACCCCGTACAAATTTGTCTATGAATTTACCCTTAAAACATTTGGTTGCTCTGGGGTTATAAGAAATCTTAAGTTACATAAAAGTAAATTAGATAGTAGGTTTAAAGGTAAAGTGTATTCCGAGTGATGATACGACAGTTTTCGTCTTCATAGTAGGTTAAAGGGTAAAGTGTATTACTGTATTACAGAAAAAACCAACTACAAGGATACACCCTCTCATGTTTCTGCCACAAAATAGGATTGTGAATAGTTAGCAGAAATATATTTTTAATCTCCTTCAATAGACAGAAATAGTTGGTTGTAAGCCTGCAAAGACTCCGATTGATAACAAAGGATGGCGAACATGTGGATATTGCTCAGTTTCATACATTGGTTGGAACACCGATTGATTTAGCACTTACAAGACCTTATATATATACCATTTTTGTGAGTCTTGTAAGTCAGTTTATGCATTCTTAAAGTGAGGAACATTTGGACTGTTCAAAGAAAAATTCATTGATGTGAAAGGATCACTTAGAAGGGGATTATCGTTCACTAAGAACAATTTAGTGAACATAGAAATCTACATTAATGCAAACTGGGCAGTTGCGTAACTGATAAGCAGTCCACTTCTGGATATTGTAAATGTTAACTTAGACTACCATTTGAAGCATCTATGATGCTATATTTTGACAATAAGGCAGCCATTAGCATTGATTATAACCCTCTGCAGCATGACCAAACTAATCATGTGGAGATACATTGCCACTTCATCAACGAAAAGCTCGAAGGTGACGTGTACATGCCATTTGTAGAAATCAGTCAGAAAATTGCTGACATCTTGACGAAGGGATTCTACAAGCCATACTTTGAGATGTTAATTACCAAGTTGGGTCTCCACAACTTATACAACCCAACTTAAGGTAGAATGGAAGTTTTATCGTGTATATGTGTATAGTTTAGTTTACGTAGGAGTCTTACGGGTTAGGTTTTTTATTTCCTTTATTATAGATATATTTTAGGTATATATCTCTTTCTTGTACAATTGGTAATCTATGTGTTTTTACATGGTTTTTTAATCAATATAAAGAAATATGTTTCTATCTAAAACTACACAATTAAAATTATACTAATATAACTTCGTTACATACAAGCACTAAAACAAGAAGAATATGAAGGCTCACCAGCATGCATTCTGCTAAGAACATTAGCAGATGTATTCCTGGATTCCTTGGCACTTCCGACATTCTTCTTCCTCTTCCCTGAAGCACCCACAGAGCCTTCAACTAGAGATAGACAGAGAAATAAAACTCTCCAAAGTTAGAGATGAACTATGGTCGAAATTGCAAGTCTTGAAAAGGGATTTTAACCTTCATGTTGCGCTTACTTTCAACTAACCATACCAGATGCAAAAATAAAGAGTCATTTACTGCTTGGAGTGCTCAATTAATAATTCAACAAACTTGTGATAAAGACTGCATAATTTACTCTTTATCTAGACGAGTAACCATTGTCTATTATTTCAAACTACATCCTACTATATTTGAACTGTTATGTAAGTAATTCAATAATAGTGATGGTAACTACTCAAATCTATATATTTTAAACAACTTGCAAATATTTTCCAGACCTGCTCTTTGACATTGTTGAATTTTGTTGTCATTACTTGGAACCAAGCCAAGTGAAATGCAAATGACCGAAAAGAATAGAGCACCACCGTCTATGTCTTTCTGTGAGAGATTCTAAGATGCCCTTCTTACAGCTTAATTTAAACACTGATACTACAGGTAGTCAGGTACACATAACTTAACAGATTGCAAGACTATCGAAACAGTAGAGAATACTTTAAAAAAGGAAAAGAAGAATGAAGAATAGAAGGGATAATAGTCAAGGCAGTCAGATCTGGTTATTTGAATTCTTCAAATTTGAAGCTTGCAGAAACAGGAAATGTCGTCTTTCTATATTTCTTAGCACTCATATAGGAAGAAAACAAAGCAATCCATGGGGATAAGGATTAAGGAAAAGATACATAAATGAGAAGTAAATGAGAACTAAGCCACAGCTAGATTACCTATGTAATATTAATCAATCCCAATTCTAACGTTCAAGCTTAAAAGCACGAGGGTGCTGGGGAAGTGAATGGACGAGTCTGATAGAGTTAATACATAGTGGTTCTATGACTGATTTAAGCTCCATTTTCCAGCAGAAGCTGGAATGAATAATATAGTATTTCAACTCAAATGAACTGAGCTAATAGAAGACTCAGCTACCTGAAGTAGGGCAGACTTGTGCAATATCACAAAACTTATTGATTGTGACTTCAATTACTCTGACCACTTTACCAATTTGTTATTTTGAACAGACTTACTTCTTAGATCTCTCTCTTTTTTTATTAAAGGGAACTTAGTTCTCATATATCAGGACATACTTTCTCCCAATTTGAGAAATTGAAAAATAAAATACTTGATGCATGCACAGAGCAATAACAGGGCAGCCATATGTAGTCAATATTTAAAATCCCACTGTTGAAAAATGAGAAGGTGCATGGACTTACACTCTGGTTCACTACACAAGTTTTATTTGTTAAAACAAGTGTTTTATTTTATCTCACTTTAGAAAACAGAAAGGATGAGCATAATGTGAAAATTGCCTTGGTCTATATGTGGACATATAGACATAAAATGAAGAAGGTACAACTCTCCTCTGCTTGTAAGAGACTAATTCTCATGAATGTAGTATAGAATAGAAATCATTCTTTCTTTTAATTCTATCCATGTTCCTTCACCAACATATGTAAGTAGTTATGTACTTTATATAAGTTATATTTATAAATGTTGAATGTCTCTGGAAGTATACAAGCATAAATAGAGTAAAGCTCAATCAGGTGGCAGAAAGCTCGTCTTCTTAATACATTTTGCCTACTCAAACCCTAATCCAACCGTGCACATACAAAGTTCTACATCCAAGAATAGGCCATGGTTGGATAGGAAATATGTGAGCATCCAATTTAAGGAATGAACTGCTATAATTTGATTCCAGATTTATCCCCTACCGCTCAAAATCATAACATATAAGATTAAAGTTTTCCTTCTGTCATGGATAATTAATCCCGCCATACATACTGCTATATAATGCATAATTCTTCCATATAAGCTTATGATAGAGCCTGCACAAAAACTTTTTCAAATAATACAAGAGTACTTTACTAGTTGTGTGCATAATTGAAAAATTTGGCTCATACCTTGCCACTCCCATACAACCTTGGATTCACCCTTTACTATCTTCGGGTACTGATCTACACGAGAATCTTCTTGAACCAACTCCTCAACCTACATAAGTTCAAACAATCACAGAGAATAAAATAATGTCAAAATTTAAACCAAAGCAATATTTCATGTTATTTCTGTACACAGAACCTAATGGATAAGGTGATAGCAAAACAGGAAAACAACAAAAGATGTAAACAATAAGTAAGGTAGAATGCATTATGAACAAAGGCATACTCTTTGTATGTCCATATATTCAGGGTCCCAGATTTCAGAAGAGCTGGAAGCCTATAGATGTTGTACTTACATCATGCCTTGAAAATTGTGCTGCATTGTATCTCTAAAAGCCTTCCTCCACACTCACACTCTGTTTAATACCAAAGATTTGGGGATGTTGAGGTACTTTTTAGTTGTCAGTGTGATTATGAGTAAGAAAGGAATTTTATTGTCTCAAAGAAAGTATGTGCTAGACTTATTCTCCGAAACAAGAAAGTTGGGACTCAACCAAGTAATACTCCAATGGTTCTTAGTGAATTGTTCGATAATCTTGAGAGGTATAGAAGATTGGTTGGAAAGTTGAATTATCTTAGGTAACACGTTCTCATATTCCTTATCTTGTAAGTGTTGTAACTGTGGTAAGTCAGTTTTTTGCATCGCCAACTGTTGGTCATGATAAGATCGAATTATGGTGATTGTGTTGGATCAAAAGAAGATCAAAGATCTACTTCAGGATATTATGTCTTTTGGGAGGTAACTTAATTTCATGGAAAATCAGAAGATGAATGTGGCATAAGTGCAAAGTCTGAACATAGAGCTATGGCCAAATCTGTGTGCCAGATAGTATGGATACACCAGTTTCTCAATGAAGTGGGTTTGTAGGTCTCAGTACTAGGTAAGTTGTGGTGTTATTCAAGTTGTACTTCAAATTGCCTCTAACCCATCTTTCATGAGCGAAAAAAATATATTGAGATTGATTGTTACGTGATACATATGAACTGAAGACCAACTAGGAGACTTTTTCACAAAGGCTCTCAACAGAGTTAGGCTTTATTACCTTTGTAACAAGCTACAATGATTAATATCTATGCTCTAGCTTGAGTATAAGTGTTAGAGATTATACACATGGTAGATTATCTTGTAACAAGCTATGATGATTAATAGTTGAATGAATATAAGGTTGGATGATAGAGTGAAGGTAGAAATTCTTCACAAAACAAACTAAAAGGAATGAAACACTTGCTAGCAGCAAAGTTGTCCATCCAAACTGATCACTAAAAGATAAAACCTCTAACTGCAGAAATCCTACTTCAACCACCTATGGCCCATGCACGGCCTTATTTCCATCTAGGCTTCTAGGTAACTTTATAAATAAAAAAACAACTGATATTAAATAAAATACTGGCTTTCCCTACTGTCAATCATAACCACAAGGGAAAAAAGATCTATCCAGCCTTGAAGTTTCAAGGTCTACGATACATTGAGCCCATAGAACACGAATATGGAAAGGTGCCAATTGTGAACCTCAGTGGACTGTGAGAACAGCTCGAATTCAAGAGGCAAATCCTCCTGGACCCTTAACAGCATCAAAATCATCATCCTCAACTGCTAATGAGACATGAAACGATTTCGCCACACAGATGTGGAGAGGGCCGAACAACTGGCTGCAGCAAAAGTATATCACCTTTACGTGATGCTTGCCGTCAACTAAGGCACGTTTCAAATAACCCGAAAATCAGAAAAACCCGTTAAAGAATTCAGTAGGGTGAGAATAACCTGAAGCAGACGAGGGATGTCTGCCTGACAAAGGCAGGTGCACTGGCAGGGCAACAAGCATGGTGACCCGAACCCGCTGGCTGGGCGACAAGCGCGGTGACTTGTTCGGGCCTAATGCTGAACTTCCAGAGTCCTGTCCCAGAGGGACTCAAACATCATTCGCAGAGTACAAGCAATTCTTGGAGCTAAAAAGATGGCAGTAAAGGCGTCGGTAATCTCATTGTCGGGTATTCAGTCGCGAATGGCAGATTGCAAACCCCCTAAGAACATGCTAAGATACTGGATGGTTTTGAATAATTCACGCAACGCCACCCTAGCTACAAAATGTGAATTATATTCTTCCAAAGAACCTTTCTGATGAGTATTGTGTAATGTCTAAAAGGCATTGATAGTAAAGTTATCTCCGAAATGTTCAATCAACTCTGGTAAACTGAGGCCACGAGACGCCAAGTTACGATGCATGAACCATTGCACCTAGTACATGGCATCGGCGGTCATAGTAACGTAATAGGCGCTGAGCATGTGATTCAACAGAAAATATTGATCAGCTCGAGTGATCCATGCAACGAGACAGACTCACCAAAAGAAGGGATGTCAAAACGAGAGAACAGATGTGTGACCGGTGGAATTGGCGCGGTGGTCGCTGCTGGCACGTCGGACAGTAGGCGCAGATTGAACCGAATTTGCGATCCCAGGCGAGTTACGCAGCGGTTAACTGGCGGGTGCAGAATCACCCTGTGTTGGTGGCGCCAACTCAGATAGATTGATCGCTGCAAATTGAGTTTTCTGCTCATCCACAGACATCTATCTGTCCATTGAACTTGTAACATCGAAACCACCTTCTCTGTCTGCTCCATGCGTTGTTCTCAAGTGGCAGGTAGGACCAATTGAAAGAGTGAAGGTAGAAGTCCTTCAATAAACAAATTGAAAGGAAACACACAAACAAACCTGTTCACAGCGAAGCTTTCCAACCAAACTGATCTCCCAAAAGATAAAACCCTAAACTGCATAAGTCCTACTTAAACCTCTTACGCCCATGCACGACCTTATTTCCAACTAGGCTCTTAGATAACTTATAATTAAAATAACACCTAATCAAATAACAACTTAACAATAACAATAATACTCTAATCCTTCTTTTTATTGCGCCTCAAGTACACCTTTACAGGTGGGTTCGGCCCACCTTTCTCATTGGATATGATAAATTATTTAATACCATCTGTGTTTACTTTGATGCGATATAGAGAAAGTGATGAATAAAGCATATCCCACCTCTTTAGGTGGGATACATATGCTCCATTGAATCGCTTCAAAACAAATTAATCAAGGGCTTTGGGCTATCCTCCCTTTTAATAATAAAAAAAGTAAACATTGGATATAATTGGATTATTTTTGTTAATCCACCCTTATACATTCTTATCCACCAAAGTAAATAAGGTCTTAGTCAGATACAAAGTTGAGCAAACCAATGCTTGCATATAACTGCTTCTAAAGGCACAAATTAAAAGGATAAATTGTTTCGACAAGATAATTTAAATGTAAAATAAGTTGTAGAATTCATATTAAAAATATTACTTGAAATCTATACCTCACATGCACAAACATGTGATGCAAAGTTTCTTTAAGATATCAATACCTTTTTCCATAGAAACAGATGCTTTCTCTCCTTCGGCAAGAGAAGATGGTCTCTCAATGCAGATGCGACAACCCATGGTTCACCTTCACCACTACCACTCTTGGAGACCAACGGTTTTTCTTCAAGTATATCACAAACCTAAAATAGTAACAAGATCAATTAATAATACATCCTTGATCATGCTAAAATGAAACAGCCCGAGAGGATCAGAGTTTTAAACTTATATAACATAAAACTGAAGTTGTTACCAAAAGGGGATAGAAAAGTATCCAGACCTGATATTATGAAGTAAACAAGACCTCACAGCCTACAATATGATTCTTGTTTGTGACAGCTAAAACATATCTCTATAGATTCTCATTTTCCATAAAAACAAGTGAGCGTTTCTTCTTGCATCTGAGTAGAAAATTATCTGAATGAACGAAAAGACGCAAACTGGGCTAAACAAGGAAGCAAATGGCATACAATACAACATTAGTCATTAAAATCAGTAATTTGTTCCTAGAAAATATCCTGAGCTCTTTACAAAATTTATTGATCCAACGTGGGACTCATTAACACATTTAGTTGTGATAGAGTCTGTACTTAGCCTGTTCAATTTTTTCTTCTTCTCACTGACTTCATTATGAAAAATGTTATGACTTATAAGTAAGAAGTTACAAGAGAATTCCACCTTAACAAGAGAACATTGAATCTGAAAGTACAAAAGTGAAAGAATGGGTTTATTGCTCCTTGACCTTCCATGACATAGATGAGATAATCTAGTTTCAGAAACACAAAAAATTTGGATCCATAAGTTAACTAACACGTGCTCAACAAGAAAATTAAGTATAATACCTCATGGTAAAGTTGCTCGGCTCTAACAGACAAGAGATGTCTCCGATAGGCCCTACATGCAATCAGTATGCATCCAGCAATCTGTAAGCTAAAATATAGTCAACAAGCTTTAACACAGTTATTTTTTAACGTTTTATACATGCAATGAATAGAGAAATACCAATGCACAAGCCGGGACTAACAGTAATGCATGCTTGATAATGCACTGGCGCACAACACAACTTAGTGGTTTATAATGCTCAACAAGCAACTCCGGGCACTTGAGTTCTTCAACACTTAAAGCGTGACATCAGAAAAATCAAACTAGAATGCTGAGAAAGTTAAATTACTTATGAAAAGCAAATCCACATTTCACCAGTCAGATATTCAAAAGTGGTTTACCCTTGATTGCCTCTTCTTGTCTCCAGAGCACTATGGATGGTCTCCATAGCCTTTTGTTTTGCAGGCAAGTATAAGGCCTTATCCATGTCGTAGTTATCTCTCAATCTGTACTTATCCAAGTTATCCAACAGCTCATCAACCGCAACCTAAAAGAAGAATAATTAGAAAACAAGAATGAAAATAGTTCTATGATATGTGACTTATGTATTTCTTCCTTGCAGGGGGTAAATTTCTATAATCAATTGATGAAATGTAAAAGATTCAAGAGTCACAAACCCAACATTTTCCAGTTCCACTGCACAAAAGTTGAGCATAAGCTTCACATACACGATCTTCTACCCATTTTGACTGCAATACCATCAGTTCCAACCAGAGTTAGATTGAACTGGCTCAAAAGCAAACACCGCCATGCAGCCTATAGGTGACTATCTAAGCAGGAAAAGAAAAGGACTATTATGTACAAGTTTTTTAGCTGCTCTAGTAATGTCCCCGTCTTCAACACATAGCTTTCCCTGCTTTCTAAAGCCACGATCACAAGTCAACTTGCCTTCATAACATAATCCATTTGTGGGGCACAGTTCACAATAGTCTGAAGAAACAGCAACAATTAAGAAGAACCAGGTCACAAAAAACACTGAAGAAATGAAGCCCATCGCTAACAGGCAAAGCAAGGATGATTACTAATTGCATAAAATTGATGAGCTTCACAAAAAGGACATTTGCCAAATCTCCTTACAGTGGTGATAAAAGGTTAGTCGGATATATATTTTAACAGCAATAACCCATTTCAGCCTCTTTCCACCGGGAGGGTAATCAGGTTGCTGATCGGATGGCGAGTCCGGACATTGAGGACGGCTGATGGCCCTTTGCACATTTTGAGATTTCTAGTCTTATTTTAAGAGATGTGTATCAATATTCTTATTTTAGAATTTCCAAATAGACAAGTACTCTTTTCCACTTAGAGGTTTCCCCCAAAGGGGTTTTACTCTAGGTGGTTTTTAATGAAGCTCCGCTTTAAGGTATTGGTTTGTAATACCCAAAGTGGTTAGGTTTTACTTTCGGCTTTCTTTTACTCTTTTTTCGTTTTTATTTATATAATAAACCATCATTTGTCAAAGATATTTACTGCCGCAAAATTTCTTGCAGAAAGCAAATAGGCTAATGTGCTATAAATATGACGGATGAACAACTATTAAAACTTATCCTTATCCTACAAAGGTCAGCCAATAGTAGATCCTAGCTTGAATATTATGAATTTCTAGACCTCGTCAAAAGAATATACAAGTATACCGTCCCCATGTTTATTCATCAAGTTCAAATGTTAAAATAGTTTATATATCCCTAGAATTGTCTGCCTTAGAATATCTAATTACAGTCTACATTATACTTTGATTTTTAGCATAGCTGGAGAATTATCATGATTACAAATAATTTTTCATCCTTAGTGTGAATCGTACTTATTGTAGGAGAAGCTTATTCAATTTGACCTAGAGTTATCTGCCTTAGAATATCTAATTACAGTCTACATTATAATTGGAGTTTTAGCATAGCTGGAGAATCCTCATGATTACTAAGAATTTATCATCCTTAGTTTGAATCTTGCTGATTGTAGGAGAAGCTTATTCAATTTGAGTTATCTTTTCATTGAGTAACTAACATACAATACAATGATACAATCTGAGACTGAGTGTATCTTTTCATTGGTTCTACTTTTTCACCTCTATTTTCTAAAATTTATTTCATGTTATCCAGTTGAGTTCATTTTCAGAATCATTTATAACGAGCAAACAATCATACAAAGCCTGCAAATACCAGCATAGGAATTTTATCGAGGAAGGGAAAGTTTACTATTCACCATAAATGGTGCACATACAGCACTTCCACAAGATATTAATTTATCCACAAAACTACTCAAATATAATTATGGGCGTGTCGAGGCATTTAGCATTGATAATGTGAAAATCCACCAACAAATTTTTAGCTCGTTCAGTTGGCCGCATCAGAGGCTAGTGGGCTATGAATTTCGTCATGCATAAACACCTAATGTGCTACTTAATCATAAAAACGAACATCGTACAAACAATCGGATGCCTTAAACCATATATATATATATAATGAGGTAATGGAACCGTACCAGAGAAAGAATCATTGGGATCATCAGTAGTATCGCAGAAGGGTTTAGGCGGCTGATTGAGAGACGCGGCAATGAAATTGCAGGCAACCGCCACCACCGCGGCGATCGAAACGACAGCGATTAAGCGGTAAAAGTCGTCCTTCGTCGACGGCAGAGAATTCAAGGATGGCTCGGCCGGAAACAGAGTGTGGTAGGAGGAGGGTTTGGGCCTTTTTTTCTTCTTCGTGTTAGATTCGGGAGCCATTCGAAGAATGGATAAATTCCCTCGTAAGGCGCCAAATTGAGCTGCTAACTTAATATTGGTAAGGAATTTGATAATCTTTGCTGTTTGATCCTAATTTTTGCGTTAATGATGTTTGTTTGTTTGTTTATTTATTTTTTTTTTCTTTTTTCAGGATTAATTGTTATTGAATTTCAACCATCAACTTCTTTTTATTTTTTGAGGGGCAACTTTCAACTTCTATTACAAATTAGTATTACGTCCATGCGATACACGGAAAATATCTTTCGCAAGGAGGGGGATTTACAAGATTTCCAAATGAATATGTAGAGATGAGATTTCTAAATTGGTTGCGGCAATTGAGGTACTAACTACAAATCATACAAAAATTAATTTTCATTATGATATCCATAAATATATTTAATTTGTTTTCATTAGTTAATGTAACCATCTAATATGTACACATGTACATGCAGTATTATTAATAACAAAAAAAAAGTGCTATTATTGTAAAATACACACTATTCCTTTTGCAAAATGAAAATTACACACCCTCACCAAAACAAATGAAATATACACAAGATGACCATTATACCCCTCTGTTTAAACTATTGACAGTCCAGAATTGCTATGGACAGAAATAGCTATGTATTTCTTTATTATACGAACCATTTTGCGTACATTCTGCTGTTCCTAACTCACGCTTCTAAAATGGTATCAGAGCCTTAGGTTTATTTGGGAATTATATTTTATTTATTGCTTTAAGTATTATCCTAACGGAGGAGACATCAAGAAAAATATGGATCCGGACAATTGTCCGAGATGCGAAGGTTACAGGAATTATCTCCATGATTTGGAGGTACAGAAAACAAGAACCCAGACTGCACTAGCAATCTGGAAAAGAGAATTCCACTCTGCAGCACTGAGAGTGGATTGTGAATCTATTATCTCTTGCCACCAAGAGATGAGAAAAAGAGAAAACTTCCTCGAGGAGTTGAAGTATCTCCATCTCAGGACGGAGTACGTGATGAAAGAAAACCATCAGAACCATACTGACTGATGGACCTAGAAGAATGTCCAAGGTGTGGACATTTCCAGGAACGTCTCCAAATTTTGGAGAAAAGAAGGACAAGATACCAGAGTGTTCTGACACACTGGATGAATATGTTGAATCTCTTGATTCAACATAACCAGGAGAAAGAATTAATTGATTCCTGCCTCCAAGGAATCAAAAGAAAAGAAGATCTTCTACATAGTTGTATACTCCTTGAATGGGAGATAGAACATGCTATGAGAAGAGATCATTGGATCCATCTAGGAGTAAATTGGAATTCATATACTACTCCTCTCTGATGGAACAAAAGAAAGATAAAGGAGTATAATCTACTCTTTTGTATCAAGAGATTTCTCCAGATTCCTCCAAGATATCGGCGGATCTAAGAGAAATACAGAAGACGGTACAACATTATGGCGATAGCCTATATGGTGTACCCCGCGATCTTTACAAGATTGCTATGAAACAGGATGAAATTTATAATATCCTGAAGGAGATCCAATCACGGATCGAAAAACTGGAGCAACAACCTCGTTCCAGTCAAGGGAGAAATCCTTTTGGTAATGAACCCACTTATCCATTTCCAGTGGGAGAAACCAAAAAGGATCCCAACATGGAGGCCTTGAAAAGAATGATTCGAGAAAGAAAAAGATGAGTAATCTTGAAAGAATCAAGCTTGACGACCTCCAGGAGTTAGCAGAATCTTTTGCTAACATGACGATGGTTGATTTAAAAATGAACCAGAATGTGGTCCAAAACCTACAGCCGGTGAATCAACTTCCACCAGGAGCCATCATTGGAAATCAACAAGATTTTCAAAATGCACCCGGAGCCATTAATGCAGTCCAGGATTTTCAGACTGGAGCAAGGTATGATCATCATACCCCGAATGATGCATACATGGCAGCAAGAAGGACAAGGGCAAGAAGGCCGCATCCAAAGGTACAAGACACACCTTATGGAAAGGCAACCTTGGATCCTATCCATCCCTACGGAGTGATGCTCGACCTCGATGAAGTAAATTTCAGAGATCGAGAATCCGTAATTGACGAGTGGACGTCAGCCCTGAGAATTGCAGCAGCAACTCTCGATTTGAATAAGGAAGGTTTCGTAAGAATTCTCAAAATGAGTCTTGCGGGAATCGTCAAAATTGCATAGGAATTCTTTCCTGTGGATATCAAGAATTCATGTTTTGAGAGTGAAAACTATACAGAACATGTCCAGAATATGGCAGTACTATTTAAAAACCATTTTCTGGGAGAAGGATATTTCGAGAGATTTGATCAAGAGAAAATGAAGAAATACTTGATGGCATTGTATAATCTAAGACTGGCGGTCTTGGATCAACAATCGCTTAACAAGTTTCTACAACTCTTTGCTCTTTATCAACATCAATCAAAAGTTGATGATAGAGTAGCGCTGGAAATTTTCTTTCTAAAATTTCCAAGCCCATGGAAAGAGATGCTGATTCGGGATTATGAACCAGGTGATCCTGAGAACGTCGCAAGAAGGATGTCATATGTACATCGAAAGCTCTCAGAGTGGTGTCAACAAGCAACGGCTCTGAGGAACATGAAGAAATTGAGGAGAATTAACAAATATGCTCCTCTAAACTGTGATGACAATGATCTGCCAACGATCATTGGAGGAGAACCACCGAGGCTGAAGAAAAGCAAGAAAAATAGGTTTCAGCCCTATTATAAAGGTGGAGATCCAAAAAGAAATTCTTGGAAGCCAAGAAACAGATGGTCAAGACAGAAGGCTAGATCTTATAAATCAGGCCAAAGAAGTGGACCATCAAGGAATAGGTATCCTTTCCGAGGAGATAATAAATCCCAAGGAAGGACACCCGCCAAGAAAACTTTCAGGAGAACTCACACTAGAGTTAATGAAAGTTTCAAGGATTCAAACTGCTGGACGTGCGGTGCGAAGGGGCATATTTCCACAAATTGCCCAGACAACGAGAGAAGAGGTATCAACAAATTCGAATCCACTCCGGATATCGAAGATGCCATCTACTACCAAGAACTGATACAAGTATACCAGTTCGAAGATATACCCTCGGATGAGAGTATATATGAACAAGAAGAAGTCTTCAGCGAAGAAGATTCAGAATGGTCTGATGGAACTAGATCGGAGTCGAGCGGAGCCGGATTGTTCATCGGAGAAAGAGGACAGGACGGGATTCTCCAGTCACACAACTCTCTCTCAAAGTCTGATTGACAAAATCATGAAGAAGAGTCTGAATATACAAAAGTATCAAGGCTTTTCAGCAAACAACATAGATCAAGTTCTAAGGAACTTTAATCTAAGGAGCAGGAAACAACAGATCGTCTATGGAATTTCTAGACGAGAAATGTCGCTTCCTATAGAACTTACAGGGAATCAAGTGGAGATGCAGTTGATTCCAGCTAGTGACATCAGGGAAGATCTATCAAAGATGAAGCCTGAAGTCGCGGAAAAGATGAACTGGATCCATATTGGAGCAATCCAGTTGATGTTAAAATCGGCTCTCTTTACCGGAGTTCACACGCCGATCAATATCGCTATATGCGATAAAAGAGTTAGAAATCTGAAAGATTCCGTATTGGGAACAATTACGGGAGATCTCTGTGCAGGACAAGTAGTGGGAATCATTTATCCAAAGATTGCTTACAATCTTAATGATACCCATTTCAGCAAAGCCCTGACGCTTTATCAGGATTTTAAACGCAAGGATTTACTGGAGGAAGGAAATAGGCCCTACTCCATTACTTATCAGGTATCATATGCTCTTTCCAACTCACATCACACTGAGTTATTTCTTGGAAAGAAGTTCATTGAGATACCAGATATCTTCAACAAGGTGACAACAGCAGTTTGTCCCGATAGAGTGGAGATTGCTCGGTTAAGAAATGTAGATATTCAAATCCGAGATAGAGAAGTCATGAGGCACGATCAAAGTCTCAGGATAACTTCAGGAAGATTATCCTTCCAAGGAGACAGAATTATGTCTTTACCATATGGAAGGAGTCGAAGTCTCATTCGAGAGGCAACACACCCTCAAACATCTCAGAGTAACAAAGTTCCAGCGAATCTGAAATGTCCAGAGGGATGGAGAGAAGTGATAGTAAAATTTGACACTACAAGGTGGGAAACCAACTTTCCTTGTAATGTTCTTTACTATCTAGAGTAACCAGAGATCAATCATTACAAAGGCACCCTGGAAATTGGGGGACAAGTGATGGAGATCAAGGGTAGAGCTGGAAGAGAAGCAGTTTTGCTTTTGGGTTTGGATTTTCTCGAGGATCACAAACCTTGGAGAAATAAAGAAGAAGGAATGGAAATTACGATTAATGGGAGAAAACTATTGATCGAATGACAAGTCCATTCTCCATATACATCTCTATAGGGATGTTATATGAAAAATATAAAGCAGAATATTTTGCTGCTTATATTGATTCGAGTGCGAATTTATGCTTGCAAAACGAGGAGTCTTCCCAACAGAGGTAGAAGATGATCTACCCCGAATTGCAGGAAGAGATTTTTCAAAGAAGATTTTGCTCCTTGCTAAAGGAGTAAAAGAGACAGAAATTCTGATTGGCGGAGCCAGAGGTACACCTTGGTACAAGGTTAAAACTCCACCAATTTATTTCCATGATACAGGGTGCGGATATTACGGTAGGAAACAATTTCTTACAGATGTTCAAAAGATACATGCAGGATAATGAAAAGAGGCAATTGGTGTTTACAACCATTTGCGATCACAAAATCATTGTCCAGAGACTCAAAGGGGCTTTTAATCGCCAGATACCATTGAGTTTTCGCAGCAAGCGTGGTGATGAAGAAAAACTTCGGCACCCAAAAATGAAGGATCAAAGGAGATTCAGTGAAGCAGTGCTAAGCTGTATTAGGGATGAGGATCTCAATGATGAAGAGGTCCAGATTCTCAAAACATCTTTAATATCTCATCAAGATATTAAAGAAGAGATGCAGGTATCCCTAGAAGATGTCAAAAGAAAGATTAAAAGGAATTACAATGAGAATCCTTTGGCATGGTGGGACAGAAACAAGCTCAAAGCTACCTTGAAGGTGAAGCCAGAAAAGGAGTACGAGTTTGTTAGATACAGACCAATCCTGATGAACCTCAAAGATCAACAGGATATGAAGGAGATAATCAAGGAACACCTTGATTTAAAATTGATCGAACCAGGGAACTCGCCTTACAGTAGTCCCGAATTTCTGGTAAGGAATCATGGGGAGATCAAACGAGGTAAATCCAGACTAGTTATTAATTACAAAGGAATTAATGATATTCTGGAGTTTGATGGATATTTTATCCCTAGTAGGGAACACCTTATTAACTGCATTAGAAATGCTAAGGTATTCTCTAAGTTTGATTGCAAGTCAGGTTTCTACCAGATTCGCATGGAAGAAGGGAGTAAGAAGTTCTGAGCGCTTCTACCTCCACAAGGGCATTATGTTTGGAAAGTAATGCCAATGGGGTTAGCTAATGCGCCTCAAATATTTCAGAGAAAGATGGATAATCTGTTTAAAGATTATTTTTCTTTTATGTTCGTCTATATTGATGATATTTTAATAGCATCAAAAAATATAGAAGAACATATCAAACATCTTGAGATCTTTGCAGATGTTTGTTATAAAGAAGGATTAGTACTGTCTGAAAAGAAGGCAGTCGTGGCAACTCGGAAAATGGAATTTCTGGGTATCGAGATTGATGAAGTAGAAATTATTCTGCAGGACCATATTGTTCAGAAGGTCCGAGTACTGCGAAGATCTAAAGGAA
Source organism: Agastache rugosa (assembly GCA_031470985.1). Lineage (NCBI taxonomy): Eukaryota > Viridiplantae > Streptophyta > Magnoliopsida > Lamiales > Lamiaceae > Agastache > Agastache rugosa. The sequence goes on from CM062603.1 coordinate 259,535, forward strand.
AAGAAACAACTTCAGAGTTTCTTGGGAGTTGTTAATTTCGCGGGACCATTTATCAAAGATCTCGCAAAACATAGAAAAGTTTTCAGTACATTACTGAAAAAGGATGTTCCGTTCATCTGGATAGAAGAACATCGACAGGGTATGAAGGAGTTAAAAGAGGTTTGCAGAAATCTCCCAAAACTCTCGATACCACAGGACGAAGATGACTTGGTTCTGTACACAGATGCAAGTGATTATTGGTGGGCAGCAGTCTTAACCAAGATCACTCCTAATGAAGAAGAACCCTGTAGATACTACAGTGGTTTATTCTCAGATGATGAGGCCGTGAGATGGCACATCAACGAGAAAGAGTTCTTTGCAGTCAGAAAGGCGTTTAAAAAATGGCCTTTATTTTTACTTGCAAAGAAATTTACTTTGAAAGTTGATAACACACAAGTTAAAGCTTTCTTAAGAAACAAGATGGAATCTAAGCCTGAAAAGGCTAGATTAATTAGATGGCAAGCTGAATGCCAATATTATATTTTTGATATTGTCATTCTGAAATCTCACGAAAATATTCTTGCAGATTTCTTAACAAGAGATGGAGCAAACTGATGTGAACTCCATTCTACTAGCCCATAGACATCTCGGAAAATGCGGAAATGTTAACGGGAGAGTGGGACGAGTGCATTCTGAATGCTGAGCAAGCAGGAAGATTGCAGACTCTCGATAAGATGAAAGTCACCGAGAGAATACGAGCTTGCATACGGTCTCAGGGTCAACTCTGGGCTGCATGTCAAACACCAATCCTTCGGGTGGCCAAAGATCCTTTGGTAAAGAAGAGTTTCGAGTACGGGCTCTAAACCTGTGAGAGGATTCAAATACGCTCTTGCCCAAGTTCTAAGGTGGTGGTATCTTCGGAACCATTGCCCCAAAGAAAAGATGATATTCGGGGGTCACACTGCGAACCATCATGTCAACCCGGCACCTGCAGGGAAAAAGAGGGAGAGATTAATCTTAGACGCCAATGACTAGCGGTTCTAAGATTAATGCGATAAGATTGAAGTTTCTTCTTCGTGGCGAGTTTATCAAGCTAGCTGGGAGAAACTCAATACAAGGACTGGAATCAACCCAGAAAAAATAAGGGTTGATGTCTCGGGGAAATATCCTCGGGTGTGGATGATGCCAAATTCAGATCCACACGAAGTCAAAAGATGGTATGAATTTGGAGCACTTGCTTCAGTTTATACCACATCTCCATCATTCGCCGAAATCAAGAATCTACCTAAATGGATTCAAGAAGCGGTGTATGATACCTGGGCTAATAATCCACAGCTTAGCCGAGGTGACATTTTGGAGATGTATTTCATCAGTGCAGCCCCAGAACCAGCAGGGAAAGGAAACCATGAAGCCTTCCACTATATTAGGCTTCGAAGACCAGATGCACGCGCCCTCGAAAAGATCAAGGCGCGCAAGGAAAAAGGCGCTCTAGTCTCTACATTACCGAAAGACCTCATCTCTACCAGAAGAGCATGGGGATTATGGGTCTGTCTCACGGAGATGGACAAAGTCAAGTTCCCGTTCAAATTCTTTCAGAATTCAGTGAACGGATCATTCCTGTTAAACACGATGACAGGAAAATCGACAAGATTCGCAGAGGAAGCTTTCGAAAGAAAGAGGACCTTGCTCTGGGAAAACAAGATTGCGACGAGCAAAGAAACTCATCGCAAATACTGCAATATGGCTCATTTTGGAAACTAGTCTGAGCACGTTTGTTCGGATTGTCAGAACCAAAAGGAACCAGAGTTCGGGAAGGGGTTCATGCCCAGATAAGGAAAAGAGAAGGCTCGATCCAACGAGCATCTCGAGCAGAAGGCACTTCCAAAAGCAAGGACGCCCAGGGGCCCGGGAAAAAAGTAGATTCCCGACACAGGTTGGTGGAGTCATGTGACTCTGAGATGGAGCACCCACTAAAGAGAAAATGACAGTAGTGGGTGGAGGGAAAAGTGATTACCCACTAAAAAACAAATGGGTAAAAGCACAGGAGAAGCATTATTGAACAAAGATAATGCGAAATGATAAGTAGCACCGAAAGTTTGGCGTCCTTATTCAATAATGGACGACAGCAGTGGTCCTACGCCGAGTCAGATACAGGCTGGCCACGGAACAAAGGAATCCGAGGCAATAATGAAGGAAGGAGGTTGAGAATTGAGACCTCTATATAAACCACAAGTCTGGAGAGCAGAAGATCATCGAAAATCCATCAGAAATCTTCTACACCATCTCCTTTGCTCTCTCCAATATAAAATTGTTATAGTATAGTTCCTAGTATAGTATAGTTTATGTATTTCAATTACGCTACCATAGGTAGCTAAACAAGTCTTTCTCCTCCCTAAAGGAGATATACTTATGTTGTAATAAATTTTATATAATTCCTAAATAAAGTTCGGGCTTTTGCTCATCCCTTCCAGTGTCTAATTATTCTCTAAAATACCGACTAAATACCCTACGCTCCGAGTAGGAAACGAACGAGGGCTGTGCTGAGTGTTGCTGAAGGAGTCTGCGTCTGGAAACCATCGATTGCGATCGTGTGGTTGGACGAGGTCCCTAAAACTTCCGGCGGAAATACCCGGCAGCATTACGGTCAAAAAGGTATGAAGTTGGTATGCTTAGAATTTTTATACGGAAGTGTGATGGGCCTGATAGTGTTGCATGTTATATCTCCATAATTGGAAAAATGGGATTGGAATAAGCAGAATAAATAAAGAAATTCAGCAGAAAGGGTATAATGATTATAGTGTGTATTTTTCATTGATTTCAAAAGAAGTGTGTATTTTTCATTTTTTTGTTTTTCAAAGTGTGTAAAAGGAATTTTGTCCCAAAAAAAAAATACAATGTAAAAATGAAATAAGCCCACAACCACAAGCCCTAATCAAATTAAACATGCGGTGCATCCGCTTCTTCTATTTTTGCTTCTACTTCTCTTCTTCTTCCTCCTTATTTTGATGTTCCTTTTCAGTTAACTATCTAATTCTGTACTGTTGATATTAGTGACACGAAATATTTAAGTTGAGCCCGAAAGGCTCGCTGTGCGACTTTAGATTTTTTCGCAATGTGGTTGCGGCTTGTCATCGTCTAGGGTTTGTAGAGTTGTGTTGAGTCGCTTTTTGTAACACCTTTTTCGACATATAGTGAAATCTTCTCCTCTGCCCATGGTTTTCTCCCGTTTTGGGTTTCTACATAAATATGTGTTCTTTACTTTCTGTTCTTCATTTTCTTCTTATCTATATTTTAACAAGTGGTATCAAGAGCTTAGGTTTCGACCTAGGGCTAAGATGACAAGCATGAAGTACGAGATTCCATTGTTGGATCGCAACACCAGATTTTCGCTATGGCAGGTGAAGATGCGCGTTGTGCTCGCCCATATGGATTTGGACAGACTCTGTTAGGGTTTCACAAGATGCCCAATATGTGGACAAATGACGAGAAGAAAAGGAAGGATCGCAAAGCTCTTTCCCATATACATTTGTATCTATCGAATCAGATACTGCAGGATGTTTTGAAGGAGACCACTGTTGTTGGTCTATGGCTGAAGTTGGAACAACTTTGTATGACTAAGAGTCTTACCAGTAAGTTGTATCAAGCAACGTCTATATTCTCATCATATGGCAAAAGGTACGTCTCTAGAAGAGCATATTATAGCTTTTAAAGAAACTGTGGGTGATTTAGAAGCTTTGGATGTGAAGTATGAACGTTTTGTGATACTATCTCGTATAGTCGTGATACTCTTACTCTTGATGAGGTTTATTATGCTTTATTCTCTAAAGAAAAGGTGAAGCAGATTGTTAGTGGTTTTGATTCCTCGAAAGAGGGTTTGTTTGCTCGTGGAAGGCCACAAGAGAGGAGTTATGATGATAGAAAGAAAGGAAAATCGAAATCCTGAGATTAAATGTCACTACCGCAAACAGCCCGAACATATCAAAACTGAATGTCCGAAGTTGGAGAAGAAAAACAAGAAGAAGGTTGGCGGTAATACATCTGGGAATCAGAAACAAAAGGGGAATCGAACATGCCATAAAGGGCATGAAACAGGCGAGGCCAGTTTTGTTAATGACGATTGTAGTGATGGTGATCTCCTTATTGCTTCTGATTCTGTTCCAAGACTTTATGACCAATGGATTATGGATTCCCAATTGTATTTATTGGGAAAATTATAAAGTTTTGATTTAATACCAAAACCCAACTGTTCTCCAACCGAGTAGATGACCGCATCAACCTAAATTTTGTTTTCCAGCTCGCCTGTTTGAGCTCTAGATTTTCTAAGTTTACAGGTTCAGGAAGTGGAAGACAGCAGAAGACCCAGCTGTGTCTACAGTTGGAGTCAGCTAAGGAAGCGGAAGACAACAGACGATACAGCTGTGTTTTCAGCAGGAGTCAACTATCAGCTGAGTCTTCCAACTGAGCTAAGTTCAAGACGGAGCAGGATCAAACTGAGCGGAGTTCAAGACACAGCTGATCCAGCTGTACAGAAAAAAGGGAACTAACTCTGAAGACATCACTTCAAGTCAGTTTACCCAATCCAGCTCTGAATTCAAAAGCCAGCTCCAAAGACAGAGATCTCGGCGTCAGAGGAAGTCAACTTGCCTCGACCAATGAGGGATTGCCGAATCAGCATCATAGACTTCAGAACCTAGGATGTGACACAAATGAAGACAGGTGCAGAATCGCCCAACGGCAGATATCGAATTTAAGAAGAGTAGGTAAGATTCAAACGGCTCCTCCAACGGCTAGTCTTGAATCTCTACCTATATAAACTCGTCTTCAACCTCAGGATCAAATACGAAAAACTCTCTACAAGCTTTCATTCTTTGAAAAAATCTCAAGCCTTCAAAAGCTCTCAAGCAGTTCTACATAGTTCAAAGAACACTTTATCTTAAAGTGTTTCAAGTCCAGAAACTGCTTAGTTTTTCGTCTGATCCCTAGGCAGAATTGATTGTATATCTTACGCCTAGATCTTGAACGAGTTCATCTAACTCTAAAGTTCTTAATTGTAAGAACTCATTCATAGTTGGAACCCCAAACCAAACCCCTCTTTACCCAGAAAGGTTAGGTCAAGGTTACGCTTGCTTGAAGCGCGAAATTCAAGTGGTTGTTAGGTTTTTCAGTACCCGTAAACTGAAAGGTTAGGCTTGACAGTGCCCGCAAACTGTTGGAACATAGCTCGGGTTAGAGTTATGAAATTGCTTGGTACTTGGAAACCAAGTGGTAGTGAATTACCAGTGAACCTGGTCGTGGATGTAGGAGGTGTTACTCCGAACCACGTAAAAATCTCGTGTTCTTTACTGTCTCTTTATCTTCAGTTTTAATACTAACTTTATCATCTCATTGCATATTGTATTAAAACTGCATACACAACTGCTCTCATAAGACAGCTGTGTCTTTCTGAAAGTTGCACAACTTGACTAAGCCGAAAACGTAAAGATAATCTTTTCAAGCTGAGTTTTTCTAACCAACCGAGCTAAGTTTTCAAACCACCACATTCCGCACCGCCAGCTGAGTTATTTACCCAGCTGATTCTCCTCAGCTGGAATCATAACTGAGCTCACCAACTGTTTTTAAACATGAAAAAGTTTTCAGAAATTTATCTTTGGTGTATTCACCCCCCCTCTACACCAAAGACCCAGCTCAGGGACCATCAATTGGTATCAGAGCAGTGGTTCAAATGACCGCTGGTTCTGAATCAAGCGATTTGTCTTGATAATCAGTCAGTGGTCAACTGAACAGATCCTCTTTGTTGAAAAACTCATTATATTACATACTGTGCATATCTCCATGGATTCTTATCTTAACAGGAATATTCCACGATTATGCAATCTGAAAGTTCAGATTGAAGTGCTTTCTCTGTGCGCATCATGACATGATGTGGGACGTCATCTCAGATGGACCCATCATCATCTACAAACAAGGAAACGAGCTTGTTCCAGCTCAAGATGGTGGACAGCCAACATATCAGCTCATTCCCAAGCTAAAGAGTTAGCATACATCAGAAGAAAGGAAGCAAGCTGGATTAGACAGCTTTGCGAGGAACACCATCTCATCAACCGTCTCCAACGCCTACCTCAGCAAAATCATCAACTGCGAAACCGCAAAGGAGATGTGGGAAACCCTAGCCAAGCTATGCGAAGGGTCTGAGGAGATTAAAGAAAATAAATTCACGATCACCTGCCAGAAGTTTGATAACTTCAAGCAGCTTGTAAACGAGTCCATCGAAGGGATGGAACTCAGATTCTCCAATGTCGTGGTAGAAATAGAAACCATCAGAACTGGGAAATACACCCAGCGAGAAAAGAATCTAAAAGTCCTTTCAGCGCTCACAGCTGAATGGAACACATATAAGGTGGTACATCAAAGTCGAAGTGACTTGGGTTATCTTTCAACTGAAAGATTATTCTCCCTGCTCAAAGCCAACGAATACAACTTGAAGATTACCATGAAAGAATCTTCAAGCAATCAGAATGATGGAGAGCTGACACCTGTGCCAAAGGAGATTGCGTTCAGAGCTAACTCTGAAAAATCCTCATACATGCAGTCAGCCGAGTCTTCAAAGAAGGACAAGAGCAAGGAAGAGCTACTTGAAGAAATAGCCATGCTGGTCAAAAACTACAACAGACTCAACACCAGCAAGGGCAAGTACAAGAAGTTCGCAAGAACTTACAGAGACAAGTACGCAGCAGCTGATGAGAAGTCAGCTGACAAACGAACAGAAGAAGGCTGTTTCAACTGCAAGGAACCAAGACACTACCGGCTAGACTGTCCGAAGCTATCCAAGAAAGATAAAGACCAACTGAAAGCTAAGACAGCTGACAGAAGGAGAGCCTACATCGCAGACGAGGAGTCAGAATGCAACAAAATGGATGATAACATGCTATTTTCAAACTCAGAAGGAGAAGCATTGATGGCTCACAATGAACCTAATTGGGATACATGCTTCATGGGACAAACAGACGGCATCGATGAAGATGAGGTAATGTCTAGAACTCAAAATCTATCTAACCTCTCACCATCACACGAACACTCTACACAGGTTTCAGAATCAGGGCTACCTGATTGGAGTCTAGTAGAGAAGGTTATGAACGATTTCAAGGAGCTTCAAGAAATCCTTGACGTCATAATGTGTGAGAATGCCGAGCTGAAAGTGGAACTTGAAAGGAAAAAGGTATCAGAAGCAGCTGATACAACACAGCTCCAAAAGGAAGTCGTTTCACTAAAAGACAAAATAGTGAAACAAGATCAGCTGATGAAGGACTTCTACTATGAAAAGAAACAGCTGATGGAAGAATTGGAAAAGGCCACAGCTGAATCAGAAAAGAAGTCAGCTGAGATTATAGAGCTGAAAAGTTCTAAAGAGATACTGTCTAAGAAGATGGTAGCTCTCATCAAAGCCACATCAACAATGGACGAAATCATAAGTGCACAACGTCCAGCAGCACTCAAAGCAGGACTAGGATACAATGAATCAAAGGATGCCACAAACATTGCCTCCACGAGTGGAACAAAGGTAATGTTTGTACGAGCAAAAGAACATCCAATTCCAGCAACTCAGCAACAACCGTTGAAGACACAGCAGGCATCAAGAGGACCAGCTGTGAGATATCCTCAAGCTACATCGAGGACACAGCAGGCATCAAAAAGGTCAGCTGTGAGACAACCTCAAGCTCAAATCAGACAACAACGTGCTCAACCTCAACAAAAACAACAGGCTGGACATTACAGATACCAGCAACAGCAACAGCACGTCGAAAGATATCAACCGAGATATCAGAGGAGATACCCAGCTGGATATCACTCATATGATCATCAGCTGGAGAACCAATTCCAGCCAAGGTATCACAAGAGACAGCAGAGACAAAGGAACGTCTCAGCTGGATACCGGAAAAGACCAAGACATCAAGCCGGGAAGATACTGAGATCAAGACCCCACCAGCAACAACCGAAGAACACAATGAATGTATATATCGACTCAGCTGGAAGGATTATCAGATCAAATGACCCAATTCGAGTCATCAAGCAGATCTGAGTCGTTAAAGGATCTCTGCCTAACCTACAAGGACCCAATTAAAACTGGGTACCTAAATTTTGATATTTTGTATAGGTTGCAAGGGATCAACGCGTCATTGAGGAGTCGATGAGAATGCTTTGGTACTTGGACAGTGGATGCTCCAAGCACATGACGCACTTAAAGCATCTACTCTAGGAGTTTATCGAGCGTCCAGGCCCCCAAGTAACATTTGGTGACAACTCCAAAGGCCTAACCAAAGGTTATGGTACATTTAAAACTAAAAATGTTATAATCCCAAATGTTTCTTACGTACAACTGCAACATAACTTGCTCTTCATTAGCCAATTATGCGACAACGGTTTTTCTGTCAAGTTTGATGCATAGGGATGCACAGTGAAGCACATGAAAACCAAGCAGATACTACTAAGAGGGAAAAGAGAAGGAAACATGTATTTCGCTGACTGGAACAGCAGCCCTTCGGAGACTTGTCTTGTATCGAAAAATAGCAATGAAGTCAGCTGGCTGTGGCACAGACGGCTGAATCATCTCAACTTCAAGACAATCAACAAACTGGCTAGGAACCAGCTCGCTAATGGAATTCCAGATCAAGTATATGACAAAAGTCATATGTGCAGCGCGTGTCAACAAGGAAAACAAACAAGAATTTCATTCTCTCTCAAGCCAGTTCAGTCAACTGATCGAGTACTTCAACTCCTTCACATGGATCTTTTTAGTCCAGTTACTCCAGCAAGCTTCAATGGCAGAAAATATACTCTGGTCGTAGTAGACGACTTCTCAAATTCACATGGGTGTCATTCCTGTACCAGAAGAGCCAAACAAGGACTAAGCTGCTAATCCTACTGGAAAGATTGTCAACTCAGAAGGAGTGCAAGATAATATCAATCAGATCAGATCAAGGAACGGAGTTTCTGAATGAAACTATTTATGAATACTGCAAGAAGAACGGAGTTCAACATCAAACCTCAGCAGCACGCACACCTCAGCAGAATGGTGTAGCAGAGAGAAGAAACCGAACACTAAAAGAAGCAGCTACCTCAATGCTAGCCAGCTCTGCCATTCCAAAGAAGTTCTGGGCCGAAGCAATCAACACAGCTTGCTTCACTCAGAATCGCTCCATACTCATATCAAGGCAAGGAAAGACGCCGTATGAGCTATGGAACAACAAAACACCATACATTGGATATTTCAAGGTCTTCGGATCCAAGTGTCATATCCTAAACAATGGAAAAACACAGCTCAAGACGTTCCATGCAAAGACTGACTGAGGAGTATTCCTTGGTTACTCAGCTGTGAGTAAAGCATACAGAGTCTTCAACAGAAGAACTCAAACAGTCGAAGTAACTCCACATGTTACTTTTGACGAATCATCATTCGAATATAGAGAATCTATCAAACGAAGAAATGAAGGAGAATCTTCAAGGCAGATTCAGACAAGAGCTCAAGAAAATCGTATCAGGAGTCTGGCCGAACCATTAATTTAGGATGATGAGCCAGAGGAGAAACTTCAAATCAATCAGGAAACTCCACCAGCTGGAAACCAAGAGGAACCTCCAATGCCAAATCAAAGGGGAATATCATCAGCTGGAAATCCAGACACAGCTGAATCCCCAGCTCCATCTCCAGCAGAGCCTCTACAGAAGTCACCTCAACACTCAATCCAAAGAGAGTGTCTTTCTCAAGACTTAACTCCAGAGCAACTCCAAGCCAGACGAAATCTTGCCACTTCTAGCATCAATCAGCTGGAAGAAGATATTCGTAAAAGAAGAAGATGGATTGAAAATCATCCATCATCAGCAATTATTGGAGAACCATCTGACCAAGTCAAAACCAGAAGCTCAGCTGCTCAAGCTTCATCGGATCTTCAAGAAGCAGCTGACTCAGCTCAACTCTTAGTAGAGCTAGAACTAACGGTCTACGATGAAGATACAACTCTAATGGCGTGTTATGTAGCTCAAGTTCCTGAGCCTCAATCAATTCTCGAAGCTTTAAAGAGCGTGCCCTGGACTAACGCCATGCAGGAAGAGCTTAATGAATTCCTCAGAAATTGTGTCTGAGAATTGGTCGAAAGACCTGAAGGAGTCAAAATCATAGGACTCAAATGGATCTTCAAGAACAAATTGGATACCCTTGGAGTCATCATCAGAAACAAAGCTCGACTAGTTGCCAAGGGATACACAGCAGGAAGGAATTGACTTCGAAGAATATTTTGCTCCAGTAGCGCGATTGGAAGCAATCAGACTCTTTCTCGCTTATGCAGCACATCACAAATTCAAGGTCTATCAAATGAATGTGAAGTGTGCATTCTTAAATGGAGAAATCAAAGAAGATGTCTATGTTGAACAACCTCCAGGATTTGAAGTAGAAGGAAATAAAGTCTACAAGCTAAAGAAGGCGCTCTATGGATTGAAGCAAGCACCTCGAGCTTGGTATGATACTCTATCAAACTTCCTTGTATCCAAAGGATTCAAGAAGGGATCAGTAGACAGAACACTCTTCACCATCAAGTCAGGAGAAGACATCCTGGTTGTTCAAATCTATGTAGACGACATCATCTTCGGATCAAGATCAACATTTTTATGCCAAAGATTTGGAGAAATGATGTCAGAACAGTTCCAAATGTCTATGATGGGAGAAATGAGCTTCTTCCTAGGACTTCAAGTCAAACAATCAGCAGAAGGGATTTTTATAAATCAATCCAAGTACGTGAAAGACTTGATCGCCAAGTATGGAGTTCAATCCAGCAGAACTGTAAAGATTCCGATGAACACCAACTGGAAGATTGAACCTGGAACTGAAGGAAAGTCAGTTGATTCCAGCAAATACAGAGGGATAATAGGTTCCCTGCTGTATCTAACAGCGAGCCGTCTAGACATCTCTTTCGCAGTCGGAGTGTGTGCCAGATTTTAAGTTGATCCAAAGGAAGCACACATGCATGCAGCCAAGAACATTCTCAAATATCTCAAAGGAACTCAGAATGTTGGGTTGTGGTACCCAGCTGAAGACAATCTACCGATCGGATATTCAGACTCGGACTTCGCTGGAGATCGGTTGGACAGAAAATCAACTTCAGGAACTTGTCAGTTCCTAGGAAGCAAGTTGATTTCATGGTTTTCAAAGAAACAAACGTGCGTCGCAACTTCTACGACAGAAGTAGAATACATGGCAGCTGGAAGTTGCTGCTCACAAATTCTCTGGCTGAAACATCAGCTGGATGACTACGAAGTGGAAACTGGACAAGTTCCGATTTTCTGTGATAGCTCAAGTGCGATTGCTATATCAGAGAATCCAGTACACCACACAAGATGCAAACATGTGGATGTACGCCATCACTTCATCAGAGATCACGTGGAAAATAAGGACGTAATTGTTGAGAAAATTCACACAGACATACAGCGGGCTGATATGCTCACAAAGCCGCTAATAGAAACAAGATTTAAAATGCTGTGCGGATTACTTGGATTACTCAACCCAGATGATGCTTCACCCAGCTGAATGGAAGGCACTCCAAACTCGAATGGAAGGTGACCTACCGAACGAAAGCAGTCAGCTGGAATTCAGAACAGACATCATTGGTATCAGCTGAGAAAGAATCAAGCTCAGCCAGACGCCTAAGTTGAAGGATTATTCAGCTGAAGGGGAACCAGCTGGAAAAACAAAGACTCATCACAACCATTCACAACCGAGGTATCAGTTGACTACAAAGATCAGCTAAGAGGTTTGCATCATCATTATCTACACCTACTCATTCTGTTTTCAGTCAAATCATATCTTGTCATATCTAATCAAATCTTAATTAAAAGTCTGCAAAGAACTGAAACATGGGAGTTTCGAGGCAAAAGTCAAAACGCCTCAACCGTCCTCTCACGCGCATTAACTCGCATTTTCTAATAAAGAAACTGACATGACTCGAGAATGACTCCCAGTCGTAGATCTTCTTATCAATCTACAAATCTTGATCATCCATTCATCAAGAAAAGTGATATAAATATGATAGAAGAGATACGCAAAATTTTGCCTAAAACCCTAAAAAGTCTTTCGGCACTCTTTCTTCTTCCATCAATTGGTATTATTTGTTCCACTAACAAAAGTTGCAGAAGAAGAACATGGAATCTAGAAAGATATCTCCAGAAGCCGATCAAACATAAAGAATCTGTCAACACTTCAAGATGAGAGTTGCTTAACTCTCAGGAACCACAAGAAGACGGAGTTCCAGGAGAAGATGAATCTCATCAACAGATCCGGTCTAACGCAGTGGGTGATTGCAAAGCTCAAGAACATTCAACAGGAAGTTGCAGAAATCTTCCTGGGAATGTCAAAGGAAAAAGACCTCCTCCGCCCCACTGTTTCTCTTAAAATAAAAGAGAGAAGGGGACATACAACTCCCTGGGATGCGAAAATCAACGTCAACAGAACTGGACGAGATGTTGATAAAGCCGGAGTCTTTAAGAGCAGACATGTCAAAGCTCTTGCTCCGCCACAGGAGGCACGAAAAAAGATGCAGGAGACAAAGCAATATGCATCTACTTCCTTCCCAGCTGGGAATCGGAAACAACTTGAGGAGACAAAACAAGCTGATGCACCGTCTTTAACGAGAAGACTCAAGTTAAAGGTGCTTAGTCAGTCAGCCAGCCGAGAAGTCAGCTGACATTAAGAGAGAATTCGTAACTACTCTCCGAGGAGCAGAAGGCCCACAAGCGGTGGTTTCTTACGGTGGAGAAGAAGTTCATGTGCCAGCGTGAACATCATCATCATCAATGCCACAACGACGTATTCCAGCTGATCAACTTAGCTTAAACCCCACAGCAGATGGAATACTTCAACTGTCTTCTCCTCAATTTCCTTCAGCTCAACAGGGACACCAGCTTCGAGATCTACTTATGGAAGTTGGAGCTCAAGCCCCTGCACCAAGCTCAAATGGAAAACATCATCCAGCCGATGATCACTTGCAGCTGGACGATGCTAACATGAGCTGAACCCCATAGCCACCACCTGCAAGTGGAAGGGGAATACTCAAGTCCCTCAAGTGCTGAATCAGACTTTCTCATTCAATCTAATGAAGTCTGAAGAAGCAAAATTGCAAGGAATGAAGTTGTGCCCTATTCAGAAGATGTCATCTCCAGTGCCAACTCATACCTCCAAGCACTCAGCTGGACCGCCCCAGCTGAAACAGGCCAAAGAAGCTGTCTGCAATCACAGCTGAGGCTAATGCTATTGAAGAAGAGCCAGCTAATGCAACAGCTGAGCCACCAAGACTCCAGACCTCGCTGCCCAAAGCTGACAATCGCAGCACAGCCAAACAAAACATCGCAACAGCTGATAGTACATCGAAGATCGCTGACGTAATTCAGGAAATTGCACAGCTCAATAAGACGATGATGTATCTCTCCCACCTTGATTGATCATGCCAAAAAGGGGGAAGAGAATGAAACAAAGAAGAGGCAAACTACTGAGCAAGAGAAACCAACTGAATCAGCTGGAAGAGAGACAAGTCAAAAGAAATAAGCAGCGGATGCAGAAGAGAAGACCCAGCCAACTGGGATTGAAGACTGAAGAATTGAAGAATTTTTTTTCTTTATTTCTTTTTCCTGTTTTTTGATGTAATTTCTTACATTAATAAAACACAACTTTCTCTGCTTAATAAGTTGTTTCAGTTAGGTTTTGGTATCATCAAAAAGGGGAAAATTGTTGGGAAAATTATAAAGTTTTGATTTAATAACAAAACCCAACTGTTCTCCAACCGAGTAGATGACCTCATCAACCTAAATTATATTTTCCAGCTCGCCTGTTTGAGCTCTAGATTTTCTAAGTTTACAGGTTCAGGATGCGGAAGACAGCAGAAGACCCAGCTGTGTCTACAGCTGGAGTCAGCTAAGGAAGCGGAAGACACCAGACGATCCAGCTGTGTTTTCAGCAGGAGTCAACTATCAGCTGAGTCTTCCAGCTGAGCTAAGTTCAAGACGGAGCAGGATCAAACTGAGCGGAGTTCAAGACACAGCTGATCCAGCTGTACAGAAAAAAGGGAACTAACTCTGAAGACATCACTTCAAGTCAGTTTACCCAATCCAGCTCTGAATTCAAAAGCCAGCTCCAAAGACAGAGATCCCGGCGTCAGAGGAAGTCAACTTGCCTCGACCAATGAGGAATTGCCGAATCAGCATCCTAGACTTCAAAACCTAGGATGTGACACAAATGAAGACAGGTGCAGAATCGCCCAACGGCAGATATCGAATTTAAGAAGAGTAAGTAAGATTCAAACGGCTCCTCCAACGGCTAGTCTTGAATCTCTACCTATATAAACTCGTCTTCAACCTCAGGATCAAATAAGAAAAACTCTCTACAAGCTTTCATTCTCTGAAAAAATCTCAAGCCTTCAAAAGCTCTCAAGCAGTTCTACATAGTTCAAAGAACACTTTATCTTAAAGTGTTTCTAGTCCAGAAACTGCTTAGTTTTTCGTCTGATCCCTAGGCAGAATTTATTGTATATCTTACGCCTAGATCTTGAACGAGTTCATCTAACTCTAAAGTTCTTAATTGTAAGAACTCGTTCATAGTTGGAACCCCAAACCAAACCCCTCTTTACCCAGAAAGGTTAGGTCAAGGTTACGCTTGCTTGAAGCGCGAAATTCAAGTGGTTGTTAGGTTTTTCGCATTCGTAAACCGAAAGGTTAGGCTTGATAAAGGCCCGCAACTGTTGGAACACAGCTCGGGTTAGAGTTGTGAAGTTGCTTGGTACTTGGAAACCAAGTGGTAGTAAATTACCAGTGAACCTGGTCGTGGATGTAGGAGGTGTTACTTCGAACCACGTAAAAATCTCGTGTTCTTTACTGTCTCTTTATCTTCAGTTTTAATACTAACTTTATCATCTCATTGCATATTTTATTAAAACTGCATACACAGCTGCTCACATAAGACAGTTGTGTCTTTCTGAAAGTTGCACAACTTGACTAAGCCGAAAACGTAAAGATAATCTTTTCAAGCTGAGTTTTTCTAACCAACCGAGCTAAGTTTTCAAACCACCACATTCCGCACCGCCAGCTGAGTTATATGCCCAGCTGACTCTCCTCAGATGGAATCATAACTGAGCTCACCAACTGTTTTAAATTTCAAAAAAATTTCAGAAATTTATCTTTGGTGTATTCACCCCCCCTCTACACCAAAGACCCAGCTCAGGGACCATCAGTATTTTTACACCAGTACATTCGATTTGCTCGTGGCATAAAATATTTTTTCAAATCTTTAAGATTAAATTTATCACGTCTTTGATGCTGTAATTTCTGTATATGTGTAGCATGTATGATTAAAAACAAAATATTGAATAAAAGGTAAGCATCCATTCAAGATATGATGTTCTATGATTTGTAAAAGCCTGAGCATATGAAAATTAAATCACATATTAAGATTAAAACAATAGTTCTGCATACCGTTATCTTTTCAAACTTCTTGAATTGCAAATATTTGTTTCATTTGTATAGTGGTATACTAACTGTATACTTTATTTTTTTGTTTCCGGATGCTGCGACGATGAACATTGCACCAAGCCAAGTGTCAGAATACAGAAAATAATATAGTTAGACATCAAGTGCAATGCGAAATGGAAAAAATAACATGGATGCCAATTGCACAAATCTGCAAAGAGCACTCCAATAGGAGAAGTTGAAGATGCTGCAGATTTTATATATTTGGAAATAAGATTGAAGAGTTCGGATTTGTGTTTACGTGAGATGTATAGCATTGCCGCTTGAAATTCCAACTCAAAAGTAAGGCTTAGCTTTGTGTAAAAGTAAAATTTGGAGTACAAAAATAATATTATATTTATTGATAAATGTGTTGGACTTCCTAGATTAAAACTTGCATAGGAAGCTTAAAAGACTACTTTGCCTATGTTGATGGCACTTAGATTAAAAAAAGGATTAATTGCCGGAAAAATCCCGACTTTTGGTCAAATTCTTATTTTTCCCCTCACTTTCTAATTTTGAGATGAAATTCTCACCTTTCAATGTTTCTGATTTCTCCCCCGGCGAACATTTCCGGTCAAAATATATTACAAGCGCTACGCTTGAAATGGACGTTGTGCCCAATATATTTTCCTTTTCAGGCATGCTATCGATCAAAATAATGTTGATCTGTTAATTTTAATTGATCGGAAATGTTCACCAGGAGAAAAATCAGAAACATTAAAAGGTGAGGAATTTCTTCGCAAAATTAAAAAGTGAGGGAAAAAACCAGAATTTGACCAAAAGTCGGGATTTTTCCGACAATTAACCCTTAAAAAATAATAATAAATGTACATGACAAATGGGCGGGAAAATTTTAGTGCTCTTGGTTTTGCTTTTATATATATATATATATATATATATATATTAGATTTAACTTTTAATACGTTATAGAATTGTCTTACTTTTATTCCTTCAATGATCATAGAGGTCTCGACTTCAATCTTAGACTTTCCTTTTTCAAGTAAAAAAAAAAATAGAATTGTCTTAACTTTTGGAATTGTAATAACTTCATCATCTCTAATTTTATGTACGAGTTTTTCAATCGCTTCTATGGTACTAGAAGAACTGTTAGCATGGTGGAACTCACAAGTTCCCCGTCAGTTTAAAGAAGAGCCAGTGATTGACTACATCAATAGATGGATGAACCTTTGTCTTAACTGCAAAGACCGATTGTCAGAATCATCCGCTATTGAAATGTACATTCAGGGATGCATTGGGGCCTGCAATACATTCTACGAGGGATTCAACCAAGGACATTTGAAGAACTGGCCACAAGAGCACATGATATGGAGTTGAGCATGGCAGCAAGTGGAATTGGAGGACCGTCAATCCAAGAACCTCGTCGGGTTAAGGAAAAGCAAGAGTTCAAGAAAGGAGTAAACTCTTTTGACAAAACCCCAAAGAAAGAGTCAATGACAATCAAATCAACTCCTGTCAAGTTCTCAAGAAAAGGATGCAAACAAAGAGGATAAGCAGAATGTCCCTCAAGACATGAGACAAAGAAGGTTGACCCTAAAAGAGATGCAACAAAAGCAATATCCCTTCTTAGACTCTGATGTCTCTGGAATATTCGATGACTTGGTCAAAGAAGGACTTATTGAATTGCCATAAATGAAGAGACCAAATGAAGCAGGGCAAACTGATGATCCAAAATACTGCAAGTACCATCGACTAGTGGGGCATCCTATACATTATGCAACTTGCTCGACAAGGGAAAATATCACTTGAAGAAACAATGTTGTTGCAAATAATGTCAGTACTGAGAACATAGAAGAATTTACTGAAGCCTTATGTTGTATGGTAAACCAAGCAGAAAGTCAGCTCAAGCTAAATGTGGCCAACGATGACGATGTCCTAATGGTGGCCTTTTTCGATGAAGATTTGCAGCTCAGATCCGAACCTCATAATAGACCTTTGTTTGTAAGTTGTTATACTAATGAACAAATTAAGAGTGAATAGAGTACTCATTGATGGAGGATCTGTAGTTAACATTTTACCACTAAGGACTCTGAAAGAGTTGGAAATTCAAGTTGGTGAGCTCACAAGCAATCGGTTGATGATCCAAGGATTTAATCATGAAAGACAAAGAGGTCCTTGTACAATAAGGTTGAACTTACTAATGGATGATATGAGTTCAACTGCATTATTTCAAGTAATTGATGCCAATGCATCTTACAACATGCTCCTTGGTCGATCATGGTTGTACGAAAATGGTGTCGTTCCTTCAACATGGCATCAATGTTTCAAATATTACCGAGATGGTGTGGTGAAGAAAGTGATTGGTGATCATAAGCCCTTTACAGAAGCTGAATCACACGTTGTCGATGCAAAGTACTACATGACAATGACAAAAGCTACCAAAGAAGAGCAGGTCGAGTGTCGTAAAGAGCTTGAAAGCGGCCAAAATAATAAGAAGGAGACTTTACCCATTAAGGAGAAATCTTTAGATGGACTCACTGTGCCTTTGACAAAGATTGATACAACAAAACCAATTCATCCACCACTTGAAGGATTTGTTCGTCCAAAGCAAGGTGGTGCTATTGAACATGGTGAACTATCGAGCCCTGAAGTTGCTAAATGCTTTGGTCCAAAAGCATATGAACTTCTGGTCAAAGCCGGATATGATCGCAAAGAAAATCCTAATTTGAAGTCCAACTTGAAAGTTACAAACCAAGACGATCATGGACTTGACAATACCCAAAAAGTCTTGAAGAAAAATGGTCATATTGTCCAAAGTACCAAGACAGACCTAGGATTCGTCCCACGAAATCCTATTCGTATTGCCATCAAAAGGGCAACTACCAATCACATCTTTGAGGTGGATGTATCATCTACATAAACAAGCCTTCCCGATAAAAGAAAAGTTGAAAGAGTATCGGCCTTCACGAGACTAGGAGAAGGATGGGTCGAAAGAGTGTATGTTTTCAAGAGATTGGGCAAGGATAAAAGCATGAAGAAAAACATATCAAAAGGAAAGCCACAAATGAATCGAAAATTGAGGAGTCTAATCACATCTCGAATGAAGAGAAGTACTATACTCTCTGTGTCATGTGGAAGAGAGTTGAAAGCTAAGATGAAAATTATTATCCTTATCCAAGACTCTAAAAAGGATGAAGATGAAGAAGATAGAGAAAGTGTGGCTTCGTCTTACTACACTATCGAAAGTGTCCAAAATCCTACTCCTCACAGTAAATTGCATCGAGATATCACCCGTCTACTTAGAAGTGGCATTATTAGAGCAGGTGATGTAAAAGAGATGGTTAGAGTAAGAAAGAGAGATGGAACAATGAGGATGTGCTTAGACTTCAAAAATTCCCAACAAATGACTGAAGATATCGCCTCATCATACCATATCACTCTTTGTGAGGAAGTGAGCATTGAAGAGGAAGATGCGGACATAGCACCCCCACAATTTGAAGAAGGTGTGAAGTCCACTATTAATGAGTTGAAAGAAGCTAACTTGGGCACAATAGATGATCCACGATCCACTTACATCAGTGCTTCACTAATTGCTGAGAAAGAGCATTTATATGTTGAACTGTTGAAAGAGTTTAAAGATATATTTGCGTGGTCATACAAAGAAATGCCAGGATTGAATCCGAAGATAGTTGTTCATCACTTAGCTATTAAGAAAGGGGCACGAACTGTCAAGCAAGCTCAACGTCGCTTTCAACCTGAGTTAATTTCATTAATTGAAGCCGAAGTAAACAAGCTCATTGAAGTTGGCTTCAACAGGGAAGTGAAGTATCCAACGCACTCTGCTTCATGTTTCTGCGAAGTCGCTTCCAGCGACCGCTGGAACCCAGCGCACTCTCAAGTTGAGCGACCGCTGGCTGCTTCCTTCACGACCAAACTTGTTTCTTTCTTGTTCTGAATCCATCACTTTTCACTGTTTTCTCCTTTCAAATCTTCAAAACCTACAACCACCATAAGCCACACCACAAACAATCAAGGGTAGCCAAAACAAGAAATAAAAGACGGAAAACATGCAAACACACATGGAAATACGACTAAAAAACAACATAAAAATGACACACAAAACGACTAAACAAACCCCCCCACACTTAGCACTTTGCTTGTCCTCAAGCAAAAACAATAATTTGAGGAAAAAATCATAAGAAATCAAAATCAAAAGATCATGCAAATCAATTACTTCCACAAAGCTTCAACGCTAGAACAATCATCAATCTCAAAATTAAGCAATAATCAAATTTGGCATGTTGCCCGTCTAATGAGAATCATCAATCAGAAAACGAACCAAACAAGTCATGACAAATGCTCTCTTTAACATTCAAGTACGAAATTTATTAAATAATTTTTTTTTAATAAAGGACTTGAGGATAGAACTTAGGACAAAATTCATTAGTTGAAGCCATCAGACAAAATGTCCGAGTTTCCTAATGTGGTTTTCCATACTCATCATGCAAGATTTCAAAGAAAAAGCTACGCACGATAGGAGTAGAATCCATGTCACATCCCCTTATTTATGTCCCTTTTTTTTTTAATTAGAGGTACTCGGATCAAAATTCACAAGGTTTACCCTTAGGGGTTATCCTTAAGTCTCCTTGTGTGGTTTCCCATGCTCATAGTTTGCACTAGAGGAGCAGAGATCCTTATTACCCCTTTTTGTTTCCTTTTTTTTTACAAGAACATCAGAGAGAACAAAAGTCAAAACAAATAAGATTATCCTCGTCAATCCAATTCTCAAAAGACGGTACCCCACAACACAAATCATCACACTACTCAATTTCAAAATGACTCAAGTTCTAGAGCTAAAACCACGAGAACCAATTAATAAGCATGATCAATCAATAGAGATTACAAACGATTAACGCCTCAAATCATAAAAGTTCACTATCGAAAAGAAAGTACTAAGTGCAACAAAAACACAAAATACAAAACACAAAACGACATAATTTACAAAAGCGGCTCAAAATATAAGAACGACCCCCCCCAACACTTAAAACTAGCATTGTCCTCAAGGCTAACAAAATAACCAAACAACGGGAGTATAAAGTTGAGAAAGATACATCCCTAAATGTGCAACGGTGGTGGTGGTGGTGAGTGAGCAGCTGTCCATGCACTCCATTGGGCCTCCAATACCGACATCCGCTGCTCCTGAGTGTCGAAGCGATGATAGACCTCTTGGCGGAACTCGCCAAACTCGTGCTGGAATGCAGCCTGAGTAGAATCATAATGTTCCCGAAATGACCTCAAGTCATCTTGCAACATCTGAAAGTCATGAGAAGGCATGGTGAAATGGAGTGGATCGGTCTATGGAACTGGAGAATAAGGGGCAGTCTGGGGCTGCGCAGCTGAGGCTTCAGCTGATGTTCCTGCTCCGGCTTGACGGTTAGCAGCTATAATCTGATCATTGAGGTACTCCCTAACACAATAGCGTTGTTCATGAGAAACCAACCTCTTTCTGTCAAAGGCAATCTGAGCGCCCTTAAGCTCACTGAGGTCTATCAAATACCGACGCACCACTGTTTGACCTTGAGGCACAGGCCCCGCAGAAGGGAAAATACCAAAATAATGAGCCAAACCAGTAATTATTCCGTACAGGGAAGTATGAGAACCTTGTCGATTCTGCATTCCTTCCATTGCTCTCCAAATGAAACTGGAAGGGCAAATTCTGGTCTTTGCCGTGGCACACCGTAACAGACAAGCCTCAGTAGAATTTACTTTGTTAGCTTGCTCCTTGCCCGAGACATTGTATGCAATGAATTTGTGCACCACGCCCAATGCTGGATCTTTGATAAACCCATTCGCCGCACTGTTGGTTTTCCGATTCTCGCACCCTGTAATCTCTTGCCATGAAGTTTCAACATCAAACGACTTTGGCCTTCTCCCAATGCCAGTAATCGGAAAACCGAACACATCTTTCATGGTGTTCAAATCCATTGTAAATTCCTGCCCTTGCATCTGACAAGTAATCTCCTTTATTTCCTCCTTGACTTCGACAGTCACTTTCATGGTGCTCAAAAATTCATAACATAAGGGTTCATACCCATCCAACTCCATTTTAGCATAAGTGGACAATCTGATATTTTTCAATAATTGAAATACCCTTTTATCAATACCCCAACTCTCCAGTAAATTCCAATCTAATAACCGAGGATGTGTAATTTCAAATTGATCAAATTTCTGGAATAGGTTACCTTCAAGATCAGTATACATTGGAAATGGGGTATTGTACAGAGCTGATTTGTCTTCGGGCATTTCCTCCTCGAAATCATCCATCTCCTTGTCACTCACATGAGCTGCCAGAGCATTCTTAGTACGAGGCATAGTTGAGCAGAGGGGAAGATAACTGAACTGAGGGTAAGAACTAGAGCACACGGCTGCTGAACTTGAGCGGCGGTTGAAAGTGAGCGGCCGCTGGAATTGGAACTCCGGCTGGAATCTGGCGGAGATGAAAGAACAGGCGGCGGCCGGAGAAAGTAGCAGTGGCCGGAAATAGTAGTGACCAGAGTCAGGCGGCAGCCTGACTGAGATAGCGGCCGGAGAAAGTGGTGTTGGCCGGACAAGGCGTTGGCTGGACTTTGTTGGCCGCTGAATTCGAACATGAGTGCTAATTGGAATTTGAGAAAGATGGAGGAGGTGGCTGGTAGAGTGCAGTGGCCAGAAGTAGGTGGTGGTGAGACACGGCGGTGGCTGGTCGGAGATTGGTGGCGGCTGGGCAAGGCGGTATGATAGCGTGCGGTGAAATGGAATTTGAGCGAGAGGGGGTGTAAACGCGATTCTGAATTAGGGCACAGAAGGTTGCCCCTTTTATATGAAAAAACAGACCACCGAGCGCTAACTTCCAGCGGTCTCCGTATCGCGCTCCAAATCTCTTCTCCAGCGCTTGCTCAGTTCTAGCGCTCGTTAAGCGTGATTTTGCGAACGCGCCTCCAGCGGCCGTTCAATCCCAGCGATCGCCTCTTTGTGCTGAAGATTTTATTTCCAGCGCTCGCTCAGTTTCAGCGCTCGTTGGGCGTGATTCTGCGAAGTCGCTTCCAGCGACCACTCAATCCCAGCGATCGCCGCTCTTCGCCAAAAATCTTAACTCCAGCGATGGCTGCTTCTCAGTGCTCGTTGGGTGCTATTCTGCGAACTCCCCTCCAGCGGGCGCTCAATTCCAGCTGTCTGTGGGTTTCATGCCAACGATCCCCAACACTGCAAAAAAAACAAATTAAAAACGGGAGGAACGAAACAAAAAGAAAACAAACAAAATAGAAACAAACAAATCATGGGTTGCCTCCCATGCAGCGCTCGTTAAACGTCGCGAGCTAGACTAAGATGAATCAATTATATATGACAGCGTCGAGCATAATCGACTCGATGCCTTGTTTCCTTGATTGTCCCTCAAAATACTGCTTAACTCGGTGTCTATTGACTTGAAAAGATTCCTTCATCCATGGATTGAAAAGCTTGACCACCCCATAAGGGAAAACTTCTTCAACAACAAATGGACCACTCTATCGGGATCTCAACTTCCCTAGAAACAATCGAAGATGGGAATTGAAGACAAGCACTTTTATGCCCGGTGTGAATTCTTTCATTAGAATTCGCTTATCATGAAGCCTTTTCACTTTATGCTTGTAGATCTTTGTATTTTCATAAGCTTCATTCCTTAATTCGTCCAGCTCCGAGATTTGTAAAGCTCGTTCCTCTCCAGTACCTTGCAACTCAAAATTGACAGCTTTGATGGCCCAAAAAGCTTTATGCTCGATCTCAACCGGCAAATGACATGCTTTGCCATAGACCAAGCGGTACGGACTCATCCCCAAAACCGTCTTGTAAGCTGTTCTATACGCCCACAGAGCATCATTCAGCTTAACGGACCAATCCTTTCTTGAGACTTTTACGGTTTTCTCCATAATCCCCTTGATATGTTTATTGCTCGTCTCTGCTTGACCGGATGTCTGAGGGTGATAAGAAGTAGCCACCTTATGAGTCACACCATTCTTCTTCATTAACTTTTCGAACATTTTGTTACAGAAATGGGACCCCCATCACTGATGATTGCTCGAGGAAATCCGAACCTGCTCAAAATATTCTCCTGCACAAACTTAATAACCACTTTAGCATCACAAGTCCTTGTGGGGATAGCCTCAACCCACTTGGACACATAATCAACAACTAGCAGGATATATTCAAATCCAAAAGAGTTTGGAAAAGGTCTCATGATGTCAATACCCCAAACGTCAAAAATTTCAACAACATGATTAACATTTAAAGGCATCTCATTTCTTTTTCCAATATTCCAAACTCTTTGACATTTATCACAAGATAAACAAAATGTATGAGCATCGTTAAAAAGAGTTACCCAATACAGGCCGGATTGAAGAATATTCTGAGCTGTCTTTTGCCCTCCAAAATGACCTCCACAATGTGATGCATGACACCACATTAAAACATCTTGTTGTTCCTCCTCTGGGACACACAACACCTAATAACCTCATCTTTTCCCAGATGGAAAAGGTATGGATCATCCCAATAATAGTTCCTGCAATTCACTAGAAATCTCTTCCTCTCTTGAGAGGTTAGATCAGGACGGAGTTCACCTCAAGCGAGATAATTTACAATATCGGCAAACCAAGGAACAAAAGAAATCTCTAAAGCATGCTCAAATGGAAATGTGTCAGAAATATCATCATGCTCATGCGATGCAATTAGAGTTCCCTCATTAGGAAGATGAGACAAATGATCTGCCACAACATTTTCACTTCCTTTCCTATCCTTTATCTCAACATCAAACTCTTGAAGCAACAAAATCCATTTAATCAATCGTGGCTTAGCTTGGGTTTTAGTGAGTAAATGCCTAAGAGCTGCATGATCACTATGCACAATAACTTTAGACCCTATAATATAAGACCTATATTTATCCAATGAGAAGACAACAACTAACAACTATTTTTCAGTGGTTGTGTAATTTACTTGAGCACTATTCAAAGTTAGACTCGCATAATAAATCACACGAAGCATTTTATCAACACGCTGTCCTAAAACAGCTCCCACAACAGAGTTAGATGCATCACACATAATCTCAAACGGTAAAGACCAGTCATGAGCAATAACAACAGGAGCATAAACTAATTTCTCTTTCAAAGTGTTAAAAGCAAGTAAACACTTATCATTAAAATTAAAAGAAGCATCCTGAGCTAACAATTGGCACAAAGGTTGACTAATCTTAGAGAAGTCTTTTATAAATCTACGGTAGAAACCAGCATGACCCAAAAAACTTCGAATTCCCTTAACATTAATAGGCGGAGGTAGTTTTTCAATTACATCAATCTTAGCTTTATCAACCCTTATTCCATCCTTAGACACAACATGACCTAAGACAATCCCACTGGTCACCATAAAATGACTCTTTTCCCAGCTCAAAGTGAGATTACTTTCAATGCATCTTTCTAGAACACGGTCAAGTTTGTTCAAACAATCAGAGAAAGATGATCCAAAAACTGAAAAATCATCCATGAATACCTCAATAAAATTCTCAATCATATCCGAAAAAATTGAGAACATGCACCTTTGAAATGTACCCGGTGTATTGCAAAGCCCAAAAGGCATCCTTCGACAGGCAAATGTCCCAAATGGACATGTGAAGGTAGTCTTCTCTTGGTCCTCCGGAGCAATCGCCACCTGAAAATAACCAGAAAGACCATCTAAGAAACAATAAAAACTATGTCCAACTAATTTATCCAATATTTGATCAATGAATGGAAGGGGAAAGTGGTCTTTCGAGTGGCTGCATTAAGCTTTCTGTAGTCAATGCACATGCGCCACCCTGTAATTGTTCTTGTAGCCACTTGCTCTCCCTTGTCATTTTTAACCACTGTGATCCCTCATTTCTTTGGAACCACATGCACTGGACTGACCCATTCACTGTTGGCCACCGGATAAATTATACCTTCGGCGAGCAATTTAAGAATCTCCTTTTTCACCACTTCCATCAGTGATGGATTTAGCCTTCTTTGCCTCTCTCTCTCACCGATTTTGCGCCTTCTTCTAGCACAATCCGGTGCATGCAAGTTGAGGGACTAATTCCCTTAATGTCAGCAAAACTCCACCCAATGGCTTGCTTATTCTTCTTAAGCACAACAATCAATTGCTCATCTTCCTCCTTTGTCAGCTCGGCATAAATAATCACCGGTTTCTGCTTATCTTCCTCAAAGAAGACATACTTGAGGTGCTTTGGAAGTTGCTTGAGCTCAAATTTGATCGTTGTTTTATGCTCCTTACCTTCTACTGCCAAAATTTCCATCATACATATACTATCTTCTAACAGAAAATCCATCTCTTTTTCTTCTAGCTCTTCAAACCTGTTCTCAGAACTTCTTTCCTGCACAAAAACTTTCTTGGCCAAGGCATCAATAGCATCTATAAAAGAGCAATTATCAATCAAAGAAGAAACAGGTACAACCCTATTGCCATGCACAAAGAATGATATAGTTTTACCTAAAACAGACATTGTCAAAGTTCCACTCTTCACATCAATGAAAGTATTAGTAGTAGCCATAAATGGTCTACCTAATAGCAATGTATACCTCTTTCCCCGTCTCTTGGATATTTCCCACATCAAGGACAACAAAATCAACATGAACTATTAACCCACCAACTTTCACAAGATTATCTTCGATAATTCCTTTAGGATATCGAATAGACCTATCCGCAAGTTGTAAACACATTCTTGTGGGTTTTAAATCTCCTAACTCAAATTGCTTGAATATAGAGTAAGGCATCAAATTTATCCCAGCCCCCAAATCTAACATTCCACATGCTTCTTTACCATTACCCAAAGCAATTTTAATAGTAAAACTACCTGGATCACCGAGCTTTGGTGGTAGTGGGTGCTGCAGGATTGCACTTGTCACTTCGAACACAACAATCTTCTCGTCTTTTCCAAACATCCTCTTTGTTGACGCCAACTGTTTGAAGAAATTTACATAAGCCGGCACATTTCTAATCACATCACGAAGAGGAAGGTTGACGTTGACTTTCGACAAGAGCTTATAAAACTCTTGGAACTGTTGGTCTTGCTTCACATTCCTCAATCTACTCGGATATGGAATCGGAGGAGTATAAGGATTCTCAGCCTTGTGAAGCACATGTTCTTTCCCTTTGACTTCCTTCTGCTCAACTTTTTTCCTTCTCAAGTGGAGCACTCTTCTCTTCTTGCTGAATATCTTCCTTCTCCTTAGGTTCTTCAACCTTATTATCAATCACCTTGCCACTTCTAAGAATAGTCACAGCATGTGCCTGCTCAGGTTGACTTGGCAACTTCCCTCCTTGGTTCTTTTTCGCCAATTCACCCATAGTGTCGGTCAATTGGCCAACTTGAGTCTTAATTCACTTCACTAAAGCCTCCACCAACTCAAACCTTTGCTGACTCGACTGGATGAAAGCTTGCAAAGTATCTTGCAAAGACGGCTTTGTAGGTTGAGTATGCTGATTTTGGTACTATTGGTGTCTGGGCAAAATTGCCGGTTGCTGTGCTTGATGCGTGTACTGTGGAGCTTATCCTGCTCCTGCTTGCATAGGTTGTTGAGATTGCTGGGGTTGCTTCCAAGACAGGTTGAGATGATTTCTCCACCCAGGATTATAAGTGTGTGAGAACGGGTTATTCTGCTGTCGAGACTGAACACTCTGCATAGCAAAAACTTGTTCTTGTGGGTCGAGAAACTGCGCCTCTTCATCAAAGTTGAGCTCAACCGATCTCTGGCAAATATTAGCCCCATGTCCATATTCACCACAAATTCCACAAGTCTCGGCAGACATAATCTGCTGAGGTACCCCCTCAAATGGTCTCAATAATTCCACTTTCCTAGTTAATTCGGCAAATTGCTTAGTCACATCATAACTAAGATTTGCTTCATTCACAGACGCACGTTTTCCTCTGACACTCTTTTGTTGGGAAGTGGTGGCCATTGTCTCAAAAATGTTAGAGACATCGTCGGCTGTGTGGTTGCCAATATCCCCTCCAGCAATATTGTCAACCATATACTGAAAGGTCTGTGATAAACCATCATAGAAGAACTGGTTTAGCAATTCTACCGGCAAGTGATGATGCGGGCACTGCTGCTGTAAACTCCTGAAATGGTCCCAAGCCTCGTGAAATAATTCACCTGAGGCTTGAGCAAACGTGACTATCTGAGCCCTCAAATCCTATGTCTTCTGATTTGAGTAATATTTTGCAATAAACTTCTCATAGACTGCATCCCAATTCGCCAAAGAGTTCGGCGGAAGAGACATAAACCATGTCTTAGCCCGATCTTTCAAGGTGTATGGAAAACACCTCATCTTCAATTGATCCTCGTTCACACCTTGTAGAGGAAAGGTCTGAACCACTGCATAGAACTCCCTGATGAAGTTCAAAGCATCTTCGGCAGGCATTCCATAGAACGATGGTAACTGGTTGAAGTGAATATTTTTCAACTCATAATTCCTTGCTGCCTCACCCAAAACATTACAAGAAGTTGCTGCCCCAATCACTGAGCGAGCAAAATCCCTCATATTTCTGACATTATCCTTGAAAGATAGGAGTATACCTGTAAAAACAAAAACAAAAACAAAAAAAAAACAAGAAAAGAGGAAAAAAAAAACAGAAAAAGTCAAAGAGAGAAAGAAGACAGTGTCGCAGCCCGACTTAGTATGAAGATGACCAAGCCGGTGGGTCCCACGACATACACAATTTATGATTAACCAAAGAACAAGATAACTGTTTCAACTCTAAACACCTAGACTTGACTCGCAAGAGAACGAGGTCAATGTATGGCGTCAAGCTAACCCAAGTCATATTCTCAAGGAAGGCTAAACAGGGCAAACACTTCTAATATTACTTACACAGAAATTAAAGCAATCCTAAACATTCTAAGCCAATGATTTGAGAGATCAAAAAGTAGATAAACGAAAGAATTCAAGCAATGAATAAAGGACGAGAAATAACAAATAGAGACAAATACGAAGAAAAGATATTAGAGCTTAGATTCTTCTCTTTAATTCCTCACCAAGCTCAGTATTTGTCAATTCAATTAATCAATTCGCATAATCCACTTCAACAAAAGGTTAACATCAATAACTCTCGTTTCAATCCGTTAAACCTTTAAGACTAAATTATACGATTAAGACTAATGATTAGATATGCGTTTCCGGTCAATCTAATTATCGAAAGAATTATGATCGAGCAGTAGAGTCATCTATCGATCTCATCTACTACCTAACAATATCGAACAATGGCCAATTATTCAATATAAAGGCAAACAATTCAATCAATAAAGACTTCACACACACCACGCAAGGATCGGAATTAAATCGAATATCTAAACCCTAAATACAAAGTTAGCTATCCATAGAACAATACATCGAAGAGTTACAAGAGGAATTCATCAAGTTAACCGTAAGAAATAGATTAAACAAGCAATCTTACAATACGTGATGATAATCCACAAACGATAACCTTCGATCTTGTCTTTCGTAGCCACAAAGTGAAAAATAAGAAAAGTATGATAAAGACTGTAGAAAATCACCCAACAACAGCCACAAGTCGAGAGAGAATGAGAATGAATCTGAAACTAAACCCTAGCTGAAGTACTAAACGCACACAGCCATTACACATTTCCAGCGCTCGCTGCTTCCCGTTTCTACGAAGTCTCTTCCAGCAACCGCTGGAACCCAGCGCACTCTCAAGTTGAGCGACCGCTGGCTGCTTCCTCCACGCCCAAACTTGCTTCTTTCTTGTTCTGAATCCATCCCTTTTCACTGCTTTCTCCTTTCAAATCTTCAAAACCTACAACCACCATAAACCACACCACAAACAACCAAGGGTAGCCAAAACGAGAAATAAAAGACGGAAAACATGCAAACACACACGGAAATACGACTAAAAAACAACATAAAAATGACACACAAAATGACTAAACAATAACGACCCAGTTATCTAACAAAAATAATAATACAATAAATCATGCTTTCAAGCCAAACAAAATTAAACCAAATATCAAGCAACGACATCAATACTTAGGAATAGCAATTCAAACTTCAAGCCCAAGTTAAAATAAACGAGATTGGTCAAAAGGCAACACCATCTTGTACCAGAGTTAAAACAAACTGAAAGTAGGTTTTCAGCAACATAACATAATCAACAAAAACTGAAAACAAGTTCAGAGTGTTGCAGCGGAAAAACATGACACATCTTTAGTTATATGTATGAGGACATATAACCCTGCTCAACATAAACAGAATCTGAAGAGGTCAACAACAAAAGTCCGCCCAGCACACTCCATCCTCATCCGAGCTAAACTGCACATTTTAGAAATAACATGCAGGGCTGAGTACTTTCGCACTCAGTGGACACATGCCAAAATAATTGAAAACTGCTGCTTAGAGCTATAGATTGAAACTTGCCGTAAGACATAGCACAAGTATACATACATATTAAAACAAACCTGTGCTTGCCAAAACCTTTTTCTTTTGATATATGTGACTATAGTCAAAATACTTTTAATGTATGTACCACATCTACTATAAATTTTGAGTGCTGAGAAGTATGTCTCCTTCTCAAATACTTGTAATCGGCCAACCCAAAGGGAAGGCGCACGATTACAAAACTGTGTACACAAAATCCTACCTTGCGTAGGACCGAATTCGTCTTTCCTTGGTAGATGGTATCATACTAAAAATTTTAAACATTGGCAAGTCAATCAATTTAAAACATCACATAATCATAATCATATATTCACGTTCGACATTTCTTTAGTTTAGAAAGTCCACCTGAACTGTCGTAACTTTATCTACACCTTTATTCTTCTCGGCTTTTCCTTTACTTTAAAGTTCCGCTCGATCCTTCAATTTAAGATTTAGGTTTAAACATAAGAGCGAGAAAAATTAAACATTAAAATGAGGGATGCCGCTGCTATACTTAATATTTCCCTACTTCGACTCGGCTTCTCTAGGGTTTTTCCCTCGACACTTAAAAACTAAGCTTTTCTAATTATTTTTCTTTCTTACTTAATTTTTGAATCAATAAATAATCGATTATAACTTTAGGAAACATTCTAAAACATAAAACCACATACTTCTCATTTAACTTAATAAATAAACATATAATTCATCATTAAAGTTCATAAATAATCTATAAACATATAGTTCATCATTAAACTCATATTAATCACTCCATCAACCATTTAATCTTATCCTCAAACATATTATCATATAACATTTCCCTAACTAACAAACATCTCATTTAATCATATAAACATTTAATTAATACTTAAGCTCTTCATTTGATTATTTAAGCATATTATAATGCTTAACTTCTTTATTAACATATAATCTCAACATTATATTAATAAAAATATGTTCTTGACATATTAATTTATTAATGACGTATCATTAATACTTAATCCGTCATTAGTACGTCATTAGCAATTAATGACCATCAACATATATAATTAATAGCTAACAACATCATTAGCATTTAATTAACAATTAACATCATCATTATCATTCATTTAATTTATAATTAATTCTTACTATTCATATCTTCAACTTAAAAATATTTTCGACTAGACAAACGAGCTCCGAAAAATTTCAAATTAATTCCTTATACTGTTTGTACTAAATTTAACATAATTACATAATCACATCATTTAAACAGATAATCTATACGTATAAACTTCCGACTTCGAAAAATAGCCGAAAAATAGAAAAATCTCAAAACTTCGTATTAAAATTTCGAAAAATTCTACGATGCTTAATTTTTATCGTAGAATTCATTTCTATCGTTATTTTCTTAATTAAAAATCATATATATGGCCTTTTAATATATATATATATATATATATATATATATCGGCCCTTTCATGAAAATTAGGGTTAAATACCCAATTTCATTCTAATCACTTCCAAACATGTTTATTTAATTTATAAACCTTAAATATAACATCATTACTTAATTTAATTGAAGAAAATTGAAACCCTACTTCTTTAAGCCTTCGAAAATTATAACTTTAGGGTCTAGATTATTTATTTTTCTCCAATTTTACTCATAACATCCTTTGATAAAATTTGAAGGACTAGTTATATCAATATTTAATCAAGTTACGCTTTAAATTAGAAACCCCTAATTTAAAGTAAACTTTAATTTTTTAATTTCATTCAAATGAGGTTCTAAAATTCTAATAAATTCATCATAGGCTTATTTCACCATTCTAAATTCAAATCCATCATCAATTTCATCATAAAAATTCATTATCAAAAATTCTCAATTCATGAACCCTAAAATTTTTTAATAAAATTAAAATTAGAGCAAGGGAAAATTCAACTCATTCAAACCATATAACATCATGCTCAATAATATCATTTAAGCCTAAATTGAACATCAGTTCAAGCTTAGAACATCAAAATCAATTGTTCCTATTTTAAGCCACATTTTCAGGCATTTATGAAATAAATAGGAAATTGATTAAATTTTTCTCAATTCAATTATCCATCATGCTTATAAACATCATATAAGCTTATATAAATCATCAATTTAATTATAAAAGATCAAATTCTAAAAACATTAATTTTGGCCTAATTTTCGGCCCTTTTTAATTTAAATAATAAATTGATCAATTCTTGCTAAATTCAATCATTTATCATGCTCAAAAACATCATAGAAGCTCACTTAATTCATCAATTTGATCATAGGATCAAAGAATCAAAAACCCCTAATTAAATTCAAAATTTTCGAAAAAATGGGAATTTAGGGTTAGAGTTGATTTCTCAATGATTAAATGATAGAATTACAATCTAAGTCATGCATTTAACATTGTACTTGAAGATCAAATCCATCTATCAACACATGCATAATTTTCAAAAATTTTAGAAAATAAGGTAGATGGATTTTCATGTTCAATTTCAAGCTAAGAGCTTAATTAATAGAGTATCTTACCTTTTTAGATAATTTTGATACTATCTTCTTTGATCACTTGAGCTTGAACAAGCTTCTTCAATGGAGTTAGTGTGTGAGAGTGTGTGCTGTCGTGTGTGTGGGTGAGTGTGTGTGTGTGTGTCGAGTTTGATGAGGGAGAGAGAGAGGTGGATAAGGATGATCTAATTGGATGCTAACTTATTTAATACATTGTATGTAGATTACTTGCTAACTACTCATCCAACATATGTAATCATTATGCTGGGATAAGGTGAGTTGGCACCTTTAGTTAAATAAAATATTGTGTATTAGTGTTAGCAATTCACACATGTGTATTTATCTACTAACAATATATATATATATATATATATATATATATATATTAGCAATTAATTCACTAAATATTGTTAGATGGAAATTAATTAGGAAATAATATTTAAGCTTATAATACAAGCTTTATTTTCTAAAAATGTTAAGCTTAATAATCTTAGCTTAATCGATTAATTAAACATCTAATTAATTAAACATTAAGCATATAAATCTCATCTTAATCGATCAATTAATTCTCTAATTAATTAATCAATCATCAAATAAATAATCATAGAGGCATTAATTAAAAAGCTCTCGATCTATAAAAATTTATTAGGGTCTCTCAAACCCTAATATAAGTTTTCTTTAAAAAATTTCGGAAATAAAATCCGAAAATTAATTAAATTGTCGGAGAAAAATCATAATTTCCGGGGAAAATCAAATACTTCAAAATAACACATATTTCTCAAATAGTGCAAACATAATAGCACATAATCATAAACACTTTAGTTATCTCATTTCGGATTATCCGATACGAAAATAAATTTTAAATTATTAAAATTTGGCGAATTAGGCTGCCGAAAATTTTAATTTCCGGAACATATTTTCTTTCTATGTTCTCGCATTTTAATTATTCTAAATGATTATCTTAATTAATTACTAAGATTAGTTATGAAAAAGCGGGGTATTACAGATAGCTTCATAGCGCACGAGCCTAAACTGCATGTTACTCCTGGCCCGCATGAGTATGAACTGTGAAAGGTACCCACCAAAGAAAGTGTATGTGGTTAAACTGTTAACTTCTCCTACCAAGAGTTAAGTTAATGTGGCTAAACTTTATTATCCCACCAAAAAGTAAATTTATGTGGTTAAACTACTATGTACTCCACTTTGTCTATATAGTGGTTAAAAAAATTGTCACTCCTGGCCCGCATGAGTATAAACTGTGTACGACACCCCCCATTAAAACACAAGTTGATCTTTTGAACTACGTTTTGACTTGATCCTTTTTATATAAAAAGGTACGTAGGCAGCTTAGATATATTCTAAGTTCAGTCATGTTTTGTATTTTCTTTCAAGTTGGATTATTACGATCATATTTTGGATTGTAATTTAAATTGGATAGTTGTGGTTTAAAAGCGCAAGTATTCAAGATGAAAGATATCAAGCACAAGAAGAAGTATGAAAAAATATCAAGTGCTTTATTGCATACTAAAAAGAAGTAACAAAAAGAAAGTGTAGCAAAATGAAAGGAAAAGAAAAAAAAATATAAGAAAGTCAAGCAAAACAAAGAAACAATGTCTAAGCAAAGGGCTTTTAATCTTTCAATGATTGTTGAGCAGCCTCCAAAAGAGCCTTTGAATCCTTCAAGCTCGTCATATATCGGAGGTGCATTCTTGAGCTTGACAAATTCTTATTTGAGATCATGAACCTTGTTTTGAGTTGCTTAGTTTGCGACTTGAAGTTGTTTTAGATTTGATGAAAGTGTAGTGATCTCTTGTTTGATGGAGTCAATTTGGGCAGCTTGCTTACTTGCTTCGGCACTTGCATCGTGAAACTTTCTTTCAGCTTCTTTCAAGCGTTGGGCAGCAGATCCTCCACGGTCATGAGATGTCGATCTTGTTTTTTCGTAGTCACCAGCCTTAGCAAAAAGTATGTCCAAACTCTCTTCAAGGTGAGATACATCAAAGTCACGAGAACAGTCCTTCATGTATGACATTCCTTTGTGTATTTCGTCTTCTATAGATGATAAATTATCGATTGATGTTCTCATTATCTTGGCTTGAAGATCACCCCAACATAGCTCTAAGAATTGCCTACATCGGTCACTAAAGATAGCTTCACTGTTGAACTCAGACTTAGCCCCACTTTGTGGTGCCTGTTTAGCTGCTGCTTGCCCATTATAATGATGAGTCCCAAGTGATTGGCTTGACCCACAAGATCTATGACTGCTATGTGAATCTTCAAGACTATCGATACCAAGGGCTTTTTCCACCTAAAAATACAAAAGGAGAGAAAAACTTGTTAGAGCTAATGGTAAAAATCAATCATATGAAAAGAAGAAGTAAAAAAAAACAAAAGAAGAGAAAAGAAAGAACAAAAAACCTCAAGAGTAGGGTTGTATGCATGATCGGCGTCATCTTCGATAGAGGCTTCCTTAAGCGAGTCAACACGACTGTGTCTATGAGGATCGACATTGTGTAATACCCCACTTTTTCATAATCGGACCTAAGGTTAATTAGAAAATCGCTGAGATAATTGCGCCGTGTGAATTTAGAAAGAAATTAAGTTCCGACAATAAAAATATCTCGGCAGTCCTAATTTGCCGAAAGTAAAGAAATTAAGTAAATTAAATAATTTAAGATGTTAATCTCGTCTCGGATGATCCGAGAAAGATTATGAATGTGTTTAGGATTATGTGCTTATATGTTTGGATTTTATTTGAAAAGTGTGTGTTTAATTCGAAGATTTGATTTCTCCGGAGATCGTAGAATTTCTTTGGTAATGATATTTTAGTCCGGATTTTTTATTTCCGGAATTTTTCTCGAGAAAGCTTAAATTAGGGCTAAAGAAACCCTAATAAATTTATAGAGCTCGAGAATTTATTATTTAAAGCTGGGATGATTTTGATTAACGATTTAATGATATTTAAGTGATTAATTAGAGAATTTATTAATTAATTACTTAAATAAGATACTATTGCTAGATATTTTAAATTAAGCTTATCTAATAAACTTTGATTTAATTTTTAAATCTAATAATATCTACATGGAATATTTGATGGTACAAAGGAATCCCATGTTAGATGCTAAGTATTAATTAAATTAAATGATAAAATCTAATAAAATCTAATAAAATCTAATGATAAGATCCTTAATTTGATCTTATCCCAACATGTAATTATTGCAAATAGTAATTTTTGTATAATGCATGAATGAAGATAGTAATTATCTAACATCATTCATTCATATCTTATTACTCACTTTCTCGGCACACTCTCTCTCAAAACACACACGCATATCACACACACACACAACCTTCATTGAATATCAAGGATTCAAGCTCAAGAATTTAAAAGATCAAGCATCTATTTCATTCAAGAAGGTTAGATCTATACTTGATCAAGAGCTTAGCCAAAGTTTAGCAAGAAAAATCCATCTTTCTTCCTTCCAAAACTTTCGAATTTTTCATGAAGTAGGATGAATGTTTTGATCTTTGAATATTATGTTAGATCTGTGATCTAAATCCCATTTTTAGCATCAGTTTAAGAAGAATCCAACTTAAACCTAAATTTCTATTTTTTCGAAATTAATGAATAAAATTAGGGGTTTTTGATCCTTTGATCCTATGATCAAATTGATGATTTCTATGAGCTCATATGATGATTATAAACATGTTTGATGGTTTGATTTATTAAGATTTGAGAAATTTCAATTTAAATTAACATGATTGGAAGTGATTAGAATGAAATTTGAATTTTAATTCTTAATTTATCAAAAGTACCGAAATATATATGTACAATAAAGCCATGTAATTGATTTTTAATGAAGAAAATAATGAAAGAAATGGAATCTACGTTAAAAATTAAGTGACGTAGAATTTTTCAGAATTTTAATACAAAGTTTTGAAATTGAGAGTTTCTAGAGTTTAAATCCTGGTTTAACTCAAATTTGAACTCGATCAATGGAATCACCCTGGACCCGCCACTGGATTAACTCAATGAACTCACAATGGAATCACCTGGACCCATCAATTGGATTAACTCACTGAACTCGGTCATTGGAATCACCTGTTGGACTCACAATTGGATTAACTGTTGAACTCGATCAATTGGAATCACCTGTTGGACCGTCATTGGATTAACTCAACAACTCGGTCATTGGATTTACCTGTTGGACCCGGTCATTGGATTAACTTTTCAAATGGCTTTTCCGGCTCGGCTTTTCCAATGCTCGGTTTTCCGGCCGGCTCGGTTTTCCGGCCGGCTACTGTTTTCCATCGGTTTTCCGGCCGGCTCGATTTTAGATAACTCAGTTTTTCCAGCTAGTTTGATTTTCCAGATAAATGATTTATCCAAATTGATCTTTGATCAACTTGTTTTCAGTTATTTCTTTCGTAAACTCAAAAGTTTTAATATTAAGCTTAAATGTTATCAAAGAACTTAAGCATTTTTTATGTGCTAAAATAAATAAAGAAAGAGCTAAATGGTTAATGAGATACTTATACGAAGAAATGAAATATTCTTTATGATATGATTAATGTTGACAATAGTATAAGTTATAAGTCAATAAATATTAATGAAAAGATGAAAGGGTTAGAAGTAAAGTATATGTTTAATTATGTCTTTAGAAGTTATTTTGAGTAGTGAATGATTAAGAGCTAAGATTTAAGATAGAAAAGTTTAAGTGTTAGTGGTAGAGTGAAAACCCTAGAAAGCCAAGAAAGATCATAGTATCGAAGCAGCATCTCTCATTCCTCGATTTTTACTTTTCTCGCTCTTATGTTTAAACCTAATTTTAAATTGAAGGACCGAGCGGGACCATTAAGTGAAGGGAAATCGAGAAGTAAAGTTTAGTTCAGCAACTTCGAAACAGGTGGGCTTTCTAAACTAAAGAAATGTCGAATGTGACTATATGATTATGATTATGTGATGTTTTTAAATTGATTGACTTGCCAATGTTTTAAAGTGTTTTTGTATGTTACCATCTACCAAGGAAAGACGAATTCGGTCCTACGCAAGGTGGGATCTGTGTGCACAGTTTGTAATCGTGTGCCTTCCTTTTGGTAGGCCGATTACAGGTGTTTGAGAAGGAGGCCTACTTCTCAACACTATTAAGTGATAAAAGATTGGTACATACATGAATAGTATTTTGACTGCAGTCTCGTATAATGAAAGTAAATGTTTTGGCATGCACAGGTTCGTTTTTTTTTAAGTTTGCTTGTGTTATGCTTTATGGCAAGTATTCAATCTATAGCTCTAAGTAGCAACTTTTAAATTATTTTGGCATGTGTTCACTGAGTGCGAAAGTACTCAGCCCTGCATGTTATTTCTAAAATGTGCAGGTTAGCTCGGATGGAGATGGAGTGTGCTGGGCAGGCTTTGTTGTTGTTGATATCTCGAGTTATCATTCTAAGTTAGAGCACGGTTATATGTCTTCATACATGTAACCAAAACTTATGTTTTCCGCTGCAACACTCTCTGAAATTGTATCACTTCTGTTATTTTGTTATGTTGCTTATGTTATAGATTCTCTAAACCTTGGTTCAGTTTGTTAAACCTTAGACTTCAGTTTGTTAAATCCTTAAATTTCAGTATGCTTAATTCTGCAACGAGATGGTGTAGTTTCTTGACCATACTCGTTTATCATTGATCGTTGATCGAACTTGAATACATGAATTGTCGTTCTTGAATAATGATGTCGTTGTTCGATCTATGATTGATTCTTTTTGATTTGATAGCATGTTTTGATGATCGAAAAGTATGATTTGGTGTATTTTGGTTCTTATTTGATAACTTGGGTCGTTATCTTATCCTTTGGTTAATCATAAATTGTGTAAGTCGTGGGACCCACCGGCTTAGTCATCTTCACTCTAAGTCGGGCTGCGACAGAGTGGTATCAGAGCAGCTTGTCTGCTCTAAGTCTAAAATTTTCTTTTGAGTCTAGTCTAGACTTGAATCCCTAGACTAGTTAAGTCTTAAACAACAAAAGTCCAGCACCTCATCTCATCCGGCAAGTCAGGTACGTATTTAGAAGTTTTCTAACGTTTAAAAGTTTTAAGTTTGAATGGAATCTTGAGATGTGTTTATGTACATGTTTATATCTTTTTATTTGTGGCTTGTGTGACGAGCCTGAGGTTCTGATGAGATTGTTTTGTGATGGCATTCGTAAGCGTGATGATGGAACAATTGTGCAAGCAAGTGAGTTGTTTGTCTTTGGGAAGTAACGTGAGCTTGGTACCATCAATGGGAAGCGATATTGAGTATGTGGAAATTGTGGATCTTTGGGAGACGTATTTAGTCTCCGTGTGATTGATTTTTAAAATTTTTCTTATATAGGATGGCAGCGCCTCGTCGTGACGATGCGATGAGAGAGTTTCAACATATCAGGATGAGTTACCGTGAGACTTTAGCCGAGTTCTTGGCACGTTTCCATCGTGTCTGGATGGATATCTGCGAGACAGAGATCTCAGGTGTTCAGGGCATCATACGTCTAGTTCCTCTTCTTCCAGAGGAATGGCAGGAGTGGGCAGCTTCACTCGTTTCTCGTTTTGTGACTGAGCAGTACTGGGATCACAACCTCTACGGCGACTGTCGAGGTTTTATCGCCGAGATCAGCTCCCGATACATGTGTTACTCAGCACCGCCGCCAGGACCGTACCCTCCACCCACTCGCTACCCCGCAGGGTCGGCTGACCGAGTTTTTACCTCAGGATGACTCTATTCCGTTTATGATTCCGCATGTTGAACCCGAGTCAGTATACTTTGATCCCCAGTTGACCTATTTTGGTTTTGACCCGAGTGCTTTTGCTACTCAGCCCACTGTACCGTCGGATGGTTTTGCTTCACCCTCACCACCGACAGATACTTTAGCTCTAGTTCCAGTTCCTCCTATCTCAGAGTTGTACCCAGTACCTCCGCTGGAGGTAGCTCCTTTCTCTCCTCCCAAAGGAGATCCCTCGAGTTTTCGACTCTTTTGACCATGAGGCTCTATACCGTTCTTACCACCCCGAGCCTCGGCCGCTTAGACGAGGGCAGCTCGTCGAGGCCCCGTCGAGATGACGGTGAGCGTTGACGACAAGGACGGAGACGACCCCGCAGCCGAGGTCACCGTTGGTTGGTCCGATCTCCGCCGAATTCCGTTCGATCACCTAGGTTTTGAGCCTAGTTTTCCGCCGATGGCGTACACCGATGTAGACAAGGAGATTCCGCTCTTGCCGAATGGAGACGTGAGGGCCGAGGGCGAGGTTGTTCCGCAGAGTTCGAGTAAGGAGGACGAGTCGAGAGGAGGAGGACCCGTCAGAGGACGACGAGTAGAGAGAGTCGTTCTTGTGTTGTTGTTGCTTTATGTTTATTTGTGTATAATGTAAATATGACTAAGGATTATGATGCATAATATGGTTTAGTAGCTCGGTGACGGATAGTAGACCGTACCGTAGTTATCTTTTGCGTGATGTTAGGACATCACGGATGACGTAGGGATATCTTTTGTTGTAGATAAGATCCCATATTTTGAAAAGACCTCTAAAAGGCAATTTTCCAAGTATATATATGAAAAAGAATGGCCAAAGCGGTCATTTAAATTAAGTTGATGCTTTCATAATATGCTTAAGTATAAAGAGATAATGCCTTGAGAATATTAAAGAATAGCAAAAGTGTATCAATGAGATGAAGTTAGAAAGTAAAGAATAAGAAATTTCGGAAAATAAATTAAAGTGTAAAAGGTAAGTTGCTTTGCCAAAAGTTTAAGGTTAAATTAAGGTAATGAAGGAAGTTTAGTTAATTCTGTATTTGCTAAATAAGTAAGCTGCGAGATAAGATGATTTATTATTGCATAATTATTAGGTTAAATTGTAAAAGTGATGATGTTATGTTTTGAATGAAGTTGATTGAATGGTTGAAGAAATTTTGTAAAGTTAAGTTGTGCCGTTGTTGCGTGATTCTAAATTAAAGTTATAAAAGTGATTATGGTATAATATGATTTAAGAAATTTCTTATGAACGTATGTTTTAAAGCGAAAGAATAAATAAATTAAGAAGTGCTCAGAGAGAAATGTTCGATAAGAATAAAGTTACTTTTGTTGATTCCTTCTTTTTCTTAAATCAGAATGCCTCCTAGAAGAAGAAATAGGGTAGAAGAGGAAGAGCACCGAGAACCTACCCCACCTCCTCCGCCTGAGAGGAGAATCGAAGAACTCTTTCTTAGACAAAATCCCCCGACCTTTGACGGAAGAGGAAATCCGTCAGAAGCAGAAGAATGGATTCGCGCTCTCGAGCGAATCTTTAGGTTCCTTCGATGTGATGACCATGAGCGTCTCACATGTATGTCCTATCAGTTGAAAGAATCTGCAGACTACTGGTGGGAAGCTCGCCAGAAGACATATACTCCCGAGCAGCTCGAAAATCTTACATGGGAGCATTTCAAGGAAGCTCTTTTTGAGAAGTACGTACCAAGAAGTTACCGCAAGCAGAAAGAAAATGAGTTCGCCAATCTGAAGCAAGGAAAGAAAACGGTTGCCGAGTATGACCGTGAATTTTGTGATCTAGCTCGATTTGCCCCCGATAAAGTTGATTCCGATGAGAAGATGTCCGAGCTTTTCCGTGCCGGACTTAGGCAGGATATAAGAGTGGTCTTAGCAAGTCAGAGTGCTTTGACCTATGCCGAAGCTTTAAATCGAGCCTTGGATATGGAGTTGGCTATGCAGCCAGAGAAGCCAGTTCAAACTCCAGCACCTCCCCAATATCAGATTCAAGCCCCAGCGGCCGTCAGACCGCAATCTTCGCACCATGGCCAGCAGCAGAGGGGAAAAAGGAAATGGAATGCTGGAAGCCAACCCGAGAAGAAGACTGCAAGGGCAGAGTCAGCAGCTTTCGACTCCAGGAAAACCCAGACCACCTTTTGTTGGTCAGAGTAGCTCGTTTCAGAGGTAGCAAGGAATTTCTGCATGCTCGAAATGCGGCAAAATGCATCAGGGAATTTGCAGAGCAGGAAGTAACAGCTGCTATGCATGTGGGCAAGTTGGGCATTTCTCTTATCAGTGTCCGAACAAGCAGCAAGGGACTAATGGTGGAAGACTGCCGGCATCAACCTCGGCGGTTGAAGGCTATTGAAGGAGTCCCGCAATTGCATCCGCGCCGCCGCCAAGCGCCCCACCCTCGGCGGCGGCGGCGAGCAAGGCGGCGGCAAAGAAGCCACCGCAGAAGAGCCGCAACCGCAAAGCAGCATCGGCCGAGTTTTCGCTCTCGATCAAAAAGCATGCGTCAAGGACCAGGGCAATCTGGCAGGTATGGGTCAGTTAAATGGTGTACCTATGATAATTCTTTTTGATACTGGTGCATCGCATTCTTTCATATCAAGTACATGCGTAGATACTCTTGGCCTTAAGGTAGAGCAATCTAGCCAGAACCTAAGAGTATCGACCCCGGTAGGTAAATCTACCACAGTTACGCATGTTTGCCCTAATTTGGAATTTGAGTTTGGATCCCTTAAGATGTCAACCAACATCCTAAATCTAATTCGAATGTGGGACGTAGACATCATTTTGGGAATGGATTGGTTAACCGAGAACTTTGCCACCATTCGGTGCAAGCAAAGACAGATCTCTTTCCAGCACTGAAAAGAGCCGACCCTATTCTTCGGAATAGAGAAAAGCAATAGAATAATGCCGATTATTTCGGCAATTCAAGCAAGAAGGCTGTTGAGAAGAAAAGATGCGCAAGCATATCTGGTTTATCTCAACAAAGATGAAAATCAAGAAAAGAATATTGATGATGTAGCTGTTGTTCGAGATTTCAAGGATGTGTTTCCTGAAGTTTTGCCAGGATTACCCCCAGGCAATTGGAGTTCACCATCGACCTAGAGCCTGGTTCAGCTCCAACATCTAAAGCGCCGTATAGAATGGCCCCGAAGGAGTTACAAGAATTGAAGATTCAGTTGCAAGAATTGCTCGACCTTGGTTTTATCCGACCTAGTGTTTCCCCGTGGGGAGCACCGATCTTGTTTGTTAAGAAGAAAGACGGTAGTCTAAGAA
This sequence comes from Agastache rugosa, assembly GCA_031470985.1. Taxonomy (NCBI): domain Eukaryota; kingdom Viridiplantae; phylum Streptophyta; class Magnoliopsida; order Lamiales; family Lamiaceae; genus Agastache; species Agastache rugosa. The sequence goes on from CM062603.1 coordinate 302,051, forward strand.
TGTGTATAGACTACCGAGAGCTAAACAAGCTAACGTTGAAGAACAAGTATCCTTTGCCAAGGATAGATGATCTGTTTGATCAGCTCAGAGGAGCCAGTGTTTTCTCAAAGATTGATCTAAAATCTGGCTATCATCAGCTGAAGATTCGGCAAGAAGATATTCCGAAAACTGCATTCCGAACAAGATATGGCCACTACGAGTTTGTAGTAATGCCGTTCGGATTAACAAATGCTCCAGCAGTATTCATGGATCTCATGAATCGAGTTTTCCATGAATTTCTGGATAGATTTGTCATAGTCTTCATTGACGACATTCTTGTTTTTTCAAAGAGCGAATCGGAGCATGAAGAGCATCTCATAATTGTCCTAGAAAAGCTAAGATCCGAAAGGTTATATGCCAAATTCAGCAAGTGTGAGTTCTGGCTAAAAGAAGTGAATTTTCTCGGACATGTTGTTTCGTCCGAAGGAATTAAAGTTGACAATTCAAAGGTGCAGGCAGTTCAAGAGTGGAATTCGCCAGCATCGCCCCATGAGATTCGTAGTTTCTTGGGTCTAGCAGGTTACTATCGGAGATTCATCGAAGGATTCTCCAAGATAGCAAGGCCGATGACCCAACTTCTCAAGAAAGAATCAAAGTTTAAGTGGTCTCCCGAATGCGAAGAAGGTTTTCAAGAGCTAAAGAAGAAGTTGACCACTGCTCCAGTCTTGGCAGTACCAGAAGCAGGAAAGGACTATGTCGTGTATACGGATGCATCGAAGAATGGACTAGGTTGTGTCCTGATGCAAGATGGAAGAGTCATAGCCTATGCGTCACGACAGCTCAGACCTCATGAGGAAAATTATCCAACTCATGATTTAGAGTTAGCAGTAGTCGTGCATGCTCTGAAAATCTGGAGACATCACCTTTTTGGAGCCAAGTGCGAGATCTTCACAGATCACAAGAGCCTCAAATACTTTTTCGAGCAGAAAGAGCTAAATATGAGGCAAAGAAGATGGCTCGAGTTAGTAAAGGACTACGATTGCAAGATTTCCTATCATCCAGGAAAAGCGAACGTAGTAGCCGATACTTTAAGCAGAAAGAGCAGATCCGAGTTAGGATTTCTGCTCACTCAAGAAGAAGAGCTAATCAAGAGTCTTGGAGAGTTGAGAATAGAAGTGGTTTTACCACCACAATCTGTAGAGCAACAAATTGCAGCTCTAGAAATAACTCCAGACTTGAGAACAAGAATTTCAAATGCTCAGAGGAAGGACGAGAAATTAGAAAAGTTGCGACTCAGAATTCGTGAAGGAAAGATCGAAGAGTTTTGTGAAGCTGGAGATAATGCTCTTTTGTTCAGAGAAAGACTTTGTGTTCCAGATGAAGAAGAATTGAGAGCTGAAGTCATGAGAGAAGCTCATGAAACGCCGTACACCGCTCATCCCGGTAGCACCAAGATGTATCAAGATTTAAAGCAGAAATTCTGGTGGGAAGGAATGAAGCGAGATATAGCTTCATTTGTAGAGCGATGTTTAGCTTGTCAGCAAGTCAAAGCTTTACATCAGCGGCCTTATGGAAAGCTTCAGCCCTTAGACATCCCGGAGTGGAAATGGGATGATATCACAATGGATTTTGTAACTCAGTTACCTAAATCCAAAAGAGGAAATACAGCTATTTGGGTGATCGTGGACAGATTGACAAAATCTGCTCATTTCATACCGATTTCGATAACGTATGGATCGAACAAATTAGCTCAGCTGTATGTTCGAGAGATCGTGCGTCTGCACGGTGTGCCCAAATCGATTACGTCAGATCGAGATTCTAAGTTTACCTCCCGTTTCTGGAGAAGTCTGCAAAGTGAGCTGGGCACCAACCTAAATTTCAGCACCGCTTTTCATCCTCAGACGGATGGTCAATCTGAGAGGACGATTCAAATTCTAGAAGATATGCTCAGAACTGTTGTGTTGGATCGAGGTGACCAGTGGGAGCAAGTTTTGCCTCTCATTGAGTTTGCATACAACAACAGTTACCAGATGACAATCGGCATGGCGCCCTATGAAGCTCTTTATGGAAGAAAATGTCGTTCCCCGCTCTTTTGGGACGAAGTAGGTGAAAGAAAAGTATTAGGGCCCGATGCAGTTGAAGAGATGATTGAGATCGTTCGCCAGATCAAGCAACGGATTAAAGAAGCGCAAGATCGCCAAAAGTCTTATGCGGATACTCGAAGATCAGAACTTGAGTTCGAAGTCGGAGATAAAGTTTTCTTAAAGGTTTCGCCGTCAAGAGGAGTTCACAGATTTGGCGTGAAAGGAAAGCTAAAGCCTCGCTACATAGGACCGTACGAAGTTTTGGAGAGAATAGGTCAAGTTGCGTATAAGTTGGCCTTACCGCCAAGCTTTGGGAACTCGCATAATGTTTTTCATGTATCCCAGTTGCGCCGATACATGTTTGATCCCAAGCATGTCATTCGTCAAGAAGAAGTGGCCCAACAGCTATATTGGATCGAAAGGTCCAACAGCTAAGGAATAAATCGATCGCGTCGGTCAAGATCAAATGGAGACATCACGGGCCAGAGGAAGCGACATGGGAACTCGAAGATAAGATGAGAGATAAGTATCCCGAGTTTTTTCTTCAAGGTAAGCAAATTTCGGGACGAAATTTATTTTTAGGGGGAAAGGATGTAATACCCCGCTTTTTCATAATCGGACCTAAGGTTAATTAGAAAATCGCTGAGATAATTGCGCCGTGTGAATTTAGAAAGAAATTAAGTTCCGACAATAAAAATATCTCGGCAGTCCTAATTTGCCGAAAGTAAAGAAATTAAGTAAATTAAATAATTTAAGATGTTAATCTCGTCTCGGATGATCCGAGAAAGATTATGAATGTGTTTAGGATTATGTGCTTATATGTTTGGATTTTATTTGAAAAGTGTGTGTTTAATTCGAAGATTTGATTTCTCCGGAGATCGTAGAATTTCTTTGGTAATGATATTTTAGTCCGGATTTTTATTTCCGGAATTTTTCTCGAGAAAGCTTAAATTAGGGCTAAAGAAACCCTAATAAAATTTATAGAGCTCGAGAATTTATTATTTAAAGCTGGGATGATTTTGATTAACGATTTAATGATATTTAAGTGATTAATTAGAGAATTTATTAATTAATTACTTAAATAAGATACTATTGCTAGATATTTTAAATTAAGCTTATCTAATAAACTTTGATTTAATTTTTAAATCTAATAATATCTACATGGAATATTTGATGGTACAAAGGAATCCCATGTTAGATGCTAAGTATTAATTAAATTAAATGATAAAATCTAATAAAATCTAATAAAATCTAATGATAAGATCCTTAATTTGATCTTATCCCAACATGTAATTATTGCAAATAGTAATTTTTGTCTAATGCATGAATGAAGATAGTAATTATCTAACATCATTCATTCATATCTTATTACTCACTTTCTCGGCACACTCTCTCTCAAAACACACACGCATATCACACACACACACAACCTTCATTGAAGATCAAGGATTCAAGCTCAAGAATTTAAAAGATCAAGCATCTATTTCATTTAAGAAGGTTAGATCTATACTTGATCAAGAGCTTAGCCAAAGTTTAGCAAGAAAAATCCATCTTTCTTCCTTCCAAAACTTTCGAATTTTTCATGAAGTAGGATGAATGTTTTGATCTTTGAATATTATGTTAGATCTGTGATCTAAATCCCTTTTTTAGCATCAGTTTAAGAAGAATCCAACTTAAACCTAAATTTCTATTTTTTCGAAATTAATGAATAAAATTAGGGGTTTTTGATCCTTTGATCCTATGATCAAATTGATGATTTCTATGAGCTCATATGATGATTATAAACATGTTTGATGGTTTGATTTATTAAGATATGAGAAATTTCAATTTAAATTAACATGATTGGAAGTGATTAGAATGAAATTTGAATTTTAATTCTTAATTTATCAAAAGGACCGAAATATATATGTACAATAAAGCCATGTAATTGATTTTTAATGAAGAAAATAATGAAAGAAATGGAATCTACGTTAAAAATTAAGTGACGTAGAATTTTTCAGAATTTTAATACAAAGTTTTGAAATTGAGAGTTTCTAGAGTTTAATTCTTTGGTTTAACTCAGTGAACTTCAGTCATTGGAATCACCTAAATTGGACCCACTGGATTAACTCATTTGAACTCGCCAATTTGAATCACCCTGGACTCGATAGATTAACTCAAATTTGAACTCGGTCAATTTGGAATCACCCTAAATTTGGATTAACTCAATTAACTCGGTCGAATTTGGATTTACTCAAATTGGCCAATGGATTAACTTCAGTCCAACGATTTTTGGCCATTTTTGGCTTTGATTTCGGTTTTCCGGGGCTCGGTTTTCCGGCCAGCTCGGTTTTCGGCCATTTAGTTTTTTCCATTTAGTTTTCCGGGGCTTTTCAGTTTTACAGATAACTCAGTTTTTCCAGCTAGTTTGATTTTCCAGACAGCTTGATTTATCCAGCTGATCTTTGATCAACTTGTTTTCAGTTATTTCTTTCGTAAACTCAAAAGTTTTAATATTAAGCTTAAATGTTATCAAAGAACTTAAGCATTTTTGATGTGCTAAAATAAATAAAGAAAGAGCTAAATGGTTAATGAGATACTTATACGAAGAAATGAAATATTCTTTATGATATGATTAATGTTGACAATAGTATAAGTTATAAGTCAATAAATATTAATGAAAAGATGAAAGGGTTAGAAGTAAAGTATATGTTTAATTATGTCTTTAGAAGTTATTTTGAGTAGTGAATGATTAAGAGCTAAGATTTAAGATAGAAAAGTTTAAGTGTTAGTGGTAGAGTGAAAACCCTAGAAAGCCAAGAAAGATCATAGTATCGAAGCAGCATCTCTCATTCCTCGATTTTTACTTTTCTCGCTCTTATGTTTAAACCTAATTTTAAATTGAAGGACCGAGCGGGACCATTAAGTGAAGGGAAATCGAGAAGTAAAGTTTAGTTCAAAGAACTTCGAAACAGGTGGGCTTTCTAAACTAAAGAAATGTCGAATGTGACTATATGATTATGATTATGTGATGTTTTTAAATTGATTGACTTGCCAATGTTTTAAAGTGTTTTTGTATGTTACCATCTACCAAGGAAAGACGAATTCGGTCCTACGCAAGGTGGGATCTGTGTGCACAGTTTGTAATCGTGCGCCTTCCTTTTGGTAGGCCGATTACAGGTGTTTGAGAAGGAGGCCTACTTCTCAACACTATTAAGTGATAATAGATTGGTACATACATGAATAGTATTTTGACTGCAGTCTCGTATAATGAAAGTAAATGTTTTGGCATGCACAGGTTCGTTTTTTTTTTAAGTTTGCTTGTGTTATGCTTTATGGCAAGTATTCAATCTATAGCTCTAAGTAGCAACTTTTAAATTATTTTGGCATGTGTTCACTGAGTGCGAAAGTACTCAGCCCTGCATGTTATTTCTAAAATGTGCAGGTTAGCTCGGATGGAGATGGAGTGTGCTGGGCAGGCTTTGTTGTTGTTGATATCTCGAGTTATCATTCTAAGTTAGAGCACGGTTATATGTCTTCATACATGTAACCAAAACTTATGTTTTCCGCTGCAACACTCTCTGAAATTGTATCACTTCTGTTATTTTGTTATGTTGCTTATGTTATAGATTCTCTAAACCTTGGTTCAGTTTGTTAAACCTTAGACTTCAGTTTGTTAAATCCTTAAATTTCAGTATGCTTAATTCTGCAACGAGATGGTGTAGTTTCTTGACCATACTCATTTATCATTGATCGTTGATCGAACTTGAATACATGAATTGTCGTTCTTGAATAATGATGTCGTTGTTCGATCTATGATTGATTCTTTTTGATTTGATAGCATGTTTTGATGATCGAAAAGTATGATTTGGTGTATTTTGGTTCTTATTTGATAACTTGGGTCGTTATCTTATCCTTTGGTTAATCATAAATTGTGTAAGTCGTGGGACCCACCGGCTTAGTCATCTTCACTCTAAGTCGGGCTGCGACACATTGCTACTAAGAGAAGCATCTAAAGGGATTGAAAACAATTTGCGCTTGCCATTGGAAGGTTCATCCAAAGATGCTTTCCGTTTCCTTGTATCTTCCAAAGGAGTCAAAGTTGCTCGTATGTTTTCTCCACAATCTTTAGAGGCATCCTGTTCTTGAAGTTGAGTCAAAACTGTAAAGTTCTTTTCAAGGAACTCTCCATAGACCTTGTGCCACCAATTCTTATACGCAAGTAAGTACAACTTCTTGGCATTTTGAAGCGAACTTGGAATTGTGGCCCTACTGTAAGACTTTTAGAGCAAATAAGCACGCCAATCACTACTACAAAAATGGTAAACAACAACACTAAAACGACAACGGTATTTTTAAAAAATAGTTGTCGTAGCACAAAAAACCGTTGTCATAGGAAAAACTGTTGTTGTTTACCAAAAAAATGCGCTAAAAGACAACGGTTTTTAGGAACCGTTGTTATATACTGTTGTCGTTACTATCTACAACAACATTACTATACTTACTGTTGTCGTGAGGTTTTAATGAGCGTTGTTGTTCTGAAAAAAAAATTAAAATAAATCAAAAATTAAAAATCAAAATTAAAAATTTAAAAAGAAAGAGGGATCTCGCAGATCTCTCTCTCTTTCTCTGTGGTCTCTTCTGTCTCTCTTCTCTCTCTCAGATAAATCGCAGGCCGCCGAGTTCCTCTGCCGAACCGCCGCATACCTTGAGTGCTCCACCACCGCCGTTTGAATCTTTGATACCACCGCCGCTTGAGTCGTCCACCACCGTCGCCGCCTGAGTCTTCCACTGTATGCATGTGAGTAGTTCAAAAACTTTAGTTTGTCAATTAGGTCATCTCTTTCCGTCAATTTAGGCAAAAAGGTTGGTGGAACAATTTGATGTTCAAGTATCCTCACAGACTGTTGTATCTGGAATCATTCACCCCTTTCTGGTCAGCGACCGCTGACTGCTCAGCCAGCGCTGAGTTCCGACGTCACGTTTTCTTAAGCGAGCGCTGAGTCTAGGAGATGGCTAACTTCTCGCCCTGTATTACTTTCAGCCATCTCTGACTTTGCAGCGGTCTCTCACTTCAATTCCTATATTATTTTTGAGAGATCTCTGAAGTGCAGCCATCTCTGACTTTTATGGCTGGAAATTTTCTCCTTCGATCTTTCATGCGTTCAACGAATTTTTCACCCTTCCACTCTTAATTTAACATTTTTTTTTTAAACTAAACTTCATTTTATTTCAAAATTTTCATTTCTTTATTTCATTTTTAACGAAATAATTTTCGACACAACGACAAAACTCGGAAATTTTCTAAATTGACCGCTTTGGCCATATACTTCTTCTTATAATGAAAAATTTACCTCTTTGAGGACTTTTACAACAACGAGGGATTTTTTTATCTACAACGAAAACTCCCTACGTTAACCGTGATATTAGGACATCACGCAAAATATACTTTCTCAGAGCGGAATTCTTCATCGCTACCGGATCTTTAAAAACTTAATATATTATGCATCTTTTTACGAAACCTACTAAACAATCATAAAACTTTAAAACGACAAAGCGTAAATTTGTTCGATTAATAATCTATTAAATTAACGTCACTCTCGAACTCTCTTTCTGCTCATCCTCTAATGGATCTTCTTCTTCTTTTTCTTCCTCACTTTCAGACTCGATACTCTCTTCGGCTCTCTCTTCACTTCATCTAACGTCAAACGGACAACACTCACTTCGACCACACCCGAAAGAGATCTAAAACTAGGTTAATACCCTAGATAACTGAACGGCATACGACGAAAATGAAAATATTCTTCAGTTGCTCCGACCTCCGGGTCAATGGTATTCTCATCACTGTCATGGCGACGTGGTCCAGACGTACTCCTCTCACGAAAAACGAAAGAAACAAGCTAAGTTCCAAAGAAATAATCAAGCTCTGAAGAATTCAAAACTTGAGGAGTATCCAAAGAAGGATCTAATGGAACTATATCAATAGAGGAAGCTGAACCAAGTTGTTCGCCGAAGCAGAAGGCTCGGGAACAAAAGCAAAATATTTGTTAGAGGTGGAGATGAAACATAGCCATTCAACAACGGCTAATAAATAATTGTGTTTTTATCAAAACTATAATCATTAAGATGAGGAGAAAGAACGGTTTCAGGGTTCTCTTGAGGAATGAGAAAAGAAATTGGATAGTCTTGTATATCGAATCGTGCAATCCTGCTCCATCCACTCATTGAGAAGAAGAGGAACCAACTTTACTATTTCGAGAACTCCTGAAATATTACTTTCAATAATATTCATCTAAACACGATGGAAACGTCTTAAAAACTTCACTAACGTCTTTGAATAACTCTTACGCATATGTTAAAATTCTCTCATGGCCTCACCAGCTCGAGAAGCTAATTTCGCTTTTATACAAGGGTACCATGTTCGTGATACTTTCCAAAGTTAAACAATCGCCTCATTTGCAATTAATTCATCATCTCGCTTACCAAAGCTCATCACATAAAGAATCTCAAGCTCATAACGATGAGCAAAATTTGATTTAGAAAGTTCCAAGAAATCAACATAAATTGATTAAACTTGAAAGAAATAACTTATAGAAAAATCTGCACAACTGAAGCAGATTGAAACTGAATTTCTGAACAGTATATTTAGAACCAGGGGGCGTGCAGGGTACCATTAGAAAGCCACGGATGTCTAGTTTCCAACTCAATTTACGGATCTGAATTTTGTTAAACGAGCAGGAAGTTATAGCCTCGGGAGTAAAAGGTGGCAGAACAGCCGCCGCCCAGCTTTCCAGCCGCTGCTGCCGCCGGATTTACTATTCCAGCGACCGCTGGATTCCGGCGACCGCTGGAGTGGTCTTCGGCATTTTCGTCCCAGCGAGCGCTGCTTTACGCCAAGTGCTGCTTTCCAGCGAGCGTTGCTTTCCAGCCGGCGTTGGAAAGTTGAGTTGAACGTGCTTCTTCTTATTTTCATGCATTTGACAAGATTTCTTCCTACATCTCTTGTTTTTCATCGTTCTTCTTCTTCGATTACTCTTCATCTTAATTATTCTAACGCTTTCTCGACGTTAATTAAACTTCATTTTACTTTGCTTTCTTCCTTTCTTTATGAAATGATTAAACCAAAATTAAAACGACGAACATAAGTACAACTCGGGAAATTATCAAAACGACCTCTTTGGCCGTACTTCTTCATTTTTACGGAAAATTTGCCTTTTCGAGGGTTTTTACAAAAATCAAATAATCCCTAATTCTCGATGAATATTTCTCCAAGGCTCGGAAAAAAAAATATAAACCAAATATATTTCAAACTTTTAACTTTCATAAATTCTCCTTCTTTACTTTCTAACTTCATCTCATTAATTAACTTCATTATGAAAGCGGAAGATCCATATTACTGAGTTTCTAGTTATGTGGGTTGATCAGGTCCACATAACAGTCCGTCAGTTACATGGAACTTCAAATTTTAAACTTTTAAACATAGGAAACTTTTAAGTGTGTACCTGGTTTGCCGGATGAGATGAGGTGCTGGACTTTTGTTGTTGTTGAAACTTAACTAGTCTAGAATTCAACTAGACTAGACTTGAAGAAATATGAACTTAGAGCAATAGACCTTGCTCTCGACTAGTCTAGGAATTAAACTAGACTAGACTTTCAAGAAATAACTCAGAGCAGACAGACTTGCTCTGATACCACTCTGTCGCAGCCCGACTCAGAATAAAGATGACCAAGCCGGTGGGTCCCACGACGTACACAATTTATGATTAACCAAGGAATAGATAACGACCCAGTTATCCAACAAAACCAAACATTTGATAAACCATTCTTAACAAACAACGATACCGGAAGTTGAACTTATTTTTGAACAACATTTCAATGAACATGCTTAACAAGAAATCAATAACATGCTCGACAATTCCATCCAACAATTAGTATCGTACGACCAACGATGCCAAGAGATCAATATCGACAAGAAGTTCATTAGATCAAGAAAGCACGATAAAAGAGGGTCGTATGATTTAAAAGATCTCAACAAAGGATTGATAACTTATTTTCAAGTTAAAAATAAGTTTGCAGCTGAAACCTTAAGAAACAACATTAACGACTTCAAAATCGAGAACATGCTTCATACTTCAACCTATATTTCAAAGTGTTGCAGCGGAAAAACATAGAGAATCATATGTATGAAGACATATGACTCAACTCTAGTTTAAACAACTTTCAAAAGACTCAACCAACAAAAGTCCGTCCAAGCACACTCCCATCTTCATCCGAGCTAACCTGCACATTTTAGAAATAACATGCAGGGCTGAGTACGAAGTATTCAGTGGACACATGCCAAAAACATTTGAAAACTTGCTTCTTAGAGCTATAGATTAAACTTGCCATAAAGCATTGCACAAGTAACTTTTTGAAAACAAACTTGTGCTTGCTCAAGCATTTTCTTTTGAAATAAGTGACTGCAGTCAAAATACTCATTAAGTATGAACCATTTCTACTATAAATAGTAGTGATGAGAAAGAGGCCTCTTTCTCAATCACTTGTAACCGGTCTATCAGAGAAAGGCTCACGATTACCAATGTAACCGGCCCATCAAAGAAAGATTCACGATTACTAATGTGTACACAAATCCCACCTTGCGCGGGACCGAATTCGTCCTTCTTCAGTAGATGGTATCATACAAAAACTTAAAACATTTGGCAAGTTAATCAAATTAAAACATCACATATATATAATCATATATATATAGCATTCATCATTTCTTTGTTTAGAAAGTCCACCTGATAACTGAAGCTCTGGACTTAACCTTTATCGATTCTGAATTCTCGGATTCACACTTCCACTCGATCCTTCATTCGAACTAGAATTCACGAATTCAGAACGAGAATTAACTACTATCGAATAAACGAATTCGATATTCTTAACTTCTAATTTACTTCGAAATTCTACGTCGAAACTCGACGAAACTTGAGAATTTCTAACTTAACTTCTTAAACGCTCTTACTCTATCTTAACTCATCATTAACCAAAATCACACTTAACATATCATACATTAATTACTATTCATATCTTCAAATACGAAACGGATTTGACTCGACAAACGAGCTCTGAAAATTCTCAATTTAAATCTACTTACATCTTTTATCATAATAAACATAATTACTCAATCATATTATCAATCCAGATCACGTACACATATAAACCTTTAACTTAGAAAAATAACCGAAAAATAGAAAATTCTTAATACTTCGTATTTAATTTCTGAAAAATTCCACAATACTTAATTTTTATTGTAGAATTCAAATATATGATTATTTATTTGATTAAAGATCAAATAATCTTTATAAATTAAGATTAAAGGGGCTTCCCTTTTTCAACTCTTGGATTAAATATCCAATCTCATTCTAATTACTTCCAAACATTCTTAATTAAATTATAAACTATAATTATAATTTAATTTCTTGGATAACTTGAATAAAAATCATAATTCCACATATATATATATATATTTCGGCTTTTTCATATATAATATATGGGTGATTACTTTCTCTTCAAATCAATCCATAACATGCTTGATTAAAATCATAGAGATTAATTATAACTTCAATTAATCCATTTAAACCTTAAAATAATTATTTTTAATTTATTTTAAATGCTGAAAATTTCAATATTAATGAAATTGAGCTCCAAAAATTCTAACAAAATTCCCACATGCTTAAATAAATATCATAAGCTCAATTCTATCATCAATTTCATCATTCATCATCAAAATAAAAAAGTCCTAATCTTAAGAACCCTAGATTTCAAAAATTCCAATAATTGGAATAATTATGGTTCAACCAATTAATTCAATGTATAAACATACTTAACAACATCATATAAGTCCAATTTAAATATCAATTTAATCAAAGAATATCAAAATCATAAACCCTTATTTTTAAGCATTATTTTCGGCCAAAATAAGAAAAAATAGAAGGGCTTTGATTCTTTGATTACTTCCAACATTAAACATGCTTAGAATAATTATCTAAGCTCAAATAATCAATCAAATTGATCATACAACATCACAATCAACATCTCAAATTTTTCTCATTTTATCGGCATTTATGAGAATAAGAATAAAGCTTGAATAAATCATGAATTAATAACATATCATGCATTCTAAGCATGAATTAAACATCATAAATTAAATTCAAGCTCATCTAACATCATTTGGCCAAATATTCGAAAATCATAAAATATTTAAATAGGAGGATTAAAGCTTGTTTTTGAGCTACAACTTGAACCAAACACTTATCTTACCTTGATTTATGATTTGGGATGGATTAATACTTGAACTTGAGGTCAAAAATTGAAGATTAGAAGATGAAATATATGTGTAAGTGTGTGCGTGAGTTGCTGCTATTGCTGCTGAATTTTCTCGCTGAAAATGGGAAGAAAATGGCTTCCAAGACACACTTAAACACTAATCACTTAGTCAACCATACTTAGGTCATAGCTTACCTCATAATTAGGATTAAATAATTGATTAAATGCTTAATTTAATCAATTAATTACTAAACTTGCTCATCATAACTTCAATCTCTAATTTCTCGATCTAGAAAAATCAATTAGGGCATCTCAAACCCTAATATAAATTTTCGGAAGAAAACACCGAAAAACGAATCATTTATGAAATAAATAAGATTATTATTTTTAATAATTAATTTCTAATAAGATACATTAAGAAAATTAAATTCATAATTTTCTCAATTAAAAATCATGCCTAAATGCACAATCTAATAAACATAATTTCTAATTCGTTTCGGTTAACCCGAGACGAAACAAACATAATTAAATTCCACTTTTTCGGCACAAATTTGGATTGCCGAAAAAAATTATTAAAAAGAAAATTTTTCTTCATCTTCATTCTCTTAATTTAATTAAAGAAATACTAGGTTTAATTATTCACGAAAACGGGATATTACAGGGCAGGTATAGTGAATGTGGGATGTAAAGTAGGTTGTATGTTAAGTGAAAGTCCATGGGTATTCGTGGGTTTGACAAATCTTGTCAGGGTAAAACAAATAATCAAATTGTTACCCTTCTTTTCCTGTTTACTATATATGTGCTCCATTGTTTAATCACTTTTTTGTCTAGGTGAGATGCATAAAATCATTTAATCTACGACCACTAGTATTTAATTACTTTTAAATGTGTGTTATATATCCCTTATACTTTTAATTATAGTGGTATTTATTAAGTTCAACAGATACTTGTCTTTGCTGTAAATGCAAATATTTAAAATATTTGAGATATAAATGAAATGCAGATGTTTAAGTGTAGATAGTTCGCTATGAGATGCAGAAACCATGCTGGGCCAGTTGAGTTTGTTGGGGATCGAATCACTAAGTCCTTGGTGAATGAGCTTGTGAGTTAAGAGAACCTTTTTCTAAATCTTTGTTGTCGTGCCTTGTAAATTTATATGATCTTGTTTCTTTCTACGACTTGCTCTCAGATTAAGAACTTTTTATAGTTTTCTTGCATATTTTCAGTTAAAAACATTATTGGCCTTGCTTAAGGAAGAGAGAGTATGGATATTTAACAAATAAAAAGTGAATATATGTGGATATTAGGAGATTATTTTGCTTTGAATCAAGTTGAATAGTATATTGAATCATGATAAATTTTCATTGATGTTTCTTATGCAGATGAGGGTTGTCTCTTGAGGATAGATTACTGGAGCTTTTGGAGTTAGCAATATCATCAAATGCTACAGAAAAAATTAGATGATGTAGCGTTTTTGTATTTTCGAGATCGAACTTTAGTACTTGTAAAGTATATTGTCATGAATGATTGTACTTTGTAACATGAATGATTTAGATTAATGAATATTCAGCTTTAATTGTGTATAATATTTTAACTTAGTAAATATAAATAGACAACAATTTATATACATACGACAACAGACAAAATGTGTTGTGAAGAGTGTTGTTGTATTTATTTACGACAACGGTTAAAAACCGTTGTTATTTTTCAAGATCCCATGACAACACTGTCTACAACAACACCCAAAACCGAGTCTACGAAAACGGTTATTAACCATTGTGGCAATCATATACAACAACGGTTAATAACCGTTGTCTATGAGCGCCTTTTTGAACGACCTACCACAACACCAGCTACGACAACGGTCAATTTATGCCTACAACAACGGTTCTAAACCCTTGTATATGAGCATTTTTGTAGTAGTGAATATTGAATGCCGTCGTCAAAACCAGCTCTACGAACATCTTTTTTAAGGTGCCTGGAGGAATCTGATAATACCCGAATTGGCGGCTGAAGCGATGTGGACTGTAAGGCTCAATGACAAACTCATCACCAAGTCTCCAAGCTAAGTAGTTGGAACGAATAGCCATAAAGATAGAGCGGTCCACTTCATTAGCATTTCCATCATCTCTATATGGAATAGCCTCATTATTCGCAATCATGGTGCAGCTCCAAGAAATTTGATCCCATTTGTAATTTGCTTGCGAGCTTCAACGAAGTCATAATATTGTGCTCTCCCTTCACCCGAAAATTGAACCATTCGAGGTACGCGCACCGTCTGGTCAAGAGAAAAGTGAGGTTTGAAGTAGAGCGTCAACTAACCATAGACAAAGTGAATGGGAAATGCTACATGAACTCGAGTAAAGTCGCGAAGCTTGGAAATCTTGTTTAGGCCTCTATAGATGCTCGTCAAAACAGGAACATTAAGAGTAACCTTATTTTGGCTCACCATGATACTGGCCATCTTGAATGTGCTAGGCCGGATCAAGTCTGCATCATCTTCTGGAAGTACGAAAGTACACAACCAACAAACAAGGTAGGCAGCCAGATAAGTTTCATGCCAATGTCTTTATCTAATACTTATCTCCGCAAATGGAACTTTTTGAGCTGAAGTCCATGTTGTGTGACCTTCAAGCTTTCCAGTGGGGTTGTGAGTTAGCTTGAAACACACTGATCTCTTCACTTCCTTTCTAGTAGGAGGCCTTTGATACTTTAAGCTTTTCCTGGACCAAAATTTGATCCACTCTTCGACTGAAACTGAAGTATTGGAAGTTTTTCCTTTGCTCCGAAGTATATGATAGCTATGGAGTAAGTGTCTGCAACTTATCGGGATACGTGATCTTCCTGCTCCATCAATGCCAAACAATTCTTCCGCAGACGGAACTACTTCATCATAGAGCATGTCATTCATGGAAAGTCTAGATAAGACATGTAAATCCCATAGCGAGATTGATAGCTCGCCAGAAGATGTAAGTAATGTATTGGTGGAAGGGCACCATGACTCGCAGAAAGCTTTGATAAATTCCGTGTTTCGATCGTAAGTAAAAAGGAACGCATATACAAGATCGTATAGTCCGATCATGTGAAGATCATCTCTGCATCGGCTAAGTATATCATCGGTCCACTCCCAATAGCCTTTGAAGTAATGGGCTTCTCCAACAAACTCCATGCTATCTCCCCATGAAAGTTTTTCATGCGTCTTCCTAAAGTAGGCAACGGGTCTTAGTTACCCGTGGTGTGATGATGAGTAGAATGTAAGGTCCAAGTGGTAGTCGCTCTTGGTAGTTCTGACACCATCCATTAGTGTGGACTGGATTGACAAACTTAGGACATTCGTCGCTAAGTAACGACTTATAAGTTCTTAAGCGCGTCCATTTCTCCTAGTGTTGGCGTTCGTTATCCAAAGTAAGTAAATAAGTTTTCTTGCTTTCCGTTACGTCTTTGAACTAAACCATGATGTAGCTGCACAAAACAACAACAAATAAAAAAGAGAAAAAAATTGTGAGTATTTGACAAAAGATGGAGATAAAAAAAAAGAGTCAGAAATACCGCGGAAAATTACAAATTCTCAAGTTGTTGCTATCTCCCTGCGGAAAAAAAAATCGATACAAATTTAATTGAGAATTAAAAAGGAGTAGATGTTCGTTCAAGCAAAAGCTCGAACATATAGTGCACAAATACAATAACAAAGTTGCAGGAGCAAATAGAGGGGCAGTTTTCGAACTTAAGTTATGAAATTGTGATATCATGACATAAGAATTAAGGAAAACAATTGTTTTGCTGCCATAGATAATGTGTTGGTATTCAATTCTGATTAAGGAATTATTTCATTTAAATTTAATCAGAGACACTCTTCGTTCATACACAACAGGAAGCAAATAAGTGAAAGCAAAGAAAGATGGATCAATGCTAAAGAATAAAATATGGCTGGATGAAATTACCTTGTTAAAAGGTTGCTGCAGAATCGCAGATTGGCATGAAACTAAAGCAGAGAAGACGACGCAAGCTCTTGTCAGTAGAGAGAATATAGTTGATGGGGATGAAGAAAATCATGGTCGAAACGAAAGAAAGTATTTATAGGGGAGTTCCAAGGTGGCCCAAATGCATTGAATGCACGCACCAGATGCGGCCACGTCGCCCCTCCCCTTTTTCAAACTAAACTCAATATTTGAATTATTAAATTATAAAAAATCTTAACCATCCTGGTTAACTCAACCATGTGGACCCCCATCGGTCAAAAAATATAAAAAAGTGGCGGCGTATGTCATGATGAATTATAGATTCTGCAAATTTCTTGTTGGGCCCACTTTTCATTGGCTGCAACACCTGATTCCATGGCCAGCCCACCTGAAATTGCTGATATCTTCTATTTTGCCGAAGTTTTTTTCGCTGGCGGCCAATACTCAGACATAAACATCGTCTAATTCATTTAACTTTTACAATGGCAGGATTTTTTAACAATGTTTGTGTGGTCTTCAATGTTTCTGTATTTCTTTAAACCCTACTGTATAAAGCAATATTAAATTATTTCATTTGTATTTCTCTCTCTCTATATATATCTCACTCTCCCTTTTTTCCATTTCATTTTTCCCCCAAATTTTGTAAATCCTTGTTCTTCTTCCTTGGATTGGGTTGTTCTTTGTATAAATAATTTGTGATTTATCTGAAGTTTACTGTAATTGAGCAGGACCGCCCCCTCCCTCCCGAAGCCCTTTGCGGTTCCAATTCACATGTGCAGTACGTCTTTTATTTATATTTTTTGAAGTGTATTTTGATTTCGTGGCTACTGCTTTGTGATATGTGTTGTAGCTCATGTGGGTTTTTTTTGTTACCTGTTTAATTTTGATTATATCTTTTTTGAAGTTTTTTATTTTGTTTGTTTTTTGCACTGTAGTTATTTTAATGAATCTGGTTACATGGATGTGGTGATTGATTTGAATCTGGCTTTATGTTTGGATGATTCTGTTGAATTTGTTGAGGATAGTAGTCGAATAGAAACAGGGGTTGTTGATAATGAGAATAATTTCGTGGTGGATAATCCTAATTATACACCGATTACTGATAATTTAGAAAGAGATGGGACGAAAATTGTTGATAAGGAGGTGAACATTGAGAAAGAGGATTCTGATGGGGAGGAGAATTCGTTGCATACGAAGTTGATTTCTAGACTTGTTAAAAATGAGGAAATCCGTGACGATGAGGATGGAGACACAACACCGAATATCCAGTCTACTTGTGAACTTGTTCGCTATTTTCTTTCACACCGCAAGTGCACGGGTGCAATTGTGTACATGGAAGCAAGGTCGTATTCCACAGAGATTGTGATTATTCTAATAAGTACCACTTTCAACTATTATCCTACTATTTAGACTCTTAAACTTTTAGATTTAATTAAACTAATGACACAAATAATTAAATAAAAATAAAATAAACAAAGACAAGAAAAAATATTTAGGATAAAAGATAGAGAGAAAATATCCTAAGGTTTCGATTTCAATGAATACTCAAATTCAAATATAATTCAATCAATCAATTGGTTTGTCTCATACTCGACTTTTACTAGGACGATCACAAACTAAGCCTAGACCTACTGTCGTAGCGCATAGACCGTGGATTACATGCAAGAATTGTTGTGTCCAACCAATAACTAAACATCCAACTCCCAAAAGCTTCTTAGATCTATTGCCCTCACACAAATCTCAAGATCTTTCGACTATATTGAAGAGCATGTCCTATATTCTAGATCAAGAATTAATCCTCATCTGTCGAATATTGAATTAACACATCAAATATGCACACAAGATGGCCAATCAAGATAGCATGAAAGAGCACGAGAATATAGAAAGCAAAAGAAGGACCCAATTGATTAATAAACCAAAATCAAATCCAAATAATTCACCTACTCTCTAACCCTAGGATAAAGGAATTTAGCTACTCATATTCATGATAAACACAATCCAAATATTGAAGAACATAAAGAATCCTAAGATGAATCTTTAGATCTTGATACCTCCAATCTTCTCTTCTCGTCTTCAATCTTCAAATCTTCTCCCAAGCATAAAAATAAAAATCTAATGTATCTCCTTAATGAACAACCCCAAAACAATGTAATACAAGGAGTATTTATAGGTACAATTCGACTAGAGTTAGGAATTAGGCCTAGAAATGAGATAGAAACGAAAAAGGAAATATATTAAAATAATTCCGCCGGGCCATGCGGCCGCATGCCGGACCGCATGGCGGGGTTGCCCAGTTTCAGAGAGTGGTCCATGCGGTGGGTCATGCGGCCGCATGCCCTACCGCATGCCACTATTCACGCGCGCAGTGTTTTTGTTTCGGCCCATTCTCCCTCGTTTCAACTCCGATTTTGGATCCATTTTCGCCTACGAACTCCTATCGAACTCTAATTTCATCCTATCATGCTCATTTTTCATAAAATTTACTCCATTTTTCCTGAAAGATTAGACAAACAACGAACGAGCATCATATTTCATAAAATAACGAAACTTAGGCGCAAAACTCATTCCAAACTTGATTTCCTACCACAAAGTGACTTCAATTAAACTCATATAGATGAGAAAATCCATGTTTATCAACCCCCCAAACTTAAGAGTTTGTTTGTCCTCAAACAACAAAAAGAAAAGAGAAATAAAAATAAACAAGGATTATGACGAATCGGTGACTTTAATGGCTTCAGAAATTTTCAATAAAATAAGAATCATACAATAATCCAATCAAGATCAAGTACAAACCAATAAATCGAGCTTTCTAGCCTCAACAAACTTTCAAGTCCCTCACGACATGGAAAATTTTCAAGTAAACTCTCAACTCTCAAGTGTAAAGCATGGGAAGTATACACGCTCAATTCAAGACAATACATGTAACCTACTTTATGCTTGCCAATTATCTTACCTCGCCATCGTTCAAATGTGTGCTTCGAAAAAGGATTAAAAAGGACTTTCTTTTGGTTGTAACGTTGGCTCTTTGGTAAGGTAGGAAAAATTTAGGCTAAGTGACTTATAAACTCTCAAAATATTCACTTCTTACACATCACAATAACCATTCTCAAATCTCACTATATCTAACCCTTTTCATTATCAAAATCTCAACACAACCTTATTTTGCACCAATCTTTCTTTTATACTTATGCCCTCTTTTGCTCTTATTTTCTTTTTTTCTCTTTTTTTTTTCTTTTCAAGCAACCAACTTTTCTATTTTTTATGAGCTTATAAGGGCTAATATCAAACTTTCAACTCAAGGTGCACTTCATTTTTCTCCTTGCATAAATTCTCTTCAACTCAACCAAACTCCCTACAAAGTTCTACCCATTCACCTTTGGTTCATCAAAGAAAAGGCTCAAAAGCTCAAAGAGGCAAATTATGATACATTTAACAATTTGGACAATTAAATAGGAAAAAATTGGCTAACAAGAATGGCCTTAAATCATCTCCTAACTCTAAGCACACTAACACAATCTTGAGGAAGATTCATGGCAAGTTCTAGAGATTAACATGCATGCTTGACAAATCACACAAGAATGAAATAGACTATGACAATATGATAGTCTAGGCTCAAGTCTCACATAGGCTATTTCAAGTTCAAGAGGCCAAAATAATCAATCTATCCATCCATGCTCAATCTATCATGAAAAATTGGGCGCAATGCAATACGATCAACAAGGTGCCAAACGGACTCCTCGATCCCCATAGCCTGAAGTGCTTCCACACAAATATACCGGCTCGGCTTAAAATTCAAACAACACAATTTATCCCAACGGGCACGAGCTTGACGAGTGCAAAGTTCAATGTTATAAAACTTGGGATCATAAGGGGTAGGAGGATCATCACGGATAGGAGCTCGAGAACGAGACGAGGAAGCATGGCCGGAACCTGTGGCCTGCTCCTTCCTAGTAACCCGACGGGGTCCCATAATGTGCACCAAAAAGGAACCTACACACACCAAAATAAAAACGAAACAAAAATAAAAAACAAGAAAATAAAAAGAAATATAACAACCGCAAAGATATGAATCAACCCCCTAAACAAGAATATCCCCCATTAGGCACGAAAATAACATAAATTCCCTCAACTTGACCCACCTAAAAATTAAGGAAAACTAACATCAACACCACACATATAGGAAAAGAAAACAAAATAACATCCTCCAAATCTCAAGTTCCAAATAATTAAGCATAATAGAACCTTAAACAAAATTCAAGGAACATCCATCCTCTAAAGCACAAGCATAACAAAATTAAAGAAAACCCACGAGATAAAGAATCAATGAAAACCACCAATTGCACAAATTAATGAAATAAACAAAAATCCCCAAATTCAAGCCCTCGATGTGCAAAAACGAAAATCATGGATAAAAATAAAAAAATAATCCGTCAAAAGATGCAAAATCATGTAGAGAATAAAAAATTATATAAGAAAAAGTAAGAAAATCATACCTTGAATGTGCTTCAATGGAGGAATAAAGAGAAAGAAGAAGAAAAGTGGAGAAGAAGGTGGTGGTGGGTGAGAGGGAAGAAGAAAGAAAGAGAAAATTTGAAATAAAGAAGGAAAACTTACCTTAAAACCGGATGGGGTCGGGCGGCGGGTACACGAATCGGGTCGGGGCATGAGGCCGCATGCCGGACCGCATGCGGGACCGCATGCCTTGCCTGTACAGATTAGAGGGAGGGGCGCATGCGGCGGGCCATGCGGCTGCATGGATGGACCGCATGGCCCTGAAGGTGTATGCGGTTGAGCCATGCGACCGCATGGCTCAATAAAATTTATTTATTTATTTATTTATATTTTTGAAATAAAGCAAGAAAATACAAAATTAAAAAAAATAAGAGAAAAGAAAAACTAACCTTGTTGGGTTGCCTCCCAACGAGCGCTTAGTTTAACGTCGTTAGCTCGAAGAAGCAGAAGAGATTATGGCTCGAGAAGGTGAAGAAGACACACCTCCTTTTGTTGCTCGGGTGAGAAATAAGCTTTAATCCGTTGGCCATTAACTCGAAATGGTACACCCTTGGGGTCGAGCAACTCAACAGTTCCACTTGGAAAAACTTGATGAATGAGAAACGGTCCCAACCAACGAGACTTCAACTTTCCGGGAAACAAACGAAGCCGAGAGTTAAAAAGCAATACACTATCCCCCATTTTGAATTCTCTCTTGTGAATCATCTTGTCATGAAACCTCTTCGTCCTCTCCTTGTACAAACTAGAATTCTCATAGGCTTCAATTCTGAACTTATCCAACTCATTGAGTTGGAAAGTCCGAGCTTGTCCTGCCGATGTAAAGTCGAAATTGAACTTCTTCACGGGCCAAAACGCCTTGTGTGCAACTTCAACGGGCAAGTGACAAGATTTACCAAAAATCAATTGGTAAGGAGACATACCTAGAGGAGTTTTGTAGGCCGTCCTATACGCCCAAAGCGCATCGTCGAGAAAGATCGCCCAATCTTTTCTACTTCCATTAACGGTCTTTTCCAAAACTTGCTTGATCTCTCGATTAGCAAGCTCGGTTTGCCCATTGGCTTGTGGATGATAAGCTGTAGTAACCCGATGCTTCACACCATATCTCTTGAGAAGACCCTCCAACCATTTGTTGCAAAAATGCAAACCACCATCACTAATCAAAGCACGAGGAGCTCCATACCTTGTAATGATGTTCTTTTGGAGAAACTTCAAAACCACCTTGGAATCATTTGTTTGGGTTGGAACGGCCTCCACCCACCTTGACACGTATTCGGCCGCCGAAAGAATGTATTGATTGCCAAAAGAACTAGAAAACGGACCTATGAAATCAATTCCCCACACATCAAAAAGCTCCACCTCCACTATGCTTGTCAAAGGCATCTCATGGCGCTTAGATATTTCCCCCATTCTTTGACAACGATCACAACGGCTCGTAAACTCATAGCAATCCTTGTAGATGGACGGCCAATAGAATCCACTTTGAAGCACCTTCATAACCGTACGATTTGCACCAAAGTGACCTCCACTTGGGGATGAATGACATTGGGAGATGATAGACTCCCACTCCTCTTCAGGCACATACCTTCGAATCACCTTGTCGGCGCACCTCCTATACAAAAATGGATCCTTCCATATGTAGATCTTCACATCATGGTAGAACTTCTTTCGTTGGTACATATTCAAATCCGAAGGGGATGCACGTTAGGAGCAAGAAAATTAACATAATCGGCATACCATGGCACTTTGGAGATGACTTGCAACACTTGCTCGTCGGGAAAGCTTTCATTGATGGGAACTCCAAGCTCTTCTCCCTCGACGAGATTCTCCAACCGCAAAAGATGATCGGCCACTACATTCTCACAACCTTTGCGATCTCGAATCTCTATGTCAAACTCTTGGAGCAAAAGTATCCACCGAATCAACCTTGGCTTGGCATCCTTCTTGTCGAACAAGTATCGAATCGCTGCATGATCGGTGTAGACAATCAACTTCGTCCCAATCAAGTATGATCGAAACTTGTCAAAAGCATAAACCATGGCCAACATCTCTTTCTCCATTGTGGTGTAGTTGGATTGAGCCTTGTCAAGAGTTCTACTAGCATAATAGATGACTCGAAAAATCTTGTCCCTCTTTTGTCCCAAGGCGGCACCAACGGCTATATCACTAGCATCACACATCAACTCAAAGGGTTGAGACCAATCTGGCACCACCAAAATAGGAGCACTCACCAACGCCTTCTTGAACTTTTCAAAGGCCACCACACAATTTTCATCAAAGTTGAACTTAGTATCCTTCTCGAGCAATTGGCACATAGGCTTGGTTATCTTGGAAAAATCCTTGATAAACCTCCTATAAAATCCGGCATGGCCCAAGAAACTCCTCACCGACTTCTCGCTTATAGGTGGTGGCAACTTCTCTATAGCAACGATCTTGGCTCGATCAACCTCCAAATCTTCACTAGAAACTTTGTGCCCAAGAACTATCCCTTCTCTCACCATAAAATGACACTTTTCCCAATTAAGCACAAGGTTAGTATCCTCACATCTTTGCAAAACCAAAGATAGATGATCAAGACAATTATCAAAAGATGTACCAAAAACAGAGAAATCATCCATAAGCACTTCCATCACTTTCTCAATCAAATCATGAAAAATTGTCATCATGCATCTCTGAAAAGTAGCCGGCGCATTACACAAACCAAAAGACATGAAACGAAAGGCAAAAATTCCATAAGGACAAGTGAATGCGGTCTTTTCTTGATCCTCGGAGGCTATGGGAATTTGGTTGTATCCGGAATATCCATCAAGAAAACAATAATACTCATACCCGGCCAACCTATCTAGCATTTGGTCAATAAAGGGAAGGGGTAAGTGATCCTTACGAGTCGCAGCATTCAACTCTTTATAGTCTATGCACACACTACACCCCGTGATCAACCTAGTTGCTATCAATTCCTTATGCTCATCTTCCACAACAGTTATTCCCCCCTTTTTAGACACAACTTGGGTTGGACTCACCCATTCACTATCAGAAATAGAGAAAACAATACCCGTATCAAGCTATTTCAATACCTCTTTTTCCACAAATTCTTGCATAACAGAATTTAATCTTCTTTGATTTTGAGCCTTAGGTTTAACATTCTCATCAACCAAAATCATATGCATGCAAATAGATGGGCTAATCCCTTTCAAATCAGAAATAGACCACCCCAATGCTGACTTATGCTTTCTCAAGACACGAAGCAAACTATCAAGTTCAGAAGAAGAGAGATAAGATGATACAATTACCGGATATGTGTCATCTTCTCCTAAGAATGCATACTTCAAGTGCCCGGGAAGTGGCTTGAGCTCGAGCTTAGGTGCTACGCCTTTCTCATTCTTCTTTTCTCCATCTCGTTGAAGCTTCAAAAATCTCTATCTTCTCCGTGGAAGTTCCTTTGAGCTGTCCAACCTCATGCACGACTCAAGTAAATCCAAATCAAAAGAGTTTGTATGCAAATTTAAATGAAATTGAGAAGAGACAAGAGAGTTAGAAATACAAGCCTCCATGGGGTCATAGGATGATCGCCAAACGTCGGGACTAATGCATGAATCGATCACATTTAGCACCTTGCATTCCTCCATAGCTTGAGACTCCACCTCATCACATAACTTCAAGGCATTGTAAATCGAAAAAGTATGGCTGGCTCTCGTCATTTACCCTCAAAGTAAGCTCCCCACTAGCAACATCGATTAGTGCTCTTCCCGTTGCCAAGAACGGTCGACCAAGAATCAAGGGCATATCCTTATCTTCCTCCATATCAAGCACAACAAAATCCGCAGGAAAGATAAACTCACTAACCTTCACAAGAACATCCTCGACAACTCCTCGTGAATAAGCAATTGATCTATCCGCCATTTGTAGGGCAATGGTGGTAGGCTTGATCTCTCCAATCTCCAATTTGTTGAAGATAGACAAGGGCATGAGATTTATGCTTGCCCCCAAGTCACATAGAGCCCTTCCAAAAAAAATTCTCCAATATCACAATTGATGGTAAAGCTCCCCGGATCTTTTGTCTTGGCTGGCAACTTTCTTTGTAAAATAGCACTGCACTCCTCATTGAGAGCGATGGTCTCAAAAGCTCCCAACTTCTTCTTACGAGAAATCACATCTTTGAGGAACTTGGCATAATTTGGCATTTGTTGCAAAGCTTCCACCAATGGAATATTGATGTGAACCTTTCTAAAAATATCCAAGAACCTAGAAAATTGTTCCTCCATCTTCTTCTTTTGATGCCTTTGAGGAAACGGCATAGGAGTCACCATAGCTTGTGGGGGAGCCGCCTCTTGGGTTGTTGTCTCCAAATCAACCACTTTCTCTTTGTTGTTATTCTTCTCCCTCGAACCTTGAGACTCTTCCTCCTTTTTCTCATCAACCTCGATCACCTCTGACTCATCATCTGGCATCTTAGGACCGTCATAAGCAGTGCCGCTCCTTAGTGTAATAGCCTTGCATTGTTCCTTTGGGTTAACCACCGTGTTGCTTGGAAATTGCCCTGGTTGATGTTGGTTCGTCAAGGTGTTGGCAATGTGGCGAATTTGTTTCTCAATGATCGACATCCTTGTATCCATGTCCTTGTTTCTAACATCATTCTGTTGCATATATTGGAGTAACAATTCCTCCACTTTCGGCTTCTTCTCTTCATTGATTTCTTCATTGGTCACAGAAAATCTAGGAGGAGGTTGCAGAGCATTGTTAGAATTGTCATAAGAAAAGTTAGGGTGAGTCCTATTACCTTGATAATAGCTTTGAGGCCTTTGGCTTGTTCCATAAGCTCCGCCGGGATAATAGCCATACGGTTGCTTGAAGTTTTCATAACCCCTTCGATTGACAAAATTGACTTCTTCGGCCCCCGATGAATCTTCAAGAAGAGGATCGGTTCTCTGAGCTAACATGCCTTCAACCTTTGTCATGAAATTTGACATCTGAGCAGTCAACTTGGCAATAGGATCGTCATTTGTCATCACATCCACTTTCCTTGGAGGGTCCCTGGGCTCTGGCCATTGGTGGTTGTTAGCCGCCAATTTCTCAATAATATTTGTTACAGCAGCATGTCCTCGATCCAAGATATCTCCTTGCCCGGCTGCATCCAACAAATTCTTTATCGCCATGGAGCATCCATTATAGAACAACATCATATTTTCATTGGCTGAAATTCCATAATTTGGACACTTGCGAAACATCCCCTTGAATCGCTCCCAAGCCTCATAGAAAGATTCTCCCTCCATTTGACAGAATTGTTGAATTTCCGATCTCAGCTTCATCGTCTTGTTTGGTGGGAAGAACTTGTAGAGGAAAAGATCCACCAAACCGTTCCATGTAGATACTGCATCCGCATCCAAAGAATGGTACCAAAGTTTGGCTTCATCCTTCAAAGAGAAAGAGAACAGGCGCAACTTTATGGTGTCATGTAGAACTTGGTTTATCTTGATGGTATTGCAAATCTCCAAGAATTGATGGAGGTGAGCGTGGGGATCCTCTGATGGTTGACCTCCAAATTGATTATGCTGCACCATAGAGATAAGTGCAGACTTAAGCTCAAACGAAGTTGCATCATCGACTCCTTCACCGAAAATTCCTCTTTGTTGCACCACTGGTTGAAACACACCCTTGATAGGGTCTTCAACTTTCTCCTTTTGTGCATTCAAGAGTTGTTGCAGTTGCTCTTGCAAAGTTCGGATGGTCTCCTCCGTTGTCGGCTCTTGTTGATTCATGTTCTTCTCTTTAGCCCTTCTTCTTGAGTTGCTACAACGACAGGTAGCTTCAATCTCCGGATTATAAGGTACCAATGGCAAACCTTGTGATCTTCTTTGCATACACTATCTGTCAATCACAACAAAACAAAACACAAAAATTTCATAAAAATAATAAATTATATCTAAACTAGTATCAAACAATATAATCGTAATATCACTAGAAATAAAAACAATCCCCGGCAACGACGCCAAAAACTTGTTCGCTATTTTCTTTCACACCGCAAGTGCACGGGTGCAATTGTGTACAGGGAAGCAAGGTCGTATTCCTTAGAGATTGTGATTATTCTAATAAGTACCACTTTCAACTATTATCCTACTATTTAGACTCTTAAACTTTTAGATTTAATTAAACTAATGACACAATTAATTAAATAAAAATAAAATAAATAAAGACAAGGAAAAATATTTAGGATTAAAGACAGAGAGAAAATATCCTAAGGTTTCGATTTCAGTGAATACTCAAATTTAAATTCAATTTAACCAATCAATTGGTTTATCAGACTCGACTTTTACTAGGACGATCACAAACTTAGCCTAGACCGTGGATTACATGCAAGAATTGTTGTGTCCAACCAATAACTAAACATGCAACTCCCAAAAGCTTCTTAGATCTATTGCCCTCACACAATTCTCAAGATCTTTCGACTATATTGAAGAGTATGTCCTATATTCTAGATCAAGCATTAATCCTCATCTGTCGAATATTGAATTAACACATCAAATATGCACACAAGATGGCCAGTCAAAATAGCATGAAAAAGCACGAGAATATAGAAAGCAAAAGAAGGTCCCAATTGATTAATTAAACCAAAATCAAATCCAAATAATTCACCTACTCTCTAACCCTAGGATAAAGGAATTTAGCTACTCATATTCATGATAAACACAATCCAAATATTGAAGAACATAAAGAATCCTAAGATGAATCTTTAGATCTTGATGCCTCCAATCTTCTCTTCTCGTCTTCAATCTTCATATCTTCTCCCAAGCATAAAATAAAATTCTAATGTATCTCCTTAATGAACAACCCCAAAACAATGTAATACAAGGAGTATTTATAGGTACAATTCGACTAGGGTTAGGAATTAAGCCTAGAAAGGAGATAGAAACGAAAAAGGAAAGATATTAAAATAATTCAGCCGGGCCATGTGGCCGCATGCCGAACCATATGGCGGGGCTGCCTAGTTTCGGGGAGTGGTCCATGCGACCGCATGCCCGACCGCATGCCACTATTCACGCGCGCAGTGTTTTTGTTTCTGCCCGTTCTCTCTCGTTTCAACTCCGATTTTGGATCCGTTTTCGCCTACGAACTCCTATTGAACTCTACTTTTATCCTATCATGCTTATTTTGCATAAACTTTACTCTATTTTTCCTGAAAAATTAGACAAACAACGAACGAGCATCATATTTCATAAAGTAACGAAACTTAGGCGAAAAACTCATTCCAAACATGATTTCTACCACAAAGTGACTTCAATTAAACTCATATAGATGAGAAAATCCATGATGAGAAAATCCATATTTATCAGTGAACAGCTTGAGGAAAAATTATCGGTTGGAAAAGCTTTTCCAGATTTAGAAAAGGTTTATTTGTTGTATTGTGAATACGCATGTTGTAGAGGCTTCAGCGTGCGTAACGGTGAGCAACGTTATTTTGGTAAGAGTGATGAAGTTCGTTGGAAGCAGTTTCAATGTTCATGTACTGGTTAATTATTCTAGTGTGAAGCACCGGCTTGCTGTTTACAAAAAACTGGTTACCCGGACGGACTGTAAAGCAAAGCTTACTGTTACCAGAGATGATTTAGGACCGTTTTGTATTACCAATTTTGAAAACAAACACAATCACGGACTTGTACGTTCGGATCAGTCGTATCTATTGAGATCTAGCCGTAATTTGAATTATGCTAAGAAGTCGGTTTTGGACGCTTTGAATTTTGTGGGTATTAGTGTAAACACTGCATGCAAGTTCATGGAAAAGAAAAGCGGTGGCGTGTAGAATGTTGGTTTCACTAGGAAAGATGCTTATCATCACGTTGAACTGAAGAAAAAGGCTACCAAAGTTGAGGATGGAGATGTGTGGTTGCTAGTGGACTATTTCACCAATAAATCTAATTCGGAGCCCTTTTTTTATTGGAAGTATCAGTTGGATGACGATGGTAGAATTATGAATCTTTTCTGGAGGGATACAAGATGTGTTGTGGATTACGATGCCTTCGGAGATGTATTGTTCGTGGACACCACCTTCCGAACAAACAAATACAATCTGATTGCTGATCCATTTATCGGAATCAACCATCATACTAACAACTACATATTTGCCATGGCTCTTATGTCAGACGAGACAACCAGTTCCTTCCAGTGGTTATTTGAAACTTTTCTGGATTCCATGCACGGAAAGCAGCCCAAACTAATATTCACGGACCAGTGTCAGGCCATGATGAACGCCATAGACATCACCTTTCCGAATTCCAAGCATCGACTGTGTCAGTGGCACATCAGTAAAAATTGCGCTCAGAATTTTGGATCTTTAAATGGGAATTCCACTTTCAAGAGTTTATTTTACAGATGCATGAATCTTGTTGAGACTGAGGAAAAATTTGACAAGTATTGGGCGCAGATGATGAAATATGAGATTAAGAACCCAAATTGGTTCCTTGGTATGCACAAGCTTCGTAAACGATGGGCTTCGGTATTCACCCGCGGTGTTTTTAGTGCTGGACTCCTGGCCGCATCTTCTAGCGAGTCAACCAACCAGGCGCTAAAGAGTCTTGTACAAGTTAAAATCCCCTTAATTGAATTTGTCCGGTAGTATGAAGAAGTTCTAACTACTTGGCGACTGAAGGAGAGCGCTGAGGACACATTTGCAATTTGGCTACCTGGGTAGATCCTTCAAGACAATGAGCTACTAATTCATGCAGCAACTATTTACACACGTAATGTTTATAAGTCATTTGAATTTGCATTGACTAACTCTTTCAATGTAGCTCTTGATGAAGTTCATGTTGATCTTGGGAACGGCCATGTTGAATACGTTGCACGGGATAAAGGATTAGCTTCTTACAAGCGCAAAGTTATTTTTAACACCGTAACGAAATCCGCTACTTGCAGCTTTGGAATGTGGGAAACTAAAGGTTTAATATGCTCTCACATTATTAAGGTATTTGATCGAAAAAATGTTGGGGCCATTCCTGAAGATCTGATACTCCGAAGGTGGACCAAAAGAGCGAAGAAGGATCTTCCCAGTTTGGACAATGTTTTAGTGGGTGAGGAAAGTTCGTTGATGAATTACATGATATTTGCTAATGAAACAATGCGGTATGTATACGAGCTGGTATCGTCGGGCTTCAAACATGATGCAGCACGGTCCAAAATAATTGAACGAATGAAGAGTTTGCGTGTGGAATTTTCCGACATGCTATCAGGCGGTATTGGGTTGGGTTCGGAGGCTAAGAAAAAGACATATACAACACCAGGTGGATTAAAATTTTGAGATCCGAAGAAAGTTGGTGAGAAGAGGTCTCCTTCTGTGCGAACTTGTCGAAAGAGGACTCCCAACAAATCCATGGCTGGTATTTCTTTATCTCATACCCATTTTTTAAGAGTTAATTTTTCGTAAATTCCTATTAAATTTGATCCAATCTATGACAGCATGGGAGTATCAGAAGAAGCCGAACAATTCACCTACAGGACATGCACAACGCACCATCAATTTCATGCACACCACCGACGATCCATTTGATGATATCAAATCACAAGACACCGAAGAGATATACCGCTTGCTCCCTTGAGGCCTTTTTGTTTTAATTTGTAATTTGTCTTAGATAGTTACTGCACACAATAATTTTTCATGTTGATGATAGTTACCGTACACCAGCACACCTAGATCAGATTACTTAATAAACAATTGTAATGCTAAAAGACTATGCAATGTTTAAAAAACTGAATTACGAAAGTAGTCTAGCACCATATATTAAAGGCATAATTCAAAGTTAATAACAAAACTCCCAAGACAAAAGACGTAATATCCATATTAGTCATAATTAAGTTAAAGGTTGCACACCAGAAACCCCTTTCTTACTTATGATATATTCAGAGCATAAATTTGGGAGATGGGGTGCAAAGACAACATGCAAACGCCTTGTTGAAATCATAAACTCCTCATTCCCTTTTCCATGTATGATTCTTTTACCCACACAACTCATGAACAATCTCGTGTTAACGCAGTTCGCCCAAGACATGCCCAGTGCAGCCGATACATTCCTTCCAGATGTAATCAACCATTCTCCAATACGGAACATATCTGAGTTTGTAATGACGTCTGTAACCTGATTTGTAACAACGTTAGCAATCTGCCTCAACTTAACTGAAATCTTGAAAAATTTATTCAACCTTTCCTTCATTCGAACGCTCCTCGAAATAATGCAGCTACAGAGTCAATAATAATGATCTTGATATTCAGCCAAGGAACCACACCATCCAGCCTTGGCAAAATATCTTCCAAAGTATCCAGCGAATATAACGGCTGAATGAAAATCTTATCGAACGGTTTGTTGTGCAGTTGAGATCTATTGAATGCTAGTTGGTGCAGGCATCGGAATGGGAAAGGTAATTCCGTGTGCAAGTATAGCGATGCACCTGCCATTCCATCTCGATTTTGCGGTAGCTGAACATTCAAAGATAATTGCAAGCCCATTTGAGTCTTGCCCACACCTCTTTCGCCCACTATTTCTGTTATGCTCCCGCACAGCACACCTCCATTCAATGCTCTGTCGAGAACTGGGCAACCCATGCAAATTTTTGGTGTTACCGCATGAAGGATTGGGCGGAGACAATCCAAGGATGGTTGCATACCTGAAGTCATTACATCTAATGGTACATAAGATCATTTTGGTAGTGGCTAACTGGCTACCACTTACCCGCCCGGTCGTACAAGAATATAACTTTTTTCATTTTTTGTGCACTTCATTTTTTTGAGATTCAATTTAAAATTTTCACATTCCCGCCAATTCCTTAAAACTTGCATTGTCAAATCTTGCACTATGACTCAAAGCCTTTTTCTAATGAAAATTTCCATGGCGAACTTCATCGTACCCTGGATCGCTCATTCTTTATTAATTTGCAGTGGCCATTGTTAGTGCATTATTGATTTGGATAGCCAGTGTGATATACCTTTTGCATTTTAAATGGCCAGTGACACTACTATATTGACCGTTCACGGCCAGTTGAAAATCTATTTTGATTTTTTATATTAAGCCCAAACAAATAAGTAAATCTGCTTGGCAGAATGTTGAATGTGCTGCATCTTATGTATTGAATTGATATTTAAAATTGTAATCTTGCACGCAACCTGTATTTCGCTTCTTTACATGCATCATATTCGGTCGGTCCTGTAGGCGTCCCAATGCATCTGAATGTAACTTTGGCGTTACTAGAACGAGACGAGTGAGGTAAAAGTAACTGTGTTGTGGATAACAGCGTGGAATATTTGATTATGCCTACGAAGAAATAAGATAGCTACCCCATTTGCTTGAGAATATTTCCTGACCGCTGTGAGCCGAATATTTTTCAGCTTTTTTTTACTGTATGGAGCATGGTGCATGCATGGGTGGCCCCCAAAATGACATTTTATTCCCATCGCTACTTTTATGGTCACATACATGCCTTTGTGGGGAACCCGATACTTTAAGTCAGAGGCTAAAAACAAACATTAGCCAAATAAACAGTTACATTTCAGGTTGAGAGATTGGAACTTACGACAGAAGAGAGGCGTTGTAGTTTAATTAACAACAAATTACCGAAAACAAACTAAACGACACATCTTCAGCGATTGCAACCACCGAACCTACATAGATGCTGGTGGTCGCTGAAATAAATCTTGCAGCATGCCATACAAGAGCTCGCCCTCCAACTCATACGCCGCCACGAGTGGTTTTTTCTGATACAGAACGGATGTGAAAGTAAAATGATTTGCATGGTGCAGTAGTTCATATGCAAATAAAGCAATGGTATATTAATAGATGATACATGCACCATTTCGACGAACAATGTCCAATTGGCAAGGGTCTGATGTCATTAAAGTATAGCAAACAATAGGTTTTTGTTTTTTCTTATTATCGAGCTGCATCCATGCTGCAGCATGCCATTTATATGTGTGTTAATATTTCCTTGAATACTTTATGTGTGATTAAAGTAAAAATGGGGAATAACAAAAAGTGACGGTCGAATCCAAAAACTTGTCTATTACGGATGCATGTGCATGACTAGCGGAGGTGACAACTGATTCCAACAGAAAATAAAGTTTCATCAGTGGCCAAGTAAGACAATATAGTTACTGTTATCCCATAAATTAACATGACACAGCAAAAAAAACATCCATTTCTAACATCTCGAAGCTTTGAAAATTAAAAAACATACAATAAGATTGCAGTTAAGATTAATGGCCTACTCATTTCCAAAGGTTCAAGTTCAAGTTGAAGATTACAATTACTGCAACATAGAAAATCACCACATTATGTTACACGCCACCAACTATCATCATCTTCATCGTCATCCATATTATAGTACAATGCCCGTGGATCCGGCAGTTCTGGGTCTCTGGATTCGAACAGATGTTTGAAAGAATTGTAATGTTCCTTTAAATCCTTCTAGTACACAGCACTGAGCGGCTTCTCCTACATAAAATGTGAAAATGTTAAAGCTTCTAAATAATTATAACACAAAACAAATATGGATATAATCACTTACACTTATTACTCTGGCCCATGCTGCCGCACTCTTTGGCCTAATGAGACCCGATGCCCATTGATATTCCATTTATTCATGATTGATCAGGAACTTGAAAGTGAAATACCGTTCCTTAAACCACTCGATCTGACGCTGCAAGAATTGGACCGAAAATTCCTGGAAAGTGAACCTTTTTAGTGTTGCCGTGGCTCTTCCCACAACTCTGGAATTATCTGCCCCAGGTATCCACTTTCCCATCTTTAACTCATCAAACAACTCAGTTATAAACATTTCCTCGATCTCTCGCGTCCATGTTTGGCTGAAGAAAATAACTCTTTTCCTATGAGGTGGTGGTATGGTAAGCAATAAATGTGGTGGTGGAATATTTTCCATCCTTTGCTACCATACCAAACCACAAACAAAGAACTCATATAAAGAGTGGAACTTTAGCACGGCCATTGTTTTACTTTGGATATGATGTTACAAACGCTTGGAAGCCGTGAATAGTAATATTCGGTCAACATTTTCATTTCCAATGTTTGACTGGAATAAATATATTAACTAAATAATTTTTGGTGTGGTTTTCTATTATTATGGATTTATATTTATCGTATTACTTAAGTATGATTGTTTTATTAACTAATTTGTTGTTTTAGTATTTCAAAATGAATAATAATATTGTTGTTTTACTTTCCGGTGCTAGAAGACGTTGTAACCGTTTTATGCATAAGGTTATCGCATGCCAAGAGTCGCAACCTTTAATTTTCGGGAGTTTTGGGAGTTCTGTACAGACACTTCATCCATTATAAATAGTAACTGTTGATGCACTCCATTTACACTTCCATTGCTCTCTATCCCATCTCATAGAACACACAAATATATTCACGTATTCACTTGTCATGGCGTTCTTCTATTATCCAAGTCCGACCACTTGGCATCATGCTGAAGAGACGGCTCTAGTTGAGGCACTCTATCGATGCACCTATCGTCTGGCAATGACCGATAGAAGGCTTGTTAACAACGAATTGGCCTCTATGTCTCGAGAAATTAAAAGGGAGTCGAGGGCGCGCGAAGAAAAGAGTGGTGTCGAGATCATGGAGCGAATACTGCAACTTCTCGCCCGCCTTCGGTTGTTTGAAGCCTTTCTCGAACTTCCTGGAATTACGCTTCATGTTATCCAAGATCTTGTCTCTGTTGGGCCTGAATACTACTTGGGAATGCCATTGGTAAAATATCGTATCCCTTATGATGATTATTCTACGTACGCAATTTATTTTATACGAAAGTTTTAAAATATGCACAGATGGAGGAGCCCCCCCTATTTAGGTTATTCCGCATGCATGGTCTGTTCCATCGTGATAAGCTTTGTTCAATTTTTTTTGGTGCAAGACTCAGTGAGGTTGACTTCTTATGGATTTACGAGGCTCAACTAAAATGGCATCGTGGCACAGTCCCCGAAATCTGAAATGGATGTTGTAATGTTTCAAAGCATGCATGGCTGATAATCCCTAAAGTGATAGCTAATATCTATCGGAATATAATTTTATATTTTAATATTATTTTGTACTCATGCATGGGGCTAGGATAACGTCCGCCATTTGCAAGTTTATTATAGTTTAAAAATAGGAGTAGTTTATTAAAGAATTATGTTTATGTAAAATGTAATATGTACTTATTTTAATGAAATTACCTGATTTATATAAAAAAAAAATGCAATACGATTACTTGCATGATATCATTACATTGGGTAATACATGACCGCAATAACAGAAATATAAGTAAAATTCTATAAGAGTGCATAAATGAAGTATTGTTTTTTTGGTTAATTATAATTTTTTTGGACAAATTACATGAAATTATACTTAAAAAATATTGCACTTCATGAAAGACCAACACTCTTTTCGAAATTATAATAATATTTTCCCAACCCCAATTTAATAACTCCGACCATCTCTTCCTCTATAAAAACTGAGTTTGGTAGATAGAGGGTGAGAGATAGAAATCATGGAGGCAAAGTCATCTCAGGAGAGCATCATTGTGAAAATGGTAGCACATGTGAGAGTAAAAGTTTTTTTACGTGCATGACATTCATTGAACCCCATTCAGATCTCAATTCATGAAGGAGTCATCAGTGGTTTTATGGTTTTATTTTGTGTAGGATGGAACAAAGCGTTTCTTCAAGATCAAGAAAAACGCGCCGTTGAAGAGACTTTTCACTTACTACTGTGACCGTACATCAATGGACCTCAATACGACCGTGTTCTTATGCGATGGCCGACGTTTGAAAGAATATCAGACCCCATTTTAGGTAATTTACGCTGTTATGTCAATCAGTGACGCTGAAATCTAATAAAAATCGCTTTGTATGGAGGCAAACCTGGAGGAAGATGATGAGATAGTAATAAGGGATCCTCCACAAGGTGGCGGTCTTCGTACGTTTTGATATATTTACCTAATTTAAGATTGTTAGTTTGTTAGGCTCTTCTGTTATATGTGGGTGTTGTGGCTAAATCTGGGAAATATATATGCCTTGTATGGCTCTTGAGGCCAACATAAAATTCAGATGAATAAAATCCATTTTTGTACGCATTTGTCTTTCATCGATATATATTATATTGCCTTTCATCCGTTTACGTATGTGATGCCTGCATTTTCGTGCATACCATCCTGACTAATGAGAAGAACATGATTGAACACTTACACGAACCAGGGCCAACAAGGCAGAACACTACTATTTACGCATGCGTAATAGGTTTCATAGCCCTGCATGGTCTACCCACTTGCTTGGATTGTGAGCTGGGTGGCCTTTGACAATTTATTCCCATCACTACAGTATTCTCATATGCCAACGTTACAGTCTCACCTTGCGGAGTCATAAAACATATTGTACGCCTGAACTCTTGTTACATACTTCACATTTTCATTCGATCCCTCTCTTTTTCCCACACAAAATATTTTTAATGGAAAACATAACAGCAGAAAGTTGGAGGTATGAGTTATCCTACAGTGGGGGGTGGACTGTCGAAGAGGAGAATTATTTTATCCACTTACTGCACGATGAATATCAAAGAGAAAGGTGGATTCCTGGAGACTTGAACAATCGCGAATCTATTTTGTCTGCTCAAGCTACTCTCTGTTTTACGGAAGAACGAGATTTTTCTCTTCCATCTGTGTGGAGAAAGGTGGAGGAATTAAGAACCAGGTATTTTACATTTAAATATGTTCTTAATGAGTCTGGGTGCTCTTACAACGCTGTAACAAACCGTGTTACGATATCACTGCTGGAGTTGTGGGCGAGAATTCTGCAGCGAAGGCCATTTGCATCCGTGTACAGGACTCAGGGGGAGTCACAATACAATATTCTTCGACTTCTTTTTGAACGAAGGCGAGAATGGGGGTACTTACACCATTTGGAGGATTGAAATTATGAGTCTGATGTTTACAAATTAAGTTTGTATTGTTTTCCGTAAGAGCTTAGTTGTTTCGACGCGATGTAATTGAACGCCTCTATTTTATTTAATTGAAATCGTAAAATTGAGCTTATTTTAATGTATGTTTATACTGTTTTCTCCTTTATATTTCTTTTTCGCAACAATACTTTGCTCAGGAAATGCTTATTTTACAAAAACAATATTCTTCGACTTCTATTTGAACCATGGAGAGAATGGGGATACCTTCACCATTTGGAGGATTGAAATTATTAAAGTCTGATGTATACAAATTGAATTAGTATAGCTTTCCCCTTGAACGTTAGCTGTTGCAATGCGATGTAATTTAACGCCTGTAGTTTTTCATTTCAAATCTTAAAATCGAACTTATTTTAATGTATGTTTGTACTGCGTTATCCTCTGTATTTCTTCTTTGCATAAATTCTTTGGTTAGGGCATATAATATCAGAAAAATCTTCCATATAAATTAATTTACATAATAATGCAAATTAAATAAGCCGAACAACACTGGAATACACTAATTAATCTTTTATCGTAATTCCCTAGATGTTTAATAAAAAACAAATTGAATCAAAGTTTTACACGCAACATGCACGAGAAAGTTAGGGTTTCTGCAGCCCTGCCCCTGCATGGCTAGCCTTCTGCATGGCCAGTGACATTTTATTCCCATTTTATTGCATGCCCCATCGGATCAAACTACAGTGTTTCTTTGAAAGGGGATAAACTACTGCGATAAAAATTTATGAAATCCCCGAGGCGGTTGAAAAGTCCTGTCGATCAAACTACAAGAGGACAAAATAGTTTTCACTTGGTCAAAGTTTGACTTTGGCCACTTTTAATTAAATGGGTGAAATAAAATAATATTTGGCTATTAATCCGATGAGTGCCAGCGAAGAATGATTCAAAATGTGAGTGAATTAGCCAGAAACCCTAAACCATAACGTTGCGTAAGCAGGATGACAATAAGCTGCGGCCGGTGTAACAAGGATGACAATAAGCCGCGGCCGATGTAAGACGCAAACTTCCATGGCCCATACTAAAATTGATTAAAATTTAAGCTAACTAAACCACGACGTCAGATGCTAGTGTGTTCCGTCAAATAGAAAGTGCAACGTCCACCAAAATGGCTCTCCAACAGTCTTATATATTGCTGCTAGCGGCATCTCCTGTGTAAATATAACGATACTCATTCAAAATCCTTTTATCAACTGTTACAAACATCGTTACAGTTGTGAGAGGTTAGATAACTTACCTCTAATATTTCTTCCCACACTGTCTTCGAGTGTGGAAATATCCTAAGAGTGTTGTTGTCGAAGTTCGTGTGTGGATGCATGAACAAGTAGTTGAAGGTGGTGTACCTTGCTCGGAACTCCTCGACCTTCCGCCAAATAAATGGAATACAGTAAACTTCTCCCGTCGTCCAACTCATGATCTCCGCGGCATTTTCAATAGCCTGCCGGTTATTATTGCCTCCAAAGTGCCAATTCCTGTTCACCGTCTCTTGTGCCAACAACTTCAACAAATATTCATCATCGTCCAATGACCATTTGCCGTCGTTATCACCGAAATGACGCCGCCATGATCATGGGTATACACGCCTATTCATTTCGAAAGGTATACTTCAGTGCTTCTCATGCAAAATATTTATATCAGTTTGGATGCCGAAGTATAGATTCGCGTCTGTCTTTCATAAGACATTTTATTCCCTACCATTTAAAAAAAAATTACTGAAAACGGATTAATTTGACCAGCCAGCAGAATACAACAAAAGCATGTCACGGGAAAATTACCTTTTTAGGCGTGCGTGCATGGCGTGCATGCATGGGCTGTCACATATTATTCCCTAC
The DNA here is from genome assembly GCA_031470985.1 of Agastache rugosa. Lineage (NCBI taxonomy): Eukaryota > Viridiplantae > Streptophyta > Magnoliopsida > Lamiales > Lamiaceae > Agastache > Agastache rugosa. The sequence continues at coordinate 340,687 of CM062603.1, forward strand.
ATACCATATTTTTATTCCCTTAAGGCATGTGACATATTATTCGTAAGGCTTATAGCCTGCATGCATACGCAATTGCATGGGGCTTTTGACACGTAGAACCTGCTCGACTGCTTGTGAGACCTATGGAATTTGTAAAGTGAGTAATTAAATGTTGAAATGTAGTAATAATAATAATAATAATAATAATAATATTATTAATAATAATAATAATAATAATAATAATAATAATAATAATAATATTATTAATAATAATAATAATTATTATTATTATATTCACACAGAATAATAATGATGTTTACAGAAAGTGTGAGTAGAAGTGATGAATAAATTCTCAAGAAATTCATTGTTGCACTCCAAAAACCCCTTTCTTATTTAGGGCATATTCATAGCATACATTTGGCAGAAGGTTGCAAACACAACTTCGAAACGCCTTGTTGAAAGTGCATTGGAGGACAAACAGCTGATTACAGAAACACTAAATTACAGGAAATAAACTATTTATGCTTCAGTGTCGCGACCTAGATGCTGGTCTTCGCTCAAACAAATCTTGTAGCATGTTATACAAGTGCTCGCCCTCCGTCTCATACGCCACCATGAGTGGCTTTTCCTGATACGGAAAAGATAAAGGTTTAGCAGAGTATCGTCGTAAAGATACAACTGAAGCAATGCTTAATTAATCACTCACATTGACTAGTCTGCTCCATGTTTCAAGAATGCGGTGTTGCCAACTTTCTCCAGTATTTCCTTTTTCTCCATGCATTGCTTGCAGAAAACCGTCATTATAATTTTACCGTTTTTTCTCCCTGGCTTCCAAAAACCTTCTAAGAATTCGGAATGCAAGCCAGAAACAAAATCGCGCTCGAAATTCCTGTCCCACCTCTCGTCTGAGTAGAATAAAACATCCTTCCGTTTGTGAGCTGGGATATCCATCGTCCCTTTGTTAATATCCAAAATGTTGAGGTCAATGATATATTAATAGATGATACATGCACGATATGGACGAACAAGGGCCCACAATGCAGAACACTACTATTTACGCATGCGTATATTAAAAGTTGTGCGTCGTGCATGCATGGGATGTCATGTACGTGACATATTATTCCCTTATAGACTTATAGCCTGCATGCATGCATACGCTCATGCAAGGACTTTTGACATCTCATTCCCTAAATTAATGTTGCGGGAGTTTCATAATTTCAATTATTTCAACGTGGTTGTTGAAGACTAAATTGATTTAAGTAGCTCATTTATGATTGTCAGATGCACGAGCCAATGATATGCACAATGTATTGGTCTCCGGCCGGCGTGGAACATCGAGTGCTTGTGAGACCATGGCCCACGTGCCAAGCACTGCAATTCCGACGGCCAGTTTAAATTCACCGTAATTCCAAAAGGCCCTAGAAAGAGTTTCAAGATTTGAGTACTCGGAAGTATTTTTTCACTACATACGAGTTGGTCGAGACCTAATTGCACGAAGCCGTAGGTCCCCTCTACGCGTCACATAAATTCAATTAAAGAAACGTGATCCTTGATGGTTCAATTCATTTATGATTGTTATATGCACGAGCCAACGACATGCACAATGTATTGGTCTCCGGCCGGCGTGGAAGTTGCTAGTGTGCTTGTGAGACCATGGCCCACGTGCCAAGCACCGCAATTCCGATGGCCAGTTTAAATTCAGCGTAATATCGTCCCATATATTAGTAATTCGCGGGCCATTAATTTGCTAAACCATGGTTGACATGAAGAGCATAGAAAGCGAGTAAAGAGTTAAGGAGTTCTAACTTTTTTTCCTTCATATAAGTCTTGGTTGAAACCTAATTGCATGAAGCCGTGGGTCCCCTCTACGTGTCACATAAATTCAATTAAAGAAATGTGATCCTTGATGGTCCAACTCATTTATGATTGTTATACGCACGAACCAACGACATATACAATGTATTGGTCTCCGGCCGGCGTGGAACTTGCTCGAGTGCTTGTGAGACCATGACCCACGTGCCAAGCACTGCAATTCCGACGGCCAGTTTAAATTCACCGTAATTTCAAAAGGCCCAAGAAAGATTTTCAAGATTTGAGTACTCGGAAGTGTTTTTTCACTAGATACGAGTTGGTCGAGACCTAATTGCATGAAGTCGTGGGTCCCCTCTACGCATTACATAAATTCAATTAAAGAAACGTGATCCTTGATGGTTCAACTCATTTATGATTGTTATACGCACGAGCCCACGACATGCACAATGTATTGGTTTCCGGCCGGTGTGGAACTTGCTCGAGTGCTTGTGAGACCATGGCCCACGTGCCAAGCGTCGCAATTCCGACGGCCAGTTTAAATTCACCGTAATTTCGAAAGGCCCTAGAAAGAGTTTCAAGATTTGAGTACTCGGAAGTGTTTTTCACTAGATACAAGTTGGTCGAGACCTAATTGCACGAAGCCGTGGGTCTCCTCTACACGTTACATAAATTCAATTAAAGAAACGTGATCCTTGATGGTTCAACTCATTTATGATTGTTATACGCACGAGCCAACAACATGCACAATGTATTGGTCTCCGGCCGGTGTGGGACTTGCTCGAGTGCTTATGACACCATGGCCCACGTGCCAAGCGCCGCAATTCCGACGACCAGTTTAAATTCACCGTAATTTCAAAAGGCCCTAGAAAGAGTTTCAAGATTTGAGTACTCGGAAGTGTTTTTTCACTAGATACGAGTTGGTCAAGACCTAATTGCACGAAGCCGTGGATCCCCTCTACACGTCACATAAATTCAATTAAAGAAACGTGATCCTTGATGGTTCAATTCATTTATGATTGTTATACGCACAAGCCAACGACATGCACAATGTATTGGTCTCCGGCCGGCGTGGAACTTGCTCGAGTGCTTGTGAGACCATGGCCCACGTGCCAAGCACCGCAATTCCGATGGCCAGTTTAAATTCAGCTTAATTTCGTCCCATATATTAGTAATTCGCGGGCTATTAATTCGCTAAACCATGGTTGACATGAAGAGCATAGAAAGCGAGTAAAGAGTTGAGGAGTTCTAACTTTTTTTCCTTCATATAAGTCTTGGTTGAGACCTAATTGCATAAAGCTGTGGGTCCCCACTACGCGTCACATAAATTCAATTAAAGAAACGTGATCCTTGATGGTTCAACTCATTTATGATTGTTATACGCACGAGCCAACGACATGCACAATGTATTGGTCTCCGGCCGGCGTGGAACATGCTCGAGTGCTTGTGAGACCATGGCCCACGTGCCAAGCGCCGCAATTCTGATGGCCAGTTTAAATTCAGCGTAATTTCATCCCATATATTAGTAATTCGCGGGCTATTAATTCGCTAAACCATGTTTGACTTGAAGAGCATAGAAAGCGAGTAAAGAGTTGTGGAGTTCTAACTTTTTCTCCTTCATATAAGTCTTGGTTGAGACCTAATTGCATAAAGTCGTGGGTCCCCACTACGCGTCACATAAATTCAATTAAAGAAACGTGATTCTTGATGGTTCAACTCATTTATGATTGTTATACGCACAAGCCAACGACATGCTCAGTGTATTGTTCTCCGGCCGGCGTGGAACTTGCTCGAGTGCTTGTGAGACCATGGCCCACGTGCCAAGCGCCGCAATTCCGATGGCCAGTTTAAATTCAGTGTAATTTCAAAAGGCCCTAGAAAGAGTTTCAAGATTTGAGTACTCGAAAGTGTTTTTTCACTAGATACGAGTTGGTTGAGACCTAATTGCACGAAGCCGTGGGTCCCCTCTATGCGTCACATAAATTCAATTAAAGAAACGTGATCCTTGATGGTTCAACTCATTTATGATTGTTATATGCACGAGCCAACGACGTGCACAATGTATTGGTCTCCGGCCGGCGTGGAAGTTGCTCGAGTGCTTGTGAGACCATGGCCCACGTGCTAAGCACCACAATTCCGACGGCCAATTTAAATTCACCGTAATTTCAAAAGGCATTAGAAAGAGTTTCAAGAGTTGAGTACTCGGAAGTATTTTTTCACTAGACACGAGTTGGTCGAGACCTAATTGCACGAAGGCGTGGGTCCCCTCTACGCGTCACATAAATTCAATTAAAGTAACGTGGTCCTTGATGGTTCAACTCATTTAAGGTTTTTGGAATGTAAAGGAATCTAATAATTTTGGTTCGGTTTGGTATTCGATTCGAATTTTTGATATTCGAATTCGATTATTTCACTACAAAAAACACTGCGTTTACCGACGGACATTGTCGTCGGTAATTCTAAGAATTTCTGTCGGTAAATGAGTTACCGACGGATAGTGTCTGTTGCTAAATGGCTTGTAGGTAAACGAATACCGACGGATTTTATCCCTCGATAAATTTTACCGAGGGATAATTCCGTCACCATTTTGTTGTCGACGGAATTCGTCGGGAGCACTTTTACCGAGGGATTTTCCGTCGGTAATTACCTACGGAATCATTTCCGTCGGTAAATTTCCGTTTTCGAATTTCGTCAACCGAACAAAGTTACCGAGGGTAATTTCCGTAGGTAATTACCGAGGGATATAGTTTTCTCGGTAAATTGTCGTTTGTCATTGACAAGGTCTACAGACGGATGTTCCGTCGGTATTCCCTCGGTATTCTTGTGTAATTTTTTAATATTAATTATGTATTAGTTGTATCCATTTTTGACCCATTTACTTGCTCAATCATCCCAAACAAGCATATCATAACAACTAATACAATAACGAGTCATAAATAATAATAATAAAGTATGTTCTTTGACAACATTAATGTAGGTAGATAGTAGTTGTTTACAAAATAAATAAATCATACAAAGTTTACAAAATAAGCAAATATTTCAAAGTTGTTTTTAATATTCCAAATAAAAAACATACTAAATACTCAGAACCATCCGAGGAGCGGTTCAAACGGCTCGACATCAGCCCTTCGACCATTCTCTGTATGGCTGCAAACTGTGTCTCAAGCGGCTCTTTCTATCTGCCCCTTCACCCTCCTCCACAGCAAGCTCTTGCACCCTTGCCTATTTTTTACATTTAAAAATGAGTAAATATTAGAAAATAAACAATTACATATTTATAGTAATAATTATTTAAAAAACTTACCTCAATTCTTGCATCTTTCGGAGTCAAATGGAGTTCATTTAATTAATATATCAGAATATTGTTAACCAATTAATATAATTTGTTTTGGAGTATCTTTTGTACGTAAAAGCGAAATTAATATATACTCCTCAATCCTCATTATACTTTGGGTGAAATCTGTTAAGGAAATATCTACAATCTTCTCAATCCTCATTATACTTTACAAAGACATTAGGATCTAAGACAACATATAATTTCGTAGCATTAACCATTTCGCTTCATTCGATTCCTTAACTCACAATAAAATGGATTACAACATCCATACATAAGTTCATATAAACATGAACATTACCTGGTTAACAAAAGTTCTTTGGAAAGGGCTTTTATCATCATTTAACTGCCAACAAAAATAACAAAAGTGAGTGCATTTATAATAACAAGAAAAACATAAAAATAAACAAGATCTACATTACGAAGAATTCTATCAAGTAAGTTGAACATCAAATTCGGGACGAATCCAGGGCAGTTTCCCAATTACATCCTAATATATTGGGGATTCAAATAACAATACGGCCATATATGCCTTAACAAAAATCAAATGCATATGAACTGCCGCAAGGATAGAACAGCTCATGAGTAGTGAATTTTTACATTATCCTGAGCATAGTAACATTTCCATTAAACCATGTCCTAGTAGATGACCCCTAGCAGTCCAGCTACGTGCAGATTTTATTTAACACAATGTTGAACAACGGAACAAATTGAATCAAGGTGAACAGAATGTACAATGCAGTTATGAATTGTGCCTCTCTAGATCAAATTCTCACGCTAAGAAGAATTAAATATTTATCGTCTAAAACCCTTCATGATCAAACTCGATAAACATCCCACCGCAATCGCCGATGTATACAAAGCAAATAGTTACAAGCACAACTAAATCAAACAAAAACCCAATCATAACAGGCCAGACATATGTGGCAATACTAGATCACTCCTCACTCCCCCTACATACAACAACGGATCCAAAAACTAAAATTCGACAACAACAAATAGCCAGAAACCAACTAATTACTAGTGTAAACAGAAACCAGATAGGCAATTAAAACCCCCAATTAAAACCAAATGAGGGCGTCCACGGATCAAAGAGTTGAAAATAAGGGGTTGGAAGCTCTCAAATTCAGTTGGATATTTAATAAACAATTGAATGTTAATTAACTTGGAGTTATCATTCATATTATGCGCGCGTATCTAGTATTTACTCAAGTGTCTACATACACTAATAAACATTTACTCTCTACACCTTATATAAAGACAATATGATGCAAGTAATGCACTATTAATGCACGTCCAATCTATGATAGTTTATACTGAAATCATTGTGTGTTTATTTCTTAAAAATAAAGAATCATGGTGAGTAGTTGAAGCTTGATTTGTGTAGTCTTCATTATGACCAAGTTTACAACCATTCACACTCGATCGAAGTTTACTACGAGCTTTAGAATTGCAACAAGATTACAGAAGGGACCAAACTACAGCCTCCAATCACCTCTAAACAAATTGACTAGCTAATCAACACAAATGCCAACAAATCCATAATAAGGATGTAAGATTAGATTAGGGGTTAGAAGGGATTCTTGTGTGCACCCTGTTTTTACCTACGGCTCAGTCGGGGCCGAAAGTGTCAACGGCGGCGACGGCAGATGGCGGAGGTAGGAAAAACCGGCTGAAATTTGAGACGAGAGGAGAGTAGGGTTTTCGAATTTGAGAGGAAGAGGTGGACGGCGGCAGGAGCTCCTCTGCCGCTGCCGTTCGTCGTTGCTGCAGGGCGAGGCTGCTTTGGTGGAGAACCCACGGGTACTCGCCGGATTTCTGAGGTTGGAGGAGGGGTTTCCGATCTAAGAGAAGAGAGAGGGGAGAGAGATCTGGAGAGCGGCGGCCAGTGGGATGGGCGGTGGCCGAATCCGACGAGATGCGAGAGAGAGAGATAAAAGAGATGAGAGAGGCGAAAAGCAACAATAAATCAAAAAGTAAAGACCTACACAAGATGATTTAAGGTTGAAAATAACATAAAATTCAGATAATTTGAGATTTTTACCTCTGGCATTTCTCTTCATCGTTCCTGTTCTTTTACCCTTCAACGAAATGACTTCGGGGGTTCCTTCTTCTATGCTAAATAGATGAAGATCTAGTCGCTATTTCGACTTCACCGCCTCCGCTTAACACTCGTGCTGCGACTTAACCGACTCAGGCTTCTACTCTTGCTTCGACTTCACCGCCGCTTAGGATATTCTGTGGCCTCCCGATTCGATTTCGTGAACGGAGCAGAGCAATTTTGGCATTAACTGCAAATGCAATGGGGGCTCTCCTAATTAATTCAATCAATTATTCCCTTCTCTCTAGATTATTTTACATTAAAAGTACTACAGGAAAGTGCGAAAATTGCATGCATTGAATGCGATACTAACTAATTAAAAATAATTAACAAAAAACAAAATAATTTATCCAAATACACAAACTATAGAATTTCGTTCCGCCGATTAATGATTTGGATTCAGAAAATTATAATATATAAGATTATAAATCAGCCGTCATTTAAAGGTTAATTTTAAGTGGTCAATTGTTAAGAAGATTAAGTTGGCCGATGTTTTACTTTTATAATTTACCCATTGTTAAGAAGCGTGCATCTGTCAGACTTAGAAACGGCGGTGGAAAGGTGTGATGTGATATTAAAAAGCTTCATTAATTAGCATTAATTAAACCAAAATTAACAATAAAATATATATTTAATATTAATATTACAAATTACACTTATAAAATAAAACAAGTTGTAATTAAACATATAAATTATAATTCGAATTCAATCCTCATTATATCTTACTCGTACATTTTGATTGAGTAATACGTAATTAAGCACTTAATTAGAATTAATTAAACCAAGAATAATTAAACCACGATTAATTAACACTAAAAGTTTATTTAATATTATTAAAAACTAAACTAATAAATAATTAATCATTATAATAATAGATAATTGTAATCCAAATATCTGTCCAAAAGATTCTGAAAATCTCATCTTGATTTAGGAGCCAAACTATGGTTGAGTTGGCTTTTAAAAATTAAAGGAAAAATCAAATAAAATATAATAAAAATAATAAAAAAATCTTTTTTTTAACTATTAATCCCAGCCGTCCATTCAATACATTTGGGCCATCTTGGAACCCCGTATTTATAGATCTCTGCTAAGTGTTCGATCAGAGACAAAATTCTAATGAAATAAGAATTCTTTTGGCATGAGTATTCGTAACTCTATCAGGCTTTATGCTAATCCACTGATAAAGGTAATTCAATCCCCGAAGAAATATATCATGTATGAGTGCTTTGTTATCCAAGTTTTTCGGCAGATCAAATTTGCGAAGGAATAGATTGTTGTAAGCTTTTCTAGAAGCATTCAAAGTGAGTTTGGATTTTTTAGTTCTGTGCTTGGGCCGCCCCTTTATATTAGGAATTTAGATTGGGCCCATATAGAGATAAAAAGAAGTAATCAGTAGTCAATGGCTTGTACGAGTTGTACAAATTGAAGATAATTGGAGATAATTGGTGAGATTTATTCGTGACTAAGAAATGAGTTAATAATTAATTCAATTCTTGAACTTATATGGGCTCATATGGATTCGCACGTGAGGCTATGCAAAATGAAAAGGAAAAAAATCTTGGAGAAAAAAAAAAGAATAATTGTTGCTAACTTGTGCAAATTTTTCTCCGGATTTTGCAAATATTTTGGACTATCCAAACTGAGAAAATATAGGCATACTTTTAAAATAAAGTTGTGAAGGCCAAGTCTAAAAAATTCAAAAGCTCCTAAATATGAGCATAATCTATTTATAAATTCAGATTTTAGATCGAGGAACTCCTTGATAAGAGTTTAAACTATCTAATAAATTTCAAAATCTTGAGACTCGTTCATTTCCAAGACAAATTGTCTACAAACAAATCTCAAGGGGGCATTTGTAGACACATTAAATTTACGGCCAATAAATTGGTGACACATGGAAAATAAATAAATAAATATCAAATTATATATTTTATTTATATTTTAGAAATTTAATTAAAGATAATTTCTAAATTAAATAAGTATAAATTGGTATTTAAAACATGGAGATTTTCGGCCAATCAGAAGTCGTCATGTGTCAAATCTGCACAGAAAATCAAATATTTGGTTATGATAATTACAAGATTTGATTGTGATAACTACAAATTTGGAGGAGCCAATAAGATTGTGCCACCTCAGCCCTAAAGTTCAAGATGTAACCCAAAAGCCCACCAAGTCCATCTTATTTTCACCTATAAATAGAGGTGATTAGAGGTCATAAACACACCAGAAATCATATTGAAGAGCTCAAGAGTTGTAGAGAATTTCTGTAAAAATCTTCTTCAACATTCAAGGCGTTCTTTAAGGAAAGCAAGACGTTCTTCGTGGAAAGCAAGACGTTCTTACCAAAAGCGTTCAAAGTCTAGCGTCTGATTCAGAAATAAGGCGTCGATCCTCTGAATTAACGTTATAAAGTCAAACATCAAATCCGATAAAGATCAAGTAGACGCTAAATATCCGAAAATCCAGGAAACTGTTTGAAGATCGTTTAAGAACCAAATTGAAGAGACGAATCAAAAGATAAAATAGAGATCACAACCCGTATTTCTATTTTGATCTACAAATATTTATTTATACACAGTTTATTGTATTTATTATATTAAATACATAAAATTTGTGTTTACAGTTGCCACTATCATTGTTTTCCCATCGTCAGAAGAATCTCCCCAATTGTTCTCATTCCTAGAACCGCCGCTCAGCATGGAAAAAAATTGATTTTTACTAATCAAATTAATCTACAATCTGTCTGCAAACAAGTTTGGATGTGTTTTTCTTCTTCTTTGCATGCACTCCACTGCTGTCAACTCTACTTTTATATTATATGCACAACTATATATACACACATACACACAACATTCATTCATATTAAAGAGATAGATGATCAACATGAGAAAGTGGCAGAGTGCTGAGGAACAGAGTCCCTAGCGACGTTGTCGTCGTACATGACGCCGGAGAAGGAGCAATAGATGAAGGGAAGAGAGATGGAAAGAGTGAGATGGAAGTGAGGTGGATTTTTTATAATTTTACTTCTATTTAAAATTAATTTAAAATTCATCTCACATATTCGGCGTTCTGAGTCACATTTTTTTTTTCTTTTGAGAATATTTCAAAGTTAACAGTATTTTAGGAGAAATAAAATTAAGGTCACAAAATGAAAAATATTGAAAGTTCATGCAAAGGGTTAAAAATTCGGGTCTTGTTTGAAGTATATGTCATAGTAAGAGTTTTTAAGGATAAAAATGGAGTTGGGGGCGACATGAAAAACGTTGAATGAAAGTTGGGGGAAGAAAGGAATAGGGCATTATATTATTCGTAACATCTTGGATCTCCTCAACCGCTGGGGGAGGTGTGGCACTGTCACAGTACCTTTGAAGAAATTGAAAACACGCGGAAGCTAGATTCCATGGAGTTCTTGGATGAATACGAGAGCAAGCCTAGATTCCTCTTCCAATCCAAGCATCTGCCCCGAACTGATGAAGCCCTTCACCCTTCCTCCTCCTCCTCTCTCTCTTCTCTCCACAAACCCACCCTTTTCATTTCTCTTTCTCTCTCTCTCCTCATCTTCTCTCTCGCCCTCATTTACTTCAATTTCGAACCCCTCAAATCAATCCTTTTGTGGGTTTCCGTTTCCCTTCTCGTCGGCCCCTTCGCGCCGCCGTCCCTCACCGCCGGCGACATACGCGTAGGCGTGGGCCCGCCGCTCAAGGAAATCCCCGTCACTCCTGTTGAAGCCAATGAAAAACCCAGCAGAAAATCGACAAAATCCATCAAGAAAGCAATCGAGGAAACCGAGGGGAATTCAAAAAAATCCAATGCCATTGATGCATCATCTCACGTTGATTTGGGTAAGAAGCGGTCTGATGGATCGAATGGGCCGTTGATGGAAGTGAAGTCGGAGTCGGAGTGGGGCGAGGGTGATGACGACCTCTTGAAGAAGCTAATGGGGAAGCATCCGGTGGGGAAGCCGGGGCGGTGGGAGGCGATAACCGAGGGATTCAAGGGGAAGCACAAGGTGGAGACTGTGATCGGCAAGGCCAAACAAATTGGAGAGAAGAAGGGCGACGATCAAGATTCGTACAACAAGTTTCTCAAGGACAGGAAGGCCGTGGATACAAGAGGGTATGTTGATGAAGAAAACAACAACAATAACAATAATATGTATGAAGAGGAAGGGACGGGGAGGAAGGAGAGTGGATGGAGTGCCGCGGAGGATTTGGCATTGCTTAATGCTTTGAAAGCATTTCCAAAGGAGGTGGCAATGCGGTGGGAGAAGGTTGCATCTTCTCTGCCTGGAAAAACTAAGGCTGCCTGTATCAAAAGAGTGGCAGACCTCAAGAAGGATTTTCGAACTTCCAAGTCTTCTGCCTCTGCTCAAACTTGTTAGGTAAACCATTTATATCTATATTATCTTTCGTAGCTTTGTTAAGGTCTTGTTTACTTTGATGGATAAGATGTTTACTTTTCTTGATATTGCAAGGGGATAATCTATGGCGCTTGTTAAATTTTGTTTGGAGTGATAGATGCAGGATATGATTTATCCATCACTTTCTCCTGAATGCATCAAATCAAACATAGGATTATTTAATTTATCATATTTAACTATCTCAAGACTATATACATCACCATTGTGTTGATTGGAGTGGTTTTAGCAAAAATATTCTAGTCGATGCTCCTTCATTATTATCAAAACAGTGAGATATTATCTTGTTTACGTTTATTGATATTGCAAGGGGACAACATATTGATCTTGTTAAATTTGGTTTGGAGTGATAGATGCAGGATATGATTGATCCATCTATTCCTTCTCAATGCATCAAAGCATACATAGGATATATTCAATAATTGTATCATATTTAACTATCTCTCCACTAGACTATAGATCACATTGAGTCTTTTTATTAGGATTAGAAATTATGTGCATTCGCTTCTTTATAAACTTTTAATTGTCTCGGATTCCATTGTTTTGAATTTGAATAGAGTAGTTTTAGGATAAATATTCTAGTCGATGCTCCCTCATTATTATCAAAACAGTGAGAATACTCATGAGTCATGACTAGAATTGAATCTCTACACCCGTTAGCAAAGCCAACAAAGGTAATATTGAATGGTTCAGATTGTTGTCGAAATCCAATATTTCTCCATTTTAATCTCCAGTATAGTATATGTTTCAGCTTAATTAGTTATGTTGTTGTGACCTCTCTGAATCATTGGAAAAGAGAAATGGAATTGAAGATAACTTTCATTTCCTAATATGTGACCTTATAAACAAAGTTATCTGACACTGAATGTAGTTGCTCCTATTTTCTGGTGTCCATTTCCCTGCCTCAATCCTGTTCCGTGTTCACGCATGAGAGTGAGAGGGAGCAGGTAAAAAGATTATTCAAGAGTGTTTGTGACTGTGCCTAGTGATAACAATGAAAGACAACATTCATGTAGTTAATATTGGGTTTTCAAGAATCTTATCTAATTGATACTGAGAAGGTGCATAAGATTCTATCTTGAAACATAAGATGCATCTTGGTTCTAGTCTGCACTAGTGTGATAGCTAAATCTCTTGTGTTGACCATAATTAAATTAGAGAAAGCAATTTACTCGTTTTGGGAAGTGAATTGCTGGGTTGCACCCAATGTTCCTATTTCCATCTTTTTTTTCCAAAATATTCTGTTAAAAACAACAGATGGTGAAACTATACAAAGTAACTTGCACTTGATTATTTGTGACATTGCCTAAGGATGAAGATAATGTTTTTGTTTTGGAAAACAATCTGAATCGCACGTGAATTTTTTAATCGTGTTGCACGCTGCAACTCTGTGCTCTTACTGGTCATTGTACAGGCTTTCATGGGTATTAGATGCCTTTTACACGAAATTTGTTGTCTGTAGTTTTCAAATTGTAGGGTTGGTTTGTGCAGTACAAAAGGCAGAACCTGTTTCAGCTTGTCTTATTGATGTTATAATTTTCTTTGATTTATGTGAGGGCTTTTGGAACAAACTAACATTGCGATCTTATTTCTGGGCCAGACTGAACTGAAGAGAGTTTCCGGTGGATGCTCGATCGATCATTCTTCTCCATTACAGAACCTGTTTTTGTTGGATGAAGAACATAATGAGTGAAGTGAGATGTTGCCTGGTTCATTGCTCATAACATCACGAGTCAGCTTCAAGACGCTGAAAGTTTTTTGAAGTTTCTATACCGTATCTGGCTGTGCTACATTTTCCAGTTGTACTAAAAAGGGTTTGTACTTTTCTTTTTTGTGTCGATTATTCCAATATTCGTTATTCATAACTACTTGAGAATCCACACACAATGAACGTAATGTCATTCATTTTCAACTCCTATTTCTTAACATCAATCTTATCACCAATGCTACTTTCTGTATTTTCTCAATCAAAATGAACACCAATTAAGTTGAGCAGCAGTTTCTAAAGAATTGGGGGAAAATTAGAGATGGTTGTGGTCTATGGGGGAAAGTGAGCAAATGTTGCACAAAGGTGGTTGGCAATGGCATGGTCAATGTTGACTGCACATCAGCAATGGAGGGAGAATGGGATGAAAATAATATATATATATATATATAGGGGTTGGTTCACATATAAAATACTTTTTCCATAAAAAATAATAATAATGCATTTTATGTACTAAATAAATGTATTTTATGTTTTATTATAATGCACTGTCATAATAATGCATTTTTTATTTATTACAATGCATTGTTACGATAATGCATTTCATGTTCAATTATAATGCACCGGTTAATAACAACCGTAGATCTACAAAAATCAATGATCCAGATCGCTTCTTATTTCTTACGGAAAAATGGTTTTACATATGATCTCTTCCCTATATATATATATATATATATATATATATATATAATTATATATATATATACTTTTTTTTTAATGATATGAGGAATATATACTGGAAGTTTTAATAAACTAGTATAGCCCCCGTGCAACGCACGAAAATTTTAGATTAAGAATATTATGTGATAAATAAATTATAGAAATGACAATTACTATCTTCAATCGGTATTGGATTTTATAGACAAAATTTACAGTAAATTTAAATAATGCTAAGGTTCCAACAATAGGAGCCCAAATTTCAACTACTGAACTCAATATTGTAAACATAACCCCCTTTGTACACTACCCACCATTATTCCCTTTTCTCTATTAATAACACTACACAAAATGCACAAAATATGGATTCTTTCTCCATTCACAATCCACTCACCTAACTTTTATTAAAACTCGTGTCACCCCCTCTGAAAAACACTCTCCATGGAAGGAGGGAGTATCTTCAATAATAGCTTATTTTTAGGTGTTCCATTTAAAATGACACATTTCCTTAATACACTTTATACCCTTCTCTTTAATACTCGTTCTAAAAAGAAAAGTGTGGACGGAAGGAGTATTAACTAAAGGTATATATTCAACAATATTATGATTTTATATTATAATTATAATTTATATTATATAAAAAAGTATTTGAATATATAGGACATTTTTAATTTGTCTATAATCTTGTGGTAGATGATATACTACCAAGTAAAGATTGTACAAGTGTGAATCTCAAAGGTTATTCAACTTCTCTATAAAATTGCAGTTTTTTCATAATTTTTTTCGGGGTTAATTGCTGGAAAATACACGTCCTTAGCCCAAATTTGTATAAGATAGTCTAACGAACTAAAATGTGATTTTAGAACGATGACATTTACTTTACATAAAAATTCGTACGAGACAATTTCATGTACTAAAATTTGTGTAGCAGAGGTATTAAAATTGGGGTGAACTTCAATTTCATTTAACATAACTATGATACAATTCAAAGTATGATAGTGTCAAAGAAGCACATAATGTCTGCATTATGAGTTGAGGGAGTTAAGGCTAGGCTCATATTTGTCCAAATCTTCACCATTATCATCAAATAGATAAGCCAGTAAATAGATGGCTATCACATCAATCTGAACGCCAGAAGGTGGAGAGCACAACCATCATTTTCATCTGGCAAAAGTATAAATTGGGAAAAGGTTAGTTCCACAAGTCATGCTTAATGAACCAAGGAATCAAAAGAAACCAAGAAATGTGAATTTCACTGATCAAAGCAAATAAAAGTACTCTGGGACACTCACGAAAGAGTGCACAGTAAGTCGAATGCACTTAAATTAGACAAGAGAGAAATATACACATAACAGCATAGAAACA
Organism: Agastache rugosa; assembly: GCA_031470985.1. Lineage (NCBI taxonomy): Eukaryota > Viridiplantae > Streptophyta > Magnoliopsida > Lamiales > Lamiaceae > Agastache > Agastache rugosa. Next base: position 356,114 of record CM062603.1, read on the forward strand.
CGAGGGTGCAAGTTATTATAGGATATCATCCAGGCCGATTATATGCAAACTATCATACTTACAACAGAGGAGCCATTGTATTGAAAGTATCCATCAGTCTCCTGCATACGAAAAAAGTAAGGCAAATGCGTATATTATACACACCCTACAATATATGTAACATAATCCTGCCACAATTTTCATAACATTAACAGGTAACGGCATATCTTCTTACACCAAATCCCACAAACATTTGACTGCTCACTGGGCCCTCAACATGGATCTTACCAGGAGTGCGTCTTCTTCAGCCGGATGGCAAGAACTTTAATGATGAAAATGTGGGGATGGGTTGAGTATTTGGCAACTCTTTTTCTGGCAGAACATCATGTAGTGAGACTGACAAAATTGGACTACGCTCCAATTTGGAAACGTGCCCTCAAAACTGCCCAAGTCGAATGTCCCTGTCGAGGCGATCCGCATTGAGAGTTCCAGGAAGTTCTCTGAAATCTTCATTGAATACAGAATATGCACTGCATAAAAGCAACAGCAATATTTGTGAGCAGCAAAGGAACCATCAATTTGCAATAAACTTGTGATGTTTTCACAAAAATTTAAACCAATTTCCAATCTAGAGATTACATGTTAATATAGAGCACGGAGAAGATATGGTAAGGATTACATGTATGAAGCGAATGTTCAACCTTATAATTACAAAAAGTTGTTCCGTTATTCAGAAATAACATTTTTCTCATGTCCAAATGTTGTGAAATACTGTATAGGACTGAAATTATCATATCAATAATTGTGGAAATTATCAAAGTTAGGAATATGTTTATGTATCTCTAATATTCATATTCCTTGATATGTTAATTTGTTTTGCAGCTTAAAGGGAAATCTCTTGAAATATATTCCTTATTAGTTAACTGTGATTGAATTATTGCTAGGAAATTTGCTCTTTTCTTTCCTATACATTTGCAACTGTTCTCTTTTAATAAAGAAGAATTCTCAATTTATTCAATAATAATACGGCTATTGAAAATTATTATTTTTACTGTTTAATGTGCGCTCCTACAAAACATTTTGCAGTCTATTTCCATGATCACAAAAATTTATGAATACTGTCACAGCCAAATGGGAATGAAAATGAATTGTAGCTTGACATTTTAAGAAATTTCCTGGCTCATGCAAATACCTTATATCACCAGGTTGTCGATGCCCAAGATTGTAGAATATGATTAGAAAGCCAGTTCCCAGTATCTGGTGATATTGGTAGAAAACATTGAGATCATCAAGAAGGTTTAAATTTTAAATCAATGTAAAAAATAGCAAGCTCTCGTCTTTCGGTGTCTTGCCTATGGACAATAGTTTAGTTTATAAGCCTTTCTAAAATAAACACTTGATACCCATTGACAAAAATTGGAGCAAATGCCTCGTCATATTGTTGGCAATAGTAAACTACTACTCTTTAATCATCAAGAAAAGAAAAACCCCAGCTTCTGAGGCAATAATTTAACTTATTAGGATAACTCCAGGCAGCCATTTAAAATTATGACATTATATAATCTTCATTATGGCATGCTTTGCCATCAAAATTCCAAGGCCAGTGGACAGCATCAAAATAGGTTCAGCTAAGATGTTTGTAGCATGGTTTTTTTATCACTCCAGTATTTTTGATAGTTTAGCCAACAACTATCATTTGGTCAGTGCTCTCTAACACAATATCTCTATTACGCAAAAATGAAGCAATAATTTACTACAGATTTGGAAATATGAACAAGATTTCTGCATTTATTCCTCAAAGAGCATGGGCATTTCCTTTTCAAATCTTGGTTTTAAAAAGCGCGCCTAGGCGCTCCGCCTAGGCGAGGCGCACAGTTGGGGCGTTTTTAGGGTTAGGCGCAGATATATACTTAAAGCCCACCGAGGCTTATCGAGGAGCACCAAGGCGCGCCTAGGCGCAAAAGACCTGTTCAGTATCTAGGGTTTAGGATATTATAAATGCTTAGCGGACATAATTTAGAATATAATTTAGCAACGTCTTCCCTCCCTTCCCCCCCTCTTCCCCGCACCGCTCGCCTCCAGCCGCCAGCCGCCAGCCGCCGCCAGCGGCCCGCCGGTCGTCGCCCGCCGCCTCCCGCCGCCCGCAGCTCGCCGCCGCCAAGCAAGGTTAGTTTTTTTTTTTTTTTTCGTTCTCTTTCTTGCACAGTCAGCGATTTTGTTATTTAAGATTTATATTTCAGATTTTGTTACTTATATTTCTTATATAACTCCCCTTGATAAATTCTTATATATTATTTTATTTATATTTCAGATTTTTAATTATATAATGGCTTCCGATGGTTCAAATATAGCATCTGGTGATCCAACAAGAAACTATGGGACGCCCGATCCAAAAAATAAAATTAATTGGACATGTCATTTTTGTCAAAGAATGTTGAAGGGAGGATCGTACCGAGTGAAACAACACTTGGTGGGAGGTTTTCGAAATTGTAAAAAATGTACTAAGTGTCCCGAGCATGTAAGAGAGGAAATAAAAGCTTATATGCTAAAGAAAACCAGTGAGAAAGTGAGTAGTCAATTTCAAAGCTTGCCTCAACATGTTGTTGATATTGAGGAAGAAGAGGAAGAGATGGAAACATTGGGTAGCTCCGGCGGCACCGGCTCGAGCAGAACACCAGCTCTTAAAAAAAAGAAAGGTCGCCTAGATGTTATTTATGGCTCTAAGCAACCTAGTTCCCAATCCCAAGAAGTATTGAAGGGTAGAAAAGGAATTTTTGGTGTATGTGACAAGATATGTAGGGACAAAGCTTGTGAAGCTATTGCAAGGTTCTTTTATGATAATGCAATTCCATTCCATTCGGCTACTAGTGATAGCTACAAAGCTATGGTTGAAGCAATTGGACAATATGGTCCGGGATTGGTCCCACCAAGTATGTATGAGATAAGAGTTCCTCTTCTTAAGAAGGAAGTGGATGTTACGAACACCCAAATGTTGGAGTACAAGAAAGAATAGGCAGTAAAGGGTTGTTCTATTTTATCCGATGGATGGCGTGATTCAGTTGTGCAAAAGGATATCATGAACTTTCTTGTCAACTCTCCAAGGGGATCCGTGTTCATCAAATCGGTGGAAGTTTCCGAAGTTGTGAAAGATGCAATCACATTGTTTCAAATGCTTGATACCATTGTTGAGGAAGTTGGAGAGGAAAATGTTGTGCAAGTGGTGACGGATAATGCATCTAACTATGTTAAAGCGGGTAAGAAGTTTAAGCTGCCCTTTTTATGTTATTTTAAGCTTTCAATTTATTTTTTCTAAAATTTAAATTTCCATCTTTTTTATAGGAAAATTGCTTATGGTGAAAAGACCACATCTTTATTGGACTCCATGTGCCGCATATTGTGTGGACTTGATGTTGGAGGATATTGGAAAGCTTCCAAGGATTAAGAATGCTATCAAAAAGTGCATCTTTATGAATGGTTATATATATAACCATGTCTCTCTTGTGAACATGATGAGGAGATTCACTAATCAAAGGAATTTGCATCGGCCGGCGGTCACAAGGTTTGCAACTTCTTTTATCACTCTTGCACAATATCACAAGCAAAAGAACAATTTGAGAAAGATGGTCACTTCGGAAAAATGGAATGGTTCAAGGTGGCAAAAGGATGTGGAGGGGAAGAAGATAGCAACTTACATTTTACAAGACTCGTTTTGGAGGAGTGTTTTGTATGCTCTTAAGTTGGTAGGTCCTCTTGTGAAAGTACTTCGGATAGTTGATGGGGAAAAAAAGCCGGCTATGGGGTACATATATGAAGCCATGGATAGAGCCAAAGAGGCTATTGCTAAGAGTTTTGCAATGAAAGAGGAGCATTACAAAGAAGCTGTTGAGTTGATTGATAAAAGATGGGATTGCCAACTTCATCGCCCTTTACATGCGGCCGGATATTATCTTAATCCGGAAATCTACTACGATAATCCCGAGGAAGTGAGCTGTAAAGAAGTCGAGTCGGGCTTATATGAATGCATTCAAAGGTTGGTTCGGGATTGTGAAACTCAAGACAAGATCATGGCTGAGTTGGATGCCTACAAAAATGCAACGGATCTATTTGGCAATGCAATGGCAATTAGACATAGAAAGATGAAATCACCGGGTAATATTTTATATTTCGAATTTCTAATTGATTTTGAAATTATTAATATTTTATGTTCTAACAACGATTCATTTTTTAAATGTCCATAGCGGATTGGTGGTCTTGATATGGATCTTCAAGTCCCAACCTCAAATCATTTGCAGTAAAAGTTCTTAGCCTCACTTGTAGTGCTACAGGATGTGAGAGAAATTGGAGTGTCTTTCAACATGTAACACCTCACTTGTAGTGCTACCGGGTGTGAGAGAAATTGGAGTGTCTTTCAACATGTAAGTTGTTACAGTTATATTTTACTTTCATTTGAATAAGTATTCTATAATTTTAACTCACTTTATAATATATTATCTTTTATATTTTTATAGCTTCATACCAAGAAGAGAAACCGATTGGCTCAAGATCGGCTCAATCACTTGGTTTATGTGAAGTATAATCAAACTTTGCGACGCCGATACATGAGGAAAGACACAATAGATCCTATTCTATTAGAAGAGATTGATGATAGCAATGAATGGTTGCTTGGACAAATGGATGGTGACTCTTCTAATGAGGATAATGATCTTGTGTTTGGGGATGGTGACTTGACATGGAGTGCTGTTAGTAAGGCTACGGGAGCTAATGATCCTATTTATAGCACTAGAGGGGTATCTAGAGTTGATAAAGGAAAGAGTGTTGTTGGATCGAGTTCGATGCCAAGAAGACTCTTAGATGAGGATGAGGATGAGGAGAGATGGAAAAGGACATTGGTGAAGACAAAGATGATAAAGGAGATGGGGATGATGCATTTTATGATGATGATTATTGATTAATGATTAGTTGCTTAGTTGATTTGATCGTACTTTAATATTTACGTGACGTACTTTAAGACTTAAGTATTTGTGTATGTTGAATATTTGTGTGTTTTAAATTAAGTATTTGTGTGTTTTAAGTGTTTGTGTTTTAAGTATTTGTGTTTTTTGTAGAAAATATATTATAGGTAAATATATTAGAATTTTTATACTTTAGGTGCGCCTCGCCTACGAAAAGCCCGCGCCTGAGCTTAAAGCTCTGCGCCTAGGCTCCAGGCCAGTTTGCGCCTCGGTGCGCCTTGCGCTTTTTAAAACCAAGTTTCAAATTGGATAAGACTTTCAGATAACCAAAATGAGGCAGCCAGGATGGAAACAAATGCACGTCTAAAAGAACAATAAGACTCACATATAAAGGTCCAAGATCCAATCTATGGGCAACAGGTGCCAGGATGAACCATATTAAAATGGCTACCCAAGTCTTTGTTCTGAGGGAGAAAATTGCCATCAAAAGCATATCTAAAACAGCAACAATAGTACGGGACTGATTAGAATATTGCCATTTACTTCTATAAAAATGAATGGTGAAACTAAGCCTCACCAGGGAGCTTGAATTTGTCACGTAATGTGAAGAAAAGCCTCCTTTTCCACCTGCTGGTTGATTGAGGGAGCTGAAATTTCTACATAGACAAAAGACAGAAAATAAGACTCCTGGAAGTTTACAAAGAAAATAGAGATTTCCAGAAATCACTGAAAACTGACTAGATCTTCTCCATCATCGTCGTCAGAACTGTCCTGGATATGCTTAGTCGGTGGCTTTGGTTTGATAGCAACAGTCACAGTTTCTAGAAATGATATATTTAGACAATTAGACACTTCGTTAGAGATAGAAGAAGACCATTACAAGGATGGAAAGTTTGCATATCACCAAAAACAAGCAAATCTAGATAAAACTGCAGTTTAATTCCCCAAACAAATTTTCATTTCCTCGAAATATAAACTCCATTTGATATATTTGGTAGGTTTCTCTAGAGATGAGAAATTCTCACTTTTCCACAACCCTCCTTCTCTAGTTCTCCTTTATTATATTCCTTCAAATTATTACCTCATCGTGGCTATGTATATTTATATCCTCATCAAGACAAGAATTACAGCATACTATATATACAAATATATATACATATATATATAGTTCAATCAGTACATCATGCCTTACCATCGTAAACATAAAGCACTAGAATTTTGAAGCGACGCCATGAACCAAACATGAAAAAATAATAAGAAATGTTTAACAAAAGTATTTAGTTTAATTCAGACATTTTGCACTAAGATGGATCGCATAATTATTTCCCAACAGCTCACCATACATATTCGACTATCCACACCTTTCCCAAAAAACTTGGTTAGTAGCTGTATAACTTTAAGAATAACGTAGCCGTAGTCAAATAAAAAGTGTTTTGATAATATAATGCTTAACCATACACATAATACAAATCAAATGATGTATCTGATCATCAATGGAAAAGAAACACATGAGCCAGTACAGAAACAACTGCATTTAAAGACAGTTCGTGTACCTCCCTCATGGAGTTGGACCAATGAGTCTTCACCGTTTGTACAATCATGCAACACATTTCCATGGAAAACAAGTGTCATGTTCTCTAGGGGCAAGTGAGTAGTCCCAGCAATCAGTTTTCTCAAGTCTTTAACCTATTTGTCAGCAAAAATATATAAAAAGAACATCTCTTATATGAAATATTTTATTTTATAACTAGAATATGAGCGAGAGAGAGAGAGAGAGGTGGGGGCAGGGGGATATGCTTAAGGGAAGATCGACAAATAAACTGTTTCAAAAAAGAGGAGATACTGTTTCAATGAATAAACAACTTTACAGGTTCTGTTGGAATCCGGTTTTGTGTTGATACTCATGATTTGCCAAACAATATCCTTCAGAATAATATTGCTATGATATGTAGTGCATTAGTTAATAGCTATTGCACGCCATCTTGTTGTCATAGAGCATAGTAATCATTTGTATCTTACTTGTTGAAGAATTATAGGCTCTTATAAACCTATATAAAGATTTTAGTTGGTATTTGGTATTTCATTGACAGAAGAATTATAGGCTGTTACAAACCTATATAAAGATTAAAGGGCAACCCACAAACAGCATAAGGATTCTAGTTGTTTGGTATCTGAGTGGTAGAACTAATAAGGCAACCACAAAAGACATAAAGTCTGTTAAATCTGTGTAGAACATAGAAGATCTCATTTCTACAAAGTGTTTGAAATTCAATCATCTAATTAAAACCGTTTATTCCTTGCCCTCCAACAAAGCGTATTAACAGCACATAAAAGAATCAAAGAAAAAAATATTAACTCGTTAAATATGTCCCATAGCATAACGCTGATCAAGAAATGCAGTCATCAGTCATCACCATGAAAGTTGAAACAGAATCTGTACTCTATAGTTGGTCTTAAATAAATTTACCATCATTTGCACCTTAAAAATACCTTCGACTGGAAAAAAAAAATACAAAGCTCTGATTAAAAAAAATATATAAAACATTGATTGAAAAAGGAAAGAAACAATTTAATACGACTAAGAAATCGAAAATATTGAAAGCAGAAACGGACGAGAGAAAATGGAGATGATTATTCATAGAATTAGATACTTTGATCGTAGAGGGGAGGGTGAGGCGGGAGCGAGGTGAAGGGCCGATGGTTCGCAGAGTAATTTCGACCATTTTTTCATCTTCTTCGATGAGATCCGTCATTACTGCAATCAATTGTTGTTAGTCAGGTTACAATCCCAGCTGCTACTACCCGGAGTTGGTGGTGACTTGGCCTTTGAATTGGGAAGAATTTTGGAGAGACTTCTCTTATTAAGCAAACGGCACTGAGCAATTTTTTATTTTATTTTTTTTTTTTTAGGAAAGGCACTGAGCAACTTGTATATGCTAGAGAATAAAGGGTAAAATAAATCCTTTACAATCCAAATTATCCAATCATTAGAGGTGTTCACAGATCCACTTCCGGCTCGGACCGGCCCGTGGTTTTGGTTCAGAAAAGTTGAAACCGAAATCGGCCGGTCTAGATATGCAGTTTTGGGTCAGAATCGGCCGATGTTGGACGTTTTCAGTTTGGGTTTTGAACTGACGGTTTACGTGCGGGTCCGAACCTTGAAATTTTAATTTTTTTAATCTTTAAAAATATAAATTTTATTGTTATTCAAAGACATAATTAATGTAATGTATAGAATCGATATAGAACAAAATATATCTTAATTCATAATAATGATGATCAATTACAAATGAAAACATCTAATTATTGAAAATTTAAAATTATAAAGGCAAACACTTGGGTGAGACCGGTCTCTAATAAGAGACCGGATCTCATCCAAGTCGCAATATATAAAATATATAGTGAGTAATTTATAAAAGATTCACTAGTCCAGTGATTAGTTGTTCTGCCTACTATTTGGGATGTTGTGGGTTTGAGTTCCCTGAGAAGCAAGGCCAGAGTGTGCTTGCTTTTATTTTTTGAGGCAAAACTTAGAATAGCCAAAACACATAGTAAAACACAAATGTTGGCCACAAGTTTAATTTTCACAAATTATGGCAAACATTTACCTTTTTGGACCTTTTTACCCTTACTTTTGACTTTTTCCACCTAACTTTACATTCTCTTTCCTCTATCATTATCAACCTACTTTTTACTTTTTCCACCTAACTTTACATTTTCTCTCCTCTCTCATCAAGTTCGTACTGATGTCCAACTTCACAAATTTGTATCGCGGTACGAAATGTGTGAATTTCGTACCGTGCTACCAAAATTATCACGAAATGATAACACGGTACGAAATGGTTCAATTTCGTACCGATATCGTGGTACGAAATGGTTGAATTTCGTACCGTGCTACCAAAGTTAGAACTTTTATATCGCGGTACGAAATGTTGAATTTCGTACCGTGTTACCAAAGTTAGAACCTTTATATCGTGGTACGAAATGGTTGGATTTCGTACCGTGTTACCAGAGTTAGAACTTTTAGATCGTGGTACGAAATGGTTGAATTTCGTACCGTGTTACCAGAGTTAGAACTTTTAGATCCTGGTAGAAATGGTTGAATTTCATACCATGATATAAAGGTTCTAACTTTGGTAACACGGTACGAAATAGTTCAATTTCGTACCGATATCGTGGTACGAAATGGTTGAATTTCGTACTGTGCTACCAACGTTAGAACTTTTATATCGCGGTACGAAATGTTGAATTTCGTACCGTGTTACCAGAGTTAGAACCTCGTGGTACGAAATGGTTGAATTTCGTACCGTGTTACCAGAGTTAGAACTTTTAGATCGTGATACGAAATGGTTGAATTTCGTACCGTGATATAAAGGTTCTAACTTTGGTAACACGGTACAAAATGATTCAATTTCGTACCAATATCGTGGTACGAAATGATTGAATTTCGTACCGATATCGTGGTATGAAATGGTTGAATTTCGTACCATGCTACCAAAGTTAGAACTTTTATATCGCGGTACAAAATGTTGAATTTCGTACCGTGTTACCAAAGTTAGAACCTTTATATCGTGGTACGAAATGGTTGGATTTCGTACCGTGTTACCAGAGTTAGAACTTTTAGATCGTGGTACGAAATGGTTGAATTTCGTACCGTATTACCAGAGTTAGAACTTTTAGATCCTGGTAGAAATGGTTGAATTTCATACCATGATATAAAGGTTCTAACTTTGGTAACACAGTACGAAATGGTTGAATTTCGTACCGATATCGTGGTACGAAATGGTTGAATTTCGTACTGTGCTACCAAAGTTAGAACTTTTATATCGCGGTATGAAATGTTGAATTTCGTACCGTATTACCAAAGTTAGAACCTTTATATCGTGGTACAAAATGGTTGAATTTCGTACCGTGTTACCAGAGTTAGAACTTTTAGATCGTGATACGAAATGGTTGAATTTCGTACAGTGATATAAAGGTTCTAACTTTGGTAACTCGGTACAAAATGATTCAATTTCGTACCGATATCGTGGTACGAAATGATTGAATTTCGTATCGATATCGTGGTATGAAATGGTTGAATTTCGTACCATGCTACCAAAGTTAGAACTTTTATATCGCGGTACGAAATGGTTGAATTTCGTACCGTGTTACCAAAGTTAGAACCTTTATATCGTGGTACGAAATGGTTGAATTTCGTACCGTGTTAATTACAAGAGTTAGAACTTTTAGATCGTGGTACGAAATGTTGAATTTCGTATCGTGTTACCAAAGATAGGACTTTTATATCGCGGTACGAAATGTTTGAATTTCGTACTGTGAAACCAAAGTTAGAACTTTGATATCACGGTACGAAATGTTTGAATTTCGTACCGTGCTATCGAAGTTAGAACTTTTATATCACGGTAATTTCGTACCGTGGTACAAAAGTTAGAACTTTTATATCGCGGTACGAAATGTCTGGATTTCGTACCGTGCTACCAAAGTTAGAACTAATATATCGCTGTACGAAATGTCTAAATTTCGGATCGTGCTACCAAAGTTAGAACTTTTATATCACGGTACGAAATGGTTGAATTTCGTACCGTGCTACCAAAGTTAGAACTTTTATATCCGCTGCCACCACCTCCATCACCGCGATGGCGAGGTACAATTTTTGTTTTTTCCTACCGATACGAATATCAACATTTCGTACCGATATATCAACAAAAACACTAATAATACTATTAATATTGTAGCAAAGGGTTTACAAACAAGAAATTGTAGCAAATAATTTACAAAATAAGAATTGTTCATTCACTAATCACTAAGCATTGTTCATTCACCAACTCAATCTCTACGGTAAGTGTTATTTCATCTGTGTTGAAACAAATAGATGCTCCCAAAATTCATCCAAAATCTTGCACATAATCATCTATGATGTCCATACCTTCAAAACTAAAGCAAAAAAAATTAGAATATGGTACTAATATAATTCTTACCAACATACCATTTCTTTGTGCTTGATTATTAGTACGAAATGTGAATTCATACATGGTACTTGGTAAGAATTTCATAATTCTTACCAGCGTACCATTTCTTTGTGCTTGGTTATTGGTACGAAATATGAAATTGTTACATGGTACTTGGTAAGAATTTCATAATTCGTACCAATAACCAAGCACAACGAAATGGTACGCTGGTAAGAATTATGAAATCCTTACATGGTACTTGGTAAGAATTTCATAATTCTTACCAGCGTACCATTTCGTTGTGCTTGGGTATTGGTACGAATTATGAAATTCTTACATAGTACGAGTTACTACTGGTACGAATACATCTTTTTCGTACCGACGAGTTTTGACAGCAAGCAGCAGCCTCCTTCAATCAACACAAATGAAATAGAAATCAGCGAACATACATCCAAATCATCCAGAAATTAACCCAAATACACCGAAAATTACCAAAACAATATGAAACCTCATAAATCATCAAGAAAGAAACACGTAAAAGCCCTAAATCAACAAAAAATAAGAAAAATACAACAAAAATTTAAAAAAAAACTCTAGATCAACATGAATTACGAGAATTGAATTACGACAATTCAAAAATTCTTACTTGGTAAGAATTTCATAATTCTTACCAGCGTACCATTTCTTTGTGCTTGGTTATTGGTACGAAATATGAAATTCATACATGGTTCTTGGTAAGAATTATGAAATTCTTACTAGCGTACCATTTCTGTGTACTTGGTTATTGGTACGAATTATCAAAATTCTTACATAGTACATGGCAAGAATTTCATAATTCTTACCAGCGTACCATTTATTTGTGCTTGGTTATTTGTACGAATTATGAAATTCTTACATGGTACTTGGTAAGAATTTCATAATTCTTATCAGCGTACCATTTCTTTGTGCTTGGTTATTGGTACGAATTATGAAATTCTTACATGGTACTTGGGAAGAATTTCATAAATCTTACCAGCGTACCATTTCGTTGTGCTTGGTTATTGGTACAAAATTCTTACATGGTACGAATACACCTATTTCGTACCGACGAGTTTTGACAGCAAGCAGCAGCCTCCTTCAATCAATACAAACTGATGGTCCCAAGACGGATACCTTGGTGTAGAGGGGGGGTGAATACACCAAGGTTTAAAAACTTTTCCAATTAAAACTCTTTTGAGTGAGCTGGCTGTATTCGATCCAGCTGGAAGACAGCTTGATCGACACAGCTGGCTGTGTGCGGAATGTGGTGGGATTTTGGAAAGTCCGTCTGTTGCTTCAAATATATTGCAAAGCTTAGTTTCTCTTTTCAGTTAATCAGTTTATGAAGCTTGAAATAATGCTTATAAATAGTTAGCTGGATGCATAAATAAACATGAGAACAAAGCAACTTAACGTGGTTCGGAGAAACTACTCCTACGTCCACGACCAGAAACCTCTGGTAATCCACTAAGGATACCACTGACTTTTCGCGCAGTCAGCAAGCGTTGCAGCTTAGTTCCTCAAGCTGGATACAAGTTTACGCGTACTGTATCGAAACGTGACCAGACTGTTTACGGGCACAGCTGAAGCCTAACCTGTAGTTTACGGGTACTACAGAACCAACACTCGAATTACGCGCTTCGAGCAGGCGTACCTTACCTAACCTTTTCTTGGTTTGGGTTTGGGGGTTTTCCAACTATGAACGAATTCTTACAATGAAGAACTTTGAGTATGATGAACTCGTTCAAACTAGGCTTAAGATGGGAAGGATTATATGCCTAGATACTAGTGGGAGAGAGCTTCAGCAGCCTGAGAATAAATAATAACTCATAAGTATGAAGGCTGCTGGATCTTGAAGCTTTTCTGAGAGATCTCTTGATCTTTGGTTAGACTTCCTTCAATGAAGTATGTTGATTTCTCTTGAGTATATTCTCTCTCGTCACTTCTCTCTCTTTCTGATGATGAAGAAGACTTCTATTTATAGGGAGAGATTAGAACTAGCCGTTGGAAAGAGCCGTTCTGAATCTCTACCTAACTTCTGACATGATTGACTTGTCTTCTTCCTTGATTTCCTCGTAAAGCAATCCTAGGTCTGACTTCTAGGTGCTGAGGTGTCGAGTTCCTGATGGTCCAGATCAGATCTGACTTTATCTCAAGTTGACTTCGACTCTGCTGTGCTGATGACTCTGAGCTGTCTTGAACTCTGCTGGATCTTTGACACTGAGCTGAGTCTTGAACTCTGCTGGGTCTTGACGTAGAGCTGAGTTGTCACACGAGCTGGGTCTTTCCTACAGCTGTGTCTGGAAGAACTTGATCGTCTTGAATCTGGATAAAGTTACTGATCACTCGACTTGGCTTACCCTGCTGTGTACTCAGCTGGGTCTTCTGCTGTCTTCAGCGATTCCACCTGAACTTAGAAACTCTATAAGCTCAAACAGGTGAGCTGGAAAAACACTTGGGTTTGTGCAAACATCTACTCGGTTGGGGTCAGCTGGGTTTTGGTATCACTTCAAAACTCTATTAATTTTCCCAACAATTTCCCCCTTTTTGATGATGCCAAAACCCCAAGTTGGAAAAACAAAATTGCTTCCCCCTTAACAGGAAACGGGGATTCAACGAATTAATCATTCACAGCAGGTAAACATATTCAGAGCTTGGACAAAGAGAGATTGTCTTCAGGTTGATTTTGATAAAATGAACTTTTCATTAATAGGAAGAATTTTTACAATTATCTAAATACAAAAGTTCAAACAGAAAATTCCCAGTTGGCTGGGTCTTCAACTTTGCTGCTTCCTTTGTTCATCAATCTGATGGTCAGTCTTGAGACCATATCTATTGAAGATGAACTCTTCCAGCTCCTTCCATTCAGCTTGATTCTTCGATTTTGAAATTCCTCTTTCACCAGCCCAGTGATTAATTTCTTTGATGATTTGGGCCTTGTCAGGAAGGTTCGTTCCAGCTAGACATGGAGGCTTTAACTGTTTGACTTTTGGAGCCTTCAGCTGGATGTTGTTACTCTTGGCATAAAGGGCAATTGATCTTGCCATCATTGGATCTGTCTCATGAAGTTCGAGGAAATAATCCTGGAAAGCAGTTTCTGGATCCATGCCTTTGAACTGATTCAAGTAGTAGAATTCCTTGATGAATTCTGATTTGCATCTTTCTCAGTTTTCATTGAAATCATCTGGGTTCTTCTTGTCAGCTGAGGCTGCTTGGATTTGTTTCTTCTTAGCTTGCCTGTAGCTCTGCCTTTTCTTCTTCTGCTTTTTCTCAGCAGGCTTGAGCGATTCAGCTTTCTTCTTAATAATCTTATCCAGCTCTTGCATTTCTTTTCTTTGCTCGTTGTGGAAGTTACACAGCCAATGATAGTCTTTGTATTCTTCAGGCTTGTGTCCACATGCTTTGGCAAGAGCAACCATCTTTTCTCTCCATGTCTCTTTGACTGCTTTGGCTGGCTGTTTTGGCTCTGTCTCTTCTTCATCCAGCTCTTTAGCAAAATCGTCGATTTCCCTCTGAATTTGCTGCACAGGTTCCCCCTCAGCTGCAGCTTCCCTCTCACTTGTTTTTCCAGCTTCATTACGATCTTCCCCCTTTTTGGCATTATCAACAAGGGAGGCAGAGAGGTTTGCAACTGTTGCGCTGAGCTTGGAAAGAATACTTTCAACATCAGCGATCTTGGCTGAGTTGTCAGCTGTAGTGAGGTTCAGCTGGGCATTGCTGCTACTTCCAGCTCTGAACTGAGCATCCAGATCTTTATATAGGTTGAAGAGTTGGCGGATGTCAGCGCTGTTGGAGAGAGTGGTCTTTTTGAGAGCTTCCAGCTGGCTTGTGAGATTTGCAAAGTTGTCAACCAGTGGAGCTTGGAGGTTTGATATGATCTCAGGGACTCTCTTCTCTAGATGATTTGAATTATCAATACGTTGAGAAACTAGAGACTGTTTGAGATCTCTGCTGGTGCTTTCCTGCAGATTCAGAGCGAATCTGTGAACGTCGTCAATGGACTGTCCATTGCTCTGGACTTGCGACTCTATAGCTGTGATGCGCAGAAGGGTATCAACATTTGATTTGAGTCTATCCTTAAAAAGGATTTCCTCGACTTGTTTGGCAATCTCGTCCTTCATTGCATCAGAAAGCTCAACAGGATCCGTCTAGGTCCTGGATTCGGCTTGGCTGGGTTTTACTGCCTCGATCTCGACCAGTGAGCGAGTGTCATCGGCAATTGGACTCTGAGGGGCAGCTGCCTCTGGTTCAGCTGTTGCATCAGCTGGTTCTTCAATGATCATTACCTCAGCTGTGTCAACAGGTACAGCTTCCTTGGTAATCTCAGCTGAGACTTCTTTAGAATTGTCAGCTCCAGAATGTGTCTCCCATCCCGCTGCTTTAAGAAGCTTGTTGGCAGATTCCCAGACAACAGCTGGGTGCGGCTTGGGGTATTGCTGAGACACTTCTATAATTCCTCTGATGAGATCATTCTGGTGTAAGTATGCATCCTCCAGGCTTCCAAAGCCAAAAGTGTGCTGGAGGCGTGCTTCATCCGTCTTCAGCTTCTCAAAAGAGAAGGTCTCTATCAACTGCTCATTCTGGTACCAAGTTGCCATCTTGGTAGCCAGATAAAACTTGAATTCTCCAACTTTGACGAGGGCGATGGGCAGATGCGCTAGAATCGGATACTGAGTTAGAACACTCTTGATCCCTGCAATGCGCAAGTCCTCGTACATGGCTTCCATAAAGGCTGAGCCAGTGGAGTTGAGTGATGGACAGGCAGAAGAATCACTCTCCTCTGATTCTGTGGAGATTTGAGGAACAGGTTCAAATGGGTTCACAATTGGCTGTGAAGAAGTATCAGCCAACTGCGTGGGAATTTGAGCTTTGGGTGATGGCTGTTTTGGGGGTGAGCTGGGATTCGTGGAAGAGGGTTCAGCATGGGTGTCAGCTGGCTGTGAAGGAGCTTCAGCCAGTTGAGTATCTGCCTGCTCGTTTGCAGGAGATGGCTCTTTGGATGGAGAGCTGGGTGGAGGGGAAGGCTGTTTCGGCGGAGAGCTGTGAGGAGGTGAGGGCTGGGGTGAGCTTCTTGGATTATCCAGCTCGTCCTCTGAGCTGGATGACAATCCATCATTCAATCCCATCTCGGCCAGGATGTTTGATCCGTATTGATCGAAGGCCGACACTGGCTGTGGGGAGAGAATCACCATTGCTTGACTTGGAATGACAGCTGTTTTCTTTTTCTTCTCGGTGGTCCTCCATTTGGTTTAGGGGTCACCGCCTTCCTCTTTCTTTGTTTCTTCTCACTGAACTTCGCCTCGTTCCTTCCATTGTTTCTTGCTTTTGCTCACAAGCAGTCGCTTCTTCAGAAGATCATTGACTTGACTTATTCTTTGGAAAAGAATCTTCGTTTCTGGAAACGGTTCTGAATCAGCCCACTTTACTGTGTGCCCTTTCACAGCTTGCTCTATCAAGAAAGAAATTTTGGAGCAAAGATACAATGGCTCTGAAGCTGAAAACGTCGTCCTGGTGGAGTTGAACTTTATCTTCTCTGACTCCTTGACCAGTCGGTTGAGTAAGAAATCAAACCAGTTGACGTTTGCACCTTTGATCATGGCAATCATCGGCTTGAGCTTTGGAATGCTGATCTCTCCTTGAGATCCAGCTATCCCTAAGATGCACTTTTGCGTGATATCCAGCAGCAGCCTGTACTTTGGCTTGAGCAGGAGCTTTGACATGCTTGCTCTGTACGGCTCTGGGGAGATAAGCATCTCTCTGCTGAGGAATTCATCTACTTCTTCACGGCTGTAATCATCTGGGATGAATCCTCCTTCTCTGGGTAGATTGAACACCTTTCGTAGCATCTTATTGAGTTTGATGGTGACGGTTGCTATATCAAACTTTCCGTTTTCGCCTTTGACGATCATGTCAAATGAAGATGAGTAGAAGCCGTCTTCATCAATGATGTTGAGGTAGAAAAGTGCGGCATCTCTCTTTAGCAACAGCTTGGGCATGGAGGTTGCCCACAGCAAGAGACCGGAGTTTGCTACTATATCCACCATCTCTTTTAACTCTGAGACATGGAGGTTGGAGGTGGACAGAATACTCTCAAATGATAGCTTTGTCATTAGAGCTTCAAACTGGTTCAACCCTGCGGTTGATTTCTTGGGCGCCATCTCTGCAACTTGTTGAATTTTGATCGAGCGAAGATTTTGCAGAAAATAGATGAAGATTTTGAATCTTTGAACTTTGCAGAGATAGAGATGGAGGAAAGAATCCGCGTATCTTTTCCATATATATCAACTGCCATATAGGATCAACGGTTGAAATTGAATCAGTTGATATTCTGATCAACGGCTGGGAGAGATTCACTCATCACGTTTTGCTGACGTGCTTTCGGCGAGTGTATTACAACCGCGCGTGAGGCATTTCAAACGTTTGACGTTCTGCCTCGATCCTGCCGTGCTACAGTACTATGCAGACTTTATAATTAATGCGATGGGAAAGGAAACTTATCAAACAATTTAACTAAGGAATGTCTGTCCGCTTAACATAAGAATTCAAAATAATTGGACTTTATATAGCATATTCCTCAGAGCAATTATTGCAAGAGACGCAAACCGGTCAGCTTGGACACAGTATCCAGCTGATATCACAGCGGTCTTCTCCTTTGTTTGATTGACAGTTCTCCTCAGCTGAGTATTTTGAGATTAGCTTGAATTTCCTTCAGCTGAGTTCCCTTTATTTCTTCGACTGATGTCCAGCTGAGCTTGATTCCCTTTTTGGCTGGGAAATCCTTCTGAACTGAGCTTTGGGATCCAGCTGAGTTTGTTCCCCCTCAGCTGGATGGTTTTTTTTTTTTCTTCACCCGGATTTAGCAGTCCAAGTAATCCACGCATTATCTTGACTTAGATTTCAGCAAGTTGTGCTTCTGTGCGAATTTTCCCAACAATGGATTCCTTCAGATGTTTGAGAAATCTCTTGGATGCTTTCATGACGTCAGCTGGGTTAGAGAATCATCTTGATTGCTCCGCTGGATCAGGTTTCCCTTCAGCTGGTGAAATCAGCTAAATCTTCTTGATGAGTGCATCCTGCTGGGTATTCTACTTGAATTTGCTGACTCTTTCCAGCTACGTAGAGTTCCCCCTTGATTTGATAGTAGGTGGCTTTTTCTTCAGCTGCATCCTACATCAGTTCATTTCTTTGATGAGGTCTCAATTTGTATAGCAAGTAGACAGCTGTCCCAAATCCAGCTGGTTCATGTACTGCTTCTCTATTTTTCTCTTTAGACCAATGTACTCAGCTGTATGACTGGCTGAATCTTTAGTTTTATATCCAGCTGTCTTTATTTCATAGCTGGTCCTAGTCAGCTAGCTGGGTTTCTTTATTTTCTTTGTTGGATAAAACAAGATGTTTCAGACATCTTAATCAGAGCAGTCATTCTCATCTGAGTCGGAGAAGGAGATTTGATCATCATCCATTTCGCATGATTCGAACCTTTTATCCTTTCTCCGGGAGGATGACTCAGCTTGGTTCTTCTTTGGATAGAGTTGCTTGTCGTGATGAACCTTCACGATATTCTTGTACTTTTCCTTGTTTTGTTCCAGCTGATTAATGCTCCGTACAAGCATGACAACTTCTTCGTTCAAATCTTCTTTGCTCATAAAACTGAGCTCTTTGTTGGTCCTTCCAAGCTGAACTGATTGAGCTTCTTTTCTTGGCTTGATCCTCTGCTCTGCTTCAATCATTCGGCTGGATGAATCTCTGCTTGAGATCCCCAGATCAAATTCGTTGGCCTTCAAGATGGAGAACAATTTTTCCGTCTCCATGCTGCCAAGATCAGTTCTGCTTTGGTGAACCACTTTGTGTGTACACCATTCTGAGGAGAGAGCTGAAAGAACTTTCAAGTTCTTGTCTCGAACTGTATATTTTCCAGTTCGGATCGTCTCGATCTCGATGACGAGGTTGGAGAATCTGAGCTCCATTTGATCAATGGACTCATAGGGGAGTTGCTTGAAATTGTCGAATTTCTGGCATGCAACTGAGAATTTGTTCTCTTGAATTTCCTCTGAGCCTTCACACAGCTTGGCTAGAGTGTCCCACATCCCCTTAGCTGTCTCACAGTTGATGATCTTGCTGAGATAAACATTCGTCACCGTTGAGGATATGACGTTGCGAGCGTAGCTGTCCAAACCAGCTTGTCTTCTTTCTTCTGGAGAGTACTCCCTTTTGGGTTTTACAACTTGTCGGAGTACTGGTTCAGCTCCAGGTAAGGTTTCTGCTTGTCTTTCTAATTTCATGATGATGATGGGTCCGTCAGTGATAACATCCCACATCATGTCGTGATGCGCACTCAGAAAGCTTTTGAGTCGGAACTTCCAGATCTGATAATCATCGACAGAGAATGTCGGAAGATTCCTGCACAGAGAAGATTCCATGATAGTATGCAATATAATGATTTTAAAAAATTTGAAACTTTGAAGGATCTGTTCAGGTGACCACTATCAGCAAAGAGGCTGACTTGACACAGAAAAAGTGATCTTTTGAACCACTGCTCTGATACCAATTGATGGTCCCAAGACGGATACCTTGGTGTAGAGGGGGGGTTGAATACACCAAGGTTTAAAAACTTTTCCAATTAAAACTCTTTTGAGTGAAATTTGTCGTGTTCGATCCAGCTGGAAGACAGCTTGATCGACACAGCTGGCTGTGTGCGGAATGTGGTTGGATTTTGGAAAGTCCGTCTGTTGCTTCAAATATATTGCAAAGCTTAGTTTCTCTTTTCAGTTAATCAGTTTATGCAGCTTGAAATAATGCTTATGAATAGTTAGCTGGATGCATAAATAAACATGAGAACAAAGCAACTTAACGTAGTTCGGAGAAACTACTCCTACGTCCACGACCAGAAACCTCTGGTAATCCACTAAGGATACCGCTGACTTTTCGCGCAGTCAGCAAGCGTTGCAGCTTAGTTCCTCAAGCTGGATACAAGTTTACGCGTACTGTATCGAAACGTGACCAGACTGTTTACGGGCACAGCTGAAGCCTAACCTGTAGTTTACGGGTACTACAGAACCAACACTCGAATTACGCGCTTCGAGCAGGCGTACCTTACCTAACCTTTTCTTGGTTTGGGTTTGGGGGTTTTCCAACTATGAACGAATTCTTACAATGAAGAACTTTGAGTATGATGAACTCGTTCAAACTAGGCTTAAGATGGGAAGGATTATATGCCTAGATACTAGTGGGAGAGAGCTTCAGCAGCCTGAGAATAAATAATAACTCATAAGTATGAAGAATTTCTTGGATCTTGAAGCTTTTCTGAGAGATCTCTTGATCTTTGGTTAGACTTCCTTCAATGAAGTATGTTGATTTCTCTTGAGTATATTCTCTCTCGTCACTTCTCTCTCTTTCTGATGATGAAGAAGACTTCTATTTATAGGGAGAGATTAGAACTAGCCGTTGGAAAGAGCC
Organism: Agastache rugosa; assembly: GCA_031470985.1. Lineage (NCBI taxonomy): Eukaryota > Viridiplantae > Streptophyta > Magnoliopsida > Lamiales > Lamiaceae > Agastache > Agastache rugosa. The sequence goes on from CM062603.1 coordinate 376,470, forward strand.
GTTCTGAATCTCTACCTAACTTCTGACATGATTGACTTGTCTTCTTCCTTGATTTCCTCGTAAAGCAATCCTAGGTCTGACTTCTAGGTGCTGAGGTGTCGAGTTCCTGATGGTCCAGATCAGATCTGACTTTATCTCAAGTTGACTTCGACTCTGCTGTGCTGATGACTCTGAGCTGTCTTGAACTCTGCTGGATCTTTGACACTGAGCTGAGTCTTGAACTCTGCTGGGTCTTGACGTAGAGCTGAGTTGTCACACGAGCTGGGTCTTTCCTACAGCTGTGTCTGGAAGAACTTGATCGTCTTGAATCTGGATAAAGTTACTGATCACTCGACTTGGCTTACCCTGCTGTGTACTCAGCTGGGTCTTCTGCTGTCTTCAGCGATTCCACCTGAACTTAGAAACTCTATAAGCTCAAACAGGTGAGCTGGAAAAACACTTGGGTTTGTGCAAACATCTACTCGGTTGGGGTCAGCTGGGTTTTGGTATCACTTCAAAACTCTATTAATTTTCCCAACACAAACGAAACAGAAATAAGAAAAATTCAACAAAATAATAAGAAAAATACAACAAAAATAAGAAAAATACAACAAAAATTAAAAAAAAAATTCTAGATCAACATGAATTACGATAATTGGAAGGAGAAATAACCTGGATCTATAGTCTGGAGCACGATGCCAATGAGAAGCTTCCGATTGGTATACCAGCGTACCATTTCTTTGTGCTTGGTTATTGGTACGAAATATGAAATTCATACATGGTACTTGGTAAGAATTTCATAATTCTTACCAGCGTACCATTCATTTGTGCTTGGTTATTGGTACGAATTATGAAATTCTTACATGGTACTTGGTAAGAATTTCATAATTCTTATAAGCGTACCATTTCTTTGTGCTTGGTTATTGGTACGAATTATGAAATTCTTACATGGTACTTCGTAAGAATTTCATAATTCTTACCAGCATACCATTTCGTTGTTCTTGGTTATTGGTACGAATTATGAAATTCTTACATGGTACGAGATACTACTGGTACGAAATGATTGAATTTCGTATCGACGAGTTTTGACAGCAAGCAGCAGGCTCCTTCAATCAATACAAACGAAATAGAAATCAGCAAAAATGCATCCAAATCATCCAGAAATTAACCCAAATACACAAAAAATTACCAAAATAATATGAAAATCTCATAAAATCATCGAGAAATAGAAACAATATCGAAATGGTTCAATTTTGTACCGATATCAAGGTACGAAATGGTTGAATTTCGTACCGTGGTACTAAAGTTAGAACTTTTATATCGCGGTACGAAATGGTTGAATTTCGTACCGTGTTACCAAAGTTAAATCCTTTATATCGTGGTACGAAATGGTTGAATTTCGTACCATTTTTTTGTACTTGGTTATTGGTACGAATTATGAAATTCTTACATGGTACTTAGTAAGAATTTCATAATTCTTACCCAGCGTACCATTTCGTTGTGCTTAGTTATTGTTACGAATTATGAAATTCTTACATAGTACGAGTTACTACTAGTACGAAATGATTGAATTTCGTACTGACGAGTTTTGACAGCAAGCAGCAGGCTCCTTCAATCAACACAAATGAAACAGAAATCAACGAAAATACATCCAAATCATCCAGAAATTAACCCAAATACACCAAAAATTACCAAAACAATATGAAAACCTCATAAATCATCGAGAAACAAACACGTAAAAGCCCTAAATCAACAAAAAATAAAAAAAAATACAACAAAAATTCAAAAAAAAAACTCCAGATCAACATAAATTGCGAGAATTGGAAGGAGAAATAACCTGGATCTATGGATCTATTTGTAGATCTGGAGCACGTCACCACCGATCTAGAAAAACGCCGCCGCCGATCTAGAAAATACGGCTACACCAATCTAGAAATATGCCGCCGTAGTCGTGTTGCGAGCCGTTAATGAATACAACGCCGCCACCAACCAACTGAGAAGAAAAAAAAAGAACGATGAGCTCGAGCTCGAGCTGAAGAAGACGCACGAAAAAGAGAGAGAAGAGAGAAATGCGTGAGATATGGGGGAGCAGCAGCAGGAAAAATAAATTATGAGGAGAGAGAAAAAGAAGTTAGGTATAGTAAAAAGTAAGGGTATTTTCGTCCAAAAAGGCAAATGTTTGCCATAATTTGTAAAAATTAAGTTTGTGGCCAACTTTTGTGTTTTGTTATTTGATTTGACCATATAGATGTATTTTCTCTTTTTTTTTTGTGCATTGTGAAATCTATTGAGACACTTTGAAGTGTCCTAATAACTTTGTGATATGACATTTTAAGTGTCCTATTATCTGTTTTGTTTATTTTTACTTTTTTTTTTGTTTTTCTTTTAAAATTATTTATTCCAATAATATGTGTTAATATCCAATTAGAGTTTATTGATCAACAAATGTTACTTTTCTTTTTGTGAATTATTATTTTTTATTCCCGACAAATATTATTTTTATTTACGTCAATTATTAAATTGAAAAAATATTACCTTTCTTCTAGTGAATTATTACTTTTGATCCTGAAAAATATTATTTTTGTTTACGACAATTGTTACATTGAAAAAATATTACTTTTCTTCTCGTGAATTATTACTTTTTATCCCGACAAATATTACTTTGAAAAATATTACTATTGTTTACGACAATTGTTACATTGAAAAAATATTACTTTTCTTTCGTGAATTATTACTTTTTATCCCTACAGATATTAATTTAAAAAATATTGCTTTATTTTACGATAATTGTTATATTGAAAAAATATTACTTTTCTTTTCGTATATCGAAAAATATTACGATAATATTTTTTCAATGTAACAATTAACGTAAACAAAAGTAATATTTTTCAAATTTAATATTTGTCGTGATAAAAAGTAATAATTCAAGAGATGAAAGGTAATATTTTATCAAATATTACATTTTACCCTGTCAAATATTACTTTGTGTACAATAATTGTTACATTGAAAAAATATTACTTTTATTTACGATAATTGCTATTTTTTATCCTGACAAATGTTACTTTTGAAAAATATTACTTTTATTTACGAAAATTGCTACATTGAAAAAAATATTACTTTCATTTACGAAAATTGCTACATTGAAAAAAATATTACTTTCATGTCAATCTGTTTTATTTATTTTCAATTTTTTTCAATTTTTTTGTTTTTAAAAAAATATTATTCCTAATATTTGTTAATCTCCAATTAGAATTTATTAATCCCCAAATATTACTTTTCTTCTTGTTAATTATTACCTTTCGTCTCGTGAATTATTACTTTTTATCACGATAAATATTAAATTTGAAAAATATTACTTTTGTTTATGATAATTGTTACATTGATAAAATATTACTTTTAATCTTGTGAATTATTACTTTTTATCCCGACAAATATTACTTTGAAAAATAGTACATTTGTTTACTATAATTGTTGCATTGAAAAAATATTATTTTTCTTCTCTTGAATTATTACTTTTTATCCCGATAAATATTACTTTGATAAATATTACTTTTGTTTACGATAATTGTTACTTTGAAAAAATGTTACTTTTCTTCTTGTGAATTATTACTTTTTATCAAGATAAATATTACTTTTGTTTACGATAATTGTTACTTTGAAAAAATGTTACTTTTCTTCTCGTGAATTATTACTTTTTATCCCGGTAATGTTACTTTGATAAATATTATTTTTGTTTATGACAATTGTTACATTGAAAAATATTACTTTCCTTCTCGTGAATTATAACTTTTTATACGAAAAATATTACTTTTTAAAAAGTATTACTTTTGTTTATGATAATTGTTACATTGAAAAAAAGATTACTTTTCTTCTCGTAAATTATTACTTTTTATCCCGACAAATATTACTTTTGAAAAATATTACTTTTGTTTATGAAAATTATTACATTGAAAAAAATATTACTTTTCTTCTTGTGAATTATTACTTTTTATCCCGATAAATATTACTTTGGAAAAATATTACTTTTGTTTACGACAATTATTACATTGAAAAAATATTACTTTTTTCTCATGAATTATTATTTTTTATCTCGATAAATATTAGTTTTGAAAAATATTACTTTTCTGTTCTTCTCGTGAATTATTATTTTTTATCCTGACAAATATTACTTTTGAAAAATATTAGTATCTTACTTTGTTTATGAAAATTGTTGCATTGAAAAAAAAATTACTTTTCTTGTTGTGAATTATTACTTTTTAGTGAAAGAAAGGTTATATTTAGATGAATTATAATTTAAGATTTTTTTAAAATAAAAAAAAGTGAAAACTACAAAAAAGAAATAAAAGTAAAAGAAAGGGAAGATGATTTATATTTTAATATTTCTAAAAAAAAGTGTAAACTAAAATGAAATAGTGAAAGAAAGGGGAAAAAATAAATGAAACATGTGCCCTTCGTAGGTTTCAATCCCTGGCAAACGAGAGGAAAGGAGTGGCTTGACGCCTTAGCCAACCACTAGGCTAGCAATATGTTTGTACAACTTTGCGGTATTATATATATATAATCTGTCTTAAACGGGTCAACCCGGATCCGGTCTCTTATTAGAGACCGGTCTCACTGGAGACAAACCCAATTATAAAACCCTTAGAATTCACAAAGTTAGAAAACTCAAGGGTTGAGCTCGTTAAAAGCCTTCTTGGCGAAAATCCAAAGGAAAAAATACCCGAGAAGGAAAAAGAGTACCCGTCTACAAGTATTTTGGATTACATGTTGGCGTCAAAATCCCAATCATCTTCAAATTCCTCATTGGTTTCGCAGTAGCTTGTGAATCGATGTCATCAACATCGACTTCAGTTGTGCTTATGGGATACTCCGCAAATAATTCATCCCAATTGCTTTCTTGTTCACGAGCTTCAACCAATGTATAATCTTTAGTAAGATTTGGGGAGGCTTTTTGGCATTATCACCGATCTTCTTTCATCGGCACATATCATCCAACACTGAAAGCTTCCACACTATTGAGGTTGGGACGACTAAGATCTTCCTCGCCATCGTTGCTAAAATTGGATATTGATTTTGATGGAATTGTATACTGTGAAAGCAAGTCTTTTGCTTGTATATATTGTTTCATAATATCTACTATTATTCTTCTATCTTAATTGTTTATTATTGCATATACTATTTTATCTTATCTCAATATTATACTAGATTATATGGTGCGTTGCATATCACAAAAGACATATAATTATTTTCTCGTGAGATATAACTTAGATTTCACAGTCGAGACAACTTGGGACAAGTTGTCGGTTTAGGTTGTACCATAAATGAATAAATAGTTTGTCTTGACTATTTATTTATGCTAATACGTTTCACGTATGGAAAAGATCACAGTCAAATATGTTATTTTATTATGACTTATAAAGAAGAAACCAATACCTCGTTGACTTAAATACACTCAAACCTTATTGAATTTTATCATTACATATAAGTGTCTGTCTGTTACTTTAATTTACTATGGTCGGGAGCATTTTCTAGAAGCTCAATATGCTCTGTATTTTGGGTAACAATAGTACTTATTCGACATACGATCAAACCGCATTAAGGAACCGTGACCCGCTAATTCCAGGTTGATAATATCCTCTTGAGGAGTTTATAATATTCATCATACTAAGCCTTGTAGGTGAATTTATTGAGGTATGATAATAAAGTTTAGTTAAATAATTAATTAAAGCTGCCAGAAGCATTTAATTAATTAATGGATATTAGACATCTTAAACACGAGAGATTTATTAAGTCTAATACTAGCTCGTGACTCAAATTGAATAAGATGGTAATTTAGTATTAATCCCAGTCATTAAATGCCAAGAATTAATCATAGCCATAAAATTTGGAATCCGCAGTTCACACGGTTCTAAACTAGAACCGCCAGTTCAAGGGTCGGACCCTTTTTTTTTGCCTTTTTTCCACTCCATTCATCATTTCAATTGTATTTTTTACTTTTTATAATTAACAAGGATATAACACAAAACACAGTTCGGAACCACCGGTTCATGGTCCCACAGACCCGTCCTACACCACGGTTCCGGATCGAAACTGGCCCGTTGACCACGATTTTAATTCAAAAACTGTTGACTGTTTTGGACCGATTCGGCCTGTTCCAATTTTGTTGGTCACCTCTAATCATAAGGAACAACAAGTAAGTCCAACTGCAAGTATCTTTTGAAAATGGACACAGTAGGGGAACGATGGAGTTGAAAAGTTTATGGCCAAAGATCATTAATTTGAATCTTAGCAATCTCTTATATAGGAATAATAAGAATTACAAGTTCAAAATTTACCAACGCCCTATCGATATATTGTGTAAATTGTTGTGCAAATGCTCCCGTCACCGGGTGTCGAATTGTAGAAAAAAATATAATTGAAAAAACACGGCTAACATGACATCAACAAGCCGAATTGCAGGTAGCAACGATGTGCAGAACCAAACAAAATTGACAGAGCATAATTGGGCATACATAGTCTTAAAAGTGGACTTAGAATCTTATTTCAACATTAAAGAAGAATTTAAAGTAATAGCAAAAATTTAAAAATTGAGTCAACCGTGAGCTGAGTAGCAAAGATATAGCATATTAGGGTAGAAAATAATTTTTAAGACACAACTCTGAAACCCAAATTAAGTCAGTGACTCATTTGGCTATCATACCATGTAGAATAGAATAAATAGAAACATGTAAGAGAAATATCTTGTGTATATTAACAAGTAGAAAAACTTTTGTATTGTATCTAAAATAGATGTTGATCTTTCCCAATAGCTCACATACATGAGAAGGTTTGGCACTTCGATGTCGGCTCTTCGCCACTTGAGGCCATAGTATGTTCCAAGGGTTGGGCCATTCACCCATTAAAATTGTTCTAATCCCAATATAAGCAAGTACTTTCGATGTTTTTCTTTTATAAATATTCGAGACAATGAAAATCTTTTCTATAAAAAAGGAAGTTTAGATTCAAATCCAGGCAGGCGGGAATAAAAAAAAAAAAAAAAAACTATTTTAAGGGATGTTTGGCTATTATTACAAGCATAAAACCCTAAATTCTAAACCCTCTTTTGGCCTTTTCAGCGATATCCCCAAGTTTGAAATTGATTCTGTAATTCACTGAAAATTTGAACTTCAAGTCGCCCTCTCTCTCGCCCTCTCTCTCTCTCTACAAAGTTAAATATTCACAGCAGCATCCAATGGATTCTCAAGATTCCTCAGTGACACCATCCCACCTGACCCACTTCCACCACCACCACCACCACCCTCAACCACCGCCACCGTCGCATCCCGCCGCCGTCCTACCACCACACTCTCAATCACAACAGCACCTGCCCAATAACTCCTACCCACTCCCCAACAGCAACAATGCTGTCAACCCCACCACCACCTCCGCCATTGCTCATACATCCATCACTCACCAGCAAAACCCTGGCTTCCCCTTCAACCCCATGGCCGGCGGGGGCCTGAAGCCGCTCGATCATCTTCAGCCTGATGGGTCTCCTTCAGGGGGAAGGGGTGGTGGGGGTGGGTTCAGCATTGAGCCGGCCAGGAAGAAAAGGGGCCGCCCGCGCAAGTACTCCCCGGATAACAGCATTGGGCTGGGTCTTTCGCCGGCCCCCGTCTCCCAGATCCCCTCTCTCATGGCCCACAATGATTCTGTCGGCTGCGGTGGGACGCCGTCCTCTGAAACGTCGGCCAAGCGTAACCGTGGCAGACCTCCGGGTTCGGTGAAGAGACAGTTGGATGCTCTAGGTTTTGTTTTCATCTTCTTTATCAGTTCGTGGACACACACATACTGTATGTATGTATTTTAGAACAGACTGTCATTATGAATTTCCTCTTTTTGTAAGCAGGAGTGCCGGGAGTTGGTTTTACTCCTCATGTAATCACGGTCAATGCAGGAGAGGTAAAGTTGATAATGCTATCTTTGTTATGTTGAATCAAAATTATGCTAATTTCTAAATTTCTCATGCTTGATATTTGTACACGATTTTGAAGTGGTTGACTTTAAGATTCATGGTTTATTAAATGAGATCGAGCATGCATAATTGGTTCGTGTTATTGCGTCTTGTGAGGTCTGTATGATTCTGAGAAGATGGTACAAGTCCTAGACTAATGTTTGAGGATATCCAATTATTGGGTCTATAATTGGAGTTCAGTGGAAACAAGCAAAATAAGGAGCTTTTAGTTAGAGGAGGTTGCTACCTTGTAAACTTGGATTAGTTGGTGACTTGTTAAAGAGTTGTTGGTGAATATTTCTTAATACTTGATATATATATATATATATATATATACTCCCTCCGTCCCTAATAAGTGTAGTCCACTTTCCTTTTTCGTCCGTCCCCCATAAGTGTGGTCCTTCCTTAAATGGATATGACCCCACTTAAAATTTTACCCTTTTATCCTTTAAAAGTAACTAACACTACAACAAATTGGGTCTCATTCTCCACTCACTACACATCTACCTAACATCTTTCTTAAAACCCGTGCCCCTCCCTCCGGACCACACTTATCAGGGACGGAGGGAGTATATTTTATCGAGAATATAAATGGATATGGGATTTTCTACCTTAACTATCTCATTTATGCTGGTAAGTAAATAAAGGGATGCAGATGAGTAATTATTGAGAGTTAGTAAATCTTGTTCATCAACCTAGGTCTTGGCGGTTAGGCCCTGTCCATTGTAATGATGCAATCCTAGCTCAGATAAATTGATTTAACTTAAGTCAGTATGTACAGTAGTTCTGTGCATTAATTTGTAGCAGTTCTATATTGTATTATTGTTGCAATGCTCTCTTAGCCCACAAATTACAAGTCTAGAAAGGACATAGTTATTGGCACAAGGCACAACGAGTTCTAGAGCTCATCCGGCAAGGGACATAGGACAGGTGGGTGCGTTTTTGAAGTGGGTGCACACAATAATAAAATAACAGATAAAATATAATACTAATTGACTATACTTTTTTTTTTCTTTTTGATTAGACTCATAATGCATTTTGACCATCAACTTTTCATAAATCTAAGATAAAATGCATAAATTTGCTAAGCAAAATTTAAATCCACAAAAAGAACTAAAAGGAACATGTTCAAGATATTCTAAATTGTCAATCCCAATATAGTCGATAAGTTATCCTATCCTTTGGTCCTCTCAATTGCCTTCATTTATTTATTCCAATGTTATGTATTGTTACAACTAGGATACCCACGAGACGAGAGTGCTTCTTGGATTTGACATGTTTTTCTGTATTTAGTTACTGTCATGTTTCCGTTTCATGGATGTGAAAAGAATCATTTTTTACATGAGAGCATTAAGGGTCTCAATGACAGTCTCTCTCTCTCTCTCTCGTCACATCACTTCTTTCTTTAATCCACTTTTACTATGTGCAAGATTTTTCTATTTCATTTATTTTTTCAAATTCATTATCTTTTTGATGAGAGTTATCACTGTGGTTGCTGTTTTTGCTGACAGTGAAGATTGTTATTTCGTTTCCTAGAGAATTCTTAATATTATGTCTACACTAGCTGTTCTAGTTTTTCCTAGTTACCATCTGTTAGAAGGATGTATTACATGTTTCGCTACGAATTCACTTCTAAATTTTAAGTTTTTTATAAGTCATACCTAAACAAGGAATTATGCTATGACAAATTCTTCTGAACTTTTTTTTTTTTTTTTCAAGTATACATGGGTTCTCTTTAGAATTACACTATTTGCTCATGTGTTTACAGTTTACTAGTTTTGTTTTTCTGTGTATACATGACATAAGGCTCAGAGAATTCCTTTGCATCTTTTAGGCAGGGGACCACAAGATAAATTAATAGACAACTGTGTTGTTTTACAGAGAGTTGTCTCTGTGCTAGACCTTTTAAAATTTTAGCTCTTAAATCCATAATTCTCAGTAACTTCTTTTTAAAATATCCCATTTAAAATTTTATCTTGGTCCTTTCATCTTTGGCAGGATATAGCTTCAAAAATCATGGCATTCTCTCAGCAAGGGCCTCGAACTGTTTGCATTCTATCAGCTAATGGTGCCATTTGCAATGTTACACTTCGCCAACCAGCCATGTCTGGTGGAACTGTGACGTATGAGGTGTGTAATTATATCATATATGTATCGCTGAATTTTTTAATGATGCATGGATGTATTTATTTTTGGTTTGAAAGATCTAAATATGTGTTAGATAGGTAAGACGATATATACATATTGTTTTTGGTTTTGGTTTGAATGTGTTTAACATGTGGAATTAGCTGTCTACAATTAGGTAAGGGAGAATCTATTTTGTATGCTCTTCCTAATGCTTATTGGGTTACCTGAATGGGTCAAAGATCCCCATTGATCCTATAATGATTCAGTGAAGTAAAAACTTAGTTAATTTACAATCAATTGTCAATGTAATTCGCCATCTCTTTTAACAGAAACACTATGAATTTGTATAAAATCCCTATTTCGTAGACATGCTGTTCTATTTCTTTTATTAAAACTATTAGTGGAATAAGGACAATGGTTATGAGCTTGACTGAATTAGTTATGCTGCTCAGTGCATCGTATAATTGGCTGCCGTTGATTTCATGTCCCTTTGTGTTCAATTCCATGAAAGATAGCTGAGCAATCTCTGGCTTCCACCTTTAGTTACTGTCCTGAATTTAGCTTTAGAGATTATTTAGATTTTAAAAAACCAGTTTCAGGTCTTGAAGTTACATAAACAACAAATTTTTCTAAACTCTTGGGAGTTAGGGAGTTAACGTCATTTACTAAGGAGATGTTGAACTATATCCTGCTCGATGCTGTAACAAAACTTCATTTATATTGCCCTAAAAGTTATAATCATGAAGGGAGAGCAAATGTAACATTTCATTTCCATGCCTAAACTGTTTAGATTTTAGAGCAAGCAACTGAAGCAGAAAAGGGGAGGTGGACAGTTGGTCTGTGCTTTTTTGCTTTAAGTTTGGACCGTAAACTCCATGGTGAGTTTAGCCTAGACCAATGTTATCGATGGCGGATTATGGCGGACGGCTAAAAAACTGCCATAAGGTTATGGCGGGTTATGGCGGACGCATGGCAAAATAATTATAAAATATTATAAATAATTATATATAGACAAATTATGACATTAAAGCATGCAAAATAGATAATATAATAAAAAACTTAATAGCCTAAGTTCAAAAATATAACAAAATATCATAGGTTCAAACATAACCAAAGTACCAAACACAATAACTTAAGTTCAAGCATAAAACATAAATAGATAATAGTGTCTAAGGGTTAATAAGCAATAAAATGATTAGTCCTCCTCATCAAGCTCCATATAGTCATCTTCTTCTTTTTCATCAAAAGAAGCAAACTCGCCGGCGTGGAGGTCGCTGGTGGGTGGGGTCGCCGGTAGGTGGGTCGCCGATGGGTGGGGTCGCCGGCGGGTGGGTGCCCAGAATTTGAAGAGAGAGAGAAAGGGGAGAGAGAGAGAGAAAAGCAGCAGCAGTTGTTATGTATGTTAAAACCCTAGTTCTAATTCCTTAAAGAGAAATCAAAAGGGTTTGGGTCGGGTCAACTGGGTTGACCCAGTATTTAACCGCCATATCCATGTAACGGCCGCCATGGCGCCATGATATGGCGGCCGCCATTTACCGCCATGAAAAAAGGCGATGTTATGCCATAAATTATGGCGGCCCATCAAAAACCCGCCACCGCCATCCGCCATAACGGCGCCATGGCAGATATTTTACAACATTGGCCTAGACATATCCTAGGGTTGCGAAACCACAATATCCCCAGAATTAGGCAGTGTCATCAATGGCGGACGGTGGCTTATGGCAGATTAAATTAAAAATTATTTGATATATAAGAATGTATTAGTTAAAAACTACATAAATTGATAAATTAATACTCCCTCCGTCCCATTGAACATGGCTTGTTACTGTTCGGCACGTGTATTAAGAGAAGAAGGATAAAAAGATAGAAAGTGGGTAGGTCCCACCATTTTTGAAGAGTTAATTGTTTCCTTATTAGGAACAAGACAAGTTAAATGGGACAACCCAAAAGTGAATGGAAGACAAGTTTAGTGGGACGGAGGGAGTAGAAAACTTCATATCTTAAGTTCTAACACAAGCATTGAACCACAAAGTCATAAACCATAGCTGCCATAACCTCCCCGAATATGGCTGCTGCCATGGCCTGCAACAGAAAATCTCCCACTCCATCTACCATGGCGGTGTGGTGGAATCCTCAAAATCCGCCACTGCCATCTGCCATGGCATTGCCACAGAGGTTATTTGATAACATTAAAATTTGGTCCACGCTTCTCAGTGTAAAGACATAACATGTGGGTGAATTCCGCCCACAAAGCCTCCATGCCCTTATCTGCAGATGTGATGTACAATTCCACTTGTGTGTGGTGCATGAACTAACGGAAAAAAAGAGAAAAATACTTTCTGGTGGATCTACTCCAGCAAATCTGCCGCTAAAAGATTATGTACTTTTCTTCTGTAGAGTTTATCATTTGCTCTGTATATACACTCAACTAAGATTCTGGGGACAAGACACCTCTTTTGCTTCACTACTCTTTTCAATTAAATATTATTATGGCTTGAGAATAGCAGATACTTAAGATCTGATATTTCCTATAACTTTTGGCGTATTATAGTTCTCTTTGCCATATTATGGCAGTAAGATTGTTCTTAATTGAAAATATACAAGCCCTATGACTTCGTTTAGTTTATTAAGCCCAGAAAGTATCTTGGAGCCTGCATCTTACCAATGCTTTACACATCACCTCTACACAAAGCATAAACTCGTGATAGTGCCAATACGACTAGCTAAAGTCCCTTTCTTCTCAAATTAGATTACAACATAAAAGTACAACAAAATTAATGGGTTTTCTTTTGCAACAAAATTTAATGAAGTAGTCATTTTTTTACTTATACTCCCTCCGTCCCCAAACAACTTGTGGCAAAATAGTTGGCACGAGTTTTAAGAAAATTTGGTTAAAAAGTTGTTTTGAGTGGAGGAAGGGTCCCACACTTAAAGGTAAAATGAAGGTTAAAAGTTTAAAAGGTATAGTGGGGTCGTGTCTATATAGGGAAAGTGCAAGTTCTTTGGGGACGGATCAAAAAGGAATTAAATGCAAGTTCTTTGGGAACGGAGGGAGTACGTTTTATTAGTTTATATCTTATGCTTAGGGTTTCTTGGGTAGCAAGTACATAGCTCTATATATAGTGACTTTGTATTCTCTTTTCAAGCATGTAGAAAATAAGTCAAGAGTATTTTTTCCCCACAACATGTCTTTCTTTTTTATTCTATTGTAAATCTGCAATATTAATATATTGCAATATTAATATTATTACTGATTGTATCCATATCCTCTTTCTCAGCCTGAATGGCTGAACATCCCTATTCCCTAACTTTAGCCGATTCTTGAATATTATTGACTTCTGGTTTTGCACACTTTAAGCCGCTTGTGCATAATGCTTTAAGCTTAGGAGTAATATTATCTTCTATTCACATAGCTGGAAGTCAACCCTGGATCTTCTCTCTCCATTGCCTTCCTTTGGAGTTTTAGATGACTTGTTTTGCTTCCTAGGGTACCATGATGGTAGTTTTGTCTTGTGAAAGCCTAATTAAAGGTTTTCGTGTAGAATTTGGTTGGAAGCGTTTTTGCGTTGGGGCTTTATGTTATTTAAAGAGAAGTATTTTCTATTATCAAAGCACTACATTTCTTCATTCATCTAACTTGAAATATTAATGTATCTATTTGATTCTGCTAACATATTTGGTAGCTTAATTAGGATGAGATAAAATGGTGGATGTCTTGTCCCCTAGGGCCTAGATATACCATTACTTCCTTCTCTTTATAATAAAATGTTGTTTCTTAATTTAAATTATTCAAATTTTTTTGAATATATCTAAAATGGAACACTTATAGATTTCAAACCATTTAATCTTTTCCGCACCATAATTGAGGCATTTCAAGGATTTACCTTCCTTGATGGAAAGGGTTCTGTTTTCAGATGTATTATTTTTTCTTCAAATGCTGCGATAATGGAATGGAGTTTCTTTATGCTTATGAAAATGCCTTCTTCCCGTGTTTGGACATTATAGTTTATGAGAAACAACTGCTTCAGACATATCCATACATATCCTGGACATCCTCCAAAATTGCAGGAGACTTGTGGAATTCTCAAGTCTCGTGGTCTAGTAGTCATGCCAAACATCTAAATACACTGAAGCTTATATTTGCCTTGCCATGTTTAAAATGGTATATCACGCTTTATTCTAATGGCGTCTTGACTGATTTACAGGGACGCTTTGAAATTATCTCCTTGTCAGGTTCGTTCCTTTTGTCAGAGAGTAATGGTAACCGCAGTCGAACTGGTGGTCTGAGTATATCTCTGGCTGGATCAGATGGTAAGGTATTGGGAGGTGGAGTTGCAGGAATGCTCACAGCAGCATCACCAGTTCAGGTACTGCTCCGACATCAGTTTAATCGATCTCTCTCCTTCCCAGTAAGTAATTATGTCGTCGTCCATTAAGGACTAACACAATTGTGTACCAGGTTATCATAGGCAGCTTCATTGCAGAAGGGAAAAAATCGAAGTCTGGGCCATCTCCTACGCCACCTTCACATATGTTTAATTTTGGTGCTCCTGGGACAGGGGGGACCAGTCCTTCCCCAGGTGCATCAAGTGAGTCGGGCGAGGAGAATGATGATAGTCCTCTAAATCATGGCTCCGGACCGTATGGTAATACCGGTCAACCGGGCCAGACTATGCCTATGTATAATTCGATGGCTTGGCCGAACTCCATGAAAGTGCTTCCCAGTTAGCCTCATGTCTCCCACAGGAGTATTTGTATGTGGTTTGATTACAGGTTCGTTGCAAATGCTAACTAACATCGGTGTTAGGACAGTATGTTGTTCGGTAGTAGTAGATATAGGTAGGTTCATATCTTAGTTTCCTCTCCACTAGTTTTCTTAGTTGTGTTTGATTCGATTTTATTATTGAAATTGCTGATTGTCTCATCTCAACACTTGTATTAGCTTAATTTAAATATTTTGTTTTTGTTTTTGATTTTTTTTTTTAGATTTTGTGAAATCGGCTCCATTTAAATATTATTTTGTGAACCCCTCAAAAAAAAAAAAAATATTTTGTGAAAAACATGTAATGAAATGAAGTTCCACGAAAGCCTTCTTTGCTGATTGTGGTTTCATTGCACGCGCACTCGTTTCATGATTTTATAGAAAATCCCCACAAATAGCATTTAGAGGGTGTTTGGCTAAACTTATTTTAAAGAGCTTATAAGCTCTAAGAGCTTATAAGATGTTTCAAGAGCTTACAAGCTCCAATATGTTAAGAGCTTAAAAGATGTTGAAGTGTTTGGATAATGGAGCTTATAAGATGGTGAAGTGTTAATGGGTATTAGTTCTTAGATTATGGAATGATAAAAAAGGACATGATTCTTTACATGGATTTTTATTAAAAGGGTGTTTTTTTATTTATTTAAAGATTTTTTTTTTCTTTTTTCTTTTTTCTATTTGTGCAGCAAGGGTGTTTTTTAATTTATTTAAAGATTATTTTTTCTTTTTTCTTTTTTCTTTTTTCTTTTTTCTATTTGTGCAACAAGGGTGTTTTTTTATTTATTTAAAGATTCTTTTTTTTCTTTTTTCTTTTTTCTATTTGTGGTTTTAATTTCTTGTAGCAATATTATTGTTTGTTTAATGTTTGAATTAAGTGGGTGATATATGTTGGTGCTTTATATATATATATATAGATATATATATATATATTTTAATTAGAAGAACGCAACCAAAGATTATGCATTCAAACCTCATACTACGAAATAGTGAAAAGTAAATTTCATATACATGTCAATAATTTGACTCTTGAACTTCACGTTCATCTTCAACAATCTTTTCATCAAGAGAAATAGATGAAAATATAGAAGAACTATTCAAAATATTCCATGGCTCTTCCGAAATTTAATCTACCATTTCACTCAATAACATGTTGTCTAATATGAAACAAGAGTTATATTAGAAGCTATTATGGAATTCAGCCTATAATAAATTAATTCGTTATGTAAATCTTCTTTTAGTGAAGCTGCTCCAGACACCTTTTTACATTTGTTATTTTCTCCACAATATTTTCTTTTAACATAATCAAGAGATGGAAACATATTTTTTTTCTGCTACGCTACTTGTGTCGTGGGTTTCTAGACTTGTATCTTGTCCAGTTACTCCAATATTACCTATGTCATCACTATCTCCAATCTCTATATGTTCTTCAACTTCATTTGCCTCACCATCATTTTCAAGGTCAATCTCATTTATCGATCTTTGACTAGGTGCTCTTGCTCTTTCTCCCGTGGCAGCAATATCACAGAATAGTTGGTCATATTCAAACCAAACTAATGATAAATCTTTGTTCTTAAACTTCTTAAAATCAACATTTTCCTGCAATATCAAATATGTTGAATCAATCTACTATCTAATAAATAATATAAGATAATATCATATTTAACGGTGTTAGAGATTTACACTTATTTTCCTGCTCCACCACTCCTCTGAAGCATCAAGTGAGTTCTTCAAAGGATTCCAACCAATTCCCGTTTCACTATGCATTAGTTTCTTAAATAACAACCATTCTTTCTTCATTAAATCCCAATGATTGCGTAGTTGTTTGTAGACAAGCTTTCTTCCGATCTTTTCATTGAACCTCTTAACAAGATTATTCCAACCATTGACATTGAAATGACTGTTTGGTCTATTACCTTTCTGATAGTGCTGGCCTCATCCTGGGCCCGACCTAAGGCTATTTGGGCCTGTATATTAACGCTCGGCCCACAGAGTTCGGCCCAAACAAAGTCCACATCTGCCTTGAAGACCAAGTAACGAAACCCTACTTTGGGAGAAGATAGAATTCTACTGCTAATGGGAATCGGATATGCATGTATCAAGCAACCGGATATGTATAAGGAGTCCGATCTCTAGAAGGATTAGGGCTTAACCCAATACTTATAAATAGATGTGAGATTAGAGGTAGGAGGGACATTCAATACTCATTGTACTCTCAAGTATAATAAAAGGCTCTCTATATTCTCTCCCGTGGACGTAGATCACATCGATCGAACCACGTAAATTACTGTGTCATCGTGTTATTATTTCTTTTAGCTACTTTCGCAAACCCTAGATCTATCATTGGCGCCGTCTGTGGGAACCTCATCAACGGTTTTTACGTAGCTGATTTACGATGGTAACGCGATCACAAAGCATGCGGGAGGCCCAAAGCCAACGAGGGAATCCTAACGAAGCAGAAAGCTGCCCCATAAGCCAAGAGAATCGCCAGAAAGGCAGTTCGGTCCCAAAGGAGAGGCACGCCAGGGACCCAATAGAAGGAAATCCCTCCGAAAGGATGCCCGCGCTAGAGGTCAACGACGAGTCGGAGCCGAAGGGATCCGAGTTGAAGGAGGATGATCTCTCCAGAGACTTCGATCTTGCCACCACCTACGCCGCGGCCGAATTCGCTAAGGCAAACAAGGAGCGTTTCAAACGCTTTCTTGCGACAACCCGGATGTCTCCCATACTTGAAGCCAGGGAGAGTTCCACGCAAAAATCTCTGCCTAAAGCTCCTCACTACACCGGGAGACCGGAACCGGAGCTAAAGGAGAGGCGCGACCCCCGGCGGGGTTCAGATCGACGTCGGAGTCCAAGCTCGCAGAGTAGCCCCGGGCGACATCATACCCAAAGGCGACCTCGGAGCCCCAGAAGGTACCAAAGCCCGAGCTATAGCGAGAGTCGCAGTCCCACGAGGAATCGACACCGACATGAAAAGGAACCAGCTCGGCTTGTCAGCCCGTTCACCGACGAGCTGCTTGACACCAAACTCCCCACGGTGTACAAATTGCCGAACATACCGGCCTACAATGGGCTGGACGACCCCCTCAACTTCCTAACGCGTTACCGGTACAGCATGCACAACCAGGGTCTCAGGGAGGAACACATGTGCAAGCTATTCCCCGAGATGCTGATCGATTATGCCCGAGCTTGGTTTGATGCCCTTCCAACCGGCGCCGTGGGGTCCTGGACCTATTTGGAAAAAATATTCAAGCAAAGATTCCATACGAAGGTTCGGCCCCGCCGAGACACAAAAGATACCTCCTATCGGTGAAGCAAAAGGACAAAGAATCTATAGGGAGTACGCTTCCAGGTTCATGCAGGAAAGCTTGAAGGTCGATAAAATCGACGACGTCTTCCTCATCTCGGCCTTCCGAAATGGAATTGCCCCCGGGTCCCTGAACCAAGAGCTCGCTAAGCGGAAGCCTGAGACAGCCCAGAAGATGTGGAAGATTGTATACCAGTTCGCCGACGGCCAGGATGCGGACCGGTTGAAGCGGGAGGAGACCGAGAAGAAGAGAACTGAAGGGGATCGAGGTCGGAGCGATCGTGATCGGAGAAGTGCCCACGAACGCCTCCAAAGAGGACCTATCCAGTCCCGGCTCGGACCCGGACCAATCCAGTCCCGGCTTGGACCTCGGGTGGGACCAGAGCCGTCCCAACGACCTCCTTTTATGAAGACGAATGCCGAGATCTTCGCACTCCACGAGGACTGGTTCGCTAAACCACGTCCCATGTCAAAATCTAAACCTCGGGACCAAAACAAGCACTGCTCCTTCCATGATGACCATGGGCACCACACGGAGGATTGCCGCGACCTCGCGGAACAGATAGAGAGGTTAGCCCAAGAGGGAGCTCTGAAGAGATACGAAGCCGGGGGGAAGAAAAACACAAGAGGAAAACGGAAAGGAGGACAAGGTCGCTGTGCTCCCCACAATAAGCGAGCTAAGGTCGATCACGACGAGGAGGATGACGACCCTCCGTACGACGCACCACAGTACGACGGAGTGGTCTCCACCATCACCGGTTGAAGGCAGAAGCTCGCAGACCACCGGTCCCATCGGGTGAGGAGCAAACGAAAAAGAGATTCAAGAAGGGGGAAACCGTCACATTCTCCGAGGATGACCCTGTGCCTACCGCTACACCACACAACGACGCCCTGGTTATACAGGTCGGGGTGGCCAACAAGATGGTCCATCGCGTGTTCATCGATGGTGGGGCCAGCGTGAGCATCATCTTCCAACACTGCTTGGATAGGATGGGCCTCGACCCAGCTCGGGTGAATTCCACACCCCTGCCTCTCAAGAGCTTTACGCAGCAAGAGACGCGACCTGAAGGGACCATCGCGCTCGACGTTGCGATTGGCAGCCCGCCGACCAGCGTCAATAAGCTGGTTCAGTTCTATGTGGTTAAAGCGAACTCCCCCTACAACATCATACTAGGTCGGGATTGGCTGAATGCGCCGTGGCCATCATTTCGCCCCTACCACCGTTGAAGATCCCGACCTCGGCTGGAACCCTTACGGTCCGAGGTGACCAGATAAAGGCCAAGGAGTGCATGCAGGTTGCTCTACGAGGTCAACCCCAAGCATAGCAATCAAAGTATCCCAAGGAGCCGGATGAAATGACGTCAATCCCAGACACCCCGGCGGAACAGGTTACCCTGTCCGAAGCAGATCCATCGAAGGTTGTCAAGGTCGGCTTTGCCGGGGGACCTCAAACGCGCATGCAAGTAATCCAGCTCCTAAGGGAATATCAAGACGTCTTCGCCTGGTCTCCAACGGACATGACGGGGGTGTCGTCGGAAATCATTACGCACAAGCTTAACATTAACCCGAACACGACCCCGGTCAAGCAGAAACGGCGATCATTTGCTGCCGAACGAAATCAAGTTATCTACAACGAGGTGCAGCAATGGTTGAAAGCAGGGCTTCTGTTTGAAGTCAGGTACCCGATTTGGCTATCTAATCCGGTAGTGGTAAAGAAAGAAGAAGGAGAGTGGAGGATGTGTGTAGATTACACCGACCTCAACAAAGCTTGCCCGAAGGACTGCTATCCTCTCCCCAACATCGATGAAAAGATCGAATCCTTGGTGGGACACGAAGTATTCTGCTTTCTCGATCTCTACAAAGGATACTATCAGGTTCTAATGGATGAGGGGGATGCAATCATGACAGCTTTCGCAACAAGCTTCGGGATCTTCGCATTCAAGTATATGCCTTTCGGGTTAAAGAATGCCGGAGCGACCTACCAGCGAATGGTCGATTTCCTCTTCCGAGATCACATCGGCAAGATTGTCGAAGTATACGTAGACGACATTGTCGTCAAGAGTAAAGAAGAGGCCTCGGCGGTGAGCGACCTGCGAACCACGCTCCACATTCTAAGGCAGGCGAACCTCAAGCTGAACCCGAAAAAGTGCACCTTCAACGTGCGATCTGGAAAATTCTTAGGGTGCTGGATCTCGCCAGAAGGTCTCAAAGCCAATCCACTGAAGATTAGAGCCGTGCAGGAGATGAAGGTACCTCGGACTATCCGCGATGTGCATAGGTTGACAGGGTGCATAACCGCGCTAAGTCGTTTCCTCTCCAAGGCTGCCGAGAGGCAGCTCCCATTCTTCAAAATTCTCAAGAAGGCCCCGGAATTTGGATGGAGACGAGAGCACGAGCTAGCTTTTGAGGAGCTCAAGCGCCACCTCGAGGACTTACCAACCTTGTCAGTCCCCCAGAAAGAAGAACCTCTCTTTCTATACCTCGCTACATCTGAGGAGGCAATAAGTGCAGTGTTGGTCCGAGACGAAGGAGATCGGCAGCTACCGGTGTACTTTGTCAGCCGAGTTCTAAAAGACCCAGAGACGAGGTATCAGCCTCTCGAGAAGGTCGCTCTAGCACTCATAAACGCAGCTCGGCGCCTAAAGCCCTACTTCCAAGCTCACCCGATACAAGTTCTGACCGATCTACCACTTCGACAAGTTCTCACTAAGCCAGAAGCTTCAGGAAGAATCGCGAAGTGGGCGATCGAGCTAGGAGAATATTCTATATCGTACGGTCCCCGTCGAGCTATAAAAGGACAGGCTCTGGCAGACTTCCTTGTAGAAGCTATGTATAAAGACCTCGTGGAGCCAAAAGAAATCAAAGCCAAAACCTGGCTCCAAGAAGTCCCAGAGAAGACACCCCCGGATTGCTGGGAGATGTACGTGGATGGAGCTTCAGGAAAGAAAGGAAGTGGAGCCGGCATACTCCTCATCAGCCCCGTAAAAGGAACTAACATATTCGCTGCGATTCGAGTTCTCCACTACGAATAACGAGGCGGAATATGAAGCTCTCATTGCCGGACTGCGCCTCGCCCAAACCCTCCAGGTACGAGCTGTCCAAGCCCATTGTGATTCCCAAGTCGTGGTCAACCATGTGTTAGGGAAATACGAAGTGAAAAGTGAGAAGCTGAAGAAGTACCTAGAGAAGGTCAAGCTCCTTGGACAGTCTTTTCAAATCTTCAAAATAGTCCGCATTCCCAGAAGCCAAAATACCCGAGCTGATGAGCTAAGTAAGCTGGCGACCTCCCCGTCCAGCTCGACGTTAGTGGAAGAAGTCCGCAACAGGAGTATAGAAGAGGCGGAAGTCAATGCAATCATAGAGGACGACCCAAATTGGATGACCCCCCTAGTCAAATGTTTGGGAAACGGGGAAGTGCCCGAAGACAAGATGGAGGCTAGAAAAATTCTAGCTAGATCCACGCAGTATGCCCTCGAGGGAGGGGTCCTCTATCGAAAGTCTTACTTACAGCCTCTTCTCAGATGTGTTGGACCAAAGGAAGCGGACTACATATTAAATGAAGTGCACACGGGATCGTGCGGAAGCCACATTGGAGCTCGGGTGCTAGCTCAGAAAATCATGCGGTGGGGGTACTATTGGCCAACAATGGCAAAAGATGCGGAAGACTTCGTGAAGAAGTGCCTAAAATGCCAGCTGCATGCCAGAGTGACGAGACTACCCCAAACCGACCTCTCTACTATTCAAAGTCCGTGGCCATTTATGAAGTGGGGCATTGACATCGTAGGGCCTTTCTACCCAGCACCTAAGCAAAAACGGTTTCTAATAGTCGCCGTCGACTACTTCACCAAGTGGGTAGAAGC
This sequence comes from Agastache rugosa, assembly GCA_031470985.1. Classification (NCBI taxonomy): domain Eukaryota; kingdom Viridiplantae; phylum Streptophyta; class Magnoliopsida; order Lamiales; family Lamiaceae; genus Agastache; species Agastache rugosa. The sequence continues at coordinate 398,493 of CM062603.1, forward strand.
TGAACCTTCCACAAAAGTCACAAGTGATAAAGCCGTTGACTTCGTCTGGAAAAACATCGTGTGCCGGTTCGGGGTACCAAGAGTCCTCATCTCGGATAATGGAACGCAATTCACGAGCAGGGAATTCAGAGAATTCTGTGAAGGACTTAATATCCAGCAAAAGTTCACCTCAGTCAACCGACCTCAAACTAATGGCCAGACTGAAGTCACCAACAGGACAATAGTAAACGGACTCAAGACCCGCCTAGAGAAGGAGAAAACAGAGTGGATCCACAATCTCCAAAATGTCCTGTGGTCGTACCGGACTACGCCCCGAACTCCAACGGGAGAAACCCCGTACCGTTTAGTATACGGGTCTGAAGCAGTCATACCTGTCGAGATCGGAGCACCCAGTCCCCGAACCATCAACTTCTCCGCCGAAGCTAATGAAGAGCAGCGCCGAACCGACCTAGACTTATTGGAGGAAAAAAGGGAACTAGCCAGCATAAAAGAAGCTCGGTACAAACAGCAGATGGCTCGGTATTACAACCAAAGGGTCAAACCCCAACAGTTCCAGGTCGGTGATCTTGTGCTTCGAAACAATGAGATCAGCCTCTCAGAGAAGCTCGGCAAGCTCGAAGCTACGTGGGAAGGGCCCTACAGAGTACACGAAGTCCTCGGCAAAGGAGCTTACAAAATCGCCTATCTTTCGGGCGAACTAATACCCAGAACATGGCACATCGCCCATCTAAAGAGATTCTTCGTATAAGCGACAAAATCTTGCATATAGAGTCTTAGGTTTTCTTTTTTGTCTTTTTTGTCCTTAATGTTTTGTTTTTAACGAGCTCGTCAAAACTCTTTTTACTTTGTTTTTTGGTCATTTTTTAATAAAATTTCATTTTTGTCTTGCATCTCGTGTCTTTTGATTTGCTTATACGAAGTATCCCTAATATCAAAATCCCCTCATAAGGTCGAACTACGGTTCCCTTGCGTGGTCAGTAATGACCCGACATGGGGTAACAAATTCCTATAATGCGCAAAGGAAACCCTTTCCGAGGTCCGAGCTCGTCTCCCTCCAAAAAGGAAGATCCCACGAGGTCCGAGTCAAACTCCCTCCGAAGGATAATCAATTCTCAACTGGGGTCGGAACCAAGTTCCCCCGGGAGAATAAAATACAAGGTCCGAACCATGGTTCCCTTGTCAACACAAAAAAATCTGAGTCCAACTCCCCCAAAAGATGCAACATGCAGAAAACCAAGGAAGCAATCTTCGCAAAGAACAGGAAAGTTAAAAACCTCAATATATATATTTTTATTTCTAACTATTTGGAACAGTTGGGTGTACATAATTACAGGCAGAAGCGAGCTAATCTAGGGGGAAGGATGTTTCTTGCTGAAGCTAAGCCAATCTTCCTCAAAGGAGGAAGACCCTAGGAGATCATCAATTGAGATACGACCTCGTCCCCGACCTCGACTTCTTCCAGCAGGAAAACTTCGACCTCGCGGGGCAGCCGAACCGCGACAAACAGCTCGCCTACGCTGGCTCGGACCGACCTGATGTCCCCGCGAAGTCGTTTTCACCTCGCGAGCCGGCATGGTCCGAACAGAAGAAGAAAGATCTGCCCCCGGACCACGCGCCAAAAGGGCCCGTAACTTAGGTCGGCGGTCCAAAATGCACTTATACCTGCCCGCACTCTCCTTCAGCATTTCAAAAGCACCCTGAAGCCCAAAAGACTCGGACCCGAGTGCTTCCTTTAGCGCGATATACTGTTCCAGGTCCTCTTTTGCCTTTAATTCCGCCTCGGCGATGGTGATACCACCCCCGCGACGGATAATATCTTCATACTCGGCATGCTCCTCGACGATCATCTCGTAGTCTTTGGGAACGCGGCCAGCTTGATCTCGGGCAACTTCCAACTTCTCCTCGGCCGCGTAAGCTTGGCCTGAAGCAAGTCGGTACTCTCTTGAAAAGCGATACGCTTAACTTCGACCTCCTCACAAAGTGCCTCGAACTTCATCTGCCATCTCGACAGCTCGGCTTCTTGAGATTTCAGCAAAGTACACTTATGGCTGAAAAGTTCCTCGGCTCGGCGGCATTTGTCCTTCCATTGCTCAACAACGGACCGTTGGTCAACCAGGTCTTGTGAAAGGAGAGCTATTTGTATGCGCAAAGTAGAAACACCGACAGAATCCAAGCTCTACACTCAAGAAAAAAAAAATCAAATTCATTCATTTGAAGATATTCCGTACAGATATACAATGAAAAGAAAGAAAAAAAAACCAACTACACTAGAATATCGCCGACCTCCTTGTCCTGAGAAGGTGGCTGCTCGGAGGGGGAACCGTCCAAGTCCTTGTCAGCGGCCGGATCTTCACCAGCCCCAGCCTCCTGCTCCTCCTCCACTTCCTCTTCCGGGCCCTCGCCTTCTTCTTCCTCGTCGCGAAGGGAATTGAAAGCAGCATCCAGGTCGGGGTCCCGGTCTACCGAGCAGTCAGCAACCTGCTCGACAGATAGAAGTGTGGACGAGCCAGCAAGATTCTCCAAGAGGGGAAACTGGCCGAGGTGATCTCGGACCACCCTGGCATACCGAGAAGGTAGGGCTTCATCCCTTAGACGTTCGAAGCCGTACTTGGATACGTCCAGGCCGGGGAAGTCCTTGGCGCCCGCTCCAGCGCCCACGGCGAAGTTTCCATTGATGAGCATGGCCGTGTCATTGGCAAGCTCGGAGAAACTCTCCGACAACGAGAATCTCTTCGTGAAGGCCCGAAGAGCTCACCTTGGCTAGCCGCAAGGTTGACCTCCCGGTCCTTCGCCGCAATCAGCCTCGGACTCAAGCCTCCGAGCTTTCTCGGCCTCCGCCTCGGCCCTCGCGAGCCGAGCAACCAACTCGGACTTGGCGCCTTTTCTCGCCCTCTTCGCCCTTCACCCGCCTCGGCCTCTGCTTTCTTCGCCCGGGCAATAGCCGACATCAGCTTCTCGGAGTATCGGCTTTTCTCTTCCTCGTGTTTCGAGGATATCTCCTCGACGTTGTTCTTCAGCCAACTGACGAACATATCAAGGCCCTGCAAGAAGAAATACAGTTAGTACACCGGCAACAATTAAGAGAAACTGTGTAATGAAAAAATAATTCTTCACCTCGGGAAAAGGCACCCGGCCCGGCTTGTTGGAGGGAGCTGCCGGGCTCGCGTCACTACCCGTGACATCAATGATGTCCACTTCGAGCGGGTCCCCGACCCTCAACCGCTTCTGAGGTGGTTTGGGTGAAGGAGAGCGAACAGTTGCCGCAGGAGCCCCAGCGAGCTGATCCCGATCGGAAGAGGAAGCGGCGTCCAGAAAGCTTCGCTCTCTTAGCCCCGCGAGCTGTAGCCTTACCTTCAGCCCCCTTGATCTTACCGAACTTCACTGCACATACAAATCACGAAAGGAGTCAGGACGATAAATAAACACAGCACAACTATCCTAATAGCACTAGCGGGGCCTCACCCGTCGCCGGATCCACCATATTTTGAGGCTCATACGGCTCAACCCCGCTTCAGCTAGGGAGTCTTCATTGTAGCTCGCTTCAAAAGGACCGTGGTCCCTCATCGCTTTTACAGCGGACTCCAAATCCTTATCGACCTCTTCTATCACCCACTCACAAGGCTTTTCTAGCCTCCAAATCAGGTCGATGAAACTACTGTGGCGACAAAAGAAATATTTCTGGTGCCACTTGTCCACCTTATTTTGAGTTCGCCCCTTGAACTTCCGGCTGCAGCGTAATACCAGCCCCCCGCCTTTTTGAAGACAAAGAGCTCGTGAATGAGCTCGGCGGATATTTGGTGACCCCTATCTACCGCTGCCACACCCAAATCCGTAAACTGCCTAAACGAGTTCGGCATTATCTGCCCTAACGCTAAGCCCAGCTTTTTCTGGAGTTCGGAAAAGGGCTCAGGGAGGGGTAAACGAAGACCAGCGTGCAGACTGTCCTCATAAATAGTGACAAACCCCATCGGGGGAGAGCACGCCCTATCCTCTGGGCGAGGTTCTATTAATTCCGCCTCGTTAGGAAAATTGTACGTTTGGGCCAGAAACCTAATTCTAGCCTCATTTAAGGTCGAGGGGTACTCAGCCACTTTCCCCTTCACACACGGGGGCACTATTAAAGATTCGACAGAAGGAATAGCAGATCCTAATGAAAAAATGCTAAAGGCAACACTTCTACTCGAGCCGACTGACGGAGCCAAATCGATATCACTACTACTAGACTGAGAAGGAGAGGCCATACTTACTTGTTAAAAAGATGGTAAATGGTCCGGCGGATGGGTTGAAACTGGGCGCAGAAGAACAATGGAGCGAACGCCGGCGGTATAAGAACAGTAAATTGGGGGATTTTTGGGGGAAGAAGAAACTTTTCTGCGCAGGAACTTTTTTCTCTAACTGACGGCGGATGTGAAATAGTGTGATATGGGCAGAACGTTTCCGCTTCTGAGAATATACGTTTGAATCCCACCGTTGCGTCTGCCACACGTGTGACGGGGGCCCGCCTTTCTCGAAACATGAACCGCCCCTCCACAGAATTCAAACGGCCCATTTCTTTCCCCGCCCTTTAAATTTTATATGGGCCGCGCCTATTGATCAACCTAAAGAACATAACAAGCCCCTAATACTCAGATCGCTCATCTAATTATCCCTGCTACTTCAGCTCGGCTTATAAGTTCGGTAATTCAGTTCGTCCCAGTGATTTGCGCGATCAATCACCTCGGCAATTTGACCTCGCAGTCTGCATCTACAACATGTCTTCTTTCCTCTTTTTTGGGGGGGGATGTGATAGTGCTGGCCTCATCCTGGGCCCGACCTAAGGCTATTTGGGCCTGTATATTAACGCTCGGCCCACAGAGTTCGGCCCAAACAAAGTCCACATCTGCCTTGAAGACCAAGTAACGAAACCCTACTTTGGGAGAAGATAGAATTCTACTGCTAATGGGAATCGGATATGCATGTATCAAGCAACCGGATATGTATAAGGAGTCCGATCTCTAGAAGGATTAGGGCTTAACCCAATACTTATAAATAGATGTGAGATTAGAGGTAGGAGGGACATTCAATACTCATTGTACTCTCAAGTATAATAAAAGGCTCTCTATATTCTCTCCCGTGGACGTAGATCACATCGATCGAACCACGTAAATTACTGTGTCATCGTGTTATTATTTCTTTTAGCTACTTTCGCAAACCCTAGATCTATCACTTTCCCAATTTCGTCCACACACAGTTGAATAAATATACGATTTAAGGAGTCATTCCACCTTGTAGAAGTTGTCCCTTCGGCCACTATATTGTTCTTACCTGCACTATTTGTTATACTCTTATCCATAGTTGGATTTCGCACTATTCCTTTGTTTCTTTGATCACGGTTCTCCATTTAGAAAGCTTTCAAGATTGGAGCAAATAAAGTAGTAAATAAACATCTCAAATATAAATCAAGAAGCATGAGACAACAACAACATATCTCAATCAAATCCCTAAATAAAAAATTTAAATACTTATAGCAAAACAAATCAAATAATTAAATTTAATGACATTATAATGCAGCCACCCCAAAATCATAAACACTCAACAAATTCATTCATACAAATCACAATTCAACACAATTCCGCTACACTTCATCAGAATAAGCAACTAAATCCTAATCACAGAACTAATAAAATTCGATTCGTATGAAGGAAAAGAAAATTACACAGAGCATCACATTCCACAATTGTAATGAATCTAATCAACCAAAAATAGCGTAAAAATTGCAAAATAGAATGTCTGTACCTTAGAGATGGGCTGAGGGAGCGCCAGAGACTGAGAAGCGACAAGGTGCTGTGGCGGCGAAGCAGAGCAGAGCGGTGGCAACAGCTTGTCGACGAGAGAGAGAAAGAGAGAGAGATCTGGGAAAGAATCGGTGGGCTGGGGTAGCGCCGAAGACTACAGTGGGGTGTTGCGGCGGTGATGGCTTGTCGAAGAGAGAAGAGAAAATGAGATAGAGAAAGGAGATGAGAGAGAGATGAGAGAGAAAAACGGCGGTTGAGCTCCTTCTTCGGCGCCGGAGAGATGGGTAAATCTGGGCTGGGTGGCGCCGGTGTCTGGGGGACGGGCTGTGGCGGCGGCGGCGAGAGAGAGAGAGAGAGAGAGAGAACGACCCAAGATCTAGTCAAAAAACTCTATTTCAAATTCTATTTCATTAGAGTGAGAAACAAATGAAATGGGAGGTAGTTTTGGAAAATATTAAAACATAATAAGGTTATTTTTGTAAATTTAAGGTAGCTTAAAAAAATCTGAAGAAAAAAGTTGGGGTAGGTCAACTTTTATTTTTTGAAGCTTAAAAGCTTTTGGAGCTTTTTTTTTACAGCTTAAAAGTTGTTTAGTAGCTTTTTTTGCCAAACACTTTTGAAGAGTTTATAAGCTGTTTTAAGGAGCTTATAAGCTCAGCTAAACACCCTCTTAGTAACGTCATGCACCTCACAGTACACAAGTATTTTCTTAGTGTTCAACTAGTCGCATTGGCACACAACTGACACGAGATTTTCTTAATAAGCTCAATTAATTAATTGGCACAAAAAGGTTGCACATGGACTACCAGTAGTTCGGGGCGAGGGCTGAAGAGATATGTCGGGTGCGTGTATCACACATACATAGAAGACACATCCATGCACCTAGATGTGCATTTTTTAATACTTTATGGCGGGTGCATGTTATTTTTTTATTGTTTTTTTTTCAAGTTTTTTCGACTTTTTAAGTTTTTATCGTTTTTTTATTTTTTTTATTTTCTTAATTCTTCCATATTAGAGTTTTTTAATTCCAATTAGGGTTTATTAATTTTCATTTAGCATTTATTAATTCCCAATTAAGGTGTATTAATATCCAATTAGAGTTTATTAATTCCAATTTGGATTTACAATAATTAAAAAAATTACATAAAAATTGAAAGAAATTTAGAAATTTTTTTTTTTTAAAAAGTCAATTTTGATGTGTTGATCTGTCGCACTAGAGTATCCGTCATTAATAGGACAGATGTCCCCTCCAAAAAGTTGCTATAAAATGAATATTTTATGGATATTTATACATGTTAAAAGAAGTTCAAAATTAATGATAATTTTTAGTGATTATCGTGCCAAATAATCAATATGGGAAATGAAAATCAGTTTTTGGCAACAAAATTAGAAAATATAAAATTTGGCCAACAATGATGGGAAGATACAAAAATGCTCCCCATACATGTTAGCATTTTCTCTCTCCCCCTCTCTCCATCTCGTGCGGCGTGCCATCTCTCTCTCTCTCTCTCCCCCATCAGGCACTAAGTGTTTATGGCTTCATCGTCAACAAAGTCAGTCATGGAACCAGATCCTCTCTAGTGCACTCGCTACAATTCCTCTCCAGTGCCGTCGCACCTCTCTCTCTCTTATCTATTTTTCTTCAGATGTGCCGCCACCGCCGTTCAGATCCACCATCATCGTCGCTCCCGTGCAAATCGTTCTATTCCGAGATTGACATCAAAATTAATAAATTTGGATTTGTTCGCTATATGTTACGAATGAGACAAATGAATTTCATTCGTCCCAATTGTACCATAGTGCAACACGCCACAATTTGGAACTATTGAAACTAATTGGACCATTCGTTTCAATTATACCACGGCGCATAGTGCCAAAAATTGGCACGATTGAGATTAATAAGTATTTGTTTCAAGCCAAATATAAAAAAAACATTAATTATAATGAAATAATAAAATTACGGTGATGACACAAACAAGACGAACTAGATCTATTCATCCCACAATATAGGTATTGGAGTCATTAAGGGTATTTTTGTCCAAAAATCCGAATCTTGGCCAGAATTTATAATTTCTAAGTTGGTTGTCAAATATTAATTTTTATATGCCCAAAATGACTACTATTTCACAATTTGCTTCTAATTTTTATATAGTTGTGTCAACTCACTAATATTTTAAAATTCAAAAAGTATTAATTTACAATGTTATATCATTTAAATCAGGATATTTGTAATTGTTGCTAAAAAGATACTCCCTCCGTCCACAATAAATTTGCCACATTGTGGATGGCACGGGTTTTAATAATTTATTGGTTAATTGTATTGTGAGTGGAATAAGGGTCCCACTTTTATATAGTTTTAAATTGTGTTGTGAGTGGAAAAGTAAGTGAGGTGTGTGGGGTCTATTACTATAAATGGATGTGGCAAATTTTTTGTGGACGGACCAAAAAGGAAATTATGGCAAATTTATCGTGGACGGAGGGAGTATATCTTTGAACGCGTTGCAAATAAAATAAATATTTAATTTTTGGTAAAATACACAAATTTAGCCCAATAAATTTATAATGTGACAATTTTAGCCCGACGTTAAAATAATACCAAATTTTAGCCTGATAAATATAATTATCATCATCATCTTTTGTAAGACTTTGGGTTCAAATGATGGCTTTTTCATCACTTTTTTCTAAGAATCTAAAAACTGAAACGACGTCGTTTTATCATACGTCACCGACGCGTGTTAATTAATGTTGTCAATGCAACTATACATCGCCAAATCTTAGTAATTGGCTAAAATTGTCACACAATTGTATTTATCGCGCTTAAAATCGGTAAAATGCTAAGGTTGGGCTAAAACTGTCACATTGTGAATTTATTGGGCTAAATCTGTACATTTTGCCTTACTTTTTTGTTATACATACTGTTTCACATTTTGCCTTATTTTTTTTTTTGCAAAATATTCAATTTCAAACAATTCTCGCCATTCAAGTTCTTTAACATTCGAAGAGCTTTTCATAGGCGGGTTTTTGATGTCGTTAGACCTCCAATATAACCAGAGAAAATAAAGATATTGATGGTCCCGGAACAAGGTCTTCGGTGTAGAGGGGGGGTGAATACACCGAAGAGGAATTTTTGAAAACGATTGACTAATTAAAACAGAGTTGAGTGAGAGCTCAGTTATGAGTTCAGCTGACTTCTAAAGAAGGTGATCAGCTAGACTGATAACTCAGCTGGTTGTGCGGAAAGTGGTGGAAAGAAAAACTTAGCTCGTTCCCTTTACAAAATCTCAGAAAAACTTAGTTTCAGTTTTCAGTTAAGCAGGTTTGAAACAAATGCAGCTGGCTGGGTCACACAGCCAGAGAACTTAAGCTTTGAAAACTTGTGCTGTGCTAATGCGGTTAGTTCTTTAAATATATAAAATGCAAAGACTAAATAAAGCAATAAAGAACACGGAATTTTAACGTGGTTCGGAGAGAGAACTCCTACGTCCACGACCAGGTTTTAGCTGGTAAATCTACTAAGGATGACCACTTGGTTTACGAGTACCAAGCAACTTCGCAGCTCTACCTCGAGCTGTGTTCTAACAGTTTATGGGCACTGTAGAAGCCTATATTTTTTCAGTTTTCTGGTACTGAAAAACCTTACATTCAAATTTCGCGCTTCGAGAGGGCGTAACCTTGACCTAACCTTTTCTGGGTAAAGGAGGGTTTTGGTTTCCAACTTTGAACGAGTTCTTACAATGAAGAACTTTGGAAGATGAACTCGTTCAGATCTAGGCTTTGGATTTACTATGATTTCTGCCTATTGATCAGACGAAAAACTAAAGCAGTTTCTGAAAGTAAACACTTAAGAATTTAAGTGTTCTTCAAAGAGTTAGATAACTGCTAGAGAGCTTTTTAAAACTTGAGAGATTCAGAGAGGTTGAAAGCTTGTAGAGAGTTTTTCGTGTCTGATTCTGAGGTTGAAGACTGGTATTTATAGGTAGAGATTCAAATCTAGCCGTTGGAGGAGTCGTTTGAATCTTACCTACTCTCTGATCTGTCGATCTGCCGTTGAGCGTATCTTCACCTATCTTCATCATTGTGTCAGATCCTAGGTTCGCCTTTCTAGGATGCTGAGATGTCGATCCCTCATTGGTCGAGGTATATTGACTTCCTCTGACACCGGGATTTCTGTTTTTCGAGCTGGTTTTTGAATTTAGAGCTGGATTGGGTAAACTGACTTGAAGTAACGACTTCAGAGTTAGTTCCCTTTTTGTCTGCTCAGCTGACTCTCTTAAACTTGAGTCAACTCAATTTATTCTGCTCCGTTGGATCTCCTTGGCTGGATCCACTCTTCTTTTCTTGAGAGTCAGTCTGACTCAGCTCAGTCTTTGAACTCTGTTCAGCTAAGAAACCTTTCAGCTGACTTTGGGTCCAGCTGATTACTCAGCTGGGTCTTCTTTCATCTTCAGCTTCCTTACCTGTAAACTTAGAAAATCTAAGGCTCAAACAAGCGAGCTGGTAAGCTTAACTTAGGTTTGTATATTCATCTACTAGGTTGGAGAACAGTTGGGTTTTGGAATCGAATCAAAACTCTAGAATTTTCCCAACAGATATTCACGCATATTTTCACGTACTCTTCCACAAAACAACACTTATGTTAAACATGCTAGAAATAAGAACAAAATCTTAGATTTAAACAGGGTTTCTAACATTTACTAAAGGATTTGGTATTTCCGGCGCCGCCATTTGCTCCGACAATGGCGTTTGTTTGTTCCAGGTTTGATTCGCTGCTACTTTCACTCACATTGCGGGTGCCAATTTTCAGATTTTCAACCATACGTTGTTTTGGAAAATAAAATAAATAAACTTGATTTTGTGGTTGAAGATATTTTTTCTAGGGAATATCTAGATATAGATATCTAAAAAAAATGAGAGAATGATCTAGAATGTATTAGTTGTGCATGTGTGCACTTGAAGGATCTAGAAACTAATATTCTAGACTAGCAAAATATAAAATATTAAGAGAATTCTAGAAATTGCTAGCCTATGTAGGTTAAGGCAATTAACACCACATATGCAACTATATATATGTGAGTTTTGTATCAATTAGTTTGAAGTAAATAAAAAGAAGAGTTGAGTTATTTAAAAAAATTGATTCTCTCCAATTGCTTTCTCCCATCAACACACGTCAACACACTGTGCACATATATTTCTCCAATATTTAACTAAATTCTCCCACATATATTTCTTATATTCCAACAAAGTGGTATCAAGAGCTATAAGATCCTACTTGTGGTATGGCTAACCTACCTCGTTTCAAGTCCCCATGTTCAATGTTAGGTTTAAGATGTCTCGTGTTACTTTAACTGTTGGTAACATTTGTTACCAACATGCCTGGAGCCAGATTAAACCTTATATTATTTAATTAATTATATAATATATATTTTTCTTGTCGTATTCTTTTGCACGTTTTTATGTGCAGATTAACAGCAGCAAATAGACGGTTATGATCATAAATGAAGTAGGATTGTCGAGTGGAGACCAAGGGAGTTATTAAACTTGGCATGAGGAGTCATGGGAAATAACTACCTTGTAACCGCCACTATCCACCTTCTATTCAACCAACTGAAATGAGTGGATCGCGGCAGTTATGGACGTCCAAGTGGTGAGAGGGTGTAGATTAAACTGCTCATCAGATGGAGGACTATAAATACCGCAAGAGATCCATTTTACGGGCGCGTGTTTCGACTTAGAAAAACTCTCTGCAAATTTCAGTGCACTGCTGTTCGCCATTCTGCCTACTGAGTGTTAGCGACATCACAAACCAACACGAGTTCTGCAGCAGATTGTGAAATCTGCAAAGCGTTAGAGGATTGGATTGTGAAGGAGCGAATCACGAAAGTAGGTAGTCTTATCTGGATTAATCTTGTATTAGATTAGTCTCGTTCAGATGTTCGGATTCTTAGGCAGATCTAATGGCTGTAAAGAGATGTTCATCTTACTTAGTAGATTAGTCTAGGATTAGATTTAATCTTCTAAGGCATTCAATCCTTGAGCAGACCGTGCTGCAAAAGGTTGAATGTTATTTCATTTTCTGTATTGTAATCTTTGGTTTTAATTTCGTATTTAGCCGTAAGGCACCGGCAGGTTTAATCACCTGCCAAAAAGTATTTCATTGTGTTATTTACTTATTCCGTTGCATGTTAGATCGGATGTTTTTAACATACGATCTAACGTTACTCTTTTGATACACAATGTGAGTTTTTGTAGTAATTCGGGCACCGAATTCTTTCAAGTGGTATCAGAGCCATGACTCGACCCACTGAGTTTTGGTCCTGAGTGCTGCTGATTACAACATGATTTTTTTATTATTTTTTGTTCTTTTTGTTTCTCTCAAATGAAGATCAAAGGTGATTCAACGGTGAGATCATTGAAGGTAGTTAGCATTCTGATATTTTTCCTTCGAAATGAGTCTGGATCTATGAAGATCTTGATTCGAATTGAAAATTATTGTGCTGAAATTCATTTTCTTACTCTCCTACAAGTTGTGTTGAAGAAGGTGTTTTTGCAAACATTGATCTATTCAATGTAGATAATCGTAGATTGACTACGATTATTATGAAGTTCAACACAATGGTCAAATTATTGTAGAAGAGAAGGATATTTTTTAAGCTATCTATGTTTCAATCAACTTCTGCTGCGCATATCTCCCGCTTTTTGTATCGAAGAAAGTGCAAAATATTTCGAGAAAATATTTTTGGAGGAGTTTGAATATGTACAATGCTGAAAATATTTTGGCATAAGGTACTATGCAGATGAATGATCGAAGATTGAGAGAATGAAAGAACTAAATCTGAAAGTTTCTGTTGAGTGATGATACTCACATTGCACTGACAGAACAACAAGTTCCGTTGATGGCCATATTTTTTTTTCAGTATCGATTCAGACGAAGTTTCAGACCATAAAGTGCATAAAGATGATGTTGAAGTTGAAGCAGACTGCAACAGTGATTATGTTGTTAATATGATCAACATAGTTTCGAAGTTACCAACATGTTCAACATTGCCAACATCTTATTCCAACATCCACGACAAACTGCCTCTTGAAGAAGTCAAAGTGTTGTATAATTTTGTCAACACGTTATGTAAAGTGCAAAGAAGTAATATCATATTTCTTCTTAAGTCAGAGGCTGAGAAGATCATGTGCTAAGACTGGAAGTTCTTTTCGCAAAAGAAGATCTTGAAGTATGTCAACTAAAGAGCAAAGTTGGAATTGTTGAAAGAATTTTTTCCGTTGAACAAAAGTACATCGAATTTATTTGATGCACTATATTGGTCAAACTAATGAATGTGTTTTGAAATTTAAGTCTAATTATTTTTTATGTGCTGAATGGTTTTCGTAATGTTTCTATGCTTGTGAGAAAAGTTTGTTTTTATGTGTTTATGAGCCGAATAAAATAGAATCACATTAAAGTTAAAGTCTTGAACTGAGACTTGATCTTATATGTGTTATGATGGTTGTGCTTCTAAACATATTATACCCTATTGTGCTAAGTACCTAAATGTCTTGATTTTCGACATTCCTTCAGAATATTTTTTTAATAGAACATGTGTTGGTTCACGAAGTAACATGATGTTATTTGTTGAAACATACAATGGTGTTTATACTTCTTTCAGACTAACATTGCAGGAAACAAGTTCTTTAACAGCAGATACTTAACGCTCATGGCATACTTTGATGAGTATCTTGCTAACTATATATGAACCAACTCTTGATGGGAATGTAATATTCTAATAAAAACGCCAACAATGAATATGTTGGTGAAGGTACACAAAACGTGTAGAATGATCTACATACAATAGGATTGAAGATTATATTTTTTATTGGTTTTAGCCAATGGTATGGTAACGACATATCTGTCTTATCTATAATACATGTAAAGTGTTTGACATTTTACACAAGTATGTGTTGTTTGGAAGCATATCATGTGATATCGGTTACAAAACTTTTCTCAAGTGAAGCGGTCAGAGGTTTACGAAACTCTCATTATTAAGAATGAATATGTGTATGGTACATGTCAGATTGAAGAAAGAGACTCGCATGTTAACCCGATGTTACCAACACAGTCCTATGAGATGTTATGAATTAACTACTTTGCATAGATCTCATTGGAGCTATTAAAGTAGAGATTAATAATGGGTTAAGCTGTATTTTGGTAATGTGCTGATAACTATTATAATTTTACTCTGGTGTAATTTATGCGTGAAAAGTCCGACACATTCTCTATGTTCAAAAAGTGGTTTGAATGATTTATATTTTGAGTGAATAGAATGTTGTCAAAATCTGACTGATCATGACTGAAAGTTTGAGAATTTAACATTCTCTAATTTTATGTGTTAAGCACAAGAAGTTCAACACTGAAGACTCATCATCAGAATGAACTTGAAAACATCCAGAAACTAAAGCTACCAACACAGGCTGAAGCTACCAATATTGAAAATCTGAATCTGCCAAGACAAGCTGAAGGTACCAACATAAAAAAATATGATACTGCCAACACACGATGTTGTTGTCAGCAGAATCTATCAAGTGACACTCCGTTATATGCTCGACGCATGGAGCCATGTGAGCATCTGGTTTGATACTCGAGGATATTGTGTTTGTTGTTATAACATAACATCCTAAAGCATTTTCACAATTTTGTATGTGTTTGCTATATCCTGAATTTGAATTCCATCAACAAAAAATGAAGAGTGGTCAACTGTGTGTGTCAGTTGAGATGTGTCAGTTGTGTTGGAGTCAGCTATGTTGAAGTTGGTGTTGGTTGCTGTGTTGGTTTGGTTGTTTGTTCAAGCAACTGTTGCTTACAATTTTTTTATCTCTGCTTTTGTTACTCGATTTGGATGTGTTTGCAACATCCTGCATTTGACAGGGCCGGACTACTTGATTCAAGGAGCAACAAAAGAATGTCTTAGGCTATTCTTCACCATTCGAGCTTTCAAAGTGTACAACCTGCGCACTATAATCAAATATGAGTCAATCAATAGTGTGTTTGATGACTCATCAAGTCTTGCTGTCGATGATGACAAAGAAGAAGTGTCATGTTGCATGAAAAAATATTAGAAACTGAACATGAGTTTGAATTCCATAAAAGAAGAAATGTTATCTCAACATCTGATCTAACATCAGATTCATCTCCAGAAGTAACATGCACTGAAGTGAAGCAATTCCATGAGGAATTATAAGACTTGTTAGGAAGCGCAAGACAGTTCGCAAAAGATGTGTTGAAGAATCTGTAAAAGCACATGAAGACTCATTTAGAATTGAGTGACAGACTCTGCTGTTGTTGGAACCTATGGTGGACACGATGTTGGAGACTCTCTTATCTAACATAAAGACAGGAGATGACTGAAAGTCTTCTATTCCTAACTTCCAGCATACTAGATATCTTGCTCAAAAGTGATGTATGTGCTAGGTACCAGTCGAAGTCTAAGGAGTCATATTTTAAATGATCAAATATATCATTCGCTATGTTGCTAGAACTGTTGATCTTGGTATGTAGTATACCAAATATCCAAATTCCAATCCTGTTAGATACAATGATGCAGACTCGACAGGAGATGTTACTGACAAGAAGAATACCAGTTGATGAAATTACTAACACGAAGAGTACTGGTGGAGATGTCACGGAAGAGAGAGTACCGGTGAAAGATGTCACTGTGAAGTTACTGACATGAAAAGTACCAGTTGATGATATTAATTCAATGTCACTAACATGAAGAGTACTAGTCAAGGATGTTACTTTGTTGGTAACAACATGATATCTTGGTCAAGCAAGAAGCAGAATTGTGTTACTTTATAGCTAAATCTGAGAACATTTCTTCTGAGAATGGATGTGCTATGGATGAACTAAACGACTTTGACATGGAGTGTGAGGTACTTCTTTTAATGTGTGATAACATGAGTGAAGTATAAATCTCTAAGATCTTGTTCAACACTCGCATATCAAACACATTTGATATAAGACACTATTCTTAAGAGATCATATTAAGAATACTTGTGTGTTTGAAGTTCGTGCTCATAAAGAAGGAAATTTCTAACATCTTGAATTTTGTTGTCATTAACATGAAGGACCCGAATACTAAAAACTATGTTAGTTTCTTGTGTCGGAACCTATGTTGGTTTCTTGATTTGTTGATGTTAGTTAATAACTCTGTGTCGATGTTAGTTATTTCAACACACAGATTCTTCAGAATGTGTGTTGAATATTAAGATTGTTTCTTCATGATGAAGTGTTTGCAAGAATGTTAGAAGTGATTGTTCTAACATGATGTGGTGTTGACTGATGTGTTTGAAACATGAGTTTCAACTGGTTATTTGTAGAATTTTCTGAAATTTGTAAGACATCTTGTTGAGATTTTATTCGATTTGTTGATCTATTTTTGAATAAATCTCATGAAACTGAATATTTTATACAAGATATTTTTTTCAGATTTGATAAATATGAATTTTCAATTCATAATTATCTATAAAGATTTGGATATGGTTCTTTTTAATGATAGAGATTCCAAAGAGTTTGCTAAGTTTTGGACTTTCAAAACTGTAGCTATATCATGCATGTCTTTAGAACCATATATCATATCTTTTTCTATTTCAGAAAATTTCTGGCGTAAATATCAAGTTGGACGACAAAGAAGTGAGGTTTTTAAACTCTTTGAAAACTTCCTCAACAAGCTTTGATATTCCAGACTTTGCAACCAAACACATGTCTCTAGAGTGTTGGAACTCCTCAACATTTATGTTAGAGAAGTCTTCAAGCAGTCAAACATCTTGCTTTCACATTGCCTGACATCAAGTGTCACTATCCACTTCCGTAGAAGATGCTACTCTTGTCAAGAATTCTTCTTGATATAAACAAATTGGAAAAAGCTTAGTCTAAATTGGAGACTGAATGCACGAAGAATTTGAGAATGCTGCTGAAAAGAAGAAGACTGATGTTGACACTGATGTTGATAACATCAGTCAAAAGTAAAACCTTGTTGGTGAGTTCGTTGGTGAGTCAACTCAAAGTCAAGACATGATACTTTTTCTATTAAAGAGCATTGACGATATTGAAGAGATAATCAATGTTGATGAACCTAAAGAAGACAGCTCAAAGAGTGTTTCTAATGTTGAAATAGAAAAGAAAAAGTGCTTATCTCGAAGCAACACAGGAAAGCAACATCTTTCGCCTTTCATGTTGACAACATAAAGATAAGGCTCTCTTCATCGGCATTTGCTCTTTCACCAACATCATCTCATTCTGACAGAAGTTTCGATGGCATATCTAACTCAGATTATGGGTTAGTTTTTTTTTTAAGACTCTATGTTGGAAAAGTATTCAGTGTAATATTTATCCCTTCAACATAATATTACATCTGATTCTCTTTTATGAGTTGTTCTCCTTTATTGTTGGTCATGATGTTACTAACATTTTAGTTTGACTTAACATGTATTAAATCTGATTTTTTTTTTGTGAATTGTCTGTTTATCTTATGTTAGTAACAGATGCAACTAACATTCAGTTTGCACTGATGAGAGTGTTGATCCCGATATTGTGATCTCTACTGAACCAACATTACATCTAATGTGGTATGATATGATTGTCCGAGAAGAAGAATGTTCCAACACTGCAATTCTGACCGATCAAGGAAATGGTTTTCATCCGGTTGAAGATCTTGAAGAAGTAAGAAGACTCTATGAAGTCCTTGATGAGCAATGCGCTGATCAAAGAAAAGATCTCTTCCTGATGTTGATAAGAATCAAACTCTTAGGAGTCGTATCAAGAGACTTGAAGTTCTTCTCACTAGGAAAGACTATGAGCTTCACATCTTAAAGAAGAAGCATGAAAATGATCAAACAATTTTTGACAAGCTGAACAGAGTGGTTGTTCAAGACATATGATAGGTGTTAACGACTACCTCATCGACTATTTTCCAATCAATAGAGGAAAAGTGACGTATGGTGAAGGAGCAAAAGACAACATAATTGGCAAAGGAACATTGAATGTTCCAAACTTTCCCAATTTGAGAAATGTCATTTATGTTGAAGGACTAACGGCAAATCTGATAAGCATAAGCCAATTGTGTGATAATGATATGACTGTGAGATTTGATTGAAATCTCTGTGAAGTGTTTGATCGATTCAACCATTCTGTGATGTTAGGAAGCATGTCAACTGACAATTGTTTTTCAAACTGACAATGAAAATTCATGTCAGGCAACCAAGATTGATAAAGATGAGCTGTGACATCAACGAATGGGTCATGTTAGCATGACCAATATGCAGAAGCTGATTGGAAACGATGTTGTTGTTGGACTTCCTCACTCAAACATTAAAAAAGAATTTGTTTGTGGACCATGTCAACAAGACAAGCAGACCAGAATGTCACATCCTGTGTTAGGAACATGCAGTACCAACAGATATCTCAAGCTGATTCACATGGACCTTATTGGTCCGTTGAGATTGAGAGTTTTGGAGGAAAGAGGACATGATAATGGTCCTAACCGGTGGAAAACTGACGAGTAAAAGTCCATGTTTGTTGGTTCTCCTCACACATGGAAATATACCACACTACACAAGGTTGTTTTGCACAGTTGGTGCTCAACAAAAAATCAACAGTGTTTGCTGGAGAGCAAACTGCGTTTCTATACAAAGTTGGTAACACTCTTACTTTTAAAGTGTTATATTGTTGTGTTATCTAACATTACTTGTGAAGTTTTTAAGACCATTTGAAACCAACATGTTTCCATATCCAAGTCTCATCTACTCATTTCTGAAGAACCAAGAGCTTGTAGAGAGATCCAATGTTGAAATAATTGAAGAACGTGGGGCATTTTCGTGTATGCAACAATCTTGCTAACACTTGAAAGAGTCAAAGATCTCTCCTACATATAGTGAAGACAAAAAGTCAAATATGACTTTAATGAAATGGATGCAGAAGACAAGCTCCTAGATGTTTAAATTGGTGCACTCACATTTGGAGAAAAAAGCGAAGAAGATGAGGATGGGAAAGCTTAAGTGAAGAAGACTGAAACTCTTGAAGTAGAACATGTTTCCAACAGCTCAATATGGTAATATGATTGACACGTGGTTTTTGATATGCAATGAGGTATATCTTATTTAGATTATGATGAAGTCATGTTTGTGAATATCACATATCTGACTTTAGTCATTTTTGAATGTTTAATATGTGTTTATGATTAATACATATGTGGACTATTTTTTTTTATGTTTTTTCACATTATGTGTTTATCTTATCCTTATGTTAGTTGAACTATTTTGTTTCAACATAAGTTAACAGGTTGATTATTGACGACTCTAATACAAGCAACTAAAAGGTCTTGACCTTTGAAAGATATTCAATATTACAAGTAGAGGTTTCAATGATCTCTCTAAAATAATATTTGGGTACAATTACTTGATTTAGGGGGAGTTGTCTATATGTTTAGAATGTCTATGTGTTTGTGTTAGAAGAAGTGTTTCCAACATTTTCTTCTTCTAAATTTTTGGATAGAAATTTATGTGTTTACACATCTATTTTTATTCTTGTTAGTTTATTTGTGGTGGACACAAATTATTTTTCTATCTTCGGCGACGTTTAAATAAGTTGGACATATTTTATTTTTGAAGGACGTTGAGATGTGTTTATTCACACCTTATGTTAGGAAATAAGCACACAATCACGAAATAAAAAACAAAAGAATTATTTACCCAGTTCGATACGATGTGTATCTACGTCTGAGGGCGATGCCAAGCCAGGGATTATCACTATATTTTCGGATACAAATTACAATGAGAGAACAACTATATATATAGCAAGCCCTAATCCTAGTAAAACTAGGAAACCGCGTAGAGCCCAAAATACACTTGTATGGCAGCCCAAAAAATTTGGGTCGGGGGCTCCGCCAGAATCGTGGTATGATTCACTTCCTTTCAGGCTCCATACGCCAACAATCTCCCACTTGGAGACTGACACTCCCAAGTAAACATATCTTCTTCTTCTTCTGCTCCCTATATCCGCTTAGCATCGCCTAGCCTTGTCTTCAAGTTCCAAGGCTAATTGAAGCTATGCATAGCTTCAATTTCTCTAAGATCACCACCTTAGTAAACATGTCGGCTGGATTAGCACTTCCAAGTATCTTCTCAAGTTGCAAGATCTTCTTCTCTAATAGGTGTCGAATGTAGTGATACTTCAACTCCACGTGCTTTGTCCTTGAATGAAACGCCGGATTCTTTGCCAAGAATATAGCACTTTGACTATCACTATAGAGAGTGCTATTCTTGTTCTCCTTCCCAAGTTCACCCAAGAAATTCTACAACCACACCATCTCCTTGCTTACTTCCGTCATGGCTACATACTCAGCCTCCGTAGTAGATAAAGCAATGACCTTCTGCAACTTAGAAATCCAAGAAATAGCAGTACCACCATAAGTAAACACATACCCGGTTGTACTTCTTCTTCCATCAAGATCATTGGACGCCAAATCTGCATCAACATAACCTGCCAGCTCAACACTCTTGCCATCGAAACATAAGGCCTTCTCCGTGGTACCTCTCAAGTATCGAAGAATCCACTTGACTGCTTCCCAATGTTGCTTGCCCGGATCACCCATGAACCGGCTCACTACTCCCACTGCATGCGCAATATCCGGCCTCGTACACACCATGGCATACATTATGCTGCCAATTGTTGAAGCATAGGGAACTTTCTTCATTTCGGCACGTTCCTCCTTTGTACTCGGCGACTCTTTCTTCGACAGCTTAATGTTACTACCCAAAGGTACACTCACCGGCTTCGAATCATCCATGTTGAATCTTTCCAGGACCTTCTGAATGTAAGTGGCCTGCGAAAGATACAATTTCCTTGCCGCCTTGTCTCGCTCGATTTTCATGCCCAAAATATGATTGGCCTTTCCAAGATCTTTCATGGAGAATCGTTCGGACAATTGCTTTTTCAACTTATCCATCTCTTTTGCATCAGCTCCTGCAATCAACATATCATCAACGTATAACAATAGGATAAGATAGCTTTTGTCGAACCTCTTGTAATAGCAACAATGGTCAGCGTGGCATCTCTCATATCCAATTTCCAACATGAAACTGTCAAACTTCTTGTACCACTGCTTTGGAGCTTGCTTCAAGCCATACAAGCTATTCTTTAACTTGCACACAAGATTTTCCTTTCCATTCACTACGAATCCCTCAGGCTGTGTCATGTACAAGTCCTCCTCCAAATCACCATGAAGGAACGCCGTCTTTACATCCATCTGATGCAACAACAAGTTTTCTGCAACTACCATACTCAACACCAAACGAATAGTGGTCAGTTTCACAACATGAGTAAACACATCAGTATAATCAATACCGTATCGTTGCTCAAACCCTTTAACAACCAGCCTAGCCTTGTAGTACTTGCTACCATCAGCTTCAACCTTGATTCGATAGACCCACTTGCAGTGCAATGCCTTCTTGCCTTTTGGGAGCTCCACAAGTTCCCAAGTGCCATTTAGGAGAAGAGACGCTAGCTCATCATCCATAGCAACTCTCCACCTTCATCTATTACTACCCGTTCCTGCCTCTGCATAGCATTCAGGTTCACCACCGTCAGTAAGTAACAAGTAAAAGTTAGAGGGCGAGTACCTATCTGGTGCACGTTGCTCTCTAGCCGGTCTTGGCAGCGGATTGTTCGGTGGTGGGGTGCTTGGCTCTTCTTCAAGCACCACTTCAACATTCTGACTTTGCTTGCTCCCACTCGAGTTTGAGATGTCTAACTCGACCACTTGGGGCTCAAAATTGTCAGAGCTCGATGCCTTCACTCTGTTTTTGTACAAAACCTGTTCATTGAAAACCACATCTCTACTACGAATAACCTTTCGGTTCTGCTCATCCCAGAGCCTATAACCGAACTCATCATCTCCATAACCAATGAACGTACACTTAACAGATTTAGCATCCAACTTACTTCTATCAACATAATTAACATGAGCATATGCAACACATCCAAAGATGCGCATGAAAGATAGGTTTACCTCTTTTCCCGTCCATTCTTCCTCAGGTATCCGAAACTCCAACGGAACTGATGGACCTCTGTTGATTAGGAATGCAGCTGTGTTGACTGCATCCGCCCAAAATGTCTTCGGTAACCCACTTTTCAACCTCATGCATCTTGCCCGCTCATTCAACGTCCTGTTCATGCGTTCTGCAACGCCATTCTGCTGTGGAGTTCCTTTCACGGTCTTCTCCATGCGAATCACATTCTCAGCACAATAATTCTTGAACTTCGTAAGTTCATATTCTCCTCCATTATCGGACCGTAGAAACTTCACCTTCAGCCCCGTTTCATTTTCTACAAGGGCTTTCCACTTCCTGAAAGTATCAAACGCATCAGATTTATTCTTAAGAAAATAAACCCATACCTTTCGAGTGGAATCGTCGATGAAGGTCATATAGAACTCCGAGCCTCCTAGGGACTTCACAGGCGCCGGTCTCCATAGATCACTATGGACCAACTTCAACTTTTGCGTCTTCAAGGTTCTGCCACCTCTCGAGAAACTCACCATTTTCTGTTTTCCGAACACGCAATCCTCGCACAAGCCAACTTCAACAGTTTTCAGTCCAGGCAGCTTACCCTTCGAACACATCACATTAATCTATTTCTTGCTCATGTGGCCAAGCCGACAGTGCCACAAATCTGCATTGTTTGCTTCACCTGCAAGATCAATGCAATCCTTGGAGTTAGTTGTCATGTACAACGTACCCTTCTTCTTTCCTCGAGCTACTACCATAACTCCTTTGATTATCTTTCAATTGTTGCAGCCAAACGTCACTGTGTAGCCTTTTACATCAAGCTGCCCAATCGAAAGTAAGTTCCTCTTCAGTCCGGGAATGTGTCTGACTTCATTAAGCTTTAGCACGGATTCATTAGATGTCACTACTCGCACGTCTCCCTTTCCCACGATTTTCAAAGGCTCATCATCGGCAAGATGTACCTTTCCAAAATCACCAGAGACATAGTTCTCCATTATACCAACATTACTGCATGAATGGAACGACGCTCCAGAATCCAGCACCCATGATTCCATCGGACTGGTCACACTCAAGACTAACGCCTCACCATCATCTTCAGACGTGGTAGCGTTCGCTGTCTTCTTATCTTTCTGATCCTTATTCTTGTTCTTCTTTGGTGGCGCTTCACACTGATTTTTGAAGTGACCTTACTCGTCACAGTTCCAGCACTGGATTGAACTTTTATCCTTCCTGGATTGGCTCTTTCCTTTGGACTTTGATCTTCCCCAATTCTGCCTTTTCTTAGATCTGCCCCTAGTTTCCGTATTCAGTGCTGACCCCGAAATAGAAGATCCTGATTCTCTCCGACGAATTCCTTCGCCAATCATCAGATCCCTTACTTTGTCAAACGTCAGTTTTGCCTCTGCGGCGCTAACTGCTGTCACTGTGCCGGCCCAACTTTCTGGCAGTGAAGATAGCAAAATTAGGGCATGAAGTTCGTCATCAAATTTGATCTCAACCGAGTTCAACTGCGCGGTGATCATGTTGAACTCGTTCAGATGTTGCTGCACCGGTGTACCCTCTGACATCTTCAGATTGAATAAACGCCGTATCAGATGTACCTTGTTTGCTGTTGATGGCTTCTGATACATCTCCTCTAGGATCTTCAGCATCTCCATCGTCGACTTTGCTGCAGCCGTGTGATAAGCCACGTCCTTGGACAACGACAAACGAATCGCGCTCATCGCCTTTCTGTCCAGCAGCTCCCACTCCTCCAGATCCATCTTCTCCAATTTGGGTTTGAGGGGCTGATACAGATCTTTACCATAGAGATAATCCTTGATCTGCATCTTCCAGAAACCGAAATCAGATCCATCAAACTTCTCGACTGCAATCTTTCCTTCGCTCATCGTGATTGCTCCCACTAAACCCGGAGATCTTGATACCAGTTGTTAGGAAATAAACACACAATCAAGAAATAAAAAACACAAGAATTGTTTACCCAGTTCGATACGATGTGTATCTACGTCTGGGGGCGATGCCAAGCCAGAGATTTTCACTATATTTTCGGATACAAATTACAATGAGAGAACAACTATATATATAGAAAACAATTGAGACCTAATCCTAGTAAAACTAGGAAACCGCGTAGAGCCCAAAATACACTTGTACGGCAGCCCAAAAAATTCGGGTCGGGGGCTCCGCCAGAATTGTGGTATGATTCACTTCCTTTCAGGCTCCATACTCCAACACCTTAAACTTCTTCGTTATGTTAGTTTTGGTATGTTACTTCTATCATACCTGGTTCTTTATTCATGATGTTCAGTTATCGTTACTAACTCCAATACAAGCTGTAGATGAAGTGACAGAATCCTCTCGCAGTGGTTCATAACACGAGGAACAACATGCTCAACCATCAGCTCATGATGTAGATTCTGCCACATGACTTGTAACAATTGATCAAGATGAAGTGCAAAGTTCAATGTTAGCTTTTCCAAAGCTAATAGCAGAGACAAAGAACCTCGCAACTTCTGTGGACAGGTACACCAAAACATTTTCAACAGCTTGCAGCTGAAGCTAACATCAAGTAGTTCATTCCTTCAACAAAAAAGGGGGAGTAACAGTGTCAATGTTTGTGTTCTGTTGTTATTACTGGTTGCTATCACGTCCACTACAAAACAACACATATTTAACGACGGAAATTTCCGTTACCACTGCCATAAATTCCGTCGCCGATTTCACGTCCCGATAGATCAGCGACGGATCAATTTTGACGTTGATTTCTTGGTCGCCGGTGAAATTAACAACGGATTTCATGTCCGTCGGGAGATTTAACAATGGATCGACGACGGAAAATTCTGTCTTCGAGAACGGTCACCAGTTTGGTCATCCTGGAATGGGCGACGGACTGGTCCGTCGTTAATCAATGACGGACAACATTCCGTCAGTGATTTAAAGGGAGTAACAACGGAATATCGGTCGCCAATCCGTCGGCGACCGACGATGGAATTTGTCCGTCGTTAGATTTGAGCTTGTTCGTACTGTGAGTTTCCGTCGCCAGTCCGTCGGGAATTTTTTTTATTCCAATAATTTGTTTTATTCTATTTCCAACCACCTGTTCATATCAGACCCAATCAAGAACATATATATTATTTTCAAAATACAAATACACAATGAAATAATGAAATTCATATATTACTATTAATATTGTAAGCCATAATACAATAAGCAAATATTATCTCCATTTAGCTATTTTTTCTCAAACAACTTTGGTAGAAGAATATTAAGCATCTCATTTCTCTCTTCTTCCACATCTTCAACCATAATTGCACCATGGCGACTGAGACGAATGGAAGGTGGAGAAGATCGATCACCGTCGTCTTCAACATCTGAATCAGACACATACAAATTCTTATTCTTTAGCTCTATCGCTTCAGTAATTTGCAAAGAAATATGTTCAGCTTTTTCCAAGGATTCTTTCTCCTCCTTTAAAAGCTTTTCAAGGGTCTCGACAACAAATTGCATATCTAATTTTATTTTTTTATCCCCATTCTCATCCATTATTCAGAACTCTTGTCAACCTTGCAACCAACTATTTGATGACATGCATTACATTACACCATATTTTCTTATTATCCTCCATTGCAGAAATATTTATTTAGAATTGCATCAAAACACCTATCTCCATATATGGTTTTGATTGACTGCAATACATATCACACGTATATAATGCAATATCATACAAATTCGACTGCCTAACAATTGAATGAAATATTGAATGCCATATGATGCTGCTCTATTTTTATTCATCTTAATCATGTCTCATTTCATCATTTTACATTTTCTCTTTACTGCTGATATCATTGTTAATAAAAATACAACATAATCTTCAACGTTTTCTCTTTTGTGCAGTTCTTTGGAAATATTGGGTTTTTAAGGTTCAACGTAATGGTTTCAAATGCTAAAAATACAACATTTTACAACATGATATAAATCCATCTATAATCGTAAAAAATTATACATTTACAAATGCTAAAAATACAACATTACAACATGATATAAATCCATCTATAATTGTAAAAAATTATACATTTACACTGATAAATTATATCAACATGATCAGAAATGACATTCTTGATAAAACTGAAACCTAAACTAAAAAAAAATCTTCATCTACCAAGCTGGAGAGAGAGAGAGAGGGGAATAATGTGACTGACCTAAGACGGGAGAGCAGCGGAGCGGCAACGGCAGCAGTGCGGCGAAGGCGGGAGAGCAGCCTTACGTACGGTGAAAGAACGTGAGAGAGAGAGAGAGAGCGGTGACTTACGGTGGCAAACGACCGGCGAGAGACGGCCAACGACGTAGGAAGGGAGACGGCGGTGAGGAAGGAAGGGCGCGGTGAGACGGCGCGTTGAAGGAAGGGCGCGGTGAGGGAGACAGCGGCGAGGAAGGAAGGTGCGGTGAAGGGAGATGGCGGTGAGGAAGGAAGGGTGAGGAAGGAAGGGCGCGGGAGACTGCTGAAAATGAAACTCGCTAGGGCAAGATTCAATTGATATATTTAACTCGCCGACGGACGTGTCCGTCGCCGTCACGTCGCCGAAACAGTAAAGGCTGACCGTTTCCGTCGCCAACAATTAAAAAAAATTAATAAAATAGTTAACGACGGACCAATTCAGTCGCCAATTTAAAAAAAAAATTATTTTCCGATTAACGACGGAATATTCCATCGTCGACGTGGCCGGCAAATTAATGACGGAAAAATCCGTCGCCAATATTGAACATTAAATTTTTACGAAAGTTATTTTCAAATTAACAACGGAAAAAGTCCGTCGTTGACGTTAACGACGTCATGTCCGTCGTCACAGCTGGTATCTTTTTTCCGTCGTGTGTCCGGCGTCTAGGGATGACGGAGGGTTTTCCGTCGCGAATTCCGTCGCGATTTTGGTGTTTTTTTGTAGTGGTCAGTGTTACTGGATGTTGTCGATATTAGCTGGAGTTTATCTATTTCAAGTGTTTTAACACTTTATTTTTTAAATGTGTTGAACACAATTATGTTTTTGCTGAATGAATGATATGTATATGTTTTGAACATATTTTGATTTCAATTTCTGGTGTGTATGATCACATCTTAGTTAGGTATGAGACGGAGTTAAAGCACGAAGAAATTCTGCCAAATTTTATTTTCAATCACGTCTTTCTACTGCTGCTGCAAAGTAACATTGATCCTAACACTTTTACTCTGCAATAGGCTAAGGGTTGTATTGAAGAGTCAGTCGCTGTTGGATTCGAGGAAATAACGAAGCAGTATGATGTTGATATAAATGTTTCTAACATTCTTATCTTGTGTTAGATTGAATTTTATTAACATAACTCTTATATGTTTCAGGGGGAGTTTGTGTCTCTCAGTTTCTTTTGAGTTTATGTTACTTACATTCTTCTTGTGTGTTAAGATACATGTTACTAACATTTCTCTTATAAGTTTCAGGGGAGTTTCACACTTCTCAAGTTTCTTTAGAGCTTATGTTACTAACACTGTATCTATGCCTTTCAGGGAGAGTTATGTTACTTCTTCTTATTTCATTGTTGAGAGTTGTCTAACATCTCTCATGTTATCATGTACATACGTGAATATGTAAATATGTAAATATTCCTGTAAATATGTAAATATGTAAATATCCTGTAAATATGTATATATATATTCGTTTCAGGGGGAGTTTTTTATTTCTCTTTGAAACACATTCTTTTATTCTTTATTATTTCATTTGTACATAATTTTTATTTTGGGGACGGTTTCCGTTTGCCCTCCATTATTCTTTTGATTCTTTATTCTTTCTTTGAATAGCTTCCTTTCACTCTTCAAAGGTTTATATACTTTCAAATAAAAGTGAAGAGTTTCATTTCGCTCTTCACTCTTTAAGTTCCTTTCAAATAAAGTGAAGAGTTTCCTTTCGCTCTTCACACTTTAAATTGCTTTCAAATAATGTGAGAGTTTCGTTTTATGTTTACTTTATTTTATTTTGCAAGAAAAGTTTTTGTGCAAGAAAAGATACATATATAATTAAGGGGGAGATTGTTAGGTTTAAGATGTCTCGTGTTACTTTGACTGTTGGTAACATTTGTTACCAACATGCCTGGAGCCAGATTAAACCTTATATTATTTAATTAATTGTATAATATATACTTTTCTTGTCGTATTCTTTTGCACATTTTTATATGCAGATTAAGAGCAGCAAATAGACGGTTATGATCACAAATGAAGTGGGATTGTCGAGTGGAGACCAAGGGAGTTATTAAACTTGGCATGAGGAGTCATGGGAAATAACTACCTTCTAACCGCCACTATCCACCTTCTATTCAACCAACTGAAATGAGTGGATCGCGGCAGTTATGGACGTCCAAGTGGTGAGAGGGTGTAGATTAAATTGCTCATCAGATGGAGGACTATAAATACCGCAAGAGATCTATTTCACGGGCGTGCGTTTCGACTTAGAAAAACTCTCTACAAATTTCAGTGCACTGCTGTTCGCCATTCTGCCTACTGAGTATTAGCGACATCACAAACCAACACGAGTTCTGCAGCAGATTGTAAAATCTGCAAAACATTAGAGGATTGGATTGTGAAGGAGCGAATCATGAAAGTAGGTAGTCTTATCTGGATTAATATTCTATTAGATTAGTCTCGTTCAGATGTTCGGATTCTTAGGCAGATCTAATGGCTGTAAAGAGATGTTCATCTTACTTAGTAGATTAGTCTACGATTTGATTTAATCTTCTAAGACATTCAATTCTTGTGCAGACCGTGCTGCAAAAGGTTGAATGTTATTTCATTTTCTGTATTGTAATCTTTGGTTTCAATATAGTATTTAGCCGTAAGGCACCGGCAGGTTTAATCACCTGCTAAAAAGTATTTCATTGTATTTCCGCTGCATGTTAGATCGAATGTTTTTAACATACGATCTAACGGTACTCTTTTGATACACAATGTGAGTTTTTGTAGTAATTCGGGCACCAAATTCTTTCACTCAATAACAGTAGCTTCGACAATTGGAGTATCAAGATGAAGGCGCTATTGAGAGCCCATGACGTTTGGGAGATCATGGAGAATGGCTACGAAGAGCTACGATACGAGGCTGAACTATCCCAACAACAAAGGGATAGATTTTGAGACGCGAGAAAGAGAGACAAAAAGGCTCTCTATCTCATTTATCAAGCGCTAGGGGATGACGATTTTGAGAAAATCTCGAGTGCGAGCACCGCCAAGAAGCTTGGGAGAAGCTCCAAATCTCTTGCAAAGGACCGGAGCAAGTAAAGAAGGTACGTCTCCAAACTCTTAGATGAGAATTTTAGTCTTTACATATAAAAGAGTCTGAATCGATTTCAAATTATTTTTCAAGAGTCTTGGCGGTGTCAAACCAAATGAAAAGAAATGGTGAAAAATTGGAGGATGTAAGAATCATGGAAAAAAATTTGCGTTCTCTAACCCCAAATTTTGAGCGCATAGTGGTGACAATAGAAGAGACTTAAAATTTGGAGGAGATGACTATCGATCTCTTGTTGGGGTCGTTACAACCATATGAAGAGAAAAAAAAAAGAAGAAACAAGAAATTGTCGAGCAACTTTTAAAATTGCAAGTAAGCCCAAAAGATAAAGAAAGAAAGTTTGTAAGACCATGAAAATATGGGCCGGAAAAATTTGAATAAATTAAAAGTTTTGGATAAATAAGATAGGTCCTTATTCCCGAATATTTTAAAAGAAATTAAGTCTCTTAATAAGAGAAGACGAAGACTTCATTTATAAAGTTCAAAGGAGATTTTATTTGAAAATAAAATCGAAAGAGGTTTTAAATAAAGTTCTTTCATCATGTTTTAAAATCGAGCACGAGCACAACATAATTAATTGTTGCACGATGTTTCATATGTTGCATGCAATTATTTTAAGAGATGATAAATTGATGTTGCTAATTAATTGGGATTATTTGGCTATATGATTTAAGATTGATATTGAACTTCGTTTGAACCAGAATAATTATTCTTGGAATATTAATTTCTCGGAATTGTAATATTTACGATGGAATTACGATGGAATAACAATACGAGGACTAAAAACGAGTCCAACTATATGTATATATGTGTGTGTGTGTAAGAACATGTGTGTGTGATAAAGTGAGGGACCACCTCACATGGGATTCCATTTTCCAATAAGACAAAGTGGGAGAATAAAAAAAAAAAAAAGAAGAAGAGTGAGAGAGAGAGTAGAAGTATGCGTGAATGAGAGTGAGGAGATAAGAGAGAGATGACAACTTGCATAAAGAATCTCATGAAAGAATCTACATGATTATGTCTACAACCTATTTGTCTCCTCACTTTAAAATGGACCAATGCATACCCATCTTTCTCTTACACACACGCACACTAATACCTACAAGCAACCATCTCTTCACCTCCTTTATCACCCCCAAATTAGTAGTAGCACAACACCCACACACACTCATTTTCTCTCATCCATTTCACCTCCACTATTGCTCTCAACCCAAGCTCCATCTCTACTCCTTTCCACCACCTCTTGCCGCCACCACCACCATCGTTTTTCCACCATCTAAGAGAGCTCAAGGAGAGAAAGAGGAACTCACCTAAGGATCTAGAAGGCCACAAAAGAGTGAGGGCCAAAAGCTAAGGGAACGACCGATAGTGAGATAGAAAAAGGGGTAAGGTAGGTATAATGGCTCAACCTTTACTTTTATACTTTGACCTTTAATTTCCTTCTAAGATTTGCATTCTAGATGGTGTAATGGTGAAATCATGTTGGAGTGGGGCATGAGAGAGGTCGAGAAGGGTGTAGCCTTTGGCTCTCCCATGATTTGGTCGATTATTATGAGATCTATGTGTTCTTGATAATCTACATGCTTTTCTATGCATTTTAGTGAAGAAGCATGCTAGGGTTTATTCTTGATAATGTTATATATGTGATATGCATGATCCATGTGTAGAGATATAAGGTTTCTAGGTTATGTTTGTAAAGCTTGATATGCAAAATTATTAAGAGCTACCAATGTTAGAAACTTCCAGCTTTGTTCTTGTAAACTTTGATACCTTCCAGCCTGTAAAACCCTGATCAAATGAACTCCGATTTCTATGAAATTTTAATATGTTGTGGTCCTATATGTCTTCTATAACATATCCAAAATTCAGAATTTTTCATCAAGCCAAAAGCTCTCTGTGGTCTGACTGTTAAACTGCCCTGTTGTGTAGTTGAGTTCGTGAGCTGATATCTCCTTTGATTCTTAATATTTTTAAGATATAATTTTAAGAGAAATAAATTAGACATCTCAAGATTTCCATAGGTATAAGAAAATGTATTTTTGAATGAGAGAGTCATTCTCGGTGATGTTTTAAAGCTGGCCAATGTTCCAGCATTTCCAGGAATTGTTCTTACTTTTGAATCTGCTCAAAAATGTGTTTTTGATGAAGTTTGGTATTTCAAAAACGATTTCCAAAGCTTTGATCTGTTAATTTAGTCAGTTCATGATGTTGTGTCAAAAGGAAAAATCGATCGAAAGTTGTTTACTATTTTTACGAGGGTCATTTAAGTGTTTGTTTGAGAAATAATTTCTGGAAAATTGTTGACTTTAGAAGCCTAAAACCAATTTTATAAAATAATATATATATAATTTACATCCTAATTTCAGTATATAAAATTATTTTCAAGTTATTAGTTATTAAAATGGATCTTTATAAATATAAGTCTATTTTCAAATTAACTAGTACACTGGGTACGTAGTCATCATATTTATTGAAATAAGTTCCAAATAACAATATATTATTGTACATTGTACTAATATTTATCTATCTACTTAAGAAATTAAAATCTTAAGTCCCCAGACAGAATTACGATCATAGATTGACATTGCATTTTGTTGTCATTGCCTAAAAGTAAAATTCATTAAATTTATCTTTTTGGTTTGAAACTAATTTTCCGAGTTTTATTGTAAAATGTCGTGGTTTACGACACGAAACAAATCTACATGTCAAAATAAGACCAATATCATTAAATGAAGATTGTATTTTGACAATGGGGAAAATTTGGGAGTGCTTGGGAAAATTTGGGAGTGCTTGGGATCCTGCTTTTGTATTTGTAACGATGAAACATCACAACAAATGCAAATGTATAGCTCTAATTACATGATTTAAAAGTCGTAGAGAATTTGCAAATATAGGAAACAATAATTTTGCTTATATTTTTATATTTTTTTTTCATACATTTCTTTCGGATTGTTTAGTATATATGCATAGTACACAGGCTCGTTTGGTAGGTGTGTTAGGATAAGACAAGATAGATTATGTCAAGATAAATATTGTATGTAAGGGGTGGATTGTTATTGTATCTTTGTATTTGGTAGATAAAATATAAAATGTAAATATGATAAATTAGTTGTTTGATACCCATATTTAAAGTAAAGATTAAATATAGAAGTTACAATTCTAACCCCTATCAAAATTAAAATGAGATATTAAATATTTTAATTTTAACAGAAAACAAATAATCCAACTAAGCCATCTCTCATCTCCTCTCTTTCTCTATCCTCTTCCTCTCTTACAAAAAAACATCACTGCTACACACATATAAATACACATACTGCCGCCGTCACCTCAAAAAAAGTTATTCCCAACTCTCTCTCTTCTCACTCTCGTTTTGGGTCATCTCTTCTCTCTCTGATCAGTCCACCATCTCTCACCCACTAACAAAATCCAAATTGTGATTGTGAATTATCTGTCTTTTTATTTCTATTTCAGTCGATTTTAATATTAATGCAATCGAAGCATTTTGCAGTTTAATCCTTTCATGCACAGTGCTTACCGGTATCAAATTGTGAATGTAAATACTACTTTGATTAGAATTTTGTTTGTTCGATCTTCTCTGTTTTGTCAATTTGAGTTTCAAGATGATAAATTTTGTTCCTGTGATTATTCCGAAATAGTTTAATATTAATGTTGATAATCGTAATTTTCAGTTCTTACAGAGCACTTATTTGCAGGAACTCGAAATCTTGGAGAAGAGGGACAAAAGATAAAGAGAGAGAGGAGAAAGAAACCCAGATCGAGCACTGGTTTGCAGACGAAACAAAGAAATAGAGGGAGGAGAGAGAAAAGAAGGAGGAGAATTTTGGGCTTAAAAATTTCGTTCTAATTAAATAAATTAGAACCGAATAAAAATAGAAATAATTAGAATAATAGAATGGTCACTTATTTCCGATAAAGTTTTAAGCATATATTTTATTTCAATTTATAAAATCTAAAGATTTCAAAGCTAAAGTTTATACTATTCATGCATTGCATAATTTCATATTTATTTAACTATGCTATATGGATGATTAACTGCGCAATTTAATTTATTCTGTGATTATAATGTGATTTAATTAATCTTATATGATAGGAATATGTTTAATTGTGACAACGTGAATTAGTTAGTATAATTGCTCGTTAATTTCTAGGAGATTTCGTCTAGAATTTAATATTCAATATTGGGCTTGTTGGAACCCAAATAATTAATCCTATTCATTTACCTGGTCAAAAATAGGATCCAACTAATATGCGACACGTCATGATCCAAGAGGCGAAATAAGATTCAAAAGTATTATATTATATAGTATATATGTTTGTGTGTGCAGATGTATATATATAAGATATATGTGTGTGCGTGTGTGCTGTAGTGTATATATATATATATATACTTAATATGTGTAAATAAATGTTGTCATGCAAGTTAATTAACTTAGTACTTGGCAATTGCATAAGACAAATTATTAATGAGATAAGGAGAGAGAGAGGAAGAAAGTTGTCGGGAGAGAGAAAGAGAAGAAATAAATTGGAGATTCTTTCTGTCAAGCATGCATACCTTCTTTCTTTCATTCCCAAGGCCAACCTCCAATTACACCATTAAGAGATGGTTTAGCCTAATGATGATGCTGAACCAAGTCCACCCCTACCACCCCTAAACCTATCGGCCACCCTCCTAATCCATTCATATTTGCTGCTCCCAAATGATTAGTCTCTCAACCTCTCAAAACACAGCAACATCATCACTCCATCTCAAGAGAAAACCAAGCCTCTAATTTTCCCCATAAGATCTCGGCAGTAGCGAGCAACCCCAACTCACATTCACCATCTCCCCATTTACTCTTTTCCTTACCGCCAGCATCTTCTCGCCGTCACCATTCCATCACCTTCACAACCTTGCTGCCGTCGCCGTCATCGGAAACTCACAGAGGAGGAGCAGCAGCAGCTGAACCACAGGAAGTAGTGTGGGCAGGCGTGAGAGATTCCGGAGAGAAAACCAAGAGTAGAAAGATTTGGGGGCTAGGTATCTCGGCTGACCTTCTTGTTAATCTTGTGTTAATGTTGGTTGTGATGTTAGAAGCATGTTTAGGAAGCATGAGGAGAATGGGTGTGAGTGAGTTCGTTCGTTTACGGTAGTGGAATTATGGTTGAACTTGGATGATTTATATGAATTTATGAGACATCGTTTATGCTGGGATTCGACCCCCTTATTTATCTTGATGTGTAATGTGCATGATATACGTGATTTCAAGAACATTTGATGAAATTTACGGCTTGAAGAAAGCTAAACTTGAGAATCTAAGTGTTCAGAAAATTCGTTTTTGACAGCATGTTGCCGTGATAAGTTGATGATTTTATTTGTGGGTTAGAGTACTCCAAATGCTTTGAAATTTTAATATGTTGTTCTATGTCATGCCTTCTGTATACCTGCAAAATTAGAGCTTTTCATATCAAGTAAAATAAGCTTAGTAACTCCCACAATATGGACGCGCGAACAGCAAAATTTCAGATCTGCGCAGTTCTGTCCGAACGGGCATAACTTGCTCGTCGGGATTCGTTTTCACGAATCGCTTTTTCCTAAAATAAAATAGACATCCGTAAGATTTTGAAAATATAAACCATATATTTTTACGACGTCCGAACAAAGTCAGATTTAAGTTTAAGTGCAGCCTTTGTGCAGCAAAACTTTCTGGAACTATTTTTACTTCTAATAAAAAGCCCTGTTGCCGGTCAGTTTTTCGATTGCTCGTTAGTCATCTTAGTGAAATCGTATTAAGCCCAAATTTGGTCAGTAGTTAATATGATATGCCTTCTACACTTCCTTAAAGTTACGGCCTAAAGTGAATTGTTTTGTTATGTTTTTAAATCGTCCAGATTCAGGCCCTTAGGATCTAATGTTATGTAGTGACCCATATTCTCTCAAGCTTAACTCCCAAACCGTTGATCATTTTAATATGTGGCCAGTTGGGTGTTAAAATACGTAGTATAAGGATCCTATAATGATAAGTTATATGTTCATATGTGTACAAAGATGGCTACTTGAATGATTTGTGTGCACGCCAACTGGTTGACAAAATGCACCAGAGAAGTTTCTGCCTTCAGTAAAAATGAACACGTGTACTGATCCATTTTGATTTGCGTATAACTTCTCAAACTTTGCATATTTTTAAGTGAAACTAATTTCATGTTAAAGTGTGTAGTATAACGTTTCTAGAATGATAAATTACGTACTTATACGATCACCGTGCTGTCTGTGACGATCCGTCAAACATGACTACTTCAAGTATTGTTTATGCACGCCACCTATCTGTGAAAATGCCTCAATGCAGTTTCTGTTTTTAGTTCCCATTTTTATGACATTTCGCGAACTTTAACACTTTATATAACTTGAATGATGAACGTATATGCTGGTTATATATGTAAAAATGAAATGTGAATTTATTAATTATTTTTCCTTTATAATTATTTAAAAATAATTAATTAAGCATAATTGTTGGATGAAATGCATATGTGATCTATGTGAACTTCTTATGTACATTACATGCATTATATGACATGGATTTTCAAATCAAAACATTTTATGTTTTAGACCGTTGGTCCATATCTATGAATCAAAAATGCGAGGAGACCCGTTGTTGTTTTTTCTCAAAGTTTTAAGGATAAATCGGGAATAGGTAGACCTAGGACATTGTTGTAAGCCCGTTAATCTTTCTCTTGAGTTAAGGCCTAAGATTGTTAAGACCGTCTTGTATAGGAGACTTTGGCAATAGTACTCAAGGATCGGAATTATCTTCAAGGAAGTGAAAGGTGGGTTATCCTATTTTCAAGTGTGGGTTAAATTCCCACGAGGTAACATTTCGGGTTATTAAGCCCAAAACGCTTTTTAAATTGATATGCATGCTTAAATGTTTTTATGCTCAATTGCTTGTGCTTTACCAAGTTGGACCATCTCAATAATACGATCGGCGTTGAGCTTTGATCAAGCCAACGTGTGTACACAGGAAATTATGACGGTTCGATTGGAGGGAGTGGCTCCCCTCTAATTGAATCGGGTCGGTAACCCAAGAATGTGAGAAGTTGGTACGCGTACTTATGTTTACTTAAAATTATTTTGCTTATGTGAAGGGTGTTTTTACTAAAGTGGCCCTCCCATAAGAATTGAAGCATGCTATGTCTTTATAAAATGTTTTCAAAGAGGGGCACGGAACCACTGAGTGCTTTTATACTCAGCCCTCTACATTGTTTTCCCTAATGTAGGATGAACGACGTGGAGGCGAAGGAGGGGATGTCGGTGCTATCAAGTGTATGTTGGGTGGCGATCTTGTGGATCGTCATCATTGGCCTTCTCTATATCTTCTGGTGGTCTAAATGACTTTGTTGTAATCTTTTGAACTTATAACCCTTGAACTCAGTTACCTCACTAAGCCTCAACTACCCCTCGTTGGATAGTTATGTTTTTGAACGCTTCCGCTGTTGGTCCCAAGACGGATACCTTGGTGTAGAGAGGGGGGGTGAATACACCAAGGTTTAAAAACTTTTCCAAGTTTAAAACTCTTTTCAGAGAGCTGACTGTGTTCGATCTAGCTGGATGGCAGGTTGATCGACATAACTGGTTGTGTGTGTGTGCGGAATGTGGTGGATTTGGAAAGTCCGTCTGTTGCTTTAAATTATATTGTAAAGCTCTGTTTCACTTTTCAGTTAGTCAGTTTATGCAGCTTGAAATAATGCTCATGAGGGGTTAGCAAAATGCATAAAACAAAACAGTAAAGAACAAAGCAATTTTAACGTGGTTCGGAGTAACACCTCCTACATCCACGACCAGGTTCACTGGTAATTCACTACCACTTGGTTTCCAAGTACCAAGCAACTTCACAACTCTAACCCGAGCTGTGTTCCAACAGTTTGCGGGCACTGTCAAGCCTACACCTTCAGTTTCCGGGTACTGAAGAACCTATCCACTCGAATTACACACTTCGAGCAAGCGTACCTTTACCTAACCTTTCTGGGTTTGGGTTTGGGTTTGGGTTTTCCAACTGTGAACGAGTTCTTACAATGAAGAACAAGAAGTATGATGAACTCGTTCAAACTAGGCTTAAGATATTTATTCTGATCTATTTTGCCTAAGACTGAATAGGTGAACAACTAAGAACACAGCTGACTGGCTGGGTGTTCTTGAAAGATATGGCTTTGAAGATTGTTGTTCATTTTTCTGTTTTGGTTCTTTTATTGCTTCAGTCGTCTATTTCTTCACCAGTCCTCTTTCTTCAATGGAGGAGGAGAGATATATATAGGTGGAGATCCAAACTAGCCGTTGGAAGAGAGCCGTTTGAATCTTACCTACTCTTGTTGACTTCTGGCCTTTACCTACGAAGTAGGTCTGCATCTGCAGAGGCTAGTTCTTCTCTTATTTGACTGCGTCAGACAAGATCTTTTGACATCGGGATCTTGTCTTGGAGAAGGTCTTCGTCTTCCAGCTGCTAAGCGTCTCTGCTGTATCTTCAGCGTTTTGGACTCTGCTGTGTCTTGACTCTGAGCTGTGTCTTAGACCTGTGCTGTATCATCAACCTGAGCTGTGTCTTCAACCTGAGCTGTGTCACTGACCTGAGCTGTGTTTTAGACCTGAGTTGTGTCATCGACACTAAGCTGGGTCTTTGACACTGAGCTGGGTTTCCGTCACTGAGCTGGGTCTTGATACTGTAGGATCTTTGACTCTGCTTGGTCTTGCTCTGCTGAGTCTGCTCTGCTGAGTTCTTAAGCTGTCTGCTTAGGTGTGTCTTCTGCTGTCTTCATCTGTCTTCAACGATTCTACCTGTAAACTAAGAAACTCTAATCAAACAGGTGAGCTGAAAAACGCTTAGGTTTGTGCAATCATCTACTCGGTTGGGGTCAGCTGGATTTTGGTATCCAATCAAAACTCTTATTAATTTTCCCAACATCCGCAGTGCGGGCCCGGTGTCCTCATACATCGACCCTAGTTATGTCAAGCTAGGGCAATTGTCATTTAATTGTTCTACCCACCTCAACTTACTTTCCATTCAAGTTACTTCGAACTTAATTTTCCGCTGTCATTTATATTTAGTTCAAGTTCATATTCAAGTTAAGTCTTTACGGATTCACCCACCCGCGTGGCGGCCCGCCCGATCCGCACAGGCCCGGGCGGCGGGGCGCCACACATATTATGTATTTAATAAATATAATATTTCAATAAATATATATTATGAAACAATCATAATATATTCTTAGTTATTTAACAATGTAAACAATAATTTTTTACGATTGAACATAAACAAATTATAAACAATAAATATAAACAAAATTGAAGTTGATTATGAAAAGATTAAATGTGACTAACAATTACAAATTGATATATCTTCACAAAATAATTACCAATTGATATTAATATATCATCCAGAATGGACAATGATTTAAGAATTTCAAATACATATATCATTGTATGTTACGGGATTGTATGTTACGGGGTGAGGTGGGGCAAATTATTGAAGAAACATCCCAATTACTTTGCAAAAACTCAAGATCCATTAAAACATAAAATACATATTTCCTTATTTATCACAACAAACCCTTGAACCTCGAACCGCCGTCACCCCGCATCTTGGTCTATGTCTCACGTATGAGGTCACATTTTATTTTAAATAAGTAGTAGCATTAATTTAAATTTTGAATTTTTGGAGAACGTTTAATTGATTGTGAACGATTACTTAGAATTTTGGAACGAAATTTATTTCCGAAATTTCTAAGTAGAGAATAGGAGCAAGGTTTTAGCCGTGCGTGCCTTCTTTAGTGAACTCGACGACAACTTATCCGAGGTTAATTATGATCTTCAACTATATATATGCGTTCAAACCGTTTAATTTTTATTCAGAGTTGGAGCCCTGATAGTCGGAGTAATGTAACAATTGCAGCCAAATCTGTCGTAGGAACCGAACCATTAATATTTCTGGTATCTGTTGTAGTTCCTTCTTCCGCCCATTCTGAGTAAATAGAGAATATCATAAGAGATGAGAAGAAAGCCATCACTCACGAAAACAAAATATATATCATTCATTCACTAACTTATTTGGACATTGATAGTACCGGCCTCATCCTGGGCCCGATCTAAGGCTATTTGGGCCTAAATATTAACGCTCGGCCCACAGAGTTCGGCCCAAACAAAGTCCACATCTGCCTTGAAGACCAAGTAACGAAACCCTACTTTGGAAGAAGATAGAATTCTACTGCGAATGGGAATCGGATATACATGTATCAAGCAACCAGATATGTATAAGGAGTCCAATCTCTAGAAGGATTAGGGCTTAACCCAATGCTTATAAATAGATGCAAGATTAGAGGTGCAAGGGACATTCAATACTCATTGTACTCTCAAGCATAATAAAAGCTCTCTATATTCTCTCCCGTGGACGTAGATCATATCGTTCGAACCACGTAAATCCTTGTGTCATCGCGTTATTGTCTCTTTTAGCTGCTTTCGCAAACCCTAGATCTACCATTGGCGCCGTCTGTGGGAACCTCATCAACGGTTCTTACGTAGCTGATTTACGATGGTAACGCGATCACAAAGCATGCGGGAGGCCCAAAGCCAACGAGGGAATCCTAACGAAGCAGAAAGCTGCCCCATAAGCCAAGAGAATCGCCAGTAGTGCGGAGTTCGGTCCCAAAGCGAGGCACGCCAGGGACCCAATAGAAGGAAATCCCTCCGAAAGGATGCCCGCGCTAGAGATCAACGACGAGTCGGAGCCGAAGGGATCCGAGTTGAAGGAGGATGATCTCTCCAGAGACTTTGACCTTGCCACCACCTACGCCGCGGCCGAATTCGCTAAAGCGAACAAGGAGCGTTTCAAACGCTTTCTCGCGACGACCCGGATGTCTCCCATACCCGAGGCTAGGGAGAGTTCCACGCAAAAACTCGCCTAAAGTTTCTCGCTACACCGAGAGACGGAACCGGAGCTAAAGAGAGGTATGATCCCCGGCGGGGTTCGGCCGACGTCGAGCCCAAGCTCGCAGCTGGAGCCCCGCGCGATCATACCCAAGGCGACCTCGGAGCCCCGGTAAGTGTACCGAAGTCCGAGCTATAGCGAGAGCCAGCCCCCGATAATCAACACCGACGTGATAAGGAGCCCGCTCGACTTGTCAGCCCGTTCACCGACGAGCTGCTTGACACCAAACTCCCTACGGTGTACAAGTTGCCAAACATTCCGGCCTACAATGGGCTGGATGACCCCCTCAACTTTTTAACGCGATTCAGGTACAACATGCACAACCAGGGCCTTAGAGAGGAACACATGTGCAAGCTATTCCCCGAGATGCTGATCGATTATGCCCGAGCTTGGTTTGACTGCCTCCCAACTGGCAGCGTGGGGTCCTGGACCTATTTGGAAGAAATCTTCAAGCAAAGATTCCATACAAAGGTTCAGGCTCGTCGAGACACAGCCTACCTCCTATCGGTGAAGCAAAAAGACAAAGAATCTATAAGGGAGTACGCTGTGTTCATGCAGGAAAGCTTGAAGGTCGATAAAATCGACGACGTCTTCCTCATCTCGGCCTTCCGAAATGGAGTTGCCCCCGGGTCCCTGAACCAAGAGCTCGCTAAGCAGAAGCCTGAGACAGCCCAGGATATGTGGAAGATTGTATACCAGTTCGCCGATGGCCAGGATGCGGACCGATTGAAGCGGGAGGAGACCGAGAAGAAGAGAACTGAAGGGGATCGAGGTCGGAGCGATCGTGATCGGAGAAGTGCCCACGAGCACCTCCAAAGAGAACCTATCCAGTCCCGGCTCGGATCCGGACCAATCCAGTCCCGGCTTGGACCTCGGGTGGGACCAGAGCCGTCCCAACGACCTCCTTTTATGAAAACGAATGCCGAGATCTTCGCACTCCACGAGGACTGGTTCGCTAAACCACGTCCCATGTCAAAATCTAAACCTCGGGACAAAAACAAGCACTGCTCCTTCCATGATGACCATGGGCACCACACAGAGGATTGCCGCGACCTCGCGGAACAGATAGAGAGGTTAACCCAAGAGGGAGCTCTGAAGAGATACGAAGCCAGGGGGAAGAAAAACACAAAAGGAAAACGGAAAGGAGGACAAGGTCGCTGTGCTCCCCACAATAAGCGAGCTAAGGTCGATCACGACGAGGAGGATGACGACCCTCCGTACGACGCACCACAGTACGACGGAGTGGTCTCCACCATCACCGGGCTACCCCCAGGCAAGATAAAAACTAGGTTGAAGGCAGAAGCTCGCAGACCACCGGTCCCATCGGGTGAGGAGCAAACGAAAAAGAGGTTCAAGAAGGGGGAAACCGTCACATTCTCCGAGGATGACCCTGTGCCTACCGCTACACCACACAACGACGCCCTGGTTATACAGGTCGGAGTGGCCAACAAGATGGTCCATCGCGTATTCATCGATGGTGGGGCCAGCGTGAGCATCATCTTTCCAACACTCGCTGGATAGGACGGGCCTCGACCCGCCCTCGGGTGAATTCCACACCCCCGCCTCTCAAGAGCTTTACGCAGCAAGAGACGCGACACCGAAGGGACCATCGCGCTCGACGTTGCCATTGGCGCCCGCCGACCAGCGTATAAGCCGGTTCCGCCTATGTGGTTAAAGCGAACTCCCCCTACAACATCATACTAGGTGGCCTGATCGCCGAATGCAAATCGGGCCATCATTTCGCCCCTACCACTCGCGTTGTTGAAGATCCCGACCTCGGGCCGGAACCCTTACGGTCCGAGGTGACCGGGATAAAGGCCAAGGAGTGCATGCAGGTTCTTCTACGAGGTCAACCCCAAGCATAGCAATCAAAGTATCCCAAGGAGCCGGACGAAATGACGTCAATCCCGGACACCCCGGCCAACGGCGTTCCCCCGTCCGAAGCGGCATCCGGCGAAGGTTGTCAAGGTCGGCTTTGCCGGGACCTCAAACACGCATGCAAGTAATCCAGCTCCTAAGGGAATATCAAGACGTCTTCGCCCTGGTCTCCAACGGACATGACGGGGGTGTCATCGGAAATCATTACGCACAAGCTTAACATTAACCCGAACTCGACCCCGGTCAAGGTAAACGGCGATCATTTGTCGCCGAACGAAATCAAGTTATCTACAACGAGGTGCAAGAATGGTTGAAGGCAGGCTTCGTTTGAAGTCGTGTACCCGATTTGGTCGTCTAATCCGGTAGTGGTAAAGAAAGAAAGAAGGAGAGTGGAGGATGTGTGTAGATTACACCGACCTCAACAAAGCTTGCCCGAAGGATCGCTATCCTCTCCCCAACATCGATGAAAAGATCGAATCCTTGGTGACACGAAGTATTCTCGCTTTCTCGATCTCTACAAAGGATACTATCAGGTTCTAATGGATGAGGGGGATGCAATCATGACAGCCTTTCGCAACAAGCTTCGGGATCTTTGCATTCAAATATATGCCTTTCGGGTTAAAGAACGCGTGGCCGACCTACCAAACGAATGGTCGATTTCCTCTTCCGAGATCACATCGGCAAGATTGTCGAAGTATACGTAGACGACATTGTCGTCAAGAGTAAAGAAGAGGCCTCGGCGGTGAGCGACCCGCGAACCACGCTCCACATACTAAGGCAGCGAACCCTGCCGAACCCGGCTAAGCCGTACTTTCAACGTGCGATCGGGAAAATTCTTAGGGTGCTGGATCTCGCCAGAAGGTCTCAAGGCCAATCCACTGAAGATTAGAGCCGTGCAGGAGATGAAGGTACCTCGGACTATCCGCGACGTGCATAGGTTGACAGGGGTGCATAACCGCGCTAAGTCATTTCCTCTCCAAGCGCCGTCGAGAGACAAACTTCCCATTCTTCAAAATTCTCAAGAAGGCCCCGGAATTTGGATGGGGACGAGAGCACGAGCTAGGTTTTGAGGAGCTCAAGCGCCACCTCGAGGACTTACCGACCTTGTCGGGCCCCCGTAAGAACCTCTCTCTCTATACCTCGCAACATCTGAGGAGGCAATAAGTGCAGTGTTGGTCCGAGACGAAAGAGATCGGCAGCTACCGGTGTACTTTGTCAGCCGAGTTCTAAAAGACCCAGAGACGAGGTATCAGCCTCTCGAGAAGGTTGCTCTAGCCCTCATAAACGCAGCTCGGCGCCTAAAGCCCTACTTCCAAGCTCACCCGATACAAGTTCTCGACCGATCTACCACTTCGGCAAGTTCTCACTAAGCCGAAGCTTCGCAAGGATCGCGAAATGGGCAATCGAGCTAGAGAACATTCTATTTCGTACGGTCCCCGTCGAGCTATAAAAGGATGTGCTCGGCGTACTTCCTTGTAGAAGCTACGTATAAGGACCTCGTGGAGCCAAAAGAAATCAAAGCCAAACCGTGCTCTAAGAAGTCCCGAGAAGACACCCCCGGACCGTCGGCAGGAGATGTACGTGGATGGAGCTTCGGAAGAAAGGAAGTGGAGCCGGCATACCTCCTTATCGGCCTTTAAAAAAAGGAACTAACATATTCGGCCGCGATTCGAGTTCTCCACTACGAATAACGAGGCGGAATATGAAGCTCTCATTGCGGACCGTCTCGCCCAAACCCTCCGGGTACGAGCCGTCCAAGCCCCATCAGTGATTCCCAAGTCGTGGTCAACCATGTGTTAGGGAAATACGAGGTGAAAAGTGAGAAGTCAAGAAGTACCTAGAGAAGGTCAAGCTCCTCGGGACGGCCTTTCCAATTCTTCGAATAGTCCGCATTCCCGTGCAAAAATACGAGCCGATGAGGCGAGCAAGATGGCGAACTCCCATCCGCCGGACGCGCAGCGTGGAAGAAGTCCGAAACGGGAGTATAGACGAGGCGAGAAGTCACAATGCAACTACAGACGACCCAAATTGGATGACCCCCCTAATCAGATGTTTGGGAAACGGGGAAGTGCCCGAGGACAAGACGGAGGCTAGAAAAATTCTAGCTAGATCCACGCAAAGATGCCCTCGGCGAGGGTCCTCTATCGAAAGTCTTACGACACTTCTCCTCAGATGTGTTGGACCAAAGGAAGCGGACTACATATTAAATGAAGTACACGCAGGATCGTGCGGAAGCCACAATGGAGCTCGGGTGCTAGCTCAGAAAATCATGCGATGGGGGTACTATTGGCCAACAATGGCAAAAGATGCGGAAGAGTTCGTGAAGAAGTGCCTAAAATGCCAATCATGCCGTAGTGACGAGACTACCCCAAACCGACCTCTCTACTATTCAAAGTC
The DNA here is from genome assembly GCA_031470985.1 of Agastache rugosa. Classification (NCBI taxonomy): domain Eukaryota; kingdom Viridiplantae; phylum Streptophyta; class Magnoliopsida; order Lamiales; family Lamiaceae; genus Agastache; species Agastache rugosa. Next base: position 442,857 of record CM062603.1, read on the forward strand.
CGTGGCCATTTATGGAGTGGGGCATTGACATCGTAGGGCCTTTCTACCCGGCACCTAAGCAAAAACGGTTTCTAATAGTCGCCGTCGACTACTTCACCAAGTGGGTAGAAGCTGAACCTTCCACAAAAGTCACAAGTGATAAAGCCGTTGACTTCGTCTGGAAAAACATCGTGTGCCGGTTCGGGGTACCAAGAGTCCTCATCTCGGATAATGGAACGCAATTTACGAGCAGGGAATTCAGAGAATTCTGTGAAGGACTCAATATCCAAGAAAGTTCACCTCGGTCAACCGACCTCAAACTAATGGCCGACCGAAGTCACCAACGGGACGATAGTGAACGGACTCAAGGCCCGCCTAGAGAAGGAGAAAACGAGTGGATCCACAATCTCCAAAATGTCCTGGTCGTACCGGACTACGCCCCGAACTCCAACGGGAGAAACTCCGTACCGTTTAGTATACGGGTCAGAAGCAGTCATACCTGTCGAGATCGGAGCACCCAGTCCCCGAGCTATCAATTTCTCCACCGAAGCCAACGAGGAGCAGCGCCGAACCGACCTAGACTTATTGGAGGAAAAAAGGGAACTAGCCAAAGATAAAAGAAGCTCGGTACAAACAAGCAGATGGCTCGGTATCACAACCAAAGTGGTTAAACCCCCAACGGTTCCGGGTCGGTGATCTTGTGCCGCGAAACAATGAGATCACCTCTCGTAGAAGCTCGTCAAGCTCGAAGCTACGTGGGAAGGACCCTCGAGTACACGAAGTCCTCGGCAAAGGAGCTTACAAATCGCCTATCTTTCGGGCGAACTAATACCCGAACGTGGCACATTCGCCCATCCGAAGAGATTCTTCGTATACGGCAAAATCTTGCATATAGAGTCTTAGGTTTTCTTTTTGTCTTTTTTGTCTTTAATGTTTTGTTTTTAACGAGCTCGTCAAAACTCTTTTTACTTTGTTTTTGGTCATTTTTAATAAAATTTCTTTTTGTCTTGCATCTTGAGTCTTTTGATTTGCTTATTCGAAGTATCCATAATATCAAAAATCCCCTCATAAGGTCAAACTACGGTTGCCTTGCGTGGTCAGTAATGACCCGACATGGGGTAATAAATTCCTATAATGCGCAAAGAAAACCCTTTCCGAGGTCCGAGCTCATCTCCCTCCAAAAGAAAGATCCCACGAGGTCCGAGTCAAACTCCCTCCTAAGGATAATTAGTTCTCAACCGGGTCTGAACCAAGTTCCCCAGGAGGATGAAATACAAGGTCCGAACCATGGTTCCCTTGTCAACACAAAGAGTCCGAGTCCAACTCCCTCAAGATGCAACATGCAAAAACCAAGGAAGCAATCTTCACGAAGAACGTAAAGTTCAAAAACTCAATATATATATTTATTTCTAACTATTTGGAACAGTTGGGTGTACATAAATTACGTGCGGCGAGCTAATCTAGGGGAAGGATGTTTCTTGCCGAAGGCTAAGCCAATCTTCCTCAAAGGAGGAAGGCCCTAGGAGATCATCAATTGAGATTCGACCTCGACCCCGACCTCGACTTCTTCCAAACAGAAAACTTCGATCTCGCGGGGTAGCCGAACCGTGATGTAAACCGCCCGCCACCGGCTCGGACCGACCTGATGTCCCCGCGAAGCCGTTTTCACCTCGCGAGCAGGTATTGTCCGGACAGAAGACGAAAGGTCTGCCCCCGGACCACGTGCCAAAAGGGCCCGTAACTTAGGTCGGCGGTCCAAAATACACTTATACCTGCCCGCACTCTCCTTCAGCATCTCAAAAGCACCCTGAAGCCCAAAAGACTCGGACCCGAGTGCTTCCTTTAGCGCGATATACTGTTCCAAGTCCTCTTTTGCCTTTAATTCCGCCTCGAAGATGGTGATACCACCCCCGCGACGGATAATATCTTCATACTCGGCATGCTCCTCGACGATCATCTCGTAATATTTGGGAACGCGGCCAGCTCGATCTCGGGCAACTTCCAACTCCTCCTCAGCCTAAAGAAGCTTGGCCTGAAGCAAGTCGGTACTCTCTTGAAAAGCGAGACGCTTGACTTCGACCTCCTCACAAAGTGCCTCGAACTTCATCTGCCATCTCGTCAGCTCGGCTTCTTGAGATTTCAGCAGAGTACACTTATGGCTGAAAAACTCCTCGGCTCGGCGGCATTTGTCCTTCCATTGCTCAGCAACGGACCGTTGGTCAACCAGGTCTTGTGAAAGGAGAGCTATTTGTATGCGCAAAGTAGAAACACCGACAGAATCCAAGCTCTACACTCAAGAAAAAAAAAACAAATTCATTCATTTGAACATATTCCGTACAAAGATACAATGAAAAAGAAGAGAAAAAAACCAACTACACTAAAATATCGCCGACCTCCTTGTCCTGAGAAGGTGGCTGTTCGGAGGGGGAACCGTCAAAGTCCTTGTCAGCGGCCGGATCTTCACCAGCCCCCCGGCCTCCCCGCTCCTCCCTCCACTTCCTCTTCCGCCGGCCCGCGCCTTCTTCTTCCTCGTCGCGAAGGGCATCGGCAGAGTCCGTGTCGAGGTCCCGGTCTACCGAGCAGTAAGTAATTTGCTCGACGGACAGCAAGTGGGACGAGCCGGCCGTAGTTTCCGGGATAGGAAAATGATCGAGGTGATCTCGGACCACTCGCGTGCGCACGGGGGAGGGCTTCATCCCCTAGCCGCTCGAAGCCGTACTTGGAGGCATCCAGGCCGGGGAAGTCCTTGGCGGCCCTCTCCAAGGCAGCCACGCCGAAGTTCCCGTTGATAAGCATGGCCAAGTCATTAGCGAGCTCGGAGAAGCTCTCCGACAACAGGAACCTCCTTGTAAATGCCCGCAGAAGTTCGCATTGGCTAGCGGCAAGGCGACCTTCCCGGTCCTTCGGCTGCTCAGCTCGGACTCAAGCTTCCGAGCTCTTTCGGACTCCACCTCGGCCTTCTCGAGCTGAGCGGCCAGCTCGGATCGGACAGCTTTCATGTCCTCGCCGGCCTTGATCAGCTCGGCCTCAGCCTTCTTCGCCCGGGCATTGGCCGACATCAGCTTTTCTGCGTATCGGCTCTTCTCATCCTCGTGATTCGAGGACATCTCCCCGACGCTGTTCTTCAGCCATCCCACGAACATATCAAGGCCCTGCAAGAAGGAATACAGTTAGCTACACCGGCAACAATTAAAGAAAACTGTATCACTAAAAAGTAATTTTTCACCTCGGAAAAAGGCAGACCAGCCAGCTTGTTGGAGGGAGCTGCCGGGCTCGCATCACTACCCGTGACATCAATGATGTCCACTTCGAGCTAGTCCCCGACCTTCAACCATTTCTGGGGTGGTTTGGGGGAAGGAGAGCGAACAGTTGCCGCAGAGCGCCCGCCGAGCCGACCCCTCGATCGGAGGAGGAGGCATCGCCCGCATAGCTCGCCTTCTTAGCCCCGCGAGCTGTAGCCTTGCCATCAGCTCCCTTGATCTTCCCGAACTTCACTGCAAATACAAATCAAGAGAAGAGTTAGGACGATAAATAAACACAGCACAACTATCCTAATAGCACTAGCGGGGCCTCACCCGTCGCCGGATCCACCATATTTTGAGGCTCATGGCACGGGCTCAACCCCGCCCGCCCAGGGAGTCTTCATTGTAGCTCGCCTCAAAAGGACCGTGGTCCCTCATCGCTTTACGGACTCCAAATCCTTATCGATCTCTTCTATTACCCACTCGCAAGGCTTTTCTAGCCTCCAAATCAGGTCGATGAAACTACTGTGGCGGCAAAAGAAATATTTCTGGTGCCACTTGTCCACCTTATTTTGGGTTCGCCCCTTGAACTCAGTCCGGCCGTACAGACACACCGGCCCCCGCCTTTTTGAAGACAAAGAGCTCGTGAATAAGCTCGGCGGATATTTGGTAACCCCTATCTACCGCTGCCACACCCAAATCCGTGAACTGCCTAAACGAGTTCGGCATTATCTGCCCTAACGCTAAACCCAGCCTCTTCTGGAGCTTAGAATACGGCTCGGGGAGGGGTAATCGAAGACCAGCGTGCAGACTGTCCTCATAAATAGTCACAAAACCCATTAAGAGGCGGAGCCCTATCCTCGGGGCGAGGCTCTATTAATTCGGCGTCAACAGGAAAATTATACGTTTTGGCCAGCAATCTAATCCTAGTCTCATTTAAGGACGAAGGGTAATCCGCCACTTTCCCCTTTACACGCGGGGGTACTGTTAACGTTTCAACCGTAGGTACCAGGGATTCTAATGAAAACATGCTAAAAGCAACACTTCTACTCGAGCCTACTGACGGAGGCAAATCGATGTCACTACTACTACACTGAGAAAGGGAGGCCATACTTACTTGTTCAAACAGAAGGTAAATGCACCGGCGGGTGATTTGCAACTGTACGCAGATGAACCAACGGAGTAAGCGCCGGCAGTACCGGAACAGCAGATTAGGGATTTTGGGGAAGAAGGACACCTTTTTTGGAGCAAGAGTTTCTTTTCTGCTAAGGGCGGCGGATGTGAAATAATGTGAAAAGCAAACGTTTCAACTTCGGTGCATATACATTTGAATCCCGTTGTTGCATCCGACACGTGTGAACGTGGGCCCGTCCTTCTCGGTATATGAACCGTCCTTCAACACAATTTAAATGGCCCATTACTTTTCCCGCCTCCTGCATCGGGTATGGGCCGGGTAAATCGACTTACCACCCCAAAATTAACTGTGCCGGGCCGGCGATACCCGTCCGTCCCTCTTGTTTCCCCTGATACTTTAGTTCGGCACATCAGCTCGGTCAGAGAAGCTCGAACAGGTGATTTGTGCGATCAATCACCTCGAAAATAAGCTCTCATAGTCTGCGTCTACAAGTCTTCTTTCCTCTTTTTTTGGGGGGAGATGTGATAGTACCGGCCTCATCCTGGGCCCGATCTAAGGCTATTTGGGCCTAAATATTAACGCTCGGCCCACAGAGTTCGGCCCAAACAAAGTCCACATCTGCCTTGAAGACCAAGTAACGAAACCCTACTTTGGAAGAAGATAGAATTCTACTGCGAATGGGAATCGGATATACATGTATCAAGCAACCAGATATGTATAAGGAGTCCAATCTCTAGAAGGATTAGGGCTTAACCCAATGCTTATAAATAGATGCAAGATTAGAGGTGCAAGGGACATTCAATACTCATTGTACTCTCAAGCATAATAAAAGCTCTCTATATTCTCTCCCGTGGACGTAGATCATATCGATCGAACCACGTAAATCCTTGTGTCATCGCGTTATTGTCTCTTTTAGCTGCTTTCGCAAACCCTAGATCTACCAGACATGAATCGTGAGCGTACCTTTTTACTAAGATAATGTAGTATCCCATTTTTCTTGCTTAATAGAAAATAATTAATCTAGTGAGAAAGATAAAAATTTTAGTAAAATAAAAATTTTCTTTCTGAAAATTTTACCCGTCAGATATATTTCACCGTAGAAATGAGTTTTAATTAAATTTTATCATCTCGGTTAATCCGAAACGAAGAAGTTTTTACATTTATCAGTAAATGATAAATGTTTCGTCATAAATTGACTGAAAGAATAATTTAATTTAATTACGTGAAATTTTACGTAAATTATCTTTTAAAATTTTAGTTTTGGTCGATTTGAAAATGTTTCGAATCTCCTATTCTTTCTGTGAGATTTTTACCTAAGGTTCGTGAAACCTTAAACTAAATTATTGTGTTGAGAAATTAGAGGTTTAATAGAGGGTTAATTAGTGATTAATTAATTGAATTAATTAATAAATTAACTAATGACTTAACTTAGCAATTAAGTTATATTATTATATTACTCTATCCTATATCTATCTATATATATGTTGTGATCATCTTCATCCCTTTCACCCCCAAAACTCACGCATACACACACTCAAGTTGTTTTCTTCCATTGTTGTGCTCAATCCAAGCTTCAAGATCAAGTATAAATCTTTTCCAATTAATTAGGTAAGTAAATATTTATGTTCTTGGAAAGTTTTAGCTTTCTTTCCATGGAATAAATCATCCATTATATATATATATGATCGAAATTCTTGAGAATAATTTGAGAAGTGATTGGATGATCTTGATTTAATAGTATGACGCTTATATGATGATTTGTGTGATTAAATTAAGAAAATAAAAACCCTAAGTTGCATGATTTTCGAAATTCTTGAGAAATGGTCAAGTTTTGATTCATGTATTGTATGATGTTTTGATCTTCATGAATTATGCTTATTTTATGCTTAGAAGATTGAATATGTAATTAAATTAAACATGAGAAAACCCTAACCCTAGTTTTGAGAATTTTTGAAAATATGAAGAAATGGTAAAATGTTGATCCATGAATTGTATTCTTAATTTGATATTATAATTAAGCTTATATATTTATTCTAAGTATGTTTCATGTTCGAAGTAAGCATGAATTCCCAACCTATCTCATTTTATTATTTAATGTCGAAAATTAGGGTTTTAATTAGGGTTTTGAGGATGTGATGAAGAAAGATGTAATTAATGGATAATTTGATGTTATATGATGTTAATGGTAATTGTTGAATCAAGAGTTAGTGAATTAAAAGCATAATTAACCCTAGAAACCCTAGAAAGTGAAATTAGGGTTTATTAGTTTAATAGTTAATTGAATGAAATTGATGGAATAATTAAATTTATAATGTTTAACTAAATATATTAGAAATTAAAAAGAAGAGAAAATAATTCTAGAAATCATAAAGTTGAAATAACCGAAAATTAAATAAATAAAATAAATAATTATTTGATTTTTAATTAATAAACTAATTGCATTTATGAACTTCTTAATAAAAATTAAGTGTTATATGATTTTCTGGAAATTTAATTCAAAGTAATAAAGATTTTCTATTTTTGGTTGATTTTCCCGATTTGGGAGTTTATATGCTTAATAAAGTCAATGTGTGTAATGAATGTGTAAATATGGGTGTTATGTTTAAATAAATGTATAGAATTAAATTTAGAATTTTCTGAATTCGTTAGACGGATTAAATTCGACTTAGTCGATTTCTGTGAATAGTAAATGATGTATGTTGATATTAAGTGATAAGTGTGAATTGTTTGAATGTTTGATGATTAACGATGAGTTAAGATAGAATAAAGCGTTTAAGAAATTAAGATAGAAATTCTCGAGTTTCAGCGTAGAAATTCGAATCGAATTACGTTAAGATTATCGAAGTCGTTATTCGATAGAAGTTACTCGTTCTAAAGTAGCTATTCCATTTCGATTTAAAGGAGCAAGTGGTAGTGGGAGCAGGATCGTGAAGTAAGAGTTGATCGAGCGTAAAAGTTTAAAAGTTAAAGCTTAAATCTACCAGGTGGGCTTTTTTAACTGAAAAACGTAAAAAGCATGATATTATATAATTTTTCAAAGCTTTGATACTTGCCAAATTGTTTTAAAATGTTTAATTCTGTTACCATCTACTTAAGAATGACGAATTCGGTCCCGCGCAAGGTGGGATTTGTGTACACATATGTAATCGTGCACATTTCTTTGATAGGCCGGTTATACGTAATCATGAGCGTTTCCTTGATATGCCGGTTACAAGTGATTGAGAAAGAGACCTCTTTCTCATCACTATTATTTTTTAGATATGGTTCATACTGTTAAATATGTCTGCAGAAAAATGTTTTTCAAGAAAAGAAAATGTTTTAACATTGCACAAGTTGTTTTTCAGAAAATCCTTATGCTATGTTTTCCGGCAAGTTTTCAAAATATAGCTGTATTCAACAAGTTTCAAATGTTTTCGGCATGTTTTCACTGAGTACGAAGTACTCAGCCTTGCATGTTATTTCTAAAATGTGCACGTTAGCAGGGATGCAGATGACGAGGGCTGGATGGACGTTTGTTGTTGTTGTTATGGATGTTTTTTGAAAATAAAGTCGTGTTTAAGAGTTATTATGATGAACTCAGACGTAGGATATATATCTTCATACATGTTGGAAAAATTATAAGGTTTCGATTTGATACCAAAACTCAACTGATTCTCCAACCGAATAGATGATCGCGTCAACCTAAATAGTGTTTTCCAGCTCGCCTGTTTGAGCTTTAGATTTTCTAGGTTTACAGGTTAAGGAAGCGGAAGACAGCAGTCGACCACTCGTGTCTACGGCGGGGAGTCGGCCTAGCGGAAGACAAGATCGACCCAGTGTCTACAGCAGGAGTCAGCTAGCGAAAGACAGCAGGCGTCAACCTTCCGCTGAGTCCTCCAGCAGAGCATGATCAAGCTGAAGAGAATTCGAGCTGAGTTCAAAACACAGCCGGTCCAGCTGTACAGAACAAAGGGAACTAACTGAAGACATCACTTCAAGTCAGTCCAGCTCTGAATTCAAAAGCCAGCTCCAAAGGCAGAAGATCCCGGCGTCAGAGGAAGTCAACATGCCTCGACCAATGAGGGATTGCCAAATCAGCATCCTAGACTTCAGGACCTAGGATGTGACACAAATGAAGACAGGTGCAGATTCGCCCAACGGCAGATCTTGAATTTAAGAAGAGTAGGTAAGATTCAAACGGCTCCTCCAACGGCTAGTCTTGAATCTCTACCTATATAAACCCGTCTTCAACCTCAGGATCAAACACAAAAAACTCTCTACAAGCTTTCATTCTCTGAAATCCTCAATCTTTCAAAAGCTCTCAAGCAGTTCTACATAGTTCAAAGAACACTTTATCTTAAAGTGTTTCTAGTTCAGAAACTGCTTAGTTTTTCGTCTGATCCCTAGGCCAAAATCTTTGTATATCTTAAGCCTAGATTTCGAATGAGTTCATCATACTCTAAAGTTCTTAATTGTAAGAACTCGTTCACAGTTGGAACCCCAAACCAAACCCCTCTTACCCAGAAAGGTTAGGTCAAGGTTACGCTTACTTGAAGCGGGAAATTCAAGTGTGTAAGGTTTTTTCAGTACCCGTAAACTGAAAGGTTAGGCTTGACAGTGCCCGCAAACTGTTGGAACACAGCTCGGGTTAGAGTTGTGAAGTTGTGAAGTTGCTTGGTACTTGGAAACCAAGTGGTAGTGGATTACCAGTGAACCTGGTCGTGGACGTAGGAGGTGTTACTCCGAACCACGTAAAATCTCGCGTGCACTTTACTTTCTCTTTATATTCAATTTTGTACTAACTCTTTCATAACATTGCATATTTGATCAAAACTGCATACGCAGCTGCTCTTCAAAGACAGCTGTGTCTCTCTGAAAGTTGCACAACTTGACTAAGCTGAAAACCTAAAGTTGATCTTTTCAAACTGAGTTTTTCTAAGTAACCGAGCTAAGTTTTCAAACCACCACTTTCGCACCGCCAGCTGAGTTATTTACCCAGCTGGATCGATAACTGAGCTCACCATCTCTATGATTTAACTTGAAAAAGTTTTTAGAAATCTATTTGGTGTATTCACCCCCCCTCTACACCAAATACCTAGCTCAGGGACCATCAATACATATATTCTCATGTTTTCCGCTGCAAGAAAATGAAGTTTGATGATATATAATGTTGTTATAACGTTTGAATTCTAAAGTCGAACTCTTTTGTCAAGTTCTTTTGAAAACTCAACCATTGAATCATATGTGTATAAGTTGTTAGTTGTGTTGAGAAGCTTTGTCGAACTTGAAACAGTTTTTCTTTATCGTGCTTTCTTGATCCTCGAGTCAGTTTGTCATCCTCGTGATCAATGTCGATTATTTGGTTGATCAGATCTCTTGATTTCGAGCTGATTTGAGTTATATATATCGATATGCATGTCATTGTTGAAAACAGTTGCTCGTCTCGTTGATCTTGATTCATGCATGTCATATTTATTCTAAAATTTATGAGTTGTTAAGTATGAATGTCCTTTGTTATTCTTAACAATAGCCGGGTCGCTATTTTAATCCTTTTGTTAATCATAAATTGTGTAAGTCGTGGAACCTACCGGCTTTGACATCTAATCTCGGGGCTGGGCTGCGACAGATAAGGTTGGAAGGTAGAACAAAGTTGGAAACACAGAAGTCTTACTGAAATTTGAAACTGCCGCTCGCTGTCTCCATTCACTTAAGATATAAATTTGCCTCTATATATAGAGTTATGATATTGGAATGACACAACGTTTCAAAGAGGTGTGAAATTGAGAAGAGGTGCGAATCAGCCGTAAATTAAATAATATTACTAAACTACCCCTCAAACTGTTTTAGATAAGTTTAAAAACACATTTTTAATATAATATATAGATTAATATTGGGTTTTCTAATTAATTGATGATGGACTTGTATAGTGGATTGTGCCATATGAATTAGTTATTGAGCCAAATCTCATTTATTTGACTAACTCTTGGATGTATGAGCCCATATTTATTTATTTGTCTAAGTATTGAGTTTATGTGCTATTAATTGATTAAGTGTGATTAATTAATTATTTGGGCTTATTATGTGGGCCTTGAGGCCATATGTGATTAATTTGACTAAGTTAAATTAGTCAAGGTCTTTGACCTTAATCAAATTGATTAATTTAATTAATTAAATTAATTGATAATAATTATTTAAGTAGTTAAGTAATTATATTATATGGTGCATTATATGAATGCATATATGCATAAGTATGCATAAATAAGCTACATAAATTTTCTTATGTGACTACATGATATTAAGTACCATGTTACCCATGAAACATGATTAGAAAAACATGACACGTATATATGTTTAATTGCATATTCACTTATATAAACTACATGATGAGCATGACATAACATCTCACATCATGACATGATTTCAAAACAAAGATTTTAAATTTTTTTCCAAGATGCATGTTTTAAGTAAGGATCCTTGATCCAACTTCTAAGGCGATATTTTCAACACCAAGTGTTAAAGACCGGGAATAGGTCGACCTAGGATAGTTAAGTTGATTAATTAACCCTCTTATGTTAGCGAGACCTAAGTGTTTAGATGGTCTTGTAGGAGACACCAAGTTGTTGATCGCTCAAGGATCATATTATGTCAAGTACTCAAGGTGTGTTATCCTATTCTCATGTGCGGGTTAGATTTCCACGAGGTAATTAAGCCCAAAAGCTTTTTAAAGTGATATGCATGCTAAAAGTTGTATGAACAACTACTCGTATTTACCTAATATTTGTGATTGGCTGCCACCAATCTAATACGATCGGCCTTGGCTCCGATCAGGCCAAGGTGGTGCATCAAGGAAGTTGTAACGGTTCAATTGAGTGGGAGTGGCTTCCTACTAATTGAACCGGGTTGGTAACATAATAAGGTGAGATATATTGTGCGCAAATTTACATTATGTTAAAGGTTTTACATGTATAAAGGGAAAAATTTTCTTTTGTTTGAACCCCCCTGCTACAACTTGATTTCATCGGCCTTGAGCCGGTTGATGGAGTACAACTCCACAAGTTCTTCATTCTCGTACCAAGTGCTCATCTTGGTAGCGAGATAAAACTTGAAATTACCAACTGAGATCAGGGCGTTGGGGAGCTTGGCGAGGATGGGATATTGAGCCAGGGCTCTCTTGATCCCTTCCGTGATGAGGTTTTCAAACCTCATGACACTGGCGGCGTGGGAAGCTGATTGAGGACTTAGGATTAGAACATTCTCTAAGGTTGTGGGGCTGGAGGGTTCAGCTCGGGTTTCATCATCCAGCTGCGAAGGAATGTCAGCTGGATGGGGCTGTTTGGGTGAGCTGGGTAAAGAGGTAGGCTGGGTTGGCTGTTTGGTCATGGTGACAAGTGGTAGGTCGGAGGTGGTTCCAGCTGATGCAGCATCGGAACTTGGTTGTTCAACTAGAATGGGTTGGGGAGCAGTTTGAAGAAACACTTGAAAAGGCTCAATGACCTCTGACTCTGGGTTGGGAAAGGAGGTTCAATCTGGACTTGATTGTTGAACCATTTGAAGGGGCTCAACGTCCTCTGGTTCAAGATGTAGGATAAATTAGGTGGGGGAAGGCTCTTTGGCTGGAGAGGGGTGAGGAGAGTAAGCAGGTATATCGCCAATTACTTGAGTGATTACCTGAGAAGGGGTTGGGGAGGTTACAGCTTGATCCTCAGCTCCACCATAAGTAACCACCACTGTTTCTTCAGCTCTGCGGGGGACGGGAGCTACTATGAACTTCTGAGCTCCACCTGATCTTGAAGAGGTGTCCCCTTGAGCAGCTCCTCCAGCATGCTGTCTCGCTTGAGAGATCATCCTTCTAACGGGTGATGCAAAGGGAGTAGACTCCGAATCAGCTGGATCCGCAGCTGGAGAGCCAAAGACAGTTGTCTTGAACTTCAGCAACCTGCGGGCGTGGGGAGGTCCAGCTGGCTGGGCATCCCCGGGCTGCTGCCTCTTTCCAACTAGCGAGGGAGACGCAACTTGCTCCTTCTTCTTCCCTGTAGGAGTCGGCTTCTTCAACAAATCCGTTATTTGGTTGGATTTGTCGAAGAGGACCTTCGAGGCTGGGAAGTCTTCAACGTCACTCCACTTGGTGCGAAAGTCAGCTGCCTCCTGCTCAATGATGTATGATGCTTTATTGAATCTCACCTACTTCCTGGCATTGCATTTTGTAGCCTGGTGTTCTTCACCTGTTCTTCTTCTGCATGTTAGATCCTAGGCTTACTTTCTAGGATGCTAAGTTGGATCAGCTCCGCTTGATCTGCTCAGCTGGATCTACTCTACTGGATTCTTTACGCTTGAGTCCGCTCTATTTGCTTAGCTTCTTTGGGTCCACTGACTGGATCCGCTCTGTTTGATACTCTATGCTTGAGTCAGCTCTGTTTGATCTACTGGTTGGCTCTGCTCTACTGATGACTGCTCAGCTGATCTTTTTCCGCAACTGACCTCTCAGCTGGATCTTCGACTGTCTTCAGCGGCTTCACCTGTAAACTTATAAAATCTACGAGTTCAAACAGGTGAGCTGGAAACATCTTAAATTTAAGCAATCATCTACTAGGTTGGGGTCAGTTGGGTTTTGGTATCAAATTAAAAAATTTAGAATTTTCCCAACATACAAGACAACAAATGAGTTGCTATTACTTATATAGAGGTCTGCTAGGGTTTGAGGTCGCCAGGCCTGTTGAGCTGGGCCTTGTCTGGGTCAGTCCCTCTTTCCTTCTTTAGTCCTGCCTAGATCCGCTTTCCTTATCCGCAAGAGATTTGATGTTGATCTGAATCTTCTAGATAAGGACGAAAACTTCTCTGGATCAGGATGCGTCCCTTACCCACAAAAATACTCTTCACGACTCACCCTATAACTTGCTTGTCTTGCCCTTGATCTTTGTCTCCATAAGAATGGATCCCGCACGGTACATATGCTGGGCACACCGTCTTTATTCAGCAGCTTCGTTCATGATGTTAACTATGTTTCCCAAACTGCTACCTTCAATCCGGTGTCCGTTTGCTGAAGTCATGCCTCTTTCGCAGAATGCACCTTATCTTGCCCGTAATCATACATGTCCTGCCCTGCACACCCTTCCTCCAAACTGTGTCCTCCCATACACAAATAGACTCGAAAATACACACAAAAACTCGATCTAAGCCTAAAACAAGACACAAAATATGAGCACAGATATGGGCTCATTAGTGGTGTTCAAGATAGACAACAATAAGTTATTCTACAGGAAACTGGCATGGTGAAAATGGAACTACCATTCAGATACCTTGGAGTTCCTCTCTCAATGAAGAAGCTGACTATCATGCAATGTCAGCCATTTATCAAAAAAATTATTGCCAGGATTGATTGTTGGTCATCCAAGCTCCTATCCTATGCTGGGAGAATCCAACTCATCAAGTCAGTATTGTGTAGGATCCAATCCTATTGGTGTCAGGTTGTCCTAATCCCTCAAAAGGTTATCAAAGTTATCCAAGATGCATGTAGATCTTTTCTTTGAACAGGCAAAGCTGGGCTATCTAAAAGGGCATTAGTTGTGTGGGAGCAATTTTGTTTACCTAAAAATGCTGGAGGATGGAATATTACAAATATGAAATGCTGGATCAAAGCTGCCCTGTACAAGATGTTATGGAGTTTATCACAAAAAAAGGATAAATTCTGGATCAGATGGGTGCATGGATATTACATCAAGCAACATGATCTTATTACAATGAGGATCCCAGGCCAAGCCTCATGGGTTGTAAGAAAGATATTGGGAGCTCGAGACTATTTGCTTCAAACTGCTGCAGGTGCTAACCTGCTACTTCAACGAGTGTTCTCTATCAGAAAGGTTTACTTGGAGTTTAGAGGTATATCTCAGAGAGTGGTGTGGAGAAAACTCATATGCAACAATGTTGCACCTCCAAAGTGTATTTCCATCATGTGGTTGACCATATTAGGAAGGCTTGTTACCTGTGACAACCTCATGAAGTAGTAAATTCATGTTAATCCCAAGTGTAGCTTATGTGCTCAAGAGGAGAAGAACCTGAACCATTTATTTTTTAAATGTGATTTCTCCTCTCAGGTTTGGCATGATGTCAAACAATGGTGTGATATTAACAGATGAACTGGAGATTGGGCAATGGAGAAGGAGATCTTCCTCACTCATTGCATATCAAAAACGGGCAAAAAAAAGCTCTATCGTTTGGCAGTGACTGTGGTGGTTTATCAACTTTGGCATGAGAGGAACTATATGAACTTTCAAGAGAAGTCTACTGCTGTTAATAAACTCACCGAGCAATGCCAAATTCTTATAGCTCTGAGTTGTAGCAAGGACCATAAATTGGCTAGGACTCTTAAATCTTAAGGTTTTGTTCTTTAGTTTGGTTGTTTCGTGTTCCTTTGTTTGTTGAAGTGGCACTCTCAGCTTACTTTGGTGAAATAAAATCCTATTTACCAAAAATATATATATATATATATATATATATTGGAAACACTGCTTAAATTAGTATATGCTATAATGCGTATTTATAGTATCCATATTCAATTACACCAAATAACAATTGACTGATAATACACGAAATTCAAAAACAAGAAAAATAAGATTCGTAAAAAAATGAAACAATAATTATTTCTATAATTACGCAGAAAATAAATATCTATAAAATAATAAGAGATTCCATTATATAAGGAAACTAATTATGAGTTACAAATAATTTAAAATTGGCTATAATAGCCTGCTGATGTGAAATCGCACAAAATATGGAGATTAGATAACAATCATAGATGTAAATAATCGAACGACTTAGATCGGTTCTTAGTTAACTCACAGGTTAAAGTTTTTATTTGAATCCTCCCCTATATATATATATGAAATGAGAATTTCAGGTGAATGCATGAACCAAAGCAAAGCATTGTGTAGATATGGATTATCCTTGAATAGCTCGTCGTAGTTCCTCCAAGCTCCAATCTCTTCTCATGCCACCACTCCTCACCAACCTTGGGGTTTGAGGTTCTACATTGTGAATGCGATGCACAAGAGATGGTAATTTTTTTGAGATATTATTATAATATTCGAGATTGGATCGACTTCTCGATCTTTGGAAATTGGGGTTGGGTGCCAAATTCCTTGACCAATTCCTCTCTCCTCTCCTAAAATTAATCTTAAAATTAGGCCTCTTGTTGGCATCTTCTTCTTCTTCTGAGTTTGTCTTCCTCAAGAACTTAATCAAACTCATAGTTCCGAGCTCACATCAATTTCCCAATACAAATATGCTATTAATTAATAAAACTGAAATTAAGGAGGGGGTCTGAGAAAGAACAAAACAAAATAAAAGATATATATGTATATGGTTATATAGATACTTTTTAACTAAGGTTGGTTGACAATGGCAACGAGATAGTTTTTCATCTATGTGTTGGATTATATGAGGGACGTATAGTGATGATCAAGAGTACTTCTTGGAATTGAGTAATGTGTTGGTCACCAATTGTCTCCATGACCTTTATTATAGCCTTTACTCCTCCTACAAGCAAGCTTTACCATTGACAACTTGCATTTAATTCTTAAATTTTAATTTTGGATGAAATTAGATTGATTTTTCAGTAAATATATACTCCATCCATCCCACAAAATATATTTCTAAATGTGCAGGTTGAGCACGTTGTACTCAGCCCTGCATATATTTCTAAATGTGTTCATTGAGTACGTTGTACTCAACCCTGCATATATTTCTAAATGTGCAGGTTGAGCAGCTTCGTGATGGAGGGTGTTGAGTGAGAAATCTTTTGTCTACGTCAAGCCTCGACTTCACATCTTCATATGTGAAGTCAATCTATGTTTTTTCCGTTGCAAACACTAATTAATAATTCTCATATTATTATATGTATAAACTATTCGACTACTATGGATTTCTTTAACCTCTTTTGGACTCGTATTATCGTATGCTACTTAAAACTCGTTGGTAAATCTTCTGTATTTGAACATTTTCTTATATAAGTATTCTACTAGTTTATTCTTGGATAATTATATATTTCCCTTGTTAATTATTGTAGCCTCCTTTCTTCTCCGCTTCTTCATTCCCACCCCAAGTCACACCCTGGCTGTGCCGTCCTTAGGGATAAGGGGCTGTGACAGAGTGGTATCAGAGCAGTTCGTTCGCTCTAAGACTAAGTTTCTTTCAAAATAAAGTTTAGTTCGTATCACTAAACTTATAAAAGTTAGTCCATAGCTCAACACCCCGTTATGTCGTGCTCAACCGAATAAAAAAAAAGGTAAAGTGTTTTAAAAGACTTTTTGTTTCAAAGGAATTTGCAAATGTTTTAAAAGATTTATCGTTTCGAAAGCATGAGTTGATGTTTATAAAGAAGCATGAGATGCATGAACTGTTTCCATGAAAATATATGATTTATGATGTTGAAGAAGTATGAGGGAAGAACTTAGTAGCTTTCTTAAGGCCCTTTTCCACGATTCGAATAGAACTTAGACTACTTTAAGAGATGCAGTTAGAAAGATCATGAAGGATGAAGGATGAAAAGTGAAGTGACGAGTTCCAATGATGAAACGATATCTCAATCAAATATTGTTACGTATAAGCGATGCGAGCATAGTCATCTTCAGTTGGATGTTCAATCTCGTCGTAACTTGAAATCGACTTTGCCTTACCTTATAGAGACCCGATTTACATTTCTCGATGAGTACAATTTTAAATGTTTTGAATTTATCCTTTGGTTTGTGATACGATGCTGCAAAGTGAAGATTTTGGATTTACATGTTATGATTTTGCAAGTACGAAGCTAACGATATTTGGAATCGTGAGTTTGATACAAATAGTTGAGAAATATACTACTGATGATTATGAATCGTAGAATGCCACTGAGAAGGGAAACTGGAAACGAAGGAAGAGGACGCGGTAGAGGCAGAGGGCGAGGTAGGGGTAGAGGGTGCAACGGAAGAGACGGAGAATATGAACGTCAAGTGACCCCACCGCCACCGCCTCAGCGTGACATAGAGGATTTATTCCTTAAACAAAACCCACCCACTTTCGATGGAACAGGAAGCCCAGGCGATGTAGAAATATGGGTTAGAACTATCGGATGATCTTTCAACTCCTTAAATGTACCGATGAAGAACGTCTTTCTTGCGTAGCTTTCCAACTCACTGGACCTGCTGATTACTGGTGGGAGACATGTAAAAAGATCATACCAGCTGAGCAGCTACAGAACTATACTTGGGAGGAATTCAAGGAAGCACTATATGATAAGTATGTGCCGAAGACTTTCAGGGCCAAGAAGGAGGCTGAGTTTTATAATTTGAAGTAAGGTAAGATGACTGTGACTGAGTATGATGGAATATTCTGTGATTTGGAAAGGTATGCGCCAGATCAGGTGAATACTGACTAGAAAATGGCAAAGAAGTTTCGATCTGGACTGAGGCATGAGATATGAGTGTCACTAGCCAGTCATGGGAACCTGAGCTACACTGAGTCACTAGAGAGAGCCTTAGACATGGAGACAGTATTGCCAGAGGATAAACGAGCACCAACACCAGCTCAGGCCCCAGTTCAGTCTAATTTCCAGAACTACAAGGGAAAACGCAAATGGGAGAGTGAATATAATAGTGGCTATAACCAACCCAATAATCAACATCACAACCACTACAACAATCGGAACAACAACGAAAAGAGGCCATGGCATGGAGCTATGCCACAGGGCCAACAACAAGAACAATGGGAAAGACAGGGGCGCCAAATCGCGCTGCCTCTGGAAGGCAACAGTTAGGAAAAAGTTGCGACTCCTAAATGTCCTAAGTACAACAAGTCACACTACGATATCTGTTTGATGGGCACTGGAAATTGCTTCAACTGTGGTCAGGAGGGCCATATCAAGAAGAATTGTCCTAATCTACTGCAAGCGGCTAGACCGAACCAGCAAGATCAACCTCAGCCCCTAAGAGCTATTCATGTGCAGCCACACCAAGAGAACACTAGGCCTTTTGACATTATCCCAAGACACCTCGAGAAGAACAAAGATAACATGGCAGGTATGAACAAGCTTCTTGACACCCCTATGATTAACTTTTTGATACCGAAGCATCATATTCTGTTAATGCTAGTTCTTGTAAGGATAGTTTAGATATCATACCAGAACAAGATAGACATGTCATGATTAGGAGAGATTTCAACTACATCGCACGTTTGCTCTAGCCTAGAATTAGAAATCATAACTCCTAAATTTACGGTGGCAACTGGAATGTCGTGACAGTATAGGGATAAGGTTTTTCTCAGAGTTTCTCCGTCTAAGAGTATAATTAGGCGTAAGGAGTAAAGCTTATACTGCATTATAGGGCCATATTATATTTTAGAGTTGATAAACCATGTTTCTTATAGATTGGCGTTACCATCGAGTCTTAGGAATGTTCATAATATTTTTTACATTTCCCAATTGAGAAAATACATACTCAATTCCAAGTACGTGATTCATCAAAAAGACGTCGTCCTTAGACCCAACTTAAATTAATATGAAAAACCCGAAGCAGCTTTGGATAGAAATGTGCAAGAACTGAGGACCAAGTCAATCCCACTAGTGAAAGTATTACGCAACCACCATGAGCAGGAAGAGGCTGCGCAGAAACTCGAAAAAAAATGAAGAGGAAATACCCTAAGCCTTTCAATGAACGTATGCAAATTTCGGGACGAAATTTCTTTTTAGAGGGGTAGGATGTAATGCCCCGATCTTTTAATAACGAGAATAATTAATTATAAACCTATCAAATAAAACTTTTGCATTCATAAGACTTAAAAAAAAATGAGTATTAAAAATTTATTTGAATCTATTTATAAAGTAATTAATTAAGTTACACGGACCTTATTAACCAAGTATTTAATAATTTAAGTAAGTTGTTTTTAATTGAACCAAATTAAATTAATTAGTTGTGGGCCGAATTGTGACGTTTACGAGTAAAATAAGTCCAACCGATTTCCTGATTTGAATAAGCCAATAGAGTAAAATAATTGTATTTTATAAATTTTCTTCTTCTGATGGAAAAAGGGGTGACACAAAATTTCTTTATAAATCTTTTATGATGTGAAGAAGGCCACGCAGTAGAATCTTGATGCTAAGATCTTCGGGGGCTTCCAAGATGGCCCAAATGCATTGAATGGACGGCTGAGATTAATAGCTAAAAAAAAGATTTTTTCATTATTTTTATTATATTTTATTTGATTTTTCCTTTAATTTTTAAAAGCCAACTCAACCATAGTTTGGCTCCTAAATCAAGATAAGATTTTCAGAATCTTTTGGACAGATATTTGGATCACAATTATCTATTATTATAATGATTAATTATTTATTAGTTTAGTTTTTAATAATATTACATAAACTTTTAGTGTTAATTAATCATGGTTTAATTAATTCTAATTAAGTGCTTAATTACGTATTACTCAATCAAAATGTACGAGTAAGATATAATGAGGATTGAATTCGAAATATAATTTATATGTTTAATTACAACTTGTTTTATTTTATAAGTTTAATTTGTAATATTAATATTAAACATAAATTTTATTATTAATTTTGGTTTAATTAATGCTAATGAAGCTTCTTAATGTCACATCACACCTTTTCACCGCCGTTTCTACGTCTGACAGACACACGCTTCTTAACAATGGCTAAATTATAAAAGTAAAACATCGGTCAGCTTAATCTTCTCAACAATTGACCACTTAAAATTAACCTTTAAACGATGGCTGATTTATAATCTTATATATTATAATTTTCTGAATCCAAATCATTAATCGGCGGAACCAAATTCTATAGTTTGTGTATTTTGATAAATTATTTTGTTTTTTGTTAATTATTTTTAATTAGTCAATATTGCATTCAATGCATGCAATTTTCGCGCTTTCCCGTAGTACTTTTAATGTAAAATAATCCAGAGAGAAGGGAATAATTGATTGAATTAATTAGGAGAGCCCCCATTGCATTTGCAGTTAATGCCAAAATTGCTCTGCTCCGTTCACGAAATCGAAACAGGAGGCCAGAGAATATCCTAAGCAGCGGTGAAGTTGAAGCAAGAGTGGAAGCCTGAGTCGGTTAAGTCGCAGCACGAGTGTTAAGCGGAGGCGGTGAAGTCGAAATAGTGACTAGATCTTCATCTATTTAGCGTAGAAGAAGGATCCCCCGAAGACATTTCGTTGAAGGGTAAAAGAACAGGAACGATGAAGAAAAATGCCAGAGGTAAAAATCTCGAATTATCTGAATTTTATGTTATTTTCAACCTTAAATCATCTTGTGTAGGTCTTTACATTTTGATTTATTTTTGCTTTTTGGTGAATTAAGTTAACGTACTGTTTTTCGTTGTTGATCTTGGGTTTTGTTGTAATTGTTGTTCCGATTTATGATTTTGTTGTCCAGGCAAAGTGCTTATGATGGTTGAGGGTTTTTGTTGAGTAAATTAGTTCGGAGATTTATTTTATCTTCTTTGATGATGTGTTGGGATTATGATGATACGCAGAATCTTTTGGTTTGATATCTGCATTGTTTGAGAATATCTTGGGATTATGATATTATCTGAGTCGATTTTTTTAATTCAATTGGGACGAAAATATACTAATTTCTGTATAAACCCTAGAGATTCTATGTTCTGTTACATAGTATAATACAATTTTCCTCATATAAATTAATTGAGATTTTGTGATATATAGGAGCTTCCATTTCTGCACGTTGTTACACTAAAGATGTGGTGAAACTGATTAAAGATTCATTGAAGGGTGATACATTGGTACAATTTGAGCAGTCATGCTTCGGTCCAATGTTGAATCTGAGCTATGGTCAAGTAAACTTTCAACTGCAATTACTCTTCCATGCCCTTCTCAATCTGAGCGAGACAAAGCGCCATGTAAGTGTTCCCGTTTTCACTTTCAACAATATTTCGTGCGAGTTTAACAGAAGAGACTTCTTTGTCATGACCGGTTTGAAGTTCGGTCCACTTAAGAAGACCCCACGAAATCTGCCATTCATTCTTCTGTGTTTGGAAACCGAGAGACCATCAAATTTATAAGGTGAAGAAAGCTTTTATAGATGCATGCAAGATCAATGAGGGGGTGGGTGAACCCTGTTTAAACCTTGCACTGCTTGTCTTCTTATATGGCGTTCTATTGCCTCGTGACAATAATGATAAACCACTGGACAAGAGATACATGCATCTCGTTGATACTGTAGATGCTTTCAATGAATACCCTTGGGGACAAGTTGCATACAACTACCTTCGCTCATCCTTGTTTAATGCCTATGATCTCATGATGCCGAAGGTTAACTCCAAGTCGAGGGATAAGCCTGCCTTTGATGTGCGCGGCTTTATTTATGCGTTACAGTGCTGGTTCTATGAAATCATGCCAGATGTCGGGGAGCAGTTAGGTGAGAAGGTGTTGGGTTGGAGTTCTACCTTTCCTCGAGTGTTACGATGGAAAACTAATGGCGTGTGGCATTTTCCTAAAGTGAAAGCATTGCTTGAGAATTCTGAACTCGTTGTGGTGAGTAATGTTTGAATTAAATTAAATTCAATTATCCACTTTTGATCATATGTTAATGCTAATTGTTTTTTAATTTGAAAATGGTGTGAATTGCAGAAATCCCTACAATTGTCAATCAGTGAGGAGCTGGCTATTAATCCTCTAGCAGAGTACTTATCACTAGAGGTGATTGACCAGTCCTATTCTTCATATTGTGCTAAACAAGAGTGTCGGCAGATGACGTCAAAGAGAAAGATATCTCACACCGAGGCATCCTCTTCTCAACCTAGGAGGAAATACCTGCTTCGATCCTCCACGCAACGTGATGATTTTTGTGATGATTGTTCTGATAAACTCACGTCCCTCGCTAACGATCAGCAGAAGAAATCTTCCCCATCCATCACGACTCCGGCCGATCAAGGGATAACATAGAAATACTCCTCTGCTTAATTTGTCATGTGTCCTTATCTCTTCTTAAGTTTTTTTATTTGTTTCCTATCAGGAATTGCTGAATGCATTGAAAATGGACCTTTTAGCGCGCATTGAAAAGATAGCAGCCACCTCTATCGAAACGGCAGAGAATCTGAAGGAAATTATGGCATTCATGAAGAACATGGCTGCATCCAATGCACCGAATACCCATGATTATGATGATGATATCGCTGGACCGGCTAAAAAGAAAGTGGATGGGCTGATTGTTTGTGATGATGCTATGGATGATAATGTGGCTAATATGGATCATGATGGGGATGACGTGGCTAATATGGATGATGTTGTGCATAATGTGGCTGGTACGGATGATATGGTTGGTATGGATGATGTGGCTGGTATGATTTGGATGATGCTGGAGAAGCCGCCGCATCGCCTGAGGAATGCGCTGATGAGAACAAACTTGTCAATGTTCCAGTTCTTACTGGGTCGGATATCAACAAACCTGAAATCCACTATGGGACTCCATCGGAAACTATGATTGAGTGGAACAGTGTGCTCTTTGAGAAACCAAAGAATGTTGAATGTTTGAGTATACCGCCACCAGACGCACCTCTGCGAAGTAGGCCAAATACCCGGTCTAATCCACTGAGCTTGTCCTCGAGTGATCCATCCTCAAGTGCTCCACCTGGTCCAATCATACCCTCGGAGAAATGCAACGTGAAAGGGAAATCGCAACATTATAGGAGAACCAAACGCAAACCTGTAGGAGAAGCACAACAGATGTACGACCCCATGAAGAAATGCAAAGAAGCAATGTTTAAGGAATTCGAGCAATGGTATAGAGCTGCCAAGACTTCGAAGTGGTAAAAAGTTATTTTGTTGTTTATGAATAGTGAATACATTTTTTACAGTTGAGTTATGGGTTGGTTTATCATTTGTAGCACCATTCGTCTCCGAGTTACGTGGCCAGTTGATGCCGGGGCTTTATTTTTTAAGCGGATGTACTTGAAAGATGAATGGCTCTCCACTGTGGTAAATGTGGTATTCAATTTTTGTGTATGCATTTTTTAATTGAATTTGAGAAGTCATGTTTTGAACTTGTATATATAGCAAACGGACGCAATCATCTTCTTGTTGATACTGAAGGCTAAACAGAGTCCAACCCAATTCCTTCCAAATTGGACCTGCATCGAGTAGCAATGCTGGGTATAATCTCATTTTTTTTGCACATCTATCTATGTATAATATGTGTGTAGAGGTATCCTTATGATATTTATTTGGTTTTTTTGGTGAATCTGTTTCTTTATCAGGTTGTCTTCCAGCGTGGGCATATGACAGAACGTTCTCTTCAGGTGTTGCTGAAGTTTGTGAGTGGAGATCTTCCGGAGCAAGGTGGCAAACCCTGGAAAGAGGTGGATCACGTCTACGGCGTGGCACACGTTAATGCAAACCACTTTGTGGCCTACGACGTGGAACTCGATGTGCAGCGTATTGTTGTGTATGACTCGTTGTCAACCTTTCGAAAACATGATAGGATGGTGGCTCAGTTCGAGTACATGGCAAGCCTAATTCCAGAGCTGTGCCGCGAAGGAGGTGTTATCCGTCATACGGGACCCTTGAAGTCTAAGTGGCCTGTTATCCTACACCAGCACACTCCACAGCAAATGAGTGGTTGCGACTGTGGAATTTATGCATTAAAGTTCATTGAATGCCTCGCCTCAGAAAGAAGTGTTCAGTACCTGAAGGGTAACATTGGGCCGAAGAAGCGCGAGAGCTACTGTTCCGAGTTTTACCACTCTAGGATTGTAGATTGAATTATGCAGTTATTATAGACTTGGGTTAACGTACGATCTTCTTTTTTTTGCTGTTGTTATTTGGAGGTCGGGGGATCCTCCATAATGTAATTTTTGCAGTATGCAAACTGTGCGGGGTTTGTAATTTTGTTCAATGAATTAACCCACCACCCCCTTATGTATTTTGCTGCATAATCTCCATATACAATTTATGCTGTGAGATGTGGATATAATTTGCTGAATTTCCCTCTTATTCGAATTCTAAATGTTATGAGAAACTTGAAATGAAAAAACATAATTTCAGTAGCAAAGGTCATTACTTGTGATAAATTATAACTATAAATTTAACATTCAAGTGTTTCCAAAACATGTGGTATGCTACCAAAATTGCTTAGAATTAACAGTCCATGAACTGCACCAAAATCTTCTATTAAAAAAAGACCATTGTGACCATACTAGTTTAATACTACTAACATCTCTGAAAATCCTACCTTTTAGGTCAGTTCAATTTGTGGAACCAATTTAACATTCAAGTGTTTCCACAAACATGTGGTATGCATGCTACCTAGATTGCTTAGACATCGACTGCATCAAAATCTTCTATTCAAAAAAGACCATTGTGACTATACTAGTTTAATACTACAAACATTTCTGAAAATCATACCTTTTAGGTCAGTTCAATTTGTGGAAACCATGTGCATCTTTTTCATCTCCTTTGAAAGCATAATACATCATCATAAATACCAAGAGAGCATTGAGAAACACACCCACAACCAGATTACTACGTGCTTTTCTCTTTTGCACCTCCAAGTCCACAAGAAGTCTGTCTCTTTGGGCCATTAGATTGGTGACACATCTACGTTGATAGGGCGGCATTTCGGCGTCGCTCCATTGAAGGTAGCGACATCTATCCGACTGTCAAAAGATACACAACCTGCATGTGTTAGAGGAAGTCTTTGGATAAAACCTATAAATTTTTTTTGACAATTGTGTAATCTGTTACTCACTTTCCACCGCCGGCATCAATAGTATCTCCGATAAGGATTGTCCTGTGTTTTTGAGGTAGCAATTTCCAGATCGCCATGCGCGGGGCAGAGCATGTATTTGTTGATAGAGAGCGAATTAATACTGGTACTAGATGTCGCGGACGAATTCATGCTACCCGTAGAGGAAGAAGCCATTCTTAGGGCAATGAAGGATTATCTCAATGCGCAGTCAATGAAGGAGTATAATTTAAAGAATGCACTCTTTTAAAAATTGTATTTTTACAACATTTTAACGATTTCAAATTTAAATTAGTGAATGGCGGGAAATCTTAAAATTTTCAAAAAACATTTGGCGGAATAGGCGGGAACCTAAAAATTAAATTAATTAGTCTGAAGTACAATTACTTAATACCTTGTTCTTCTTAAAAATCATACGACCTAACTAGTGTATATTATTTGTTAGATATTTATGCTGCATTGATGCAAAGAGCAGTTATATTAATTATTTGTGGAGATGATTGGGCGAGTTTACTCAAAAGCATGGCGGAAGCAGTTCGGGGATAATGACGGCAAATGGTCAAAGCAACATGATAAATATTTGCTCTCATTGCTGACAAATCAGTGGCTGCAAGGGAATTGGCTTAAAGGAGGCAATAATAACCGGCTAGCTATTGAAAATGCTAGTCGAATCCTTAGTCGGACAGCCGGAGTTGAATACTCTGCCTATTTGTGTGGAGAAAGGTCGAGGAGTTCAGATCTAGATACTCGACCTTCAAGTTCTTGCTCAATCATCCACAAATGGACTTCGACGAGAACACCGACAAGATCTACCCTCATTCCAAGGATGCTTGGGGTAAAATATTGGAAGTAAGTTTTCTGATTAGTGTTTAAACAATGCATATCTGTTGGAACAATAATCTATAATGAGTGTTCTGTCGTTAATACAGTTCATGCCACTAGCAGCAGTCTACAAGAATAGTACCTAGCTATTTTATGACGAGTTGAAGTTGTTATTTCATCGAATTTAGTAGTGGGATTCGTCCTGATATTGTGCGAGCTGTGGATGTAAACAACATTTCCTTAAGATTGGGCTACATGCATGTTGCACCTTTTACGTAAACCTTATTCTCTTATGTGTATTACTTTGTTATCTAGTGAAAGTTGCATACTACATCTTTGTAGTACTAATACTATCTACCAAGTGGCAAAATTATTTGCATGTAATTTGTACAAATGCATCTCTGTAAGGACCCAAACTTACATTGGGTTGGGGTTTCAGTAAGTAGACAATATTAACAAGTCACAAAAGCATGCCTATGGAGTTACAAAATGATGAACCAGCAAGAGTTACAACCTCGGAAATATTTTCCACAGAGTGCCCATATACAAACCATGGAATCATGAAAAGGCCCTGTACTCACAAATGTCTGACTAACAGAGAGTTGCAATACAATGCCATTTAATGTACATATTCTACGACTATACAAAACACGGACTTGTGCTACACCAGCGGCCCGTTTCAATCCGCCAAAGGCCCCCATATTATAGGTCCGCCATACCCAGCCAGATTTACTAGAACTTGCAAATCGACGTTGCACACGCCTCGCCTACCCATGAAGATTGCCTTCAGCTTTTTGTACAGAGGCTCCCCGTATTCATGGAAGTCTTTAAGTTCTTGCGTTTCCTGCATAGAAACAAATCCAACCTTGAACTTCTTTATCATGCAAACAACTGTAAAATCTAACACTAAGCCTCTTACCCCTACGGCAAACATGAAATACTCATATCGCGCATAAACAACGTTGTTTCTCTTGTCGAATCTTACACCTGAACTTTCCAGAAAAGATTCAAATCGGATAAAGTATTCTCTCAACTGCCAAAACTTACAGATGATGTCAATTTTAAGATAGGTACGCTTCTCCAAATCTTCATTTCTCACCAGAAACATAACGAGTTTGTTTATTGCACTCATAAACCCGAACGATGTAGAGAGATTAAACTCATGACTGTAGCCATAAAGTTTCTCAATCAAAACGTCTTCCTCCGACAAACTCCAAGAAGTATTAATTCTCGAAGCATTGCAGTTAATTGTGAGAGGTGGGTAACAGGGCATTTTCGATCCTATAAATCAAGGAGGGACGACGCCGTGTCGGAGTGGACGAGCGCTGCCAGTTGGGGGGGAAAGAAAGTGGATGAGCACTGGCGGGCAGCTGGCTAGAGGGAGAAAGGGTGGCTGGGGGGAGAAAGGCAAAGGAAGCGGCTTAGGGTTTGAAACTTGAAAAGATATTTGCCAATTTGTGTTGGGGGGGTGCCGCGTCAGGTTACCAATGGAAGTGGGTAGACTTCTCCACTGGGTCGGGCTCTATCTGGGCCTATTTGTTTAATTTAGTTTTTAGTTTAAATATTTTGATAACTAATCAAATAGAAAAAAATATTTGTATTTGTATTCGAATCATAAATAATCGAATTCAAATATCAAAAATTCGGATCCAATACCGAACCGAACCAAAATTATTAGATTCCTTTACATCCCAAAAATCATAAATGAGTTGAACCATCAAGGACCACGTTTCTTTAATTGAATTTATGTGACGCGTAGAGGGGACGCATGCCTTCGTGCAATTAAGTCTCGACCAACTCGTGTCTAGTGAAAAAATACTTCCATGTACTCAACTCTTGAAACTCTTTCTAGGGCCTTTTGAAATTACGGTGAATTTAAACTGGCCGTCGGAATTGCGGCGCTTGGCACGTGGGCCATGGTCTCACAAGCACTCGAGCAAGTTCCACTCTGGTCAGAGACCAATACATTGTGCATGTCGTTAGCTCGTGCAAATAACAATCATAAATGAGTTGAACCATCAAGGATCACGTTTCTTTAATTAAATTTATGTGACGCGTAGAGGGGACCCACGGCTTCGTTCAATTTGGTCTCGACCAACTCGTATCTAGTGAAAAAACACTTCCGAGTACTCAAATCTTGAAACTCTTTCTAGGGCCTTTTGAAATTACGGTGAATTTAAACTGGCCGTCGGAATTGCGGCGCTTGGCACGTGGGCCATGGTCTCACAAGCACTCGAGCAAGTTCCACGCTGGTCAGAGACCAATACATTGTGCATGTCGTTAGCTCGTGCGTATAACAATCATAAATGAGTTGAACCATCAAGGATCACGTTTCTTTAATTAAATTTATGTGACGAGTAGAGGGGACCCACGGCTTCGTGCAATTTGGTCTCGACCAACGCGTATCTAGTGAAAAAACACTTCCGAGTACTTAAATCTTGAAACTCTTTCTAGGGCCTTTTGAAATTACGGTGAATTTAAACTGGCCGTCGGAATTGTGGTGCTTGGCACGTGGGCCATGCTCTAACAAGCACTCGAGCAAGTTCCACGCTGGTCAGAGACCAATACATTGTGCATGTCGTTAGCTCGTGCGTATAACAATCATAAATGAGTTGAACCATCAAGGATCACGTTTCTTTAATTAAATTTACGTGACGCGTAGAGGGGACCCACGGCTTCGTGCAATTTGGTCTCGACCAACTCGTATCTAGTGAAAAAACACTTCCGAGTACTCAAATCTTGAAACTCTTTCTAGGGCCTTTTGAAATTACGGTGAATTTAAACTGGCCGTCGGAATTGCGGCGCTTGGCACGTGGGCCATGGTCTCACAAGCACTCGAGCAAGTTCCACGCTGGTCAGAGACCAATACATTGTGCATGTCGTTAGCTCGTACGTATAACAATCATAAATGAGTTGAACCATCAAGGATCACGTTTCTTTAATTAAATTTATGTGACGCGTAGAGGGGACCCCACGGCTTCGTGCAATTTGGTCTCGACCAACTCGTATCTAGTGAAAAAACACTTCCGAGTACTCAAATCTTGAAACTCTTTCTAGGGCCTTTTGAAATTACGGTGAATTTAAACTGGCCGTCGGAATTGCGGTGCTTGGCACGTGGGCCATGGTCTAACAAGCACTCGAGCAAGTTCCACGCCGGCCGGAGACCAATACATTGTGCATACCGTTGGCTCGTGCGTATAACAATCATAAATGAGTTGAACCATCAAGGATCACGTTTCTTTAATTAAATTTATGTGACGCGTAGAGGGGACCCACGGCTTCGTGCAATTTGGTCTCGACCAACTCGTATCTAGTGAAAAAACACTTCCGAGTACTCAAATCTTGAAACTCTTTCTAGGGCCTTTTGAAATTACGGTGAATTTAAACTGGCCGTCGGAATTGTGGTGCTTGGCACGTGGGCCATGGTCTAACAAGCACTCGAGCAAGTTCCACGCTAGTCAGAGACCAATACATTGTGCATGTCGTTAGCTCGTGCGTATAACAATCATAAATGAGTTGAACCATCAAGGATCACGATTCTTTAATTAAATTTACGTGACGCGTAGAGGGGACCCACGACTTCGTGCAATTTGGTCTCGACCAACTCGTATCTAGTGAAAAAACACTTCCGAGTACTCAAATCTTGAAACTCTTTCTAGGGCCTTTTGAAATTACGGTGAATTTAAACTGGCCGTCGGAATTGCGGCGCTTAGCACGTGGGCCATGGTCTCACAAGCACTCGAGCAAGTTCCACGCTGGTCAGAGACCAATACATTGTGCATGTAGTTAGCTCGTGCGTATAACAATCATAAATGAGTTGAACCATCAAGGATCACGTTTCTTTAATTAAATTTATGTGACGCGTAGAGGGGACCCACGGCTTCGTGCAATTTGGTCTCGACCAACTCGTATCTAGTGAAAAAACACTTCCGAGTACTCAAATCTTGAAACTCTTTCTAGGGCCTTTTGAAATTACGGTGAATTTAAACTGGCCGTCGGAATTGCGGTGCTTGGCACGTGGGCCATGGTCTAACAAGCACTCGAGCAAGTTCCACGCCGGCCGGAGACCAATACATTGTGCATACCGTTGGCTCGTGCGTATAACAATCATAAATGAGTTGAACCATCAAGGATCACGTTTCTTTAATTGAATTTATGTGTCGCGTAGAGGGGACCCACGGCTTCGTGCAATTAGGTCTCAACCAAGACTTATATGAAGGAAAAAAGTTAGATGTCCTCAACTCTTTACTCGCTTTCTATGCTTTTCATGTCAACCATGGTTTAGCGAATTAATAGCCGGCGAATTACTAGTATATGGGACGAAATTACTCTGAATTTAAACTGGCCGTCAAAATTATGGCGCTTGGCATGTGGGCCATGGTCTCACAAGCACTCGAGAAAGTTCCACGCTGGCCGGAGACCAATACATTGTACATGTCGTTCGCTCGTGCGTATAACAATCATAAATGAGTTGGAACATCAAGGATCACGTTTCTTTTATTGAATTTATGTGACGCATAGAGGGGACCCATGGCTTCATGCAATTAGGTCTCGACCAACTCGTATCTAGTGAAAAAACACTTCCGAGTATTCAAATCTTGAAACTCTTTTTAGGGCCTTTTGAAATTACGGTGAATTTAAACTGGCCATCGGAATTGCGGTGCTTCGCACGTGGGCCATGGTCTAACAAGCACTCGAGCAAGTTCCACGCCGGCCGGTGACCAATACATTGTGCATACCGTTGGCTCGTGCGTATAACAATCATAAATGAGTTGAACCATCAAGGATCACGTTTCATTAATTGAATTTATGTGTCGCGTAGAGGGGACCCACGGCTTCGTGCAATTAGGTCTCAACCAAGACTTATATGAAGGAAAAAAGTTAGATGTCCTCAACTCTTTACTCGCTTTCTATGCTTTTCATGTCAACCATGGTTTAGCGAATTAATTGCCGGCGAATTACTAGTATATGGGACGAAATTACTCTGAATTTAAACTGGCCGTCAAAATTGTGGCGCTTGGCATGTGGGCCATGGTCTCACAAGCACTCGAGAAAGTTCCACGCTGGCCGGAGACCAATACATTGTACATGTCGTTCGCTCGTGCGTATAACAATCATAAATGAGTTGAAACATCAAGGATCATATTTCTTTAATTGAATTTATGTGACGCGTAGAGTAGACGCACGACTTCGTGCAATTAGGTCTCGACCAAGACTTATCTAGTGAAAAAACACTTCCGAGTACTCAAATCTTGAAACTCTTTCTAGGGCCTTTTGAAATTACTGTGAATTTAAACTGGCCGTCGGAATTGCGGTGCTTGGCACGTGGGCCATGGTCTCACAAGCACTGGAGCAAGTTCCACGCCGGCCGGAGACCAATACATTGTGCATGTCGTTGGCTCGTGCGTATAACATTCATAAATGAGTTGAACCATCAAGGATCACGTTTCTTTAATTGAATTTATGTGACGCGTAGAAGGGACCCACGGCTTCGTGCAATTAGGTCTCAACCAAGACTTTTATGAAGGAAGAAAAGTTAGAACTCCTCAACTCCTTACTCGCTTTCTATGCTCTTCATGTCAACCATGGTTTAGCGAATTAATAGCCCGCGAATTACTAATATATGGGATGAAATTACGCTGAATTTAAACTGTCCGTCGGAATTGCGATGCTTGGCACGTGGGCCATGGTCTCACAAGCACTTGAGCAAGTTCATCGCCGGCCGGAGACCAATACATTGTGCATGTCGTTCGCTCGTGCATATAAAAATCATAAATGAGTTGAACCATCAAGGATCACGTTTCTTTAATTGAATTTATGTGACGCGTAGAAGGGACCCAAAACTTCGTGCAATTAGGTCTCGACCAACTCGTATCTAGTGAAAAAACACTTCCGAGTACTCAAATCTTGAAACTCTTTCTAGGGCCTTTTGAAATTACGGTGAATTTAAAATGGTCGTCGGAATTGTGCACGTGGGCCATGGTCTCACAAGCACTCGAGCAAGTTCCACGTCGGCCAGAGACCAATACATTGTGCATGTCGTTGGCTCGTGCGTATAACATTCATAAATGAGTTGAACCATCAAGGATCACGTTTCTTTAATTGAATTTATGTGACGCGTAGAGGGGACCCACGGCTTCGTGCAATTAGGTCTCAACCAAGACTTATATGAAGGAAAAAAAGTTAGAACTCCTCAACTCCTTACTCGCTTTCTATGCTCTTCATGTCAACCATGGTTTAGAGAATTAATAGCCCGCGAATTACTAATATATGGGATGAAATTACGCTGAATTTAAACAGTCCATCAGAATTGCGGCGCTTGGCACGTGGGCCATGGTCTCACAAGCACTTGAGCAAGTTCCACGCCGGCCGGAGACCAATACATTGTGCATGTTGTTGGCCCGTGCATATAACAATCATATATGAGTTGAACCATCAAGGATCACGTTTCTTTAATTGAATTTATGTGACGCGTAGAGGGGACCCACGGTTTCGTGCAAGTAGGTCTCGACCAACTCGTATCTAGTGAAAAAACACTTCCGAGTACTCAAATCTTGAAACTCTTTCTAGTGTCTTTTGAAATTACGGTGAATTTAAACTGGCCGTTGGAATTGCGATGCTTGGCATGTGGGCCATGGTCTCACAAGCACTCGAGCAAGTTCCACGCCAGCCGGAGACCAATACATTGTGCATATCATTGGCTCGTGCATCTGACAATCATAAATGAGCTACTTAAATCTATTTAGTCTTCAACAACCACGTTGAAATAATTGAAATTATGAAACTCCCGCAACATTAATTTAGGGAATGAGATGTCAAAAGCCCATGCATGAGTGTATGCATGCATGCAGGCTATAAGCCTATAAGGTAATAATATGTCACAACCCATAAGGGAATAATATGTCACGTACATGACAACCCATGCATGCACGACGCACAGCTTTTAATATACGCATGCGTAAATAGTAGTGTTCTGCATTGTGGGCCCTTGTTCGTCCATATCGTGCATGTATCATCTATTAATATATCATTGACCTCAACATTTTGGATATTAACAAAGGGACGATAGATATCCCAGCTCACAAACGGAAGGATGTTTTATTCTACTCGGACGAGAGGTGGGACAGGAATTTCGAGCGCGATTTTGTTTCTGGCTTGCACTCCAAATTCTTAGAAGGTTTTTGGAAGCCAGGGAGGAAAAACGGTAAAATTATAATGACGATTTTCTGCAAGCAATGCGTGGAGAAAAAGGAAATACTGGAGAAAGTTGGCAACGCCGCGTTCTTTAAAGCGAAAATGACCCAGTTAAGGGAGCGTTACGAGACATTCAAATACATGGTGAATGACTGCGAGGTGGACTTCGATCCCGAAACTGTCTCTGTGGGTTACCATTATCCGGTAACATGGAGCAAACTAGTCAATATGAGTGATTAATTAAGCATTGCTTCAGTTGTATCTTTACGACGATACTCTACTAAACCTTTATCTTTTCCGTATCAGGAAAAGCCACTCGTGGCGGCGTATGAGATGGAGGACGAGCTCTTGTATAACATGCTACAAGATTTGTTTGAGCGAAGACCAACATCTAGGTCGCGATACTGAAGCATAAATAGTTTATTTCCTGTAATTTAGTGTTTCTGTAATCAGCTTTTTGTCCTCCAATGCACTTTCAACAAGGCGTTTCGAAGTTGTGTTTGCACCCTTCTGCCAAATGTATGCTATGAATATGTCCTAAATAAGAAAGGGGTTTTTGGAGTGCAACAATGAATTTCTTGATAATTTATTCATCACTTCTACTCACATTTTTTGTAAACATCATTATTATTCTGTGCGAATATTATTATTATTATTATTATTATTATTATTATTATTATTATTATTATTATTATTATTATTATTATTATTATTCTACATAGGCTACATTTCAATATTTAATTACTCACTTTACAAATTCCATAGGTCTCACAAGCAGTCGAGCAGGTTCTACGTGTCAAAAGCCCCATGCAATAGCGTATGCATGCAGGCTATAAGCCTTACGAATAATATGTCACAGGCCTTAAGGGAATAAAAATATGGCACATAGGGAATAATATGTGACAGCCCATGCATGCACGCCATGCACGCACGCCTAAAAAGGTAATTTTCCCGTGACATGCGTTTGTTGTATTCTGCTGGCTGGTCAAATTAATCCGTTTTCAGTAATTTTTTTTAAAATGGTAGGGAATAAAATGTCTTATGGAAGACAGACGCGAATCTATACTTCGGCATACAAACTGATATAAATATTTTGCATGAGAAGCACTGAAGTATACCTTTCGAAATGAATAGGCGTGTATACCCACGATCATGGCGGCGTCATTTCGGTGATAACGACGGCAAATGGTCATTGGATGATGATGAATATTTGTTGGAGTTGTTGGCACAAGAGACGGTGAACGGGAATTGGCACTTTGGAGGCAATAATAACCTGCAGACTACTGAAAATGCCGCGGAGATCATGAGTTTGACGATGGGAGAAGTTTACTGTATTCCATTTATTTGGCGGAAGGTGGAGGAGTTCCGAGCAAGGTACACCACCTTCAACTACTTGTTCATGCATCCACACACGGACTTCGACAACTAGGCCTGGCAAATCGTGCGTGTCGGATCGTTATCGTGTCGACCTATTAACGACCCAACCTGTTAAGGTCAAATCTAAACATGACCTGTTAAGGATTTGCTCGACACGACACGAATCCGATCCGAAATGTTCAAATCCGAACACGACACAAATACAAAAATTACACGATTTCTATCGTGTTGACACGATATGATAACGATACGATACGACACGATACGATTAAAACTTAAATTTATACGACATTATAAGCTATATAAATAATAAAAACATTAAAAATTAAACTTAAAACCCTAAGAAAAACAATAAATTAATAATTAATGATGAAAATAAAAAAATAATAAATAATAAATAAATCTTATCGGGTTACATGAACCCGACACGAACCCGACCTAATAATTTCGTGTCCATATCGGGTTACACGATAACTACCCGAATCCGATAAGGCTTGACACAAACCCATTAATTGTGTGCGTGTTCGTGTCGGATTATCGTGCCGTGTAAAAAATTGTCAGCCCTATCGACAACAACACTCTTAGGATATTTCCACACTCGAAGGCAGTGTGGGAAGAAATGTTAGAGGTAAGTTATCTAATCTCTTACAACTGTAACGATATTTGTAATAGTTGATAAAAGGATTTTGAATGAGTATCATTATATTTACACAGGAGATGCCGCTAGTAGCAGTATATAAGACTGTTGGAGAGCCATTTTGGTGGACGTTGCACTTTCTATTTGACGGAATACGCTAGCATCTGAAGTCGTGGTTTAGTTAGCTTAAATTTTAATCAATTTTAGTATGGGCCATGGAAGTTTGCGTCTTACATCGGCCGCGGCTTATTGTCATCCTTGTTACACCGGCCGCGGCTTATTGTCATCCTGCTTACGCGGCGTTATGGTTTAGGGTTTAGGGCTAATTCACTCACATTTTGAATCATTCTTCGCTGGCACTCATCGGATTAATAGCCAAATATTATTTTATTTCACCCCTTTAATTAAAAGTGGCCAAAGTCAAACTTTGACCAAGTGAAAACTATTTTGTCCTCTTGTAGTTTGATCGACAAGACTTTTCAACCGCCTCGGGGATTTCATAAATTTTTATCGCAGTAGTTTATCCACTTTCAAAGAAAGATTGTAATTTGATCCGACGGGGCATGCAGTAAAATGGGAATAAAATGTCACTAGCCATGCAGAAGGCTAAGCATGCAGGGGCAGGGCTGCAGAAACCTTAACTTTCTCGTACATGTTGTGTGTAAAACTTTGATTCAATTTGTTTTTTATTAAACATCTAGGGAATTACGATAAAAGATTAATTAGTGTGTTCCACTGTTGTTCGGCTTATTTAATTTACATTATTATGTAAATTAATTTATATGGAAGATTTTTCTAATATTATATGCCCTAACCAAAGAATTTATGCAAAGAAGAAATACAAAAGATAACGCAGTACAACCATACATTAAAATAAATTCGATTTTAAGATTTGAAATGAAAAACTACAGGCGTTAAATTACATCGCATTGCAATAGCTAACGTTCAAGGGGAAAGCTATACTAATTCAATTTGTATACATCAGACTTTAATAATTTCAATCCTCCAAAAGGTGAATGTATCCCCATTCCCTCCTTGGTTCAAATAGAAGTCGAAGAATATTGTTTTTGTAAAATAAGCATTTTTCTGAGCAAAGTATTGTTGCAAAAAAGAAATACAGAGGAGAAAACAGTACAAACATACATTAAAATAAGCTCAATATTACGACTTCAAATAAATAAAATAGAGGCGTTCAATTACATCGCGTTGAAACAACTAAGCTCTTACGGAAAACAATACAAACTTAATTTGTAAACATCAGACTCATAATTTCAATCCTCCAAATGGTGTAAGTACCCCCATTCTCGCCTTCGTTCAAACAGAAGTCGAAGAATATTGTATTGTGACTCCCCCTGAGTCCTGTACATGGATGCAAGTGGCCTTCGCTGCAGAATTCTCGCCCATAACTCCAGCAGTAATATCGTAACACGGTTTGTTACAACATTGTAAGAGCACCCAGACTCATTAAGGACATATTTAAATGTAAAATACCTGGTTCTTAATTCCTCCACCTTTCTCCACACAGATGGAAGAGGAAAATCTCGTTCTTCCGTAAAACAGAGAGTAGCTTGAGCAGACAAAATAGATTCGCGATTGTTCATGTCTCCAAGAATCCACCTTCCTCTTTGATATTCATCGTGCAGTAAGTGGATCAAATAATTCTCCTCTTCGACAGTCCACCCCCACTGTAGAATAACTTAAACCTCCGACTTTCTGCTGTTATGTTTTTCATTAAAAATATTTTGTGTGGGAAAAAGAGAGGGATCGAACGAAAATGTGAAGTATGTAACAAGTGTTCAGGCGTACAATATGTTTTATGACTCCGCAAGGTGAGACTGCAATGTTGGCATATGAGAACACTGTAGTGATGGGAATAAATTGTCAAAGGCCACCCAGCTAACAATCTAAGCAAGTGGGTAGACCATGCAGGGCTATGAAACCTATTACGCATGCGTAAATAGTAGTGTTCTGCCTTGTTGGCCCTGGTTCGTGTAAGTGTTCAATCATGTTCTTCTTGTTAGTCAGGATGGTATGCACGAAAATGCAGGCATCGCATACGTAAACGGATGAAAGGCAATATAATATATATCGATGAAAGATAAATGCGAACAAAAATGGATTTTATTCATCTGAATTTTATGTTGGCCTCAAGAGCCATATAAGGCATATAAATTTCCCCAGATTTAGCCACAACACCCACATATGACAGAAGAGCCTAACAAACTAACATTCTTAAATTAGGTAAATATATCAAAACGAACGAAGACCGCCACCTTGTGGAGGATCCATTATTACTATCTCATCATCTTCCTCCAGGTTTGCCTACATACAAAGCGATTTTTATTATATTTCAGCGTCACTGATTGACATAACAGCGTAAATTACCTGAAATGGGGTCTGATATTCTTTCAAACATCGGCCATCGCATAAGAACACGGTCGTATTGAGGTCCATTGATGTACGGTCACAGTAGTAAGTGAAAAGTCTCTTTAACGGCGCGTTTTTCTTGATCTTGAAGAAATGCTTTGTTTCATCCTACACAAAATAAAACCATAAAACCACTGATAACTCCTTCATGAATGGATATCTGAATGGGGTTCAATGAATGTCATGCACGTAAAAAAAACTTTTACTCTCACCAGTGCTACCATTTTCACAATGATGCTCTCCTGAGATGACTTTGCCTCCATGATTTCTATCTCTCACCCTCTATCTACCAAACTCAGTTTTTATAGAGGAAGAGATGGCCGGATTTATTAAATTGGGGTTGGGGAAATATTATTATAATTTCGAAAAGAGTGTTGGTCTTTCATGAAGTACAATATTTTTTAAGTATAATTTCATGTAATTTGTCCAAAAAAATTATAATTAACCAAAAAAAACAATACTTCATTTATGCACTCTTATAGAATTGTACTTATATTTCTGTTATTGTGGTCATGTATTACCAAATGTAATGATATCATGCAAGTAATCGTATTGCATTTTTTTTTATATAAATCAGGTAATTTCATTAAAATAAGTACAGATTACATTTTACATAAACATAATTCTTTAATAAACTACTCCTATTTTTAAACTATAATAAACTTGCACATGGCGGACGTTATCCTAGCCCCATGCATGAGTACAAAATAATATTAAAATATAAAACTATATTTCGATAGATATTAGCTATCACTTTAGGGATTATCATCCATACATGCTTTGAAACATTACAACATCCATTTCAGATTTCGGGGACTGTGCCACGATCCCATTTTAGTTGAGCCTCGTAAATCCATAAGAAGTGAACCTCACTGAGTCTTGTACCAAAAAAATTGAACGAAGCTTATCACGATGGAACAGACCATGCATGCGGAATAACCTAAATAGGGGGGCTCCTCCATCTGTGCATATTTTAAAACTTTTGCGTACATAGAATAATCATCATAAGGGATACGATATTTTACCAATGGCATTCTCAAGTAGTATTCAGGCCCAACAGAGACAAGATCTTGGTTAGCATGAAGCGTAATTCCAGGAAGTTCAAGAAAGGCTTCAAACAACCGAAGACGGGCAAGAAGTTACAGTATTCGCTCCATGATCTCGACACCACTCTTTTCTTCGCGCGCCCTCGACTCCCTTTTAATTTCTTGAGACATAGAAGCCAATTCGTTGTTAACAAGCCTTCTATCGGTCATTGCCAGACGATAGGTGCGTCGATAGAGTGCCTCAACTAGAGCCATCTCTTCAGCTTATGCCAAGTGGTCGGACTTGGATAATAGAAGAACGCCATGACAAGCGAATACGTGAATATATTTGTGTGTTCTATGAGATGGGATAGAGAGCAACAGAAGAGTAAATGGAGCGCATCAACAATTACTATTTATAATGGATGAAGTGTCTGTACAGAACTCCCAAAACTCCCGAAAATTAAAGGTTGAAACTCTTGGCATGCGATAACCTTATGCATAAAAGGGTTACAATGTCTTCTAGCAGTTTTCGCCCGGAAAGTAAAACAACAATATTATTATTCATTTTGAAATACTAAAACAGCAAATTAGTTAATAAAACAATCATACTTAAGTAATACGATAAATATAAATCCATAATAATAGAAAACCACACCCAAAATTATTTAGTTAATATATTTATTCCAGTCAAACATTGGAAATGAAAATGTTGACCAAATATTACTATTCACGGCTTCCAAGCATTTGTAACATCATATCCAAAGCAAAATCATGGCCGTGCTAAAGTTCCACTCTTTATATGAGTTCTTTGTTTGTGGTTTGGTATGGTAGCAAAGGATGTAAAATATTCCACCACCACATTTATTGCTTACCATACCACCACCTCATAGGAAGAGAGTTATTTTCTTCAGCCAAACATGGACGCGAGAGATCGAGGAAATGTTTATAACAGAGTTGTTTGATGAGTTAAAGATGGGAAAGTGGATACCTGGGGCAGATAATTCCAGAGTTGTGGGAAGAGCCGTGGCAACACTAAAAAGGTTCACTTTCCAGGAATTTTCGGTCCAATTCTTGTAGCGTCGGATCGAGTGGTTTAAGGAACGGTATTTCACTTTCAAGTTCCTGATCAATCATGAAGAAATGGAATATCAATGGGCATCGGGTCTCATTAGGCCAAAGAGTGCGGTAGCATGGGCCAGAGTAATAAGTGTAAGTGATTATATCCATATTTGTTTTGTGTTATAATTATTTAGAAGCTTTAACATTTTCGCATTTTATGTAGGAGAAGCCGCTCAGTGATGTGTACTAAAAGGATTTAAAGGAACATTACAATTCTTTCAAACATCTGTTCGAATCCAGAGACCCAGAACTGCCGGATCCACGGGCATTGTACTATAATATGGATGACGACGAAGATGATGATAGTTGGTGGCGTGTAACATAATGTGGTGATTTTCTATGTTGCAGTAATTGTAATCTTCAACTTGAACTTGAACCTTTGGAAATGAGTAGGCCATTAATCTTAACTGCAATCTTATTGTATGTTTTTTAATTTTCAAAGCTTCGAGATGTTAGAAATGGATATTTTTTTTTTGTTGTGTCATGTTAATTTATGGGATAACAGTAACTATATTGTCTTACTTGGCCACTGATGAAACTTTATTTTCTGTTGGAATCAGTTGTCACCTCCGCTAGTCATGCACATGCATCCGTAATAGACCAATTTTTGGATTCGACCGTCACTTTTCGTTATTCCTTGTTTTTACTTTAATCACACATAAAGTATTCAAGGAACTATTAACACACATATAAATGGCATGCTGCAGCATGCATGCAACTCGATAATAAGAAAAAATAAAAACTTATTGTTTGCTATACTTTAATGACATCAGACCCTTGCCAATTGGACATTGTTCGTCGAAATGGTGCATGTATCATCTATTAATATACCATTGCATTATTTGCATCTGAACTATTGGACCATGCAAATCATTTTACATTCGCATGCGTTCCGTATCAGAAAAAACCACTCGTGGCGGCGTATGAGTTGGAGGGCGAGCTCTTGTATGGTATGCTGCAAGATTTATTTCAGTGACCACCAGCATCTTTGTAGGTTTGGTGGTTGCAATCGCTGAAGATGTGTCGTTTAGTTTGTTTTCCGTAATTTGTTGTTAATTAAACTACAACGCCTCTTTGCTGTCGTAAGTTCCAATCTCTCAACCTGAAATGTAACTGTTTATTTGGCTAGTGTTTGTTTTTAGCCTCCGACTTAAAGTATCGGGTTCCCCACAAAGGCATGTATGTGACCATTGTAGGAAACGGCTATTGTTGGGAAAATTAATAGAGTTTTGATTAGATACCAAAACCCAGCTTACCCCAACTGAGTAGATGATTGCGCAAGCCTAAGTGTTTTTCCAGCTCACCTGTTTGAGCTTATAGACTTTCTAAGTTTACAGGTGGAGTCGCTGAAGACAGCAGAAGACCAAGCTGAGTACACAGCAGGGCAAGACAAGTCGAGTGATCAGCAACGTTATCCAGATTTAAGACGATCAAGTTCATCCAGACACAGCTGTAGGAAAGACCCAGCTTGTGTGGCAACTCAGCTCAGAGTCAAGACCCAGCAGAGTTCAAGACTCAGCTCAGCGTCAAAGATCCAGTAGAGTTCAAGACAGCTCAGAGTCACCAGCACAGCAGTGTCGAAGTCAACTTGAGATAAAGTCAGAACTGACCTGGACCATCAGGAACTCGACACCTCAGCACCTAGAAGTCAGACCTAGGATTGCTTTACGAGGAAATCAAGGAAGAAGACAAGACCATCTTGTCAAAAGTTAGGTAGAGATTCAGAACGGTTCTTTCCAACGGCTAGTTCTAATCTCTCCCTATAAATATGAGTCTTCTTCATCATCAGTATAAGAGAGAGAGAATGATAGAGAGAGAAAATACAAGAAGAGAGATCAACAGAGAAAGAAGTCTAACCAAAGATCAAGATATCTCTCAGAAAAGCTTCAAGATCCAGCAGTCTACATTCTTCTGAGTAATTATTCATTCTCAGGCTGCTGAAGCTCTCTCCCATTAGTATCTAGGCATAAAATCCTTCCTATCATAAGCCTAGTTTGAACGAGTTCATTATACTCAAAGTTCTTCATTGTAAGAACTCGTTCATAGTTGGAAAACCCAAACCCAAACCCTTCTACCCAGAAAAGGTTAGGTAAAGGTACGCTTGCTCGAAGCGCGCAATTCGAGTGTTGGTTCTGTAGTACCCGTAAACTACAGGTTAGGCTTCAGATGTGCCCGTAAACAGTTGGTTACGTTTCCATACAGTACGCGTAAACTTGTATCCAGCTTGAGGAACTAAGCTGCAACGCTTGCTGACTGCGCGTAAAGTCAGCGGTATCCTCAGTGGATTACCAGAAGGTTTCTGGTCGTGGACGTAGGAGTAGTTTCTCCGAACTACGTTAAATAGCTTTGTTCTTTACTGCTTTATTTATGCATCCAGCTAACTCCTCATAAGCATTCTTTCAAGCTGCATAAACTGACTAACTGAAAAGAGAAACAAAGCTTTGCAATATATTTGAAGTAACAGACGGACTTTCCAAAAACCCACCACATTCCGCACACAGTTAGCTGTGTCGATCAAGCTGCTTTCCAGTTGGATCGAACACAGCCAGCTCACTCAAACAGTTTTAATTGGAAAAGTTTTTAAACCTTGGTGTATTCACCCCCCCCTCTACACCAAGGTATCCGTCTTGGAACCAACAATTGGTATCAAAGCAGTGGTTCAAAAGATCACTGCATCTGTGTCAAGTCAGCCTCTTTGCTGATAGTTGTCACCTGAACAGATCCTTCAAAGTTTCAAAATCTTTTTAAAATCATTATATTGCATACTGTCATGGAATCTTCCTTGTACAGGAATCTTCCGACATTCTCTGTCGATGATTATCAGATCTGGAAGTTCTGACTCAAAAGCTTTATGTGCGCATGGTGCGTTGTTTTTCACCAAAAATAATCCGACACGCGGTCGGTATTCCCACACTGCACAGAACAGCGGTAAGCAAGATCGTCTCCCAAAGGACCGGCGTGAATTTTTCCAACTCTTCAATCTGCAAGTAACCCCAATTATCCAACGAATGTTTATGAATACAGAAATAAAATTAAATAACTAATATCCAGAAAATATATTTAAACAGAGATGTAAAAGCATTCCGGTTTCCGATTAATTCCAGCCTAGCTCTACTAATCCGATCACTGATACAGGAATGACTCCAATTCATGCACACAAATCGGTTATAATCACCGAAGACGCTTCTGACGTGATCTTATCTCTCCTTAACTATTCGATAATTAGGAAGACGCTTCACCAATTACTTCTCTAATCGACTGACAACCCTAGAGACGCTCTATGGATTTAATGAGCCGACAGCATTAATAATTAGAGAGACTCGATTCAAAATTCAATAAACTCTGACGCAGGATTACGAATTAAGACTGTTTATCCCTTGACTCTAAAGAATCAATTTACCACTAATTAAACCTAAACCACAATTACGGATGGCCGATTTAATTGGCTACTAATTAATCTCGGACTACTAAATATTTCGAACTACCTAGCAGAACCAAAACAATTAACGACACTGAAAATAAAGAATCACAGATGCATGCGTAGAATTAAAGTATAAGAACAAATTAGATCTCACAGAATAGTTAGGC
This sequence comes from Agastache rugosa, assembly GCA_031470985.1. Lineage (NCBI taxonomy): Eukaryota > Viridiplantae > Streptophyta > Magnoliopsida > Lamiales > Lamiaceae > Agastache > Agastache rugosa. Next base: position 486,130 of record CM062603.1, read on the forward strand.
TAGGGCTTCATTAATCTTCACCGGAATAAAAGAATTTAGCTCGAATTCATAATCGAATTCAAGCTACAAAATAAAAGAAGAAAAAGAACGATACTGCTATGTGAAGAAGAAGAAAACCGTGAATAATAAAAATAGATCTCTGGGATAAATTGTATGATATGATCTGTCTGCTCCTTTTTGGAGTCCCTTAAATAAGCTAATAAAAGTCAATTATAAACAAGGAAATAAAAACCCTACTTTTAATCTAATTAGGAAAAATATTAAAACAAAGTCTAATAATAATAAAACTCTAATACTAAAATTCCAAGCCCAAAAGCATGGTTGAATTTCGTGCATCAGCCCAAGTCCACATATAAGTCAGCTTTCAAGAACTTTCTATCGACTGCTTGTATTTTCTCATGCACAGTCAGTTGGTATGGGCATACCGCTCAACTTCCTTCATGGAATTTTGAACCACCTCAGCTGCAAAACCTCCAAAACCACGTCCATTCTTCCAATTATGCACAACCACCTATAATCCATCACAAAACGCAACAAACCCCGTAAAACATAATTTATAACTATTAACATCCAAAAATGTACCAAAAATAACCCAAAATATATAATAAATATAAGCCCAATCAAATCCCCCCACACTTAAACAATGCTCGCCCTCGAGCATAATTAAATCAAAGGACCACCTGGAAAAAGACTTAAAACGACAAGATAATTATTGGCAACATTTCGATGGACAACAATCAAAGTCGAGACCTAGATACCATCATCCACAAACCACCGACCATTCTCTTGTTTCAAAACTGTGCAAACACTCTTCATTCAAGTCAAAATCGTGCAAAATTGATCCTGCCTCACTAAGTTTCACTCCAAATCTCTCAAAAGAAAACAAGGACAGAATTAATTCACACTAATCGCAACTTGACACTCTCAAGCACTGGTTTGCCCGTATGTCACTATCTCCACCATAACATGAGATTAAACACAAATCAAAAGGTCTTTTCAGTGGGTTGTAACGGGGCTAGGGTGCATAGGTAGGACATAAAGGATAAAAACGGCTCATAATAATGAAAACATGCAACTATATCAGAACAAATATTTTCAAGACCACCTCCCAAAATACCATCACACAAAAGTCGTGCTTATCTCCAACATATAGAGCATATAAAATTCCAAACTTATAAATCAACAACCCTTTCATACATCTGTTCTTCCTATTTCTTCTTCTCTCTTCTTTTTTTCTTTTCTATTTTTTTCTTTCTAAAGAGAGATGTGTTTTTTTTTTTATGTATTCCCAGAAGAACAGAAACAAATTCAAACTTCTCAGCACCTCAACACAACAACTTCAATATAACAGGAGCTCTCATTCTCAAAACAATCCAATATAACTCGCATGTTTTCGAGGGACAAAAGAAAGCTAAATAGGCAAAGGCTGAATTTCAGTGGCTTAAATATTCAAGAAAGAACGGATAAGGCACAAACGAGCACACTAATGGAAAATTGAGGGTACGGATAATTTATTCAGGCCAAAACCATGGTTAATCCTATGTGCCTTAATCATTTTCATGCAAGAATCTCAAAGATTTCAACTATGGCAATCGGGCAAACCAAGAATCAAGCATACAAGTCCGATACACTCAACAAAGAAACAAATGGAGCTTCTCAAGTCATGCTCATAAGGCTCAATTCTCACAATATCAGAAGGTTTCAAGAATTTCGATCAATCTTGCACTTTTTTCTCATCCAAGAATACATACGAGCACATGCACAACTCAATCACAAGAGAAAACAACCATTCATACCAAGACAATATCTTAATCCCTTCTATTCAAATTATCCACCTCCAAGTTGCCAACGACTCAAAAAAAAAACAAAAACGATTTTTTTTTTTAACAAAACACACCAGAAAATATAATCAACTTCTCTCCCCCCCCCCACACTTAGACAACACAGTGTCCTCACTGTGTAAAAGAGAAGAAGACAAGAAAAAATGCAAAACAAATGAAATAAAATAAACAAAGAAAGAAAAATAAAAAACAACGAAAAACTCCCCTGGATGGTGGTCAAGAAGAGGGTGAAGAAGAAAGCGTGAGCACGGCTTGTTCAACAGCAGCAACCCTATCACTCAAAGCATCAAGCTTGGCCTCGACCTTTGCCTCCAACGCAATCGCCCAACGAGGAACGGAATTCTCAAAAAGTTCCTTGAGCTCGGCTAGAGACGGAGCAGCAGCACAACCTGCAGAAGAACCTGCACTAGAAAGGTGGCTCGGGCCTCAGCGACAGGAAGAAAATCAGGTCGAGTAACATATGTGCGCCTTGGCTGTGGTGATGGAACGGTTGCTGGAATGGATGGCTCGACCTCGGTTTCAGGACTAGCGCTTCGAAATGCAGTGGTAGCAGCAGCGGCCTTGGAACGAGTACGGCGACCCTCTGAATTTACTCCACCTGCCACCTCAGACATAGCCTCTGTGGAGGATCGCCCTCTTTTTCTCAAACACCGCTGAGTCGGTGCGGCCGGTGGCTGGTCCGAGGACGACGGAGACTCCACATTATCTTCCAAATTAGAAGGGCTGCCCGGAATTTGAATTGAGGGGGCTGTAACATCTCCTTCATCTCGTAACGGAAACGGCGGTGGAGTAGAAGGATTAGTGGAAGTGATTTCAGCCGGAGAAACCACTGGAGAAAACTTAGGAGCAGCTTTCTGTCCCTTCTTGGTCTTCTTAGTTGGAGTTTTGGGTGGTGCAGATACCGGCGGTAAGGGGTCTGCCGGCGACATAGCAACAACAACGTTCACCGGTGGTTTTGGAGATGAAGAGCCGGCGGTAATGTCTGCAAAGCATTCAACCGTCGGGCTAGGTGATTCCGAAATAGGAGCAGCGCGCTTCTGCTTCGTCTTCGCCGGAACCGTGGAGGTAGTTGAAGAAGTACCAACCGGCGTCGGTATGATAACTGGGTTGTCGACGGCGGAAAGAATCGACGACACAGTAGAATCGGGGGCCTTCTTTTTCACCCCAATTTTGCGTGCTCTCTGTTTGGGTCCCATGACAGACGAGATGGTGGTGAAGAAGAAACCGGCGAAGCAAACTCGGAGGTGAGATGGCTGGTGATGGGATAGGAATCGAGAAGCAGAAGCAGTGAAGGTGGCGCGATGTATTTGACTGAGCGGAAGAATTACAGCAGTGAATATGGGGCTGCTGTAAAATTAGGGATTTAAATTAATCCCTAATATCAATGATTTGCAGTATGACCCCTTATCTTTCCTAACATCATAAATCTCCCCTCCACACTTGATTTTTAGTCCTCCTTAACTCCACTTCACCTAAAAAAGAAAAAAAATAAAGAAAGAAATGAATAAATAAATAAAATAAAACAAAATAAAAAATAGAAAATAACATGCTGCTTGTCGTTTTTTTTTATTGAAACAAAATAAATAAATAAACAATAACAACTAAAATGCTTGGGTTGCCTCCCAAGTAGCGCCCTTCTTTAACGTCCTAGGCCGGACATAATGATAAATCGATCATGAGATGATTTTGGGGGCGGCCAAATCCATTCCATCAAAAGTTGCTAACTCCATTCCCCCATAGTATGGCTTGAGCAACTGGCCGTTTACCTTCCAAACCTTGGAAGTGCTAAAACTTCGAATTTCCACTGCTCCATGGGGACTAACACTCACAACTTCATATGGCCCCATCCAACGAGACTTCAACTTGCCCGGCATGATTCGCAGCCGAGCATTAAACAAGAGAACTTTCTGCCCGACCTCAAAATACTTCCTGCGAATGTATTTATCATGAAGAAACTTGGTACGCTCCTTGTAGAGACATGCATTATCATAAGCTTCCAATCGAATCTCCTCCAACTCTTGCAATTGGAGCTTTCGCTTTTGACCGACAATTTCTCTATCAAGACAACACTGTTTCACAGCCCAAAATGCTTTGTGTTCCAACTCGACGGGTAAATGGCATTGCTTCCCAAAAATCAGTCGATAAGGAGACATTCCAATGGGTGATTTATAAGCTGTGCGGTATGCCCAGACCGCATCATCCAGCCGGCAGCTCCAGTCCTTTCGATTCGGATTGACAGTCTTTTCAAGGATGCTCTTTATCTCCCTATTCGACACTTCAGCTTGTCCATTTGACTGCGGATGATACGCAGTGGCTACTCTATGATGAACCCCATACTTCTTGAAAAGAGCTTCCAAGGTTCGATTGCAAAAATGAGTTCCTTGATCGCTGATTATAGCACGCGGCACACCAAACCTTGCGAAGATGTTAGTCTTAAGAAAGCTGGCAACAACCTTGGAATCATTAGTGCGAGTAGCCTTGACCTCTACCCACTTGGAGACATAATCGACGGCCAATAGAATATACGAGTTACCAAACGAACTTGGGAAAGGCCCCATGAAGTCCATCCCCCACACGTCGAAAATCTCACAAACCAAAATAGGAATTTGAGGCATTTCATTACGAGATGAGATATTACCCGTGCGTTGGCATCTATCACAATTCTTGCAGAAAAAATAAGCATCCTTAAAAACGGTTTCCCAATAAAAACCAGAATCAAGAACCTTACGGGCTGTCCTTTTTGGTCCAAAATGACCACCACAAGCATGGGCATGACAAAAGTGCAGAACGGACTGAATCTCACTATCGGGAATGCACCTCCTAATCACTTGGTCAGCACAAATTTTCCACAAATAAGGATCGTCCCATATGAAATACTTTGCCTGACTTTTCAGTTTATTCTTCTTAGCAGTCTCAGTCCCTTTTGGAAACATCCCCGTGGTTAAATAATTAACCAAATCAGCATACCACGGGTTCGTACCATTGACTGCCAGCAGCAGTTCATCAGGGAAATCGTCCAGTATGGGCATACCATCTGACTCCGTCTGCAATCTGCTCAAGTGGTCAGCAACATTGTTCTCAGCACCCTTCTTATCTTTGATCTCCAAGTCGAATTCTTGGAGCAGAAGTATCCACCGTATGAGACGGGGCTTGGATTCCTTCTTGGAGAGCAAATACTTCAAAGCTGCATGATCGGAATACACGACAACTTTCGAACCCATAAGATAGGATCTAAATTTTTCACAAGCAAATACAACGGCTAGAAGCTCCTTCTCTGTCGTCGTATAATTGCACTGAGCGGGATTCAGAGTTTTTGAAGCATAATAGATAACATGACTCTCTTTTCCGTTCTTTTGTCCAAGCACAGCTCCAACGGCGAAATCGCTTGCATCACACATGATCTCAAAAGGCGTCCCCCATTTCGGTGGCTGAATTATGGGAGCAGAAGTCAGCTTGCTCTTCAAGAGGTCGAAAGCTTCCTTGCACTTTTCATCAAAGACGAATGGAACATCTTTCTGCAACAACTTTGTTAGAGGCTGTGCAATCCTTGAAAAGTCTTGGATGAAACGCCTGTAGAAACCTGCATGGCCTAAGAAAGCTCGAATTTCTTTTTCGTTAGAAGGGTAAGGTAATTTCACAATTAAGTCAACTTTCGCCCTATCCACTTCTATGCCTTTTTCAGAAATCACATGTCCGAGCACAATACCTTGCTTAACCATAAAATGACACTTTTCAAAATTAAGCACAAGATTTGTTTCAACACACCTCAACAAAACCTTTTCCAGATTATCCAAGCAATGATCAAAAGAATCTCCATGCACAGTAAAATCATCCATAAAAATCTCAATGCAACTTTCAATCAAGTCAGAAAAAATACTCATCATGCACCGTTGGAAAGTACCAGGAGCATTACATAAACCAAAAGGCATACGACGACAAGCAAAAGTACCAAACGGACAAGTGAAAGTTGTTTTCTCTTGATCTTCTTGTGCCACAAAAATTTGAAAATATCCAGAATAACCATCAAGAAAACAAAAGAATGATTTTCCAGCCAATCTTTCAAGCATCTCATCAATAAAAGGTAAAGGAAAATGATCTTTCCTAGTGGCATCATTCAATTTCCTAAAATCTATGCACATACGCCAACCAGTTTGAAGCCTCATGGGAATCAATTCATTATTCTCATTCTCAACCAACTGGAAACCAGACTTCTTAGGAACCACATGAACAGGACTGACCCAAGCACTATCAGAAATTGGATAAATAATCCCTAAATCTAGCAATTTAAGGATTTCTTTAAGCACAACCTCTTTCATGACAGGATTCAATTTTCTTTGTGGGTCTCGAGAAGGTTTACAACCAGGCTCAAGTAAAATGCGATGCATGCAAGTAGAAGGGGATATACCTTTTATGTCGGCTAAGGTCCATCCTATGGCAGTTTTATACTTCTTCAAAAGCTCAATCAACCTTACCTCTTGTTCCTTGCAAAGCTCATTACTTATGATGACCGGCAGCGTGTCCTGCTCTCCCAAGAAGGCATACTTCAGATGCTTTGGAAGCACCTTCAATTCCAGTATTGGAGCTTTCACCACAGATGGTAAAAGTAGTTCAGTCTTGGTCGGTATGGGCATCCTGCTCGACAAATGCCTGGTGGGAAATTCACTGGTGGAGTACAGCTGCTTAATGATGTCTCGAATTTCCTCATCCTCTTCAGTAATTGCTGGTATGCCTGTCATCCCACCAAAAAGTACCTGCTCCAACTTGTCTTCCCTGGGCACTTGCTTAATAGCATCAATCAAAGGCAAGTTGATCTCTACCTTTTTGAACAGCTCAAGGATCTCTTTCTCATCATCTTCTTTCTTGTTTCGAACCAACCTGGAAGGAAAAGGTGCTGAAATTAGAGGTTGAGAATTAGAAACTTTAGGTTCCACACTTACATTGGGAGGAAGAGGTTTGTTCGGTTGTTGCGCCTCTTCAATGGCTTCCTTAATTTGATCTCCAACCTGCTCTTCTCGCTTCTTTTCACCTTTCTTAGCTTCTCGCTCAACCAACTCCTTTCCACTTCTTAAAGTTACAGCACTAACGTTCCCTCTAGGATTTACTTCCGTTTGTGATGGAAGTTTGCCCTGATTCGCCTGCATCTTATTCATCTGAGTGGCGAGTTGGGTGATTTGTGTTCCCATATTTCCCAAAGCGGCCTGTGTCTCTTGCTGAAAAGCTTGTTGGCTCTGCACCAAACTCTTAACAATTTCACTGCTCTGCGCCAAACTTTTCATAATATCATTCATGCTTGGCTCTGTTCGGTCAGTATGGGCATACTGACCACCCTGCGGCTGTTTTTGGGTCAAAACTCCAGGTATCTTCTGATCTTGTTGTCTCCAGCTGAAGTTAGGATGATTCCTCCATCCTGGGTTATACGTGTGCGAGAACGGGTCGTTCTTCCTCTGCCTTTGTGCATCATATTGTGCATCACCGGAGCCATAGCATGCTTGCTCAGTTTGAGGATCTTGCAAGGTAGGACAAGCATCAGTATGGTGGCCATTTTCTGAACAAATTCCACAGTGAGCTCCTTGAGTTTGTGCCACAGCAAGTCCTCTAACTAGAGAAGTTAACGCATCAATTTTATCATTTACACCAGAACTCTCTGTACCTTCAACTCCTTTCACAGGTCTATATCTATCGTCGTCCTCGTCTTCATATTGTTGGCCGTTGGAGACCATATCAACTATGAGCTGCTTTGCATCAGCCAAAGTCTTGTTGGTTAAAGAACCTCCACAAGCAGCATCAACGATTTTCCGATCAAAAGAAGACATACCACGATAAAAGTAATTTGTGAGCAGCTGGTATTCAGAAAATCCGTGGTCTGGACATTTACGGCACAATTGCTGAAATCTCTCCCAATAATCAGCCAAACTTTCTTTTGGCTTTTGCTTAATGCTGCTGATCGCCATTCTTAAGTTTGCAGCCCTCGACTCAGGAAAGAACTTGCGCAAGAATTGCTCCTCTAAATCATTCCACGTCCGAATTGAGCCCGATGGAAGATCAAACAACCAGTCCCTTGCCTTGCCCTGCAACGTATGAGAGAAACTCAACAGCCTCAAATTGTTTGCATCAAAACCTTGAGGGCGTAGAGTAGAGCAGACTAAATCAAATTCAGCAAGGTGTTTATGTGCACTCTCTCCAGGTAAATCGCCGAACTTTGGTAGAACTTGAATAAAGCCGAGCTGATTTCGAATTTCGGGCGATAGTTGGCAAGACGATGCATCGGTCGATTGTTCCTATGACGGCCCAGTTCTCTTATCAAAGGTTGAGGTTCTTCCCTCTGATTTTCTCCTTCATTTCTTCTATCGTTGTTCCCTAGTATGATATTACGCTCCTCCTCATCAGCCATGTCTTCTTTGAATAGATATTCAATATCAAAGTCTTCTGAATCAGAGGCAGCAGTTTGAGCTACCTTCGATTCTCTGGCCACCTTCCTCAACTTCCGTTCAGTTTTATCAATATCTGGATCAAAGACTAAATCTCCTGTACGAGAAGAACGGGGCATAAACTAGAAAATAGAAAAATTAAATATGGCAAATCGAAGAATCAGAATAATAACTACTTAGAAACCAGTCCCCGGCAACGGCGCCAAAATTTGGTGCGTCGTTTTTCACCAAAAATAATCCGACACGCGGTCGGTATGCCCACACTGCACAGAACAACGGTAAGCAAGATTGTCTCCCAAAGGACCGGCGAGAATTTTTCCAACTCTTCAATCTGCAAGTAACCCCAATTTTCCAACGAATGTTTATGAATACAGAAATAAAATTAAATAACTAATATCCAGAAAATATATTTAAACAGAGATGTAAAAGCATTCCGGTTTTCGATTAATTCCACCCTAGCTCTACTAATCCGATCACTGATACAGGAATGGCTCCATTTCATGCACACAAATCGGTTATAATCACCGAAGACGTTTCTGACATGATCTTATCTCTCCTTAACTATTCGATAATTAGGAAGACGCTTCACCAATTACTTCTCTAATCAACTGACAACCCTAGAGACGCTCTATGGATTTAATGAGCCGACAGCATTAATAATTAGAGAGACCCGATTCAAAATTCAATAAACTCTGACGCAGGATTACGAATTAAGACTGTTTATCCCTTGACTCTAAAGAATCAATTTACCACTAATTAAACCTAAACCACAATTACGGATGGCCGATTTAATTGGCTACTAATTAATCTCGGACTACTAAATATTTCGAACTACCTAGCAGAACCAAAACAATTAACGACACTGAAAATAAAGAATCACAGATGCATGCGTAGAATTAAAGTATAAGAACAAATTAGATCTCACAGAATAGTTAGGGTAGGGCTTCATTAATCTTCACCGGAATAAAAGAATTTAGCTCGAATTCATAATCGAATTCAAGCTACAAAATAAAAGAAGAAAAAGAACGATACTGCTATGTGAAGAAGAAGAAAACCGTGAATAATAAAAATAGATCTCTGGGATAAATTGTATGATATGATCTGTCTGCTCATTTTTGGAGTCCCTTAAATAAGCTAATAAAAGTCAATTATAAACAAGGAAATAAAAACCCTACTTTTAATCTAATTAGGAAAAATATTAAAACAAAGTCTAATAATAATAAAACTCTAATACTAAAATTCCAAGCCCAAAAGCATGGTTGAATTTCGTGCATCAGCCCAAGTCCACATATAAGTCAGCTTTCAAGAACTTTCTATCGACTGCTTGTATTTTCTCACGCACGCCGCCTGGTATGGGCATACCGCTCAACTTCCTTCATGGAATTTTGAACCACCTCAGCTGCAAAACCTCCAAAACCACGTCCATTCTTCCAATTATGCACAACCACCTATAATCCATCACAAAACGCAACAAACCCCGTAAAACATAATTTATAACTATTAACATCCAAAAATGTACCAAAAATAACCCAAAATATATAATAAATATAAGCCCAATCAGCGCACAACACGACATGATGTGGGATGTTATCACTAACAGACCCATCGTCATCATGAAGTCAGAAAGAGAAGCAGAAACCAGACCTGGAGCTGAACCAGTACTTCGGCAAGTTGTGAAGCCCAAAAGGGAGTACTCTCCAGAAGAAAGAAGACAAGCTGGATTGGACAGCTACGCTCGCAACGTCATCTCCTCAACGGTGATGGACACTTATCTCAGTAAGATCATCAACTGCGAGACAGCTAAGGGGATGTGGGATACTCTAGCCATGCTGTGTGAAGGCTCAGAGGAAATTGAAGAGAACAAGTTCTTAGTTGTATGCCAGAAATTCGACAATTTCAAGCAACTCTCCTGTGAGTCCATTGAGCAAATGAAGCTCAGATTCTCCAACCTCGTCATCGAGATCGAGACGATCCGAACTGGAAAATATACAGTTCGAGATAAGAACTTGAAAGTTCTTGCAGCTCTCTCCTCATAATGGTGTACACACAAAGTGGTTCACCAAAGCAGAACTGATCTTGGCAGCATGGAGATGGAAAAATTGTTCTTCATCCTGAAAGCCAATGAATTTGATCTGGAGATCACAAACGGAGAATCATCCAGCCAGATGTCTCAAACAGAGCTGACCTCTAAAGCAAAGAAGACAGCTCTCAGTGCAGAATCAAGAAGATCAGCTCAATCAGCTCAGCTTGGAAAGGCCAACATGGAGCACAGAAATATGAGCAAAGAAGAATTGTGTGAAGAAGTTGCCATGCTCGTACGAAGCATCAATAGGTTTGAACATAGCAAGGAAAGGTACAAGAAGATCGTGAAGGTTCATCACGACAAGCAATTCTACCCAAAGAGAACTCCAGCTGAGTCGATCTCCCGAAGAAAAGATGAAGAGCTCAAGTCGAGCAAGATAGAATATCAAGTATTTTCTTCCGACTCAGAAGATTAAGCATTTCATTAAAGATGCCTGCTTCATGGGATTCTCAAACCCAGCTGTGAAAAGTAAACACAGCTGGACACACTGCTGAGTACATTGGTCTCAAGAGAAGAATTCAGATGAATCAGCTGGATTTGGGACAGCTGACCTTATCAAAAGGATTGAGCCAATGATGTGAAAATCCGTTCAAATGGAGAATCAAGAAAGAAATCCAGCTAATCTATCAAATGTCATCCTCTGGATATCAAATAAAGCTGGATCAAACGTGGATCGCAGAATCAAGAATATGAATCTAGCTGAGGGGGAACTCAGTTCAGCAGATTCACCAACAATTGGTATCAATAATTGATCTCATCCCAGTCCAGCAGAATTATCAAGAAGAGCATCCAGCAGGAAATACTCAGCTGGATCACCGTGTTTCATCAAGAAGGAATCGGACACAGCTGGACTAACTCAGCAGAAACCTCAAGGATTTCAAAATGAATCTATCAAATCAAGGGGGAACTCTACATAGCTGGAAAAAGTCAGCAAAATCAAGAATACCTAGCTGGATGTATTCACAAAGACAGACTCAGCTGGAATCACCAGCTGAAGAGAAACCCGATCCAGCGGAGCAATCAAGCTGATTCTCTAACCCAGCTGACGATATGAAAAGCACCCAAGAGATTTCTCAACATCTGAAGGACACCGTTGTTGGGAAAATTCACACAGAAGCACAACTTGCTGAAATCTAATTCAACATGATGTGTGAATTACTTGGACTGCTCAATCCGGATGAAGAAAAATCATCCAGTTGAGGGGGAACAAACTCAGCTGGATCTCAAAGCTCAGATTCAGAAGGATTACCCAGCTAAGGGGGAATCAAGCTCAGCTGGACGTCAGTCGCAGAGCTCAAGGAAACTCAGCTGAAGGAAAATCAAGTCAATCACCAGATACTCAGCTGAGGAGAAAACTCAGTCAAGCAAAGGAAAAGACCGTCGTGGTATCAGTTGACTTCTATGTCCAAGCTGACCGGTTTGCGTCTCATGCATCAATTGCTCTGAGGAATATACTTTTTAACCAATTATTTTGAATTCTTATTTTAAGCGGACATATATTCCTTAGTTAAATTGCTTGATAAGTTTCCTTTCCCATCGCATTAATAATAAAGTGCAGAGTACTGTAGCACGGTAGGATCGAGACAGAACGTCAAACATTTGAACTGCCTCACGCGCGATTGTAATACACTCGCCGTAAGCACGTCAGCAAAACGTGATGAGTGAATCCCTCCCAGTCATTGATCAGAATATCAGCTGCTTCAATCTCAACCGTTGATCCATTATGACAGTTGATATATATGGAAAAGATATGCAGATTCTTTCGTCTTTCATCTTTATCTCTGCGAATTTTGAATCTTCATAACCTCTATCTATTTTCTGCAAGTTCTTCGCATGATCAAAATCAATAGATTGCAGAAATGGCACCCAAGAAATCAACCGCAGGGATGAACCAGTTTGAAGCTTTAATGACAAAGTTGTCATTTGAGAGTGTTCTGTCCACCTCCAACCTCCATGTTTCAGAACTCAAAGAGATGGTGGATCTCGTAGCAGATTCCGGTCTTTTGTTGTGGGCAACCTCCATGCCCAAGCTTATGCTGAAGAATGATGTTGCCCTCTTCTACCTCAACATCATTGACGAAGACGGCTTCTACTCATCTTCATTCGATATGATCGTTAAGGGCGCTTACGGAAAGTATGATTCAACAACCGTCAACATCAAGCTCAATAGAATGCTGCAAAAAGTGTTCAATCTGCCCAGCAAAGGAAAATTCATTCCAGACGACTACAGCCGTGAGGAAGTGGATGAATTCCTCAGTCAAGAGATGCTTATCTCCCTAGAGCCGTACAGAGCGAGCATGTCAAAGCTCCTACTCAAGCCAAAGTACAGGCTGCTGCTGGATATTACGCAGAAGTGTATTCTTGGGATAGCTGGATCTCAAGGAGAGATCAGTATTCCAAAACTCAAGCCAATGATTGCCATGATCAAAGGCGCAAATGTCAACTGGTTTGATTTCTTACTCAACCGACTGGTCAAGGAGTCATAGAAGATCAAGTACGACTCCACCAGGACGATATATTCAAGCACAGAGCCCTTGTATCTATGCTCTAAGATTTCATTCTAGATAGAGCAAGCTGTGAAAGGGCACACAGTAAAATGGGCTGATTCAGAACCATTTCCAGAAACAAAGATTCTCTTCTAGAGAATGAGTCAAATCAGTGATCTCCTGAAGAAACAGCCTGCTGTGAGCAAAGGCAAGAAGCAGCTGGAAGGAACAAAGGCAGAAGTTCCAGCTGAGAAGAAAAAGAAAACAGCTGACCCCAAACCAGCTGGAGGCCCAGCTGAAAAGAAAAAGAAAACAGCTGTCATTCCACCAACTGAGGCGAGCCCTTATTCAGAAGCAACTCCAAGTCAAGCAATGGTGATTCTCTCCCCACAGCCAGTGTCGGCCTTCAATCAATACGGATCAAACATCCTGGCTGAGATGGGATTAAATGATGGATCGTCATCCAGCTCAGAGGACGAGCTGGATAATCCAAGGAGTCAGACACATCCCAACTCACCCCAGCCCTCACCACCTCACAGCTCTCCGACGAAACAGCATTCTCCTCCATCCAGCTCTCCAATCAAAGAGTCATCTCCTGTAAAAGACCAGGCAGACATTCAACTGGCTGAAGCTCCTTCACAGCCAGCTGACACCCAAGCTGAACCCTCTTCCACTAATCCCAGCTCACCCCCAAAACAGCCATCACCCAAAGTTCAATCTCCCACGCAGTTGGCTGATGCTTCTTCACAGCCTACTGTGAACCCAATTGAACCAGTTCCTCAAATCTCCACAGAATCAGAGGAGAGTGATTCTACTGCCTCTCCATCACTCAACTCTACTGGCTCAGCTTTCATGGAAGCCATGTATGAGGATTTACGCATTGCAGGGATCAAGAGTATTCTAACTCAGTATCCAATTCTGGCCCATCTGCCCATCGCCTTCGTCAAAGTTGGAGATCTCAAGTTCTATCTGGCCACCAAGATGGCAACTTGGTACCAGAATGAGCAGCTGATAGAAACCTTCTCCTACGAGAAGTTGAAGACGGATGAAGCATGCCTCCAGCACACTTTTGGCTTTGGAAGTCTGGAGGATGCATACTTGCATCAAGATGATCACATTAGAGGTATCATCGAAGTATCTCAGCAGTACTACAAGCCGCACCCAGCAGATGTCTGGGAGTAAGCCAACAAGCTTCTTACAGCAGCGGGATGGGAAACACCTTCTGGAGCTGACAACTCCAAAGAAGTCTCAGCTGAGATTACCAAGGAAGCTGTACCAGATAACACAGCTGAGGTAATGATCATTGAAGAAATAGCTGATGCAACAGCTGAACCAGAGGCGGCAGCCGCACCAAGTCCAATTGCCGATGACACTCGCGCACTGGTCGAGTTCGAGACAGACAAACCCAGTCATGACGAATCCAAACCCCAAACGGACTCAGCTGTCAAGCTCTCAACCGCCATGAAGGAAGCTATATCTAAAGAGGTTGAAGAAATTCTTTTTCAAGACAGACTGAAGTCTCAAGTCGATGTCATCTTGCGATTCACAGCTCTAGACTGTCAAGTTCGAGAACAACAGCGGACAATTGATGAAGTCCATAATTTTGCCCAAAATTTACAAGAAAGTACAAGTCTAGATCTCAAGCAATCTCTCGTCTCTCAAAGCATTGATCAGTCAAATCATCTAGAGAAGAGAGTTCCTGAGATAGTAACAAGACTTCAAGCTCCACTGGTCGACGACATAGCAAATATTTCAAGCCAGCTGGAAGGCATCAAGAAGTCAACTCTCTCCAACAGCTCTGATATCCGCCAACTTTTCAACCTATATAAAGATCTGGATGCTCAGTTCAGAGCTGGAAGCAGCAGCAATTCTTAGCTGAACCTCGCCACAGCTGACAACTAAGCCAAGATCGCTGATGTTGAAGCTGCCCTCGCCAAGCTCAACGCAACAGTCGCTGACCTCTCTGCCTCCCTTATTGATAATGCCAAAAAGGGGAAAGAAAAGAATGAAGAAGCTGGAAAAACAATGGAGAGGAAAGCTGCAGCTCAGGGGGAACCTGTTCAGAAAAATCAGTCAGAAATCGACGACTTTGCTAAAGAGCTGGATGAGGAAGAGCCAACTGCAGCAGTCAAAGAGACATGGAGAGAGAAAATGGTCGCTCTCGCCAAAGCTTGTGGACATAAGCCAGAAGAATACAAGGACTATCACTGGCTGTGTAACTTTCACAACGAGCAAAGAAGAGAAATGCAGGAGCTAGACTAGATTATTAAGAAGAAAGCTGAATCGCTCGAGCCTGTTGAGAAAAAGCATAAGAAGAAAAGACTAAGCTACAGGCAAGCTAGGAAGAAACAAGTCCAAGCAGCTTCAAGCATTCCAAGATCTGACAAGAGGAACCCAGATGCAATCAATGAAAACTGAGAACAATGCAAAACAGAATTCATCAAAGAATTCTACTACCTGAATCAATACAAAGGTATGGATCATGAAACTGCGTTCAAAGAATACTTGCTCGAACTTTATGAAGAAGATCCAATGATGGCAAGATCATTAGCCCTAGCTGCCAAGAGAAACGACATCCAGCTCAAAGCTCCAAAAGTCAAGCAATTAAAGCATCCCACTATAGCTGGAACGAATCTACCTGACAAGGTCCAAATTATCAAAGAAGTTCATTACTGGGCTGGCGAAAGAGGAATCTCCAAGTCTAAAAATCAAGATGAATGGAGGAACTTGGAAGAATTCATCTTCAACAGATATGGTCTCAAGACTGACCATCAGATTGACGAACAGAGGAAGTAGCACAGCTGAAGACCCAGCCAACTGGGAATTTTCTTTTGAATTTTTTGTATTTAGAAAGTTGTAAAATTTCCTATTATAAATAAAAAGTTCTTTTTATAAAAATCAACCTGAAGAAAATCTCTCTTTGTCCAGGCTCTGAATATGATTACCTGCTGTGAATGTTTAATCTTTTAAAACCCCGTTTTCTGTTAAGAGGGAAGTAAATTGTTTTTCCAAATTGGGGTTTTGGCATCATCAAAAAGAGGAAAATTGTTGGGAAATTAATAGAGTTTTGATTAGATACCAAAACCCAGCTGACCCCAACTGAGTAGATGATTGCGCAAGCCTAAGTGTTTTTCCAGCTCAACTGTTTGAGCTTATAGAGTTTCTAAGTTTACAGGTGGAGTCGCTAAAGACAGCAGAAGACCAAGCTGAGTACACAGTAGGGCAAGACAAGTCGAGTGATCAGCAACGTTATCCAGATTCAAGACGATCAAGTTCATCCAGACACAGCTGTAGGAAATACCCAGCTTGTGTGGCAACTCAGCTCAGAGTCAAGACCCAGCAGATTTCAAGACTCAGCTCAGTGTCAAAGATCCAGTAGAGTTCAAGACAGCTCAGAGTCACCAGAACAGCAGTGTCGAAGTCAACTTGAGATAAAGTTAGAACTGACCTGGACCATCAGGAACTCGACACCTCAGCACCTAAAAGTCAGACCTAGGATTTCTTTACGAGGAAATCAAGGAAGAAGACAAGACCATCTTGTCAAAAGTTAGGTAGAGATTCAGAACGGCTCTTTCCAACGGCTAGTTCTAATCTCTCCCTATAAATATGAGTCTTCCTCATCATCAGTATAAGATAGAGAGAGAAAATACAAGAAGAGAGATCAACAGAGAAAGAAGTCTAACCAAATATCAAGATATCTCTCAGAAAAGCTTCAAGATCCAGCAGTCTACATCCTTCTGAGTACTTATTCATTCTCAGGCTGCTGAAGCTCTCTCCCATTAGTATCTAGGCATAAAATCCTTCCTATCATAAGCCTAGTTTGAACGAGTTCATTATGCTCAAAGTTCTTCATTGTAAGAACTCGTTCATAGTTGGAAAACCCAAACCCAAACCCTTATACCCAGAAAAGGTTAGGTAAAGGTACGCTTGCTCGAAATGTGCAATTCGAGTGTTGGTTCTGTAGTACCCGTAAACTACAGGTTAGGCTTCAGCTGTGCCCGTAAACAGTTGGTTACGTTTCGATACAGTACGCGTAAACTTGTATCCAGCTTGAGGAACTAAGCTACAACGCTTGCTGACTGCGCGTAAAGTCAGTGGTATCCTTAGTGGATTACCAGAAAGTTTCTGGTCGTGGACGTAGGAGTAGTTTCTCCGAACCACGTTAAATAGCTTTGTTCTTTACTGCTTTATTTATGCATCCAGCTAACTCCTCATAAGCATTCTTTCAAGGTGCATAAACTGACTAACTGAAAAGAGAAACAAAGCTTTGCAATATATTTGAAGTAACAGACGGACTTTCCAAAAACCCACCACATTCCGCACATAGTCAGCTGTGTCGATCAAGCTGCTTTCCAGCTGGATCGAACACAGCCAGCTCACTCAAAGAGTTTTAATTGGAAAAGTTTTTAAACCTTGGTGTATTCACCCCCCCTCTACACCAAGGTATCCGTCTCGGGACCAACAGCTATTTGACTAACCAATTCGATTTGCCCACGGATCTATTTCGGTTATGTAACGAACACTCGTAAATCCAACCTTTGCATGCCCCTATAAAATAAATGCAATCATAGGATGTTTTAACGATATACCTGCAAACTTGACGGTCAGAGACTCGAGAGTGGATCCTCTAAATTGTTCCCGTAGCAGGACTCGTCGATGGATGGGATCGAACTTCGAGATCCTCTTCTCAAGAAAACCGCCGCCTCTTTTTCTCTCTGAGATTTTTTTAGTTCTCTCTATTTTTTTTCACGTAAACAACTAATAACTTATTCCTAATATTTATAACTGGTATACAATACCTAATAAATATTAGAGTCCATAAGTCAAACCCATGTCAAAGCCCAGATGGGCTTGACCTTAGAGAAATAGGCACCACTTTCTAGGAGTTGGGCCAGTCGGGCCAATTCAGGGATCTACTTGCTTAAATAAGATGTAGGCCTCCCAGTGTCTAATTTCTTTTATTCAGCCCAGAATAATAAATTAGAACACAAGTATTAATTTATTCCACTATAAAATTAATATTGAATTACCATCTTATTTATTTGATGAGTCGGGACTAGTATTAGACTTAATTAATCCCCGTTTTTAAGATTACAAATATCCATTAATTAATTAACAGCTTTTGACAGCTCTATAATTAATTAATAAGTTAATTAATAATAATTAACATCTTGAGTGCTACCACTTAAACTTATTATCATACTGGAATTAATTCCACCTGCAGGGTTTAGTATGATAAACTTATTAAGTTCCTCAAGGGATATTATCAGCATGTTATTAGCAGGACACGAAATCCTTAATTGTAGTTTTATTGCATATCAAATAAGAATCGTCATCACCCAAAATATCGAGCATATTGAGCTTATAGACCAAGCTCTCACCCTTGATAAATCAAAGTAATAACCAATTACTTATTTATATCAATAAACTCAATTAAAGTTAAGATTAATTTAAGTCACCGAGATCTTGGTTCTCAAGTCAGATTAAAGAACTCATCTCACTGTGATCCTTTCAATACGTAAACTTATTATGATACGTAAACGTACTAGCATAAATAAATAGCCAAGATAAACTATTTATCATTTATGCTACAGTTTAAACCAACAACTTGTCCTAAGTTGTCTCGACTGTGAAATTAATTTATATCTCATATGAAACCGATTATCTGATCTTCTGTGATCTACAACACACCATATAATCTATAATATTGAGATAAATGGACATTATTTTAATTATGCAACAATAATAATTCAGATAGAAAAATCATAGTGAATATAAGGAATCAATGTATACAAGCATAAAGGCTTGGTTTCAGTATACAACCCTTCAATTCTCCCACTTATACTTAAGCAAACTTTTAGTATACAATGAGACTGATAAAACTGATAATACTGATAATATCCATCTAACCATTACAATTCTCCCACTTATACTGAAAGTTCTTTTAGTGTGGGAGGTAACGAAGCCCTATTCCTTTAATATCCATCTAACCATTACAATTCTCCCACTTAGGCTGTTTGAGACAAGCTGAACATTCTCCTAGATCGGTCACGACCAACCTTAATTCCGAGAATATACGCTGCCTCTCCCAGATCCTTCATTTGAAACTGTTGGGATAACCACTCTTTTATGCCTGCCAATACATTCACATTATCACTAATGAGAAGTATATCATCTACATAAAGTACAAGAAATACCAAGCTTCCATCGATACACACTCGGTACACACAACTCTCGGTTTCACATTGTTCATATCCATAAGATTTCACAACATCAACGTCATCAAACCGTTTGTTCCATGACCGTGAAGCTTGCTTAAGTCCATAAATGGACTTCTTGAGCTTCCATACAAGATACTCTTCTTCTTCCTTTATGAACCCTTCCAGTTGTAGCATATAGATGTCTCTATCTTCCTCAAGATACCCATTCAAGTATGCGGTCTTGACATCCATTTGCCACACCTCCAAGTTCATATGAGCAGCCATGGCCATGAGAGCTCAAATTGACTTAAGCATGGCTACTGGCGAAAAAGTTTCATCATAATCGATTCCCTTTTTCTGAGTGTAACCTTTCATCACTAGTCTCGCTTTGAAGGTCGTAACCTTCCCTTCAGGTCCTCTCTTTCTCTTGTATACCCACTTGCAACCTATGGCTGTCTTGCCCGCAGGTGACAAGCATTTCCAGTATAAATCCATGGTAGTGATGGAATCAAATTCAGATTCCATACAAATCTGCCAGTTGAGAGCATCTGTATCTACTAATGCCTCAGAATAAGTCCAGGGGTTGGCTTCCACCTCCCCATTGTCCGGTAAATCCGAAGATTCACCATACAATGAATAACGACTGGATTTGTTTATAACTCTCCCACTACGACGAGGCTCTATAGCAGATGTAGTATCGATAGCCTGCGCAACTTCTGATGGTATCTCATCTTGCACACTTGGCTGAATAGGTTGACTTGTCATCATCCCCTCTCCTCTAAGTTCTTCCAGAACTATTTCACTTCTTGGTCTATGATTAGTTACATAGTCCTCTTCCAAGAATCGTGCGTTAGTACTAATAACCACTTTCTGATCGTTAGGACAGTAAAATAACCACCTTTCGTTCCCCTAGGATATCCTACAAGCAGCTTTACTTTAGTTTTAGGTCCCAACTTATCAGCATCTTTATTTAACACATGTGCTGGACTGCCCCAAATTCGAATGTGGTTAAGACTAGGCTTGCGCTCGGACCACAGCTCGAACTGGGTCTTTGCAATCATTTTTTAGGGAACTAATGTGAGTAAATAGGCAGCTGTTTCCAAGGCATACCCCCAAAACGAAATTGGTAAAGATGCAAAACTCATCATAGAACGAACCATTTCTAGAAGTGTTCGATTTCTTCTCTCTGACACACGATTCTGTTGGGGTGTTCCCGGTGCAGTCAACTGAGATGTAATCCCAGATTCTGACAAGAATTCTTTAAACTCGTTACTGAGGTATTCGCCACCGCGATCAGACCGCAATGACTTGATACTTTTACCATGTCGTTTCTCTACTTCCGCCTTAAATGTCTTGAACTTGTCAAAACATTCAGACTTGTAGCGCAACAAGTAAACGTATCCGTATCTCGAGTAATCATCAATGAAAGTGACAAAATACTCATACCCTCCACGAGCTTGAGTAGACATGGGTCCACACAAGTCAGAATGAACCAATTCTAACACTTCTTTGGCTCTATACCCCTTGGCCTTGAAAGGCAGAGTCGTCATCTTTCCTTCTATACAGGATTCGCAGACTGGGATTGGTTCTAGTTGGAATGACTCCAAGATACCATCGGAAACCAGTCTTTGGATCCTATTTAGATTGATGTGACCCAATATTAAGTGCCAAAGAAGAGTTTGGTTCTCTAAAGAAGAAGCCTTTCTCTTCTTTTGGTTTGAAGTTAAGGAATAAACTGATGAAGAAGAATCATACGAAGCAGTAATAGTATAAAGAGAATTAACCAATATGCCATAACAAATAATCTTGTCGTCTCTCATAAAAGTAGCATGACTATCAAAAACTTCTGAATATCTATCCTTCGATAACATCGAAATAGAAATCAAGTTTTTGCGAAAATCTGGCACATATAAAACGTCTTTCAATACTAGAACTGAATTCGAAAAAGATAAATGAACATCTTCAATAGCAGCAACGTCCACACTTGCCGCATTTCCCATGGAGATGGTCAACTCGCCTTTACTCACCTCCCTTTTCAGCAGAAAACCCTACAAGGTGTAACAAACATGATCAGTTGTTCCGGTATCTACTACCCAATAATGAGTAGAACTCGAAACTAAACATGTTTCCGTTACTAGAGCAAAGGACGTACATTCCTTCTTCAACAAGGGACAATCAGTCTTCCAATGTCTAGGCCTACTGTACTTGAAGCATTTTCCAGTTCCTTTCACCTTCGGCTTTTTAACACCTCCGGTAGGAACAATCTTCTTACTCCCATTTTTTTCTTGGCCTTTCTTGCGATTTGGCCCTTCCACTTTTTCCCACCTTTCGGTGCAAAGCGAGAGCTATTCGCAGTAGCAAGTGCCTGTGGACTCTTCCCCATAACTCCCTCTGCTGCAACGAGTTCATTAAGCAACTCGTTCATAGTGAACTTTTTCTTGCTCATCACTGCATTGAAACAGAAGTTTTCATAAGACTTGGGAAGAGTATGGAGTATCATGTCAACCTTGGCTTCATCCATGATACCTCCACCGAGCTGATCTAGCTCATTGAAATGATTAATCATTCTGAGCACATGCTCGGACACAGACGCGCCTTCCGTCATCTTCGAGGCCATGAGTTTCCTCATGAGCTCGAATCGGGCTGATCGATCAGGTTCAAGGTTTCTCATAATTGCAGTTGCAGTCTCAAGAGACTGATATTGCTGCTGCAAATTGGAGGTCATAATGGTCATAATATAGGCTTTCGCCATATTATTGGCCTTATGCCACCTCCTATGAGCTTCCCTCTGCTCCTCGGTAGACCGAGCAGTTGGGGCCGTAGGGGCAGGAGCAGTGAGTACAAAATTGTACTCTTCAGCATTTAGGACATATCCCAGGTTGCGCTTCCATTCCACAAAATTTGGTCCGGTAAGCGGCTTAGCAGTAAGAACATTCAATAACGGAGTAACAGTCATATCTAAAACATTAAACATGCAAACCCATATAAGTCACTTATTATTGCATAAAATTCGAAAACTTTAATATTGTAACCTTTTGATAAAACAATATTAACCGAATTCTCCATTAGCCCAAGTGATTTACACGCAAGCCACGATCGTGTGGACGTTTACGTGCGCACCACTTGACCAGACACCCAGTCTTTAATCTTACTCCATGCCAAGTTTCCTTATGACAAATAAGATTAATAAACGGACTTTATCTAGACCATATTAACTTGAAAATGGACTCCGATGGGGAGTTGTATTCAAATTAATATCTAAGCAATGACCACAATTTAACCAATCCGAAAATACTCCACGAGTTGATATAATTACTAGAATAATATCGCCTGAGAAATTATTTTCTTCGTTATCTTATTTTAATCTCTCCTAGAATATGCTTCAGGAATTAATACGGGTAAGCCATGATAGTGTGGACGTTTACACGCAAAACTTCCACTATTCACAAGATAAAATATTCTTTAGAAGTTTAACTGACAATCCTACAAATTGAGAAAGTGCGCAAGCCACGATCGTGTGGACGTTTACACAAACCCACAATTTAACTTGTCTTAAACCAATTGTGGAGGTCTTATCAAAATTTAATAAATTGATTTTTTTTTTTTAACTTGCTTAGTCTTTTTGCTCAAAAGGTTTTATTGCATGCTTATCACGAAAAACACGGAATTTTCTGAACATGCTATTCTAGAACTTACATAATAAATCATGCTCGCTTGAATTCTAAAACATGCTTAGAAACGCGATAAAATCTAGCATGCATTTTTCTAAACGCAAATATTTACAAATTAATCAAAGATTTCATGCTTTAGAACACCTCAACGGTGATTAAATCCACGATATGCAAACATGCTTTTTACGACAAAATAAAATTTGCCGTCTTATCGTGGGTACTTTGGAACTTGTCCGTCCATGCCTATTTTATTACATCGAATAAAATAAACAGAATAAATAAACTCCTAACTATCACAAAAATAGTCTTGATCTTTCTCTTAGATCTTCAAGCCAAAATTTGGCCCAGATGAATTAACTTGGGGTTCACCATAAAATAAAAAATATGGGTCAGTCAACTCATTAAATCCAAGTCAACAAGCCCAAACAAACAGCCCACAAACTGAGCCCAAACTTCTGACCCAACCTCCGGCCCGAAGCCAGAACCCGCGGCCTGTATCCACTCCAGCCCACGACCCGCGACCTGCGACCCGCGACCCGTGACCCACTGCAAACCCTAGGGTTTCAACCTTAATTGCAGCCGCCACCTTTCCGGCGCCGTTTCTACCGGCGAACCAGCCGCCGTTACCGGAAAAATGCGACAACACCGCAGCAGCTTTGGAATCTCGCGACGAGTACCGGCGTCGACCGTGCCACTTCCACCGCGGCGCCGGCCAACCTCAAACGTCGCCACCATCCCAAATCTGCCACCGTTTGTGCTGTTGTTGTCGTTGCTTCCTTCGCCGGATACACGAAGCTGCCGCCGCGCTCGTTACACCACAGCAACGAAGCACAAAGTCCCCACCACACAGCCGCCATTGCCGCTCAGGTGGAGCTTCGCCATCGCCTCGGTCTTGGAATGACGTCGGCGAACCGCAACGACCAACAGTAGCCATATCAGTTCCTCTTCTGCCCAGATCCGCCACCTTACTACTGCCGCCGTCGACTCACTACGGTGAGATAGCCATTGCAACGTGTTGCCACCACCGCAGCCACGTCGCAACACCATCGCCGTCACGACAAACAACAGCAGCAGCAGCCGCTTTCTCTGCTCATCGCCGCCGTCAACAGTAGCAGATCTGGCGTGGTCACTGGCGCAGCCGCGCGCCTGACCACGCCCTGCCGCTGCCGCCTTACACCACAGTGCAAATCCGAGGCGGTCTACCGCGCCTCCGAGCACTGCTATCAGCCATTGCCGGTCACCACTCTCATCTTCTTCTTCGCTTTTGCTCTCGTGAACAAAAGTTACAAGAAATACAAACGAAAAAATAGAAAGAAAAAGAAAAAAAAAACTGATCTATCCGGATTACAGCAGATTCAAGCCAAACCGGTAAAAAGACTATTAATTAAATAATTCCCACGATAAGACGACGGAAAAACAAATCTGCACGAATATAAATAAATCCAAAACAAGGATTTACTGTTCATTAATCCGACAGAGCTAAAATAATTGATTCGGGCTCTGATACCAACTGTAGGAAACGACTATTTGACTAACCTATTCGATTTGCACACGGATCTATTTCGGTTATCTAACGAACACTCGTAAATATAGCCTATGCATGCTCCTATGAAATAAATGCAATCATATGATGTTTTAACGATATACCTGCAAACTTGACGGTCATAGACTCCAGAGTGGATCTTCTGAATTGTTCCCGTAGCAAGACTCGTTGATGGATGGGATCGAACTTCGAGATCCTCTCCTCAAGAAAACCGCCGCCTCTTTTTTTTCTCTCTGGGATTTTTTTTGTTCTCTCTATTTTTTCACGTAAACAACTAATGACTTATTCCTAATATTTATAACTGGTATACAATACCTAATAAATATTAGAGCCCATAAGTCAAACCCATGTCAAAGCCCAGATGGGCTTGACCTTAGAGAAATAGGCGCCACTTTCTAGGAGCTGGGCCAGTCGGGCCAATTCAGGGATCTACTAGCTTAAATAAGATTTAGGCCTCCCAGTGTCTAATTTCTTTTATTCAGCCCAGAATAATAAATTAGAACACAAGTATTAATTTATTCCACTATAAAATTAATACTGAATTACCATCTTATTTATTTGTTGAGTCGGGGCTAGTATTAGACTTAATTAATCCCCGTGTTTAAGATTACAAATATCCATTAATTAATTAACAGCTTCTGACAGCTCTATAATTAATTAATAAGTTAATTAATAATAATTAACATCTTGAGTGCTACCACTTAAACTTATTATTATCATACTGGAATTAATTCCACATGTAGGGTTTAGTATGATAAACTTATTAAGTTCCTCAAGGGATATTATCAGCCTGTTATTAGCAGGACACGAAATCCTTAATTGCAGTTTTATTGCATATCAAATAAGAATCGTCATCACCCAAAATATCGAGCATATTGAGCTTATAGACCAAGCTCTCACCCTTGATAAATCAAAGTAATAATCAATTACTTATTTATATCAATAAACTCAATTAAAGTTAAGATTAATTTAAGTCACCGAGATCTTGGTTCTTAAGTCAGATTAAAGAACTCATCTTACTGTGATCCTTTCAATACGTAAACTTATTATGATACGTAAATGTACTAGCATAAATAAATTGCCAAGATAAACTATTTATCATTTATGCTACAGTCTAAACCAACAACTTGTCCTAAGTTGTCTCGACTGTGAAATTAATTTATATCTCATAAGAAACCGATGATATGATCTTCTGTGATCTACAACACACCATATAATCTATAATATTGAGATAAATGGACATTATTTTAATTATGCAACAATAATAATTCAAATAGGAAAATTATAGTGAATATAAGGAATCAATGTATACAAGCATAAAGGCTTGTTTTCAGTATACAACCCTTCAACCATAACAGTAGCGATGGGAATAAAATGTCATTTTGGGGGCCACCCATGCATGCACCATGCTCCATGCAATCAAAAAAAGCTGAAAAATATTCGGCTCACAGCTGTTAGGAAATATTCTCAAGCAAAGGGGGTAGCTATCTTATTTCTTCGTAGGCATCATCAAATATTCCACGCTGTTATCCACAACACAGTTACTTTTACCTCACTCGTCTCGTTCTAGTAATGCCAAAGTTACATTCAGATGCATTGGGATGCCTACAGGACCGACCGAATATGATGCATGTAAAGAAGCGAAATACAGGTCGCGTGCAAGATTACAATTTTAAATATCAATTCAGTATATAGGATGTAGCACATTCAACATTCTGCCAAGCAGATTTACTTATTTGTTTGGGCTTAATATAAAAAATCAAAATAGATTTTCAACTGGCCGTGAACGGTCAATATAGTAGTGTCACTGGCCATTTAAAATGCAAAAGGTATATCATACTGGCCATCCAAATCAATAATGCACTAACAATGGCCACTGCAAATTAATAAAGAATGAGGATCCAGGGTACGATGAAGTTCGCCATGGAAATTTTCATTAGAAAAAGGCTTTGAGTCATAGTGCAAGATTTGAGAATGCAAGTTTTAAGGAATTGGCGGGAATGTAAAAATTTTAAATTGAATCTCAAAAAAATGAAGTGCGCCAAAAATGAAAAAGTTATATTCTTGTACGATCGGGCGGGTAAGTGGTAGCCAGTTAGCCACTACCAAAAAGATCTTATGTACCATTAGATGTAATGACTTCAGGTATGCAACCATCCTTGGATTGTCTCCGCCCAATCCTTCATGCGGTAACACCAAAAATTTGCATGGGTTGCCTAGTTCTCGACAGAGCATTGAATGGAGGTGTGCCGTGCGGGAGCATAACAGAAATAGTGGGCGAAATCGGTGTGGGCAAGACTCAAATGGGCTTGCAATTATCTGTAAAATAAACGCTTGAAAGTGGAATTCCCATTTAAAGATCCAAACTTCTGAGCGTAACTTTTACTGATGTGCCGCTGACACAGTCGATGCTTGGAATTCGGAAAGGTGACGTCTGTGGCGTTCATCATGGCCCGACATTGGTCCGTGAATATTATTTTAGGCTGCTTTTCGTGCATGGACTCCAGAAAAGTTTCAAATAACCACTGGAAGGAACTGGTTGTCTCGTCTGACATAAGAGCCATGGCAAACATGCAGTTTTTAGTATGATGGTTGATTCCGAAAAATGGAGCAGCAATCAGATTGTATTTGTTTGTTCGGAAGGTGGTGTCCACGGACAATACATCTCCGAAGGCATCGTAATCCACAACACATCTTGTATCCCTCCAGAAAAGATTCATAATTCTACCATCGTCATCCAACTAATACTTTCAATAAAAAAAGGGCTCCGAATTAGATTTATTGGTGAAATAGTCCACTAGCAACCACGGATCTCCATCCTCAACTTTGGTAGCCTTTTTCTTCAGTTCAACGTGATGATAAGCATCTTTCCTAGTGAAACCAACATTCTGCACGCCACCGCTTTCCTTTTCCATGAACTTGCATGCAGTGTTCACACCAATACCCACAGAATTCAAAGCGTCCAAAACCGACTTCTTAGCATAATTCAAATTACGGCTAGATCTCAATAGATACGACTGATCCGAACGTACAAGTCCGTGATTGTGTTCATTTTCAAAATTGGTAACACAAAACGGTCCTAAATCATCTCTGGAAACAGTAAGCTTTGCTTTACAGTCCATCCAGGTAACCAGTTTTTTGTAAACAGCAAGCTGGTGCTTCACACTAGAATAATTAGGCAAACCAGTACATGAACACTGAAACTGCTTCCAACGAACTTCATCACTCTTACCAAAATAACGTTGCTCGCCTTTACGCATGTTGAAGCCTCTACAACTTGCGTATTCACAATACAAT
Source organism: Agastache rugosa (assembly GCA_031470985.1). NCBI lineage: Eukaryota > Viridiplantae > Streptophyta > Magnoliopsida > Lamiales > Lamiaceae > Agastache > Agastache rugosa. The sequence goes on from CM062603.1 coordinate 513,679, forward strand.
AAATAAACCTTTTCTAAATCTAGAAAAACTTTTCGAACCGATAATTTTTCCTCAAGTTGTTCACAAGTAGACTGGATATTCGGTGTTGTGTCTCCATCCTCATCGTCATAGATTTCCTCATTTTTTAACAAGTCTAGAAATCAACTTCGTATGCAACGAATTCTCCTCCCCATCAGAATCCTCTTTCTCAATCTTCACCTCCTTATCAACAATTTTCGTCCCATCTCTTTCTAAATTATCAGTAATCGGTGTATAATCAGGATTATCCACCACCAAATTATTCTCATTATCAACAACCCCTGTTTCTATTCGACTACTATCCTCAACAAATTCAACAGAATCATCCAAACCCAAAGCCAGATTCAAATCAATCACCACATCCATGTAACCAGATTCATTAAAATAACTACAGTGCAAAAAACAAACAAAATAAAAAACTTCAAAAAGATATAATCAAAATTAAACAGGTAACAAAAAAAACCCCACATGAGCTACAACGCATATCACAAAGCAGTAGCCACGAAATCAAAATACACTTCAAAAAATATAAATAAAAGACGTACTGCACATGTGAATTGGAACCGCAAAGGGCTTCGGGAGGGAGGGGGCGGTCCTGCTCAATTACAGTAAACTTCCGATAAATCACAAATTTGTTATACAAAGAACAACCCAATCCAAGGAAGAAGAACAAGGATTTACAAAATTTGGGGGAAAAACGAAATGGAAAAAAAGGGAGAGTGAGATATATATATATAGAGAGAGAGAGAGAAATACAAATGAAATAATTTAATATTGCTTTATACAATAGGGTTTAAAGAAATACAGAAATATTGAAGACCACGCAAACATTGTTAAAAAATCTTGCCATTGTAAAAGTTAAATGAATCAGACGATGTTTATGTCTGAGTATTGGCCGCCGGCGAAAAAAACTTCGGCAAAATAGAAGATATCAGCGATTTCAGATAGGTTGGCCATGGAATCAGGTGTTGCAGCCAATAAAATGTGGGTCCAACAAGAAATTTGCAGAATCTATAATTCATCATGACATACGCGACCACTTTTTAACATTTTTTGACCGATGGGGGTCCACATGGTTGAGTTAACCAGAATAGTTAAGATTTTTTATAATTTAATAATTCAAATATTGATTTTAGTTTGAAAAAGGAGAGGGGCGACATGGCCGCATCTGGTGCGTCCTTCAATGCATTTGGGCCACCTTGAAAATCCCCAAATTTCATCGATCAGGGCCGGTCCAAGAATATCAAGCAAAATTGGAATATACCCAATAATTTTCTTTTCCTAAAAAAAAAAGATTTTTTATTTATATATATGTGCAGTTGGAAGATGTAGAATGAACCGTGTGCAACCTAAATCACCCGCTAAGGCCAAACCCTTTTCAGCTACCAACACCAATCGGTCGATTTCGTATGGGAAACGACGATTGCTCTTTCCCGAAATCCAATCCCTGCGATGAGGAACTACCGAATTCTGATCAGTTCGACGGCAAGGTATGCGTTGATTCTACATCCTTTTATTGTATTTCCGTCAACGTCAATAATAGCGATAATGAGAGTAGAGTTGAGCCTGTTTGGCTGGAGGAGAGTAAGAAGATGAGTAATAGAGAGAGGAGAAACAAGAAAAAACAAAAAAAAGTGGCGGATGAGAGAGAGAGTGGATTGAGTGCGAGGATTGAGTCTGTGGGCACTGATTATGGCTGTGAAAGCTTTGGTGAAGTAATACATTTGAACTCAAGTAAGAAGAGGAAAGGGAAGGATTCGGTTACACAGTCTTCATCAAATGGATGTGGAAATCATGTTAAGAAAAGGAGAGTGACGAAGATAGAGAGGTTTAACAAAGAAGAAAATACGATACAAGACTTGAGCTGTAGAATTGAGCCTTACCCTGTTGGCAATGCCAACAACAGACATCCGAAGACGAGCAAGGACACCTTTTTCATGGATAGCTCTGTTAGAGAGTTTTATGAAAAAAAGTTGCTGGTTGAATCTAAAGATGGAGATCAGGAGTGGAAGAATAAGCCAAAAATGAGGAGAAAATCTGTGGAAAACAGTAGGAAGGAAGACTTGAAACACGGAATCAAGCATTCGAAGAAGCGAAATGTAAAGAAAAAGGACAAAGAAGAAATAGTTATTTCTCCTTATTTTAGAGAGAAATGTAACAAGAGTATGTGTTGTGAAAATGAGGTGAATATGAGAAACGATGTGGAAAGCAATCCGGGGGTAGAGTGGGGAAATGCATGTATGCTTTCACCTACTAGTGATTCAAAGAAGGAAATAGAAGAAACCACTGTTACTGTTACCCCCTCTTCTTGTTTTATAAAGAAATGTGTCAAGGATACGAAAGGAATAGATGTGAAAAATAGTCAGAATAGGGAAAAGAAGTGCATCATTACTGATGAAGTTGTGCCTTTTTCTAATGGAAATTTTAAGGAGGAGGAGGAGCTTGAAGTTTCAAATCCAAGTGGTCATGATTCTAGTGGCGCATGTAAGATTGAAAAGGTTTCCATTGATGATCTGTTCTCGCGATTTGCATATACTGGTGGCAAATTTCACAGGAATCCTGCTAAGGTGAAAAATGTGAAGAATGCAGGTAACTGTGAGAATGTGGAAAAGGGAAATGGAACAGCAACTCACAGCAAAACTAGGAAAAGAGGTGTAGTTGTGTCACCTTATTTTGCAAACAAGGGAGAGAAGGAAAGTACAGTTTCATCATTAAGTGGTCCTGCCAAAAAAACTATAAGAACCGAAATTGTTGGAACTAAAAGTCAGAGCGAAACTAGGAAAAGAGTTGTAGTCGTTTCACCTTATTTTGCAAACAAGGAAGAGAAGGAAAGTAGAGTTTCATCATTTAGTGGTCCTGCCAAAAAGACTAAAAGAAGTAGTAAACGACGCAAGGATATCCTCACTACTGCCCAGAAGCGAGATGAAGCTTATCAAAGAAAGAATCCAGATAACACTTGGACTCCTCCTCGTTCACCTTTTAATCTCCTACAGGAAGATCATGCTTTTGATCCTTGGAGGGTTTTAGTAATTTGTATGCTTCTTAACCAGACTACTGGCCTGCAGGTTAGTTGGTAATCTGAGTGTTTGCATAATAAACAGGTTTATATTCTTGTAATAAGAATCATCTAACTTAATATACTGCATGTAGAAGACTAACTTGCGTGATACTGGAAATTAAGTATTTGAACATCCTCACATCAATTTCATGAGTCTATACTATACTGTTTACTCATATTATCTTACCATCCTTGAAAGGAAGTGGTTGAATCAATTGGCAAATGTTTAAATACCAGTGAAAGAAATGCATCATATTAATCTATAAAAAGAAATATATACCCAACAATCACCCTGATAGTGGGGAACTGTTGAATGTAGGCTGGAAGAGTATTGCCAACCTTATTTGAACTGTGTCCAAATGCCGAGACTGCAAGGGAGGTTGCCCGGGAGGAGATTGCAAAGGTAATACACAGTTTAGGTTTGTACAACAAAAGAGCAAAGATGATTCAATCCTTGTCTGAACAATATCTGGATGAAAGCTGGACCCATGTAACTGAGCTGACTGGTGTTGGCAAGTATGTCTTTGAACTTAATTAGGTTTCATCGGCTAGAATGGGGATTGTATCGTATCTTCAATCTTGTAGTTGAGCTGGTTGCTATTTTTCAGGTATGCAGCTGATGCATATGCAATATTCTGTACTGGAAAGTGGGAACGCATAAGACCAATCGATCATATGCTGGTAAAATACTGGGAATTCCTCCTTGCTTCTCAACCTTCTTCTAACGTTTAAGCCATTACTTTGCATTTACCTTAAATCACAATTATGTCCCTTTCTGGATTTTTGTTCGTACAAATGACGATGCATGTGTATATATATATGCCTCAGAATATCATCACTCATTTTCTTGATAGAATGTTTCGGAGACTGCGGTCACTGCTTTAATCTACTGTGTTATTTGAATTTGAACCATGAGCAATTTCTTTCTTCATTGATACAAATCTTAATTTCCCCTATGCGAACCAATATTATGTAAGAAACATTAAAAAATATAATTAATAAGTTCAGACTAAATATAATAATCAAGCATCATATGTATTCTGATTTATAAATAAACTAATTCTGCATTTGTGCAAGGCACGGCAATAGTTACTAATTCTGTGTTCTGATTTATAAATAAACTAAATTGTTGATGAGTAGCATATTTAAGATTTTTTTCCTTAGATATGCACATTTGAGGTTTTTGAGTATTTGATATTAAGTATAATCACATTATAAATTTACGATAGCCATAAAAAAAATCAAATTTTGGGTATCTATTTCATGTATTGTGAAGAGTACGTGTATATAGTTTTGATATATATATATATATATATATGTATGTATGTATGTATGTATGTATGTATCTTCTAAGGTAATCTCACTTATTAACCCAACACTTCCACTTTTTCATCATAATGTCTCAACGTAAGGATAATGACAAATTGGTACCAAGTGTTTGAAAAGTTAACTATTGTGGCCCGGCGTTCAATTTCCAGAATTGTTGTCCAGCAGGCTCCCCAAAGAGTCTACGTGAGATATACACGTGAATTGTTAGTAACTAAAAAAATTTAAAAATAATTGAAATTAAAAAAACCAAAAAAATTTCTGAAATTAAAAAATCTGAAAAAATTAGAAATTAAGAAAAAATATGAAATTAAAAAATCGGAAATCTAAAAATTGTGAGAGATGCATTTGTTATGACACAAAAACTCATGTATGGTTAATCCTACTGTACGATCAAATCCTAACCCAACCCGTTTTCATAAATATATATAAGAAAACGATCTCCATTTTTTTCGATTTCGTTCCGCTCTGCCTCCGTCTCCCCGCTGCTCGCCGATCGCCGCCGTTGAAAACCTATCACAGCGAGTTTTGTTGGTCACATTCGCCACACTCAAATTGTAGCAATTGTGTTTTGGATTGATTTATCTGCTGCCATTCTAGGTTATGTTCTCCGATTCCCTCCTCAAATCCATACCCGCCACTCGCCCATCGCCGCCGTCGAAACCCATCTCCAGTGAGTTTCTCGGTCACATTCCTCATATCTCAAATTTTCATTGTGGGTTTTGGATTTTATCATGTGGTCTTAATTGTGATTGATAGAATTGGAGTAAGAGATTGGTGGGTGATTACATCTTTGTGCTTTCAGATAAGAATTTGCGAAATTATGGTAAGCATTGGTTTACAGAATTCTTGGTGACTGTTATTTGCGCTGCATGTTGTGTCTACTTGTCGGTTACGCCTACGACGTCTCTTGCAATGTTTTTGCTTTCCTCGGGTCTTGTTTTGAAGGTTACTTGGGCGCTTCAAGTTGGCTTTTCATTGTATTCTGATGCATTTTGTTTGAAAGGATGTAGTAAGTCTGATCTTGTTGATGATATGTGGAGGGGCATGACATTGATGAATTTGGTTTTTCTTGGGCATGTTATTGTGGTTATTATAATCAGTTTTGTGTCATTTGGATTGTTGCATCGGTATGTAAACATGAAACATGGAGAGGGAAGTGGGCTAGTTCTAGGATCTGAGAGCAAGCATTCACTTCCTGAAATTGAGATTGAATGAGAGGTTTTGGTTCTTTTGCTGTTTAAATTGTGTCATATACATTGGGCCATTGTAAGTATTGAGCTATCGACAAAGTATTTTCATATTATGGATGGAGTTTGCACTACTATCATCTTTTGTATTACATGTTAAAGAATATAGTGGTTTTTATATATATGATCATTTCAGCTGTCATTTTTACTTGAAAATCTTTTGGCTGAATCATTTTGTGTGATTGTGGAAAAGGAAAAGCATTCTGAAGCAAAAGTATCCCAACAAGGATAAATTAAGCTATGGTTACTGTTACTTTGAAAAGGACAATCATTGTACCCTAGTTATATGGTGCATTGTGTCTTGGCTGTAGAATGTAGTTCGTTATAAGCTGTCAGGTTTGGATATTTCAAGTAAAAGTTGATTGATATATGTTTTTAGGTTTGTACACACAAATCTTAGATTGAAAATTAACTAATATCTGAGATTAAATCATTAAGGTCAGTTTTCTAACTATTTGTCTACCATTATTGATCAGTTAACTATCCATGTGTTTTAGGAGTTGGCCTTGCTAATGGCAATTTGTAAATCTGAGTTTTTTGGAGTTTGATTTTGATAAATCATGCCACACTTTTATGTTCTCTGATATTTTGCATTGACTGTATGTCATGAGTATTTGGTTTGTAGAATTAAATGTCTAGTATCTAGTATAAGGAATTCTATCTTACTTTATGTGCAACTCGTGCTGCTGTTCTCATTTTAATTGTTTTAAATGGGAATTTAAAAAGTTGGAGCAATCTTGAATTGTATTGTGTTTTGCAGATGACCTTGGATATGTGCATTTAACCATATTTGAAGTATTACTTTTATCCATCAAATATTTATTTTGGTTAACAAAATGTATCATTTTACCACACTCATACTCTGATTTTTGTTGGATTTATGGTGTTTTTGTTTTGCCTTGACTTGTAAATTGTTCTTGGTCCGTGTCGGATTCTTTGGGTCAGTTTTCTCTCTGTACTTCTACTTTATTGGGGTGGTTCAGTGGCCGTTTGTGTGTTTTTGCATTAATCTAGGACTGCTCTTATATATATATATATGTATGTATAGGGATTGGTTCATATAGAAACTATTCATAGTGTGGGAATTAGGAATCAATCTAAACCGTTGATCTTTGTATGATCTATGGTTGTCATTATTCGAAGCATGAATATATATAGATTTGAGCATGATTTTATATTAGCACAATTGTTTATACAAAAAAGCATGAATCTCATTAAGCATTATTATGAATAGATTTAAGCATGTTCTCAAGTTCTCACGGGAGAAATAATTTCTATAGTAACCCAGTCCTATATATATATATATAGGAAAGTGATCATATAAAAATAAATCTTAACTTAAGAAATAAGAATGAATCTTAGCCACTCATCTAGTCCACAAGTCAAACCTTCATTTTTGTAATGAAATGCACCAAATAGTGTAATGAGATGTAGCACACGGTGTAATGAGATGCACCACACAATGTAAGTGCATTAATGATGGAGGAGAAGAGTAGAAGACGGTGATGGCGGTGTCCGACGGTGGTGGAGGTGACGACAGTGTCTGACATCGATGAGGCGACGACGGTGATGGTGTTTCAATTTATAGTTTGTATTTAAAATCTTAATTTAATCAATTAAGTCCTTAAATCACAAGATATAAAGCATTAAATAATTATTTTTCCATCAAATTAATATATTGCTTTCAATAACTGACGCATTAGAATATAAATGCTCTAAATCATATTGTTGAATGGAGTTGATGGAGGAGATGGGTAAAGATAGATCGAATGTGAGGTTAGATGCATCAGATAATACTGAGATGCATCACACTGTATAATGAGATGCATTAGTGGTTATGTCCCGCACGCGACGGTGATTGAGGAAGAGAATAAAATAGCGGCGGTGATGACGAAATCCGGCTATGGTGATGTCGACGGTGATGTTCGATGATGGTGATTGTGAGTGGTGGTGATTGTAGAGAGAGAGAGAAAGAAGAAGAAGAAGAAGAAGAAGAAGAAGAAGCAACGGTTGGTGGTGGCGGCGGCGGCGGCGGCGATTCTCCGATGGCAGCTGTAATGGTGGCGGTGATGGTGGTAATTCTACAGAGAGAGAGAGAGAGACAGGAGAAGAAGAAGAAGAAGAAGAAGCAACGGTTGGTGGTGGCGGCGGCAGCGATTCTCCGACGGCAGCTGTAATGGTGGCGGTGATGGTGGGTAGTGGTGGTGGTGATTGTACAGAGAGAGAGACATCAATTTTAACTCAGACGAAAGAAGACTTCCATCTCCAAGTTTAACTCAGACGCAGCTAGTCCACAAATTCTTTATAAATGTATGGTCTAGTTTCATTCTTATTTCTTAGTTTAAGAGTTTTTTTTTTTCACTAGAATCACTCCTTATATATATATATAATTTATTTCTTATATATATATATATATATATATATATAATTTATTCGAATACCAAAAGTAATGTTTATTGTGAATACGAGTACTATTTTCCGTAAATAAAAGTAGTATTTATCTTTAAGATAAAAACCACCCGACTTTTATTGAATATCTAATTATTAAATAATAATTTTTTTATGAGTGATAAATTATTCATCATTTCAAAATATATAGAAATTCATTTGAATACCTGAAGCAATATTTATCTTGAATAAGAGTAACATTTTCCATGAATAAAAGTAGCATTTGTCTTTAAGATCAAAATCACCCAACTTTATTGAATATTTAATTATTAAATAATAATATTTTTTTATGAGTGGTGAAAATATTATTCACCATTTCAAAATAAATAAAAATTATCCAAATACCAAAAATGATAGTCTTCACGAATGAAAGTGATAGTCTTGACAAATAAAAGTGATAGTCTTTATGGATGAAAGTGACACTTATTTCCCTTTTTATATTTTCATTGTTTTTGATGCAATAGATAACATATATAATATTATTCCAAAAGTGATAGTCTTCACGAATGAAAGTGATAGTCTTGATGAATTATAATGATAGTGTTAATGGATGAAAGTGACACTTACTTCCCTTTCTATTTTGACATTTTTTACTTTTTATTATTGCAAAAGTCTTAATAAATAAAAGTGATAGTTTGGACGAAAAAATTGATAGCCTTAATAATGGATGAATTATATTTTACTAAAAAAATTAAAAAAAAATCGAATTACAATAAAAAAAAACTAGAAAATCAACGGTTGACCTGGTTTGATCGGATCGTGTTAACCTAGATTAGATCGCATGGTATGAGGTTGGTCGCATGAGAGTGCACCTCTTATTAAATAGAAGAAAGAATTTAAATTGTTGATGAATAACACACTTAAGATTTTTTTTTAGATTGAATTGCACATTTGAGGTTTTTGAGTATTTGATACTCTATTAAGCATTGTCACATTATAGATTTACGATGCCCATTAAAATAAAATAAAATAAAAATCCAATTTTGGCCAGGTATCATGTATTGTGACGAGTAAGTGTATATAAATTGGATATATATGTATATTTTAAGATAAATCTCACTTATTGTCCCAAATGTTTCAATTTTGTTTTTCATGATAGTGTTTCAGCTTAAAGATAATGACAAATTGGTACCAAGTGTTTGAAAAGTTAATAATTGTGACCCGAAATTCAATTTCTGAATTATTGTCGAAAGGGCTTGCCTAAGAGTCTACTTGAGATATACACGTGAATGTTAGTATATGAAAAATTGAAATTAAAAAATCCGAAATTTTTTCTAAAATTAGTAAAAAAAAATCTAGAAACTTGTGTAATTGAAAAATCGGAAAAAAAATTAAAAATGATGAGAGATGCATTTGTTATGACACAAAAACTCTTGTATGATTAACCCTACTGTATGATCGGTCGATCGGATCCTAACTCGATAAGTCTCCATTTTTTCATTTCCTTCTACTTCTGCCTTCGTCTCCCCGCTACTCGCCCATTGCCGTCGTTGAAAACCTATCTCGGGAAGGTTTTGGTATCACATTCGTCTAACTCAAATTGGAGGAATAGGATTTTGTATTGATTTATGTCCTGCCATTCTTCTCCATCTCCCTCCTCAAATATACACTTGTCGCTCACGCATCATCAACATTGAAAACCTATTACTGTGAGTTTTTCGGTCACATTTCTCTAATTATCTGTTAGATTTCAGAATGCTTTCACATGTCACATGATAAATGACTCAAATCTCAGTACTCCTCCTAAACCCTAAGAGCACCCACAATGGGGCTCGATACGGCCGGCTCGAGCCAGCTCGATGGCGAGCTAGCCCATTATTGAGCCCCAGTGCTCAATCGCCAACCCGATGCAATGAGATAAGCACGATAGCATTTGGAAAACGCACGTGCAATTAGAGGTGTCATAATCTCGGGCCGGGCCAAGCCGAGCCCATGGGGCTTTTTGAAAAAATTGGGCCGGCCCTAAAAATGTGGAGCCCAGCTCGACTCGAAAACTGTTTTATAATATAATTTTTTTGGGCTGGGCCGGACCTCGCTGAGCCCACCGGGCTTTTACCTATTTCTGGCCTATAATTGTTTGGCCTAAGCCAGCCCAAAACCGGGCCGGACCGGACCGTTTTTGACACCCCTACGTGCAATGCACGTGCCTTTATTAAAAAATAATAAAATCAAAATTTGGTCTGAAGAAAGAGTTGTTGCCGATAGTGACCAGATTAATTTTGTGTTGTGCATGACTATTAGCCGATTTTCTTATTTTTTATTTTTCTATTAAAATTCATTTATTGAAAATGATTTGATCGAACACATTAATTTGGGAATCCAGAGCTGGAGCTATAGATGCAAAATTTGTAATTTTTTTATTTTTAATTTATGTAATTTTCTTATTTTTAATTAATGTAAATTACCATTTAATCCAACACCCCCCCCCCCTCTCCAATTCTCATGTCCTGATTATTTTCTTTGATTTTTGAAATTTGTAATCAAGAGATAATTTCTTTCGTTGTGATTATTTACAAGAATAAAATTTTAAAGATTGAATTATTCATATTCTTGATTGGTTCTTTCTTTTGTTGTGATTATTTACAAGAATAAAAAATTTTAAGATTGAATTATTCATATTCTTGATTGGTTCTTCTGGAATTTACCATATCAATTTGGGGGAATTCACATTATTAAGGTATTTGCTAGTATATGTAGATAGTATACGAGTGATTGTGATGATCGCTGAGATAATTAGTCATTCATGCCTCGCTGTAGTAATTATAATCACTACAAAAAAAATACCTATTTAACGACGGAAATTTCCGTCACCGTCGCTATAATTTCCGTCGCCGATTTACTCTCCTGACGGATCGGTGACGGAACAAATTCGACGTTGATTTCTTGGTCGCCGCTGAAATTAACGACGGAAATTGGTTCCGTCGGGAGATTCAACGACGGAATATTCCGTCGTCGAAAATGGTCACCATTTCGTCGTCCTGGAGCCGGACCGGCGACGGAAAAATCCGTCGTTAATTGACGACGGACCGAATTCCGTCGGCGATTTGAATACTTTGACGACGGAATATCGGTCGCCAATCCGACGACGGAACAAATTCCGTCGGCGATTTGAGTTTGTTCGTACTGTGAATTTCAGTCGCCAGTCCGTCGGGATTTTTTTTTATTCCAATAATTTATTTTATTCTATTTCCAATCACATGTTCATATCAGACCCAATCAAGAACACATATTATTTTCAAAATACAAATACGTAATGAAATAACGAAATTCATATATTACAATTAATATTATAAGCCATAATACAATAAGCAAATATTATCTCCATTTAGCTATTTTTTCTCAAACAACTTTGGTAGAAGAATATTAAGCATCTCATTTCTCTCTTCTTCCACATCTTCAACCTTAATTGCACCATGGCGACTGAGACGAATGGAAGGTGAAGAAGATCGATCACTGTCGTCTTCAACATTTGAATCAGACACGTACAAATTCTTATTCTTTGGCTCTATCGCTTCAGTAATTTGCAGAGAAATATGTTCAGCTTTTCCAAGGATTCTTTCGCCTCCTTTAAAAGCTTTTCCAGGGTCTCGACAACAAATTGCATATCTGATTTTATTTTTTTATCCCAATTCTCATCCATTATTCAGAACTCTTGTCAACCTTGCAACCAACTATTTGATGACCTGCATTACATTACACCATATTTTCTTATTATCCTCCATTGCAGAAATATTTATTTAGAATTGCATCAAAAACACAAGAAATTAATTAGAATGGAGCTACAACATATCAACTCAAAACATGTTATTGGAGTTTCGATCAGCTCACAAGATTATAACAGATATTCGATAACGAACTCTACTAAAGCATTTTTGCCTGATCCTGCTGCTCACCAACAATACCAAATTCTGCCTTCTCCCTCTAAAAATTATTCCAAAATCAGACATAGTAAGCTTTCATATATCTTTCTTCATTATATTCACTCATGCATCATCAACTAATTTTACCATATTCAAGTGTTTGCTAATCTTGTTTAGGACCAAAATTAAGCGAGACGTTTTCAGAAAAAATTGGGTTTTTAAGGTTCAACGTAATGGCTTCTAATGCTAAAAATACAACATTACAACATGATAAAAATACATCTATAATCGTAAAATCTTCATCTACCAAGCTGGAGAGAGAGAGAAAGAGAGAGAGAGAGAGAGAGAGAGAGAGGGGAAGAATGTGACTGAGACGGGAGAGCAGCAAAGCGGCAATAGCAGCGGCGCTGCGACGACGGGAGAGCAGCCCTACGTGCGGTGAAAGAACATGAGAGAGAGAGAGGGCGGCGACTTACGGTGGCAAACGACCGGCGACGTAGGAGAGGAAACGGCGGCGAGGAAGGAAGGGCACGGTGAGACGGCGAGTTGAAGGAAGGGCGCGGTAAGGGAGACAGCGGCGAGGAAGGAAGGCGCGGTGAAGGGAGACGGCGGTGAGTGATGAGATCCAGCCAAGGCATTTTCGAGCAGTAATGCCAAAGCTTCAAGAGATGTCATTGAAGATATTCCAGCTTGAGATTGCTTGGTTACTTTTACCATAATGAAAGATTAATGCAAGTGAAGAAGCAAAAGGGTCGAACTAAGAGAGTTCAAATGGAAAAGACGAAGTTCAATTCATTTTTGGATTCTTGGAGTTCAAAAATTAAGTTTAGTTTTAATTAGATTGTTTTATGTTTTATTTGGGCTCAGACTTTGTATTACTTAATTTAATTATTTTTAAGTTAAGTAGTAAGCCCAATAGTTAATTAGTATTTATTTAATTTAATTAGTAGCCCAATTGTAATTAGGCCTTGCTTATTTTCGAATCATAGTGGGATTAGCCCTAGTAGTATTTAGGTCTTTGAAGAGCACTATTTTCAACAGACAATTTTGAATCAGAAATCTTATTGATCGATTTGTCTCATACTCGTGCTTAGGCTCACGATTTCTCTTGTGTTTCTTGGTAGAGTTCTTGAGTTGGCATCTTTAGAACTTGAAATAATTGTCTCGTTCGTGATATCCAGTCGTATCCGGGTTAGACAAGCCACGAAGAATTGCTCCATAAGCGCGTTTCAGATTCAAAGTAGATCCGGGGTTCGTTTCGGGTAAGTTCTTCAACCTGTTTTCCGTCTTCTGTTCCATCTCCACTCCTCCATCTTCATCATCACCATCACCATCACCATCTTTGACCAACACCAAAACAGCCCATACTTCATCCCAAGCTGTTACCGATTCCACAAGTCCGAAACCCTAGTTTTCGTTCCCACACTCTTCGATCCATTCCCCACGTTTTCAGCCATCAACGACCTTCTTCCATTCATCATATACAGTCCAGATCATCCCTGCATCCACGCCAAATCCTTGCCGAGTTCTGATTTCCTTCCATAAAGCCGTCGTCCCAAGTTTTAACCTAAATCGATCAGAAAGTCAGCCCCGTGACAAATCTCAAACCCCTCGTGCGGATTGGCTGAATTTTGGATATGTTGTTCCTGACTTCAGTTCATAATTTGTGTTAAAATTTGAGCTGATTTGCTATAGTTTCTAATCGGGTTTTTAGTCGCTGTTTTGGCATTATTTTGTGTTTTGTTCTGTTTCTTGTTAATTTTCAGTTCAGATCGATTTATTAAGTGTCATAAGCTTTATTAGTTTAGTCTGTAATTGGATTGAATCAACCTTTCTGGTGACGTGTGTTCGATTTCTTGCTTCCACGTATTTATTGGCCGTATCAGTGAGGAAGGAAGGGCGAGGAAGGAAGGGCGCGGGAGACGGCTGAAAATGAAACTCGCTAGGGCAAGATTCAATTGATATATTTAACTCGCCGACGGACGTGTCCGTCGCTGGAACAGTAACGACGGACCGTATACGTCGCCAACAATTAAAAAAAAATTAATAAAACAATTAGCGACGGACCAATTCCGTCGCCAATTTAAAAAAAAAATTATTTTCCGATTAACGACGGAATATTCCGTCGTCAACGTGGCCGGCCAATTAACGACGGAAAAATCCGTAGCCAATATTCAACATTAAATTTTTACGAAAATTATTTTCAAATTAACGACGGAAAAAGTCCGTCGTTTACGTTAACGACGTCATGTCCGTCGTCACAGCTGGTGTTTTTTTTGTAGTGAATGTTTCTTTTCATGTTCAAGAACGCATAAATGGTGATTAGGAAATTATGATACATATTTATTTTTTAAAATCTTATTTATGATATCTTATTGATGGTATTAGTGAAGGACTATGACATTTCTAATTTCCTTCTCACCGCTTTTTATTTTTTATTTTATGAATTTACACATCAATATTCTATAGATTTTGCAATCCAAATTTCTCAGAATTGTGCCTGCAAATTATCCAGATTAATAATTTATCCTTGACGAAATCTCTCTTCAATTAACAAAATTGACTAACATTATGCTGGCAAATTTAGATATCGGAAATAAATAGAAACCTAAATAGGAGAATGAAATTAAAAATAGTGGAAAAACAAGAGTATGAAAAGACGTGGAGATGAAGAAGACGATAATCTTTTAACAAAGAAAACATAGGATGAAAATCTATGTATAAAAATATATAGGGGATGGTTATAATAGAAATATATTCTCTTGTGTTAATTAGAAATAAATATGGACCATAGATTTAAAGAATTTGAAGGGTGATGATAAATTTAAAATTAATGTGCAATTTATCGTATTTATTATTACGAGGGGCTTTATGGCAAGACCACAAACATGCGCATCTTTCCATGTATATCTATTCACCGAGAATATTTGTAATTAATTGAGGCCAATTTTTCTTTGAGAGGAAATTCATTCTATACAGTATCAAGATAGTGTGTACCTCCTACGACCACTTTTAATAGCGGGTATAAGCAGTACCCACTGACCCACCAATAAGATTATTATATCCATTTTTTGTGTATAAAATATTGTATAAAATAAGGGGAAATATTGATATAACCTAGTCAACCTTATAATCATACAATACGCGCAATTCTTTTACCCTTCTACTGAATTTCTTCATTACATACTCTGATTTATCAATTCATTTCTTCAATATGGAGATAAATCATGCAACATTATCAGGCCCATCACACTTCCGTATAAATAAATGAGTATTATTTATGTATATCCAGTATGATGATAGTGTATACCCCCTATAACCAGTTTTGAAGACATGTATAACACATAACCACCAAGAATTTTTGACTTTTCTAATTATATCTATTGTGACATTTTCTAAAAAAGTGTCATTTTGTGTGAAAAATGGGGAAAAATTGGACTAGTTAACCAAAATCATATAAAATCATGTATTTACCCTCCTATTTTAGCTATCAAAAAGATAGTTACGTATTTCTTTATTACATATTTTGCTAATCGATCCTTCGCTTCTAAAATGGTATCAGAGCCCTGGTTTTATTAAGGAATTATATTTTATTTATTGCTTTAAGTATTTCCTAACGGAGGAGACATCAAGAAAAAACATGGATCCGGACAATTGTCCGAGATGCGAGGGTTACAGGAATTATTTCCAAGATCTGGAGATAAAAAGAGAAAGAAACCAGATGTCAAGGATAATCTGGAGAGAATTGTTCGACTCTATAGTCGTACGGGAAAGAAGGCTGGAATACATCGAGCCTTTTACTCAAGAAATTGAGGCAAGAAGGAGATATGATTCAGATCTGAGCGATCTCCTGTTCGAGGTGACAAATACCATGAGAAGGAACCATCATAACAATCATATCTGATGGATCCAGAAGAATGTCCAAGGTGTGGACATTTCCAGGAACGTCTCCAAATTTTGGAGAAAAGAATGACAAAATACCAGAGTGTGCTAACACACTGGAGAAGGCAGTTGGATATCCTAATCCAACAAAACCAGGAGAAAGAATTAATTGATTCTTGTCTCCAAGGAATCAAAAGAAAAGAAGATCTTCTACATAGGTGTATACTCCTTGAATGGGAGATATAACATGCTATGAGAAGAGATCATTGGATCCATCCAGGAGTAAATTGGAATTCATATACTACTCCGCTCTGATGGAACAAAAGAAAGATAAAGGAGTATCATCTACTCTTTTGTATCAAGAGATTTCTCCAGATTCCTCCAAGATATCGGCGGATTTAAGAGAAATTCAGAAGACCGTACAACATTATGGCGATAGCCTGTATGGTGTACCACGCGATCTTTACAAGATGGCTATGAAGCAGGATGAAATCTATAACATCCTGAAAGAGATCCAATCACGGATCGAAAGACTGGAGCAACGACCTAGTTCTAGTCAAAGGAGAAATCCTTTTGGTAATGAACCCACTTATCCAAAGCCAGTGGGAGAAACCAAAAAGGATCCCAACATGGAGACTTTGAAAAGAATGATTCGTGAAAAGAAAAAATGAGTAATCTTGAACGAATCAAGCTTGACGATCTCCAGGAGTTAGCAGATTCTTTTGCTAACATGACGATGGTGGACTTAAAGATGAACCAAAATGTGGTCCAAAACCCACAGCCGGTGAATCAACTTCCACCAGGAGCCATCATTGGAAATCAACAAGATTTTCAAAATGCACCAGGAGCCATTAATGCAGTCCAGGACTTTCAGACTGGAGCAAGGTATGATCAACATACCCCAAATAATGCATACATGGCAGCAAGGAGGACAAGGGCAAGAAGGCCGCATCCAAAGGTGCAAGATACACCCTATGGAAAAACGACCTTGGATCCCATCCATCCTTACGGAGTGATGCTCGACATTGATGAAGTAAATTTCAGAGATCGAGAATCCGTTATTGACGAATGGACGTCAGCCCTGAGAATTGCAGCAGCAACTCTCGACTTGAACAAGGAAGGATTCGTAAGAATTCTCGAAATGAGTCTTGCAGGAGTAGTCAAGACAGCATGGGAATTCTTTCCCGTGGATATCAAGAATTCATGTTTTGAGAGTGATAACTACACAGAACATGTCCAGAATATGGCCGTTCTTTTTAAGAACCATTTTCTGGGAGAAGGATATTTCGAAGGATATGATCAAGAGAAGAGAAAGAAATACTTGATGGCATTGTATAATTTAAGACTTGCTGTCTTGGATCAACAATCGTTCAACAAGTTTCTACAGCTCTTTACTCTTTATCAACATCAATGTTGGGAAAATTAATAGAGTTTTGATTGGATACCAAACCCAGCTGACCCCAACCGAGTAGATGAATGTACAAACTTTGTGTTGTTTCCAGCTCACCTGTTTGAGCTTATAGAGTTTCTTAGTTTACAGGTAGATTCGCTGAAGACAGCTGAAGACGAATGAAGACACGGCTAAGCGAGACGGCTTAAAGAACTCGGCGGAGCGGACTCGGCGGAAAGCAAGACCAAGCAGAGTCAAAGACCCAGCAGTATCAAGACCCAGCTCAGTGACGGAAACCCAGCTCAGTGTCAAAGACCCAGCTCAGTGACGGAAGCCCAGCTCAGTGTCAAAGACCCAGCTCAGTGTAACAGACCCAGCTTAGTGTCGATGACACAGCTCATGTCAATGACACAGCTCAGGATGAAGACACAGCTCAGGTTGATGATACAGCACAGGTCTAAGACACAGCTCAGAGTCGAGACGCAGCAGAGTCCAAGACGCTGAAGACACAGCAGAGACGCTTAGCAGCTCGAAGACGAAGACCTTCTCCAAGACAAGATCCCGATGTCAGAAGATCTTGTCTGACGCAGTCAAATCAGAGAAGGAATAGCTCTGCAGATGCAGACCTACTTCGTAGGTAAAGGCCAGAAGTCAACAAGAGTAGGTAAGATTCAAACGGCTCTCTTCCAACGGCTAGTTTGAATCTTCACCTATATATATCTCTCCTCCACCATTGAAGAAGATGCTGGCGAGGAGGCTGGCAAGACGAATGAAGAAATAGAAGAAAACAGAAAAATGAACAACGATCTTCAAAGCCAAATCTTTCAAGAACACCCAGCCAGTCAGCTGTGTTCTTAGTTGTTCACATATTCAGTCATAGGCAGAATAGATCAGAATAAATATCTTAAGCCTAGTTTGAACGAGTTCATCATACTCCTTGTTCTTCATTGTAAGAACTCGTTCATAGTTGGAAAACCATACCCAAACCCAAACCCAGAAAGGTTAGGTAAAGGTACGCTTACTCGAAGCGTGTAATTCGAGTGGTTAGGTTCTTCAGTACCCGTAAACTGAAGGTGTAGGCTTGACAGTGCCCGCAAACTGTTGGAACACAGCTCGGGTTAGAGTTGTGAAGTTGCTTGGTACTTGGAAACCAAGTGGTAGTGAATTACCAGTGAACCTGGTCGTGGACGTAGGAGGGGTTACTCAGAACCACGTTAAAAATGCTCTTGTTATTTATCGCTTTGGTTTATGCATGTTACTAACCCTTATGAGCATACATTTCAAACTGCATAAACGGACTAACTGAAAAGTGAAACAGAGCTTTGCAATATATTTGAAGCAACAGACGGACTTTCCAAATCCACTACATTCCGCACACAGCCAGCTGTGTCGATCAAGCTGCCTTCCAGCTGGATCGAACACAGCCAGCTCACTCAAAAGAGTTTTAATTGGAAAAGTTTTTAAACCTTGGTGTATTCACCCCCCCCTCTACACCAAGGTATCCGTCTTGGGACCAACAATTGGTATCAGAGAAGTGGTTCAAAAGATCACTGTATCTATCAAGTCAGCATTTCTTTGCTGATAGTGGTCACCTGAACAGATCCTTCCAAGTTTCAAAAAAATTTTTTTTTTCATTATATTGCATACTGTCATGGAATCTTCCCTGTGCAGGAATCTTCCGACATTCTCTGTCGATGATTATCAGATCTGGAAGTTCCGTCTCAAAAGCTTTCTGAGTGCGCATCACGACATGATGTGGGATGTTATCACTGACGGACCCATCATCATCATGAAATCAGAAAGACAAGCAGAAACCTTACCTGGAGCTGAATCAGTACTCCGGCAAGTTGTGAAGCCCAAAAGGGAGTACTCTCCAGAAGAAAAAAGACAAGCTGGTTTGGACAGCTATGCTCGCAACGTCATCTCCTCAACAGTGACGAACGCTTATCTCAGCAAGATCATCAACTGCGAGACAGCTAAGGGGATGTGGGACACTCTAGCCAAGCTGTGTGAAGGCTCAGAGGAAATTCAAGAGAACAAATTCTCAGTTGCATGCCAGAGGTTCGACAACTTCAAGAAACTCCCCTACGAGTCCATCGAGCAAATGGAGCTTAGATTCTCCAACCTCGTCATCGAGATCGAGACGATCCGAACTGGAAAATATACAGCTCGAGATAAGAACTTGAAAGTTCTTGCAGCTCTCTTCTCAGAATGGTGTACACACAAGGTGGTTCACCAAAGCAGAACTGATCTTGGCAGCATGGAGACGGAAAAATTATTCTCCATCTTGAAAGCCAACGAATTTGATCTGGGGAACACAAGCGGAGAATCATCCAGCCGGATAAATGAAACGGAGTTGAATCCCAAGGAAAAGTAGACAGCTCTCAGTGCAGAGTCAAGAAGATCAGCTCAATCAGCTCAGACTGAAGAAGTCAGAAAGGAGTTTAAAAATATGAGCAAAGAAGAATTGCACGAAGAAGTTGCCATGCTTGTACGGAGCATCAATAGGCTGGATCACAGCAAGAAAAGGTACAAGAAGATCGTGAAGGTTCATCACGATAAGCAACTCTACCCAAAGAGAAACCCAGCTGAGTCATCCTCCCAAAGAAAAGATAAAGAGCTCAAGTCGAGCAAGATAGAAGAAGATCAAGTATTTTCTTCCGACTCAGAAGATGAAGCATTTTATTGAAGATGCCTGCTTCATGGGATTCTCAAACCCAGTTGTTGAAGAAACTGAGCTTACCCAGCTAGCTGTCTGGGAATAACTGTGAAAGGCAAACACAGCTGGACACACAGCTGAGTAAAATGGTCTCAAGAGATGAAAGAAGAAGCAGCAGATCACCCAGCTGGACATGGCACAGCTCACTGCATGCTAAAGAGACCTCATCGAAGAAGTGCTCAGCGACTTCAAGAGATTACTAGAAATCCTTGAAATCTAGCCAGCTGAGAATTCGGAGCTAAGGAATGAGCACAAGAAGAAGAATGATCAGGAGCTTGAAGATGAGAAAACACAGCTGATCAAGAAGCTGAAGATGGCCAAAGCTGAATCAGATCAAAGAATGACTCCAGCCAATACAAACACAGCTGGAACCAAGCCAAGGATGTACCAAAGAGGTAGTACATAATCAAGCCAGCTCTCTAAGCTCAGTCCTATAAAAGAAGAAAACTGCTCGGCAACTCTAAGCCCAAGAAAAGCAGCATCTCCCGGTCGATCACGAGCTCAAAGCTGACGAGATAAATCCAAATGGCGAAATCAAAATCAAAGACAGAATGTCATCCAGCACAGACATCAAGGTCAACTAAAAAGACAGCTGAGAAGGATCTCAGCTGGTTATAAAGCTGAAAATCAACCGAGCTTCACAACAAGATTCCAGCAGACGGGATATCAAGCTAGATATCAAGCTGACAGACTCCAGCTATGAATTGGACCTCATCAAAATGGAGTCGACAAGGTCCAAAGAAGAAAGGACCATTTCAAGGACCAATCTGAAGTATCACTCACAAAAGATAAGGACAAATCTGGGTTATCAATGGAACCCTCAACAATAAAGCTGGACCCAATCACAACTGGGTGTCGAAGGAGTGATAACAGGTCAAAGAGGGACATGCGCGTTTTGAGGAGTCATCAAGCGTACTGTGAAAGAAAGACAGCTGGTGATCAAAGCTCATTACTTACCTCAAAGCTCTTCAAAGAATATGTCAAGCGTACTTGTCCCAGTTCAATGCGCAGGAATGCATTTCAAAGAACAGGAAATCGAAGATTCTACCCCGCAAAATAAGATGAACTCACTCGATCATGGAACAAATTGATCGTCTTCTCAAGATCGGAGATCAAGTTGACGAGATGAACGTAATTGTTGAGAAAATCAACGGCTCAAGTGAAGTAGGAAGTAGGCCGAGAAAAAGAAAGCCACCTACTATCAAATTCGGGGGAACTCCACCGAGCTGGAAATCGACACAAACTCGTGATATCACCGAGGGCAAAGTCAATCCAGCAGAATATTCAGTGGAGAATCAAGAGAGAAATCCAGCTGAACTATCAAATGTCATCCTCTGGATATCAAACAAAGCTAGATCAAACATGGATCGCAGAATCCAGAAGAGGAATCAAGCTGAGGGGGAACTCAGTTCAGCAGATTCACCATCAATTGGTATCAACAATTGATCTCATCCCGATCAAAGAAGATCTTCAAGAAGAGCATCCAAGCAGAAATACTCAAATTGGATCACCGTGTGTCATCAAGAAGGAATCGGACACTGGACTAACTCGGCGAGAACCCCAAGGATTTCAAAATGAATTTATCAAGTCGGGGGAATCAAACCCGATAAAACACAATTGGACCATCCAATTGAGGGGAACCTTGCAAACGGAGCCTTCCCTCGTATAAGAAGGTCAAGATGACTCACTCCAACCGAGTCATACAACCGAGAAAGACCATCAATTGGTATCACCGAAAAGGAAGAGCTAAAAGTGCATCAATTGGTATCAACTCCAAGCCGACCGGAGTTACCAAGAACGGGAAGAAATTATTGCCGAACGCCGCCGCGTACCTCGACTCTCCTTCCTTCCCAATATCTTTTTGATGAACCAAAAAGGGAAAGGATTGAACGAAAAAACGGAAATAAAAAGGGGAAAGGATTGAACGTAAAAGGAATCTAAAAGAGGCAAATGGCGAGCCGGAAAGACAACCTGGAGAAAGAGTGCAAACTCTCGTCAAGGCATGTGGAGCGGCCGGGAAGAGTTTAGTTAGGATTTTTGTTTTGTGTTTTTCTCGTAAAAGTTTGTAAAGGTTTTGGCATCATCAAAAAGGGGAAATTGTTGGGAAAATTAATAGAGTTTTGATTGGATACCAAAACCCAAATTGACCCCAACCGAGTAGATGAATGTACAAACTTTGTGTTGTTTCCAAATTTCACCCGTTTGAGCTTATAGAGTTTCTTAGTTTACAGTAGATTCGGCGAAGACAAAGAAGACACGGCTAAGCGAAGCCTTAAAGAACTCGGCGGAAAGCGGATCAGCAGAGCAGACCAAGCAGAGTCAAAGACCCAGCAGTATCAAGACCCAGCTCAGTGACGGAAACCCAGCTCAGTGTCAAAGACCCAGCTCAGTGACGGAAGCCCAGCTCAGTGTCAAAGACCCAGCTCAGTGTAACAGACCCAGCTTAGTGTCGATGACACAGCTCAGGTCTAAAACACAGCTCAGGTCAGTGACACAGCTCAGGATGAAGACACAGCTCAGGTTGATGATACAGCACAGGTCTAAGACACAGCTCAGAGTCGAGACGCAGCAGAATCCAAGACGCTGAAGACACAGCAGAGACGCTTAGCAGCTCGAAGACGAAGACCTTCTCCAAGACAAGATCCCGATGTCAGAAGATCTTGTCTGACGCGAACAAATCAGAGAAGGAATAGCCTCTGCAGATGCAGACCTACTTCGTAGGTAAAGGCCAGAAGTCAACAAGAGTAGGTAAGATTCAAACGGCTCTCTTCCAACGGCTAGTTTGAATCTTCACCTATATATATCTCTCCTCCACCATTGAAGAAGATGCTGGCGAGGAGGCTGGCAAGACGACTGAAGAAATAGAAGAAAACAGAAAAATGAACAACGGTCTTCAAAGCCAAATCTTTCAAGAACACCCCGGCCACCGTGTTCTTAGTTGTTCACATATTCAGTCATAGGCAGAATAGATCAGAATAAATATCTTAAGCCTAGTTTGAACGAGTTCATCATACTCCTTGTTCTTCATTGTAAGAACTCGTTCATAGTTGGAAAACCATACCCAAACCCAAACCCAGAAAGGTTAGGTAAAGGTACGCTTGCTCGAAGCGTGTAATTCGAGTGGTTAGGTTCTTCAGTACCGTGGCGAAGGTGTAGGCTTGACAGTGCCCGCAAACTGTTGGAACATAGCTCGGGTTAGAGTTGTGAAGTTGCTTGGTACTTGGAAACCAAGCGGTAGTGAATTACCAGTGAACCTGGTCGTGGACGTAGGAGGGGTTACTCCGAACCACGTTAAAAATGCTCTTGTTATTTATCGCTTTGGTTTATGCATGTTACTAACCCTCATGAGCATACATTTCAAACTGCATAAACGGACTAACTGAAAAGTGAAACAGAGCTTTGCAATATATTTGAAGCAACAGACGGACTTTCCAAATCCACCACATTCCGCACACAGCCAGCTGTGTCGATCAAGCTGCCTTCCAGCTGGATCGAACACAGCCAGCTCACTCAAAAGAGTTTTAATTGGAAAAGTTTTTAAACCTTGGTGTATTCACCCCCCCCCCCTACACCAAGGTATCCGTCTTGGGACCAACAATCAATCTAAGGTTGATGATAGAGTGGCACTGGAGATTTTCTTCCTAAAATTTCCAAGCCCATGGAAAGAGATGCTGATTCGGGATTACGAACCGGGTGATCCTGAAAACGTTGCAAGAAGGATGTCTTATGTACATCGAAAGCTCTCAGAGTGGTGTCAACAAGCAACAGCTCTGAAGAAATTGAAGAAACTGAGGAGGATTAACAAATTTGCTCCTCTAAACTGTGAAGACAATGATCTGCCAACGATCATTGGGGGAGAACCACCGAGGCTGAAAAAATACAAGAAAAATAGGTTTCAGCCCTATCATAAAGGTGGGGATCCAAAAAGAAATTCTTGGAAACCAAGAACCAGATGGTCAAGACAGAAAGCCAGATCGTACAAATCCGGCCAAAGAAGTGGACCATCAAGGAATAGGTATCCATTCCGAGGAGATGATAAATCCCAAGGAAGGACACCTGCCAAAAAGACTTTCAGAAGAACTCATACTAGAGTTAATGAAAGTTTTAAGGATTGCAACTGCTGGACGTGCGGTGCAAAAGGGCATATTTCCACAAATTGCCCTGACAACGAGAGAAAAGGTATCAACAAATTTGAATCCACTCCGGATATCGAAGATGCCGTCTACTACCAGGAACTGGTACAAGTATATCAGTTCGAAGATATACCCTCGGATGAGAGTATATATGAACAAGAAGAAGTCTTCAGCGGAGAAGATTCAGAATGGTCTGATGGAAATAGATCGGAGTCGACCGATCCGGATTGTTCATCGCAGAGAAGAGGACGGGGACGGGGATTCTCCAAATACACAACTCTCTCTCAAAGTCTGATTGACAAGATCATGAAGAAGAGTCTGAATATACAAAAGTATCAAGGCTTTTCGGCAAGTAATATAGATCAAGTTCTAAGGAACTTTAATCTAAGGAGCAGGAAACAACAAATCGTCTATGGAATTTCTAGGCGAGAAATGTCGCTTCCTATAGAGCTTACAGGGAATCAAGTGGAGATGCAGTTGATTCCGGCCCGATGACATCCGGAAGATTTATCAAAAATGAAGCCCGAAGTCGCTGAAAAGATGAACTGGATTCATATTGGAGCAATCCAGTTGATGTTAAAGTCGGCTCTCTTTACCGGAGTTCACACGCCGATTGATATCGCTATATGCGATAAAAGAGTTAGAAATCTGAAGGATTCCGTATTGGGAACAATAGCGGGAGATCTTTGTGCAGGACAAGTGGTGGGAATCATTTATCCAAAGATTGCTTACAATCTTAATGATACCCATTTCAGCAAAGCCCTGACGCTTTATCAGGACTTTAAACGCAAGGATTTATTGGAGGAAGGAAATAGGCATTACTCCATTACTTATCAGGTATCATATGCTCTTTCCAATTCACATCACACTGAGTTATTTCTGGGAAAGAAGTGTATTGAGATACCAGATATCTTCAACAAGGTGGCAACAGCGGTTTGTCCCGATAGAGTTGAAATTGCTCGGTTAAGGAATGTGGATATTCAAATCCGAGATAGAGAAGTCATGAGGCACGATCAAAGTCTCATGATAACTTCAGGAAGATTATCCTTCCAAGGAGATAGAATTATGTCTTTACCATATGGAAGGAGTCGGAGTCTCATTCGAGAGGCGACACACCCTCAAACATCTCAGAGTAACAAAGTTCCAGTGAATTTGAAATGTCCAGAGGGATGGAGAGAAGTAATAGTAAAATTTGACACTACAAGGTGGGAAACCAACTTCCCTTGTAATGTTCTTTACTATCTACAGCAACCGGAGATCAATCATTACAAAAGTACCCTGGAAATTGGGGGACAAGTAATGGAGATCAAGGGTAGAGGTGGAAGAAAAGCAGTTTTGCTTTTGGGTTTGGATTTTCTCGAGGATCACAAATCTTGGGGAAATAAAGAAGACGGAATGGAAATCACGATTAATGGGAGAAAACTATTGATCGAATGACAAGTCCATTCTCCATATACATCTCTATTGGGATGATATATGAAAAATATAAAGCAGAATATTTTGCTGCTTATATTGACTCAGGTGCAGGGAAGGCAGAGGAGATGGTGTAGAAGATTGCTGGTGTGGATTTTCGATGATCTTCTGCTCTCCAGACTTGTGACTTATATAGAGGTTTCAATTCGCAACCTCCTTCCTTCATTATTACCTCGGATTCCTTTTGTTCCGTGGCCAGCCTGTATCTGACTCAGCGTAGGACCACTGCTGTCGTCCATTATTGAATAAGGACGCCAAACTTTCGGTGCTACTTGTCATTCCGCATTATCTTTATTCAATAATGTTTTTCCTGTGCTTTTACCCATTTGTTGTTTAGTGGGTAATCACTTTTCCCTCCCACCCACTACTGTCGTTTTCTTTTTAGTGGGTGCTCCAGCTCAGAGTCACATGACTCCACCAACCTGTGTCGGGAATCTACTTTTTTCCCGGGGCCCTTGGCGTCCTTGCTTTTGGCAACGCCTTCTGCTCGAGATGCTCGTAGGACCGAGCCTTCTCCTTTCCCTTTCTGGGCATGAACCCCTTCCCGAACTCTGGTTCTTTCTGGTTCTGACAATCCGAACAAATGCGCTCGGACCAGTTTCCAAAATGAGCCATGTTGCAATATTTACGATGAGTGTCTTTACTCGTCGTAATCTTGTTTTCCCAGAGCAAGGTTCTCTTTCTTTCGAAAGCTTCCTCTGCGAATCTTGTAGATTTTCCTGTCATAGTGTTTAACAGGAATGACCCATTCACTGAATTCTGAAAGAATTTGAACGGGAACTTGACTTTGTCCATCTCAGTGAGACAGACCCATAAACCCCATGCTCTTCTTGTGGAGATGAGATCTTCTGGCAATGTTGAGACTAAAGTAGTCTCTTTCTCTGCAGGCGCTTTGATCTTTTCAAGGGCGCGTGCATCTGGTCTTCGAAGCCTAGTATAGTGGAAGGCTTCATGGTTTCCTTTCCCTGCTGGTTCTGGAGATACACTGATAAAATACAGCTCCAAAATGTCCCCTCGGCTAAGCTGTGGATTGTTAGCCCAGGTATCATACACCGCTTCTTGAATCCACTTGGGTAGATTCTTGATTTCGGCGAATGATGGCGAGGTGGTATAGACTGAAGCCAGTGCTCCGAATTCATACCATCTTTTGACTTCTTGTGGATCCGCATTGGGCATCATCCACACCCGAGGATATTTCCCCGAGACATCAACCCTTATTTTTTCTGGGTTGATACCAGTCCTTGTGTTGAGCTTCTCCCAATTGGCTTGATAAACCTGCCACGAAGAAGAAACTTCAATCTTATCAGTATTAATCTTAGAAATGTCAGTCATTGGCCTAAGATTAATCTCTCCCTCTTTTTCCCCAGAGGTGCTGGGTTGACATGATGGTTCAGAGTGTGACCCCTGAATATCATCTTTTCTTGGGGCAATGGTTCCGAAGATACCACCACCTTAGAACTTGGGCAAGAGGTATTTGAATCCTTTGCTACAGGTTTAGAGCCCTGTACTCGAAACTCTTCTTTTACCAAAGGATCTTTGGCCACCCGAAGGATTGGTGTTTGACATGCAGTCCAGAGTTGACTCTGAGACCGTATGCAAGCTCTTATTCTCTCGGTGACTTTCGTCTTATCGAGAGTTTGCAATGTTCCTGCTTGTTCAGCATTCAGAATGCACTCGTCCCACTCGCCGGATAACATCTCCAGATTTTCTCTGAGATGTCTATGGGCTTGTAGAATGGAGTTCACATCAGTTTGCTCCATCTCTTGTTAAGAAATCTGCAAGAATATTTTCGTGAGATTTCAGAATGACAATATCAAAAATATAATATTGGCATTCAGCTTGCCATCTAATTAATCTAGCCTTTTCAGGCTTAGATTCCATCTTGTTTCTTAAGAAAGCTTTAACTTGTGTGTTATCAACTTTCAAAGTAAATTTCTTTGCCAGTAAAAATAAAGGCCATTTTTTAAACGCCTTTCTGACTGCAAAGAACTCTTTCTCGTTGATGTGCCATCTCACGGCCTCATCATCTGAGAATAAACCACTGCAGTATCTACAGGGTTCTTCTCCATTAGGAGTGATCTTGGTTAAGACTGCTGCCCACCAATAATCACTAGCATCTGTATACAGGACCAAGTCATCTTCGTCCTGAGGTATCGCGAGCTTTGGGAGATTTTTGCAGACCTCTTTTAATTCCCGCATCCCTTGTCGATGTTCTTCTGTCCAGATGAACGGAACATCCTTTTTCAGTAATGAACTGAAAACTTTTCTATGTTTTGCGAGATCTTTTATAAATGGTCCCGCAAAATTAACAACTCCCAAGAAACTCTGAAGTTGTTTCTTTTCTTTCAGATCTTCAGGAAAATTCTGGACCTTTTGAACAATATGGTCCTGCAGAATGATTCCTGCTTCATCGATCTCAATACCCAGAAATTCCATTTTCCGAGTTGCAACGACTGCCTTCTTTTCAGACAGTACTAAACCTTCTTTATAACAAACATCTGCAAAGATCTCAAGATGTTTGATATGTTCTTCCATATTTTTTGATGCTATTAGAATATCATCAATATAGACGAACATAAAAGAAAAATAATCTTTAAATAGATTATCCATCTTTCTCTGAAATATTTGAGGCGCATTAGCTAACCCCATTGGCATTACGTTCCAAACATAATGCCCTTGAGGAGTAGAGAAGGCTGTAAACTTCTTACTCCCTTCCTCCATGCGAATCTGGTAGAAACCTGACTTGCAATCAAACTTAGAGAAAACCTTAGCATTCCTAATGCAGTTAATAAGGTGTTCCCTACTTGGGATAAAATATCCATCAAACTCCAGAATATCATTAATTCCTTTGTAATTAATAACTAATCTGGGTTTACCTCGTTTGATCTCACCATGATTCCTTACCAGAAATCCAGGACTGCTGTAAGGCGAGTTCCCTGGTTCGATCGCCTTTAAATCAAGGTGTTCCTTGATTATTTCCTTCATATCCTGTTGATCCTTGAGGTTCATCAGGATTGGCCTGTATCTAACAAACTCATACTCCTTTTCTGGTTTTACCTTCAAGGTTGCCTTGAGCTTGTTTCTATCCCACCATGCCAAAGGATTCTCATTATAATTTCTTTTGATTTTCCTTTTGACATCTTCTAGGGATACCTTCACCTCTTCCCTAATATCTTGATAGGATATTAAAGAAGCTTTGAGGATCTGAATCTCTTCATCTTCGAGATCCCAATCCCTAATACAGTTTAGCACTGCTTCGCTGAATCTCCTTTGATCTTTCATCTTTGGGTGTCGAAGTTTTCCTTCATCACCACGCTTGCTGCGAAAACTCAATGGTATCTGGCGATTAAAAGCCCCTTTGAGCCTCTGGACAATGATCTTGTGATCGCAAATGGTTGTGAATACCAATTGCCTTCTTTCATTATCCTGCATATATCTTTTGAACATCTGTAGGAAATTGTTTCCTAGCAGAATGTCTGCACCTGTATCATGGAAATAAATTGGTGGAGTTTTAACCTTATACCAAGGTGTACCTCTAGCTCCGCCAATTAGAATTTCCGTCTCTTTTACTCCTTTAGCCAGGAGCAAAATTTTCTTTGAGAAATCTCTTCCTGCAATTCGGGGTAGATCATCTTCTACCTCTGCCGGGAAGACTCCTCGTTTTGCAGTACAAATCCCTGCACCTGAGTCAATATAAGCAGCAAAATATTCTGCTTTATATTTTTCATATATCATCCCAATAGAGATGTATATGGAGAATGGACTTGTCATTCGATCAATAGTTTTCTCCCATTAATCGTGATTTCCATTCCGTCTTCTTTATTTCCCCAAGGTTTGTGATCCTCGAGAAAATCCAAACCCAAAAGCAAAACTGCTTCTCTTCCAGCTCTACCCTTGATCTCCATTACTTGTCCCCCAATTTCCAGGGTACCTTTGTAATGATTGATCTCCGGTTGCTGTAGATAGTAAAGAACATTACAAGGGAAGTTGGTTTCCTACCTTGTAGTGTCAAATTTTACTATTACTTCTCTCCATCCCTCTGGACATTTCAGATTCACTGGAACTTTGTTACTCTGAGATGTTTGAGGGTGTGTCGCCTCTCGAATGAGACTCCGACTCCTTCCATATGGTAAAGACATAATTCTATCTCCTTGGAAGGATAATCTTCCTGAAGTTATCCTGAGACTTTGATCGTGCCTCATGACTTCTCTATCTCGGATTTGAATATCCACATTCCTTAACCGAGCAATTTCAACTCTATCGGGACAAACCGCTGTTGTCACCTTGTTGAAGATATCTGGTATCTCAATACACTTCTTTCCCAGAAATAACTCAGTGTGATGTGAATTGGAAAGAGCATATGATACCTGATAAGTAATGGAGTAAGGCCTATTTCCTTCCTCCAATAAATCCTTGCGTTTAAAGTCCTGATAAAGCGTCAGGGCTTTGCTGAAATGGGTATCATTAAGATTGTAAGCAATCTTTGGATAAATGATTCCCACCACTTGTCCTGCACAAAGATCTCCCGCTATTGTTCCCAATACGGAATCCTTCAGATTTCTAACTCTTTTATCGCATATAGCGATATCAATCGGCGTGTGAACTCCGGTAAAGAGAGCCGACTTTAACATCAACTGGATTGCTCCAATATGAATCCAGTTCATCTTTTCAGCGACTTCGGGCTTCATTTTTGATAAATCTTCCCGGATGTCACTGGCTGGAATCAACTGCATCTCCACTTGATTCCCTGTAAGCTCTATAGGAAGCGACATTTCTCGCCTAGAAATTCCATAGACGATTTGTTGTTTCCTGCTCCTTAGATTAAAGTTCCTTAGAACTTGATCTATATTACTTGCCGAAAAGCCTTGATACTTTTGTATATTCAGACTCTTCTTCATGATCTTGTCAATCAGACTTTGAGAGAGAGTTGTGTGACTGGAGAATCCTGTCCTGTCCTCTTTCTCCTGATGAACAATCTCTGGATCAGTCTGACTCCGATCTATTTCCATCAGACCATTCTGAATCTTCTCCGCTGAAGACTTCTTCTTGTTCATATATACTCTCATCCGAGGGTATATCTTCGAACTGATATACTTGTACCAGTTCCTGGTAGTAGACGGCATCTTCGATATCCGGAGTGGATTCAAATTTGTTGATACCTTTTCTCTCGTTGTCAGGGCAATTTGTGGAAATATGCCCTTTTGCACCGCACGTCCAGCAGTTGCAATCCTTAAAACTTTCATTAACTCTAGTATGAGTTCTTCTGAAAGTCTTTTTGGCAGGTGTCCTTCCTTGGGATTTATCATCTCCTCGGAATGGATACCTATTCCTTGATGGTCCACTTCTTTGGCCGGATTTGTACGATCTGGCTTTCTGTCTTGACCATCTGGTTCTTGGTTTCCAAGAATTTCTTTTTGGATCCCCACCTTTATGATAGGGCTGAAACCTATTTTTCTTGTATTTTTTCAGCCTCGGTGGTTCTCCCCCAATGATCGTTGGCAGATCATTGTCTTCACAGTTTAGAGGAGCAAATTTGTTAATCCTCCTCAGTTTCTTCAAGTTCTTCAGAGCTGTTGCTTGTTGACACCACTCTGAGAGCTTTCGATGTACATAAGACATCCTTCTTGCAACGTTTTCAGGATCACCCGGTTCGTAATCCCGAATCAGCATCTCTTTCCATGGGCTTGGAAATTTTAGGAAGAAAATCTCCAGTGCCACTCTATCATCAACCTTAGATTGATGTTGATAAAGAGTAAAGAGCTGTAGAAACTTGTTGAGCGATTGTTGATCCAAGACAGCAAGTCTTAAATTATACAATGCCATCAAGTATTTCTTTCTCTTCTCTTGATCATATCCTTCGAAATATCATTTTCCCAGAAAATGGTTCTTAAAAAGAACGGCCATATTCTGGACATGTTCTGTGTAGTTATCACTCTCAAAACATGAATTCTTGATATCCACGGGAAAGAATTCCCATGCTGTCTTGACTACTCCTGCAAGACTCATTTCGAGAATTCTTACGAATCCTTCCTTGTTCAAGTCGAGAGTTGCTGCTGCAATTCTCAGGGCTGACGTCCATTCGTCAATAACGGATTCTCGATCTCTGAAATTTACTTCATCAATGTCGAGCATCACTCCGTAAGGATGGATGGGATCCAAGGTCGCTTTTCCATAGGGTGTATCTTGCACCTTCGGATGCGGCCTTCTTGCCCTTGTCCTTCTTGCTGCCATGTATGCATCATTTGGGGTATGTTGATCATACCTTGCTCCAGTCTGAAAGTCCTGGACTGCATTAATGGCTCCTGATGCATTTTGAAAATCTTGTTGATTTCCAATGATGGCTCCTGGTGGAAGTTGATTCACCAGCTGTGGGTTTTGGACCACATTTTGGTTCATCTTTAAGTCCACCATCGTCATGTTAGCAAAAGAATCTGCTAACTCCTGGAGATCGTCTAACTTGATTCGTTCAAGATTACTCATTTGTTCTTTTCACGAATCATTCTTTTCAAAGTCTCCATGTTGGGATCCTTTTTGGTTTCTCCCACTGGCTTTGGATAAGTGGGTTCATTACCAAAAGGATTTTCTCCTTTGACTGGAACTAGGTCGTTGCTCCAGTCTTTCGATCCATGATTGGATCTCTTTCAGGATGTTATAGATTTCATCCTGCTTCATAGCCATCTTGTATAGATCGCGTGGTACACCATACAGGCTATCGCCATAATGTTGTACGGTCTTCTGAATTTCTCTTAAATCCGCCGATATCTTGGAGGAATCTGGAGAAATCTCTTGATACAAAAGAGTAGATGATACTACTTTATCTTTCTTTTGTTCCGTCAGAGCGGAGTAGTATATGAATTCCAATTTACTCCTAGATGGATCCAATGATCTCTTCTCATAGCATATTCTATCTCCCATTCAAGGAGTATACACCTATGTAGAAGATCTTCTTTTCTTTTGATTCCTTGGAGACAAGAATCAATTAATTCTTTCTTCTGATTTTGTTGGATTAGGATATCCAACTGCCTTCTCCAGTGTGTTAGCACACTCTGGTATTTTGTCCTTCTTTTCTTCAAAATTTGGAGACGTTCCTGAAAATGTCCACACCTTGGACATTCTTCTGGATCTATCAGATATGATTGTTATGATGGTTCCTTCTCATGGTATTTGTGACCTCGAACAGGAGATCGCTCAGATCTGAATCATATCTCCTTCTTGCCTCAATTTCTTGAGTAAAAGGCTCGATGTATTCCAGCCTTCTTTCCCGTACGACTATAGAGTCGAACAATTCTCTCCAGATTGTCCGTAACATCTGGTTTCTTTCTCTTTTTATCTCCAAATCTTGGAGATAATTCCTGTAACACTCGCATCTCGGACAATTGTCCGGATTCAGATTTTTCTTGATGTCTCATCCGTTAGGATAATACTTAAAGCAATAAATAAAATATAATTCCTTAATAAAACCAGGGCTCTGATACCATGCTCTGATACCATTTTAGAAGCGAAGAATCGATTAGCAAAATATGTAATAAAGAAATACGTAACTATCTTTTTGATAGCTAAAATAGGAGGGTAAATACATGATTTTATATGATTTTGGTTAACTAGTCCAATTTTCCCCATTTTTCACACAAATAAGACACTTTTTTAGAAAATGTCCCAATAGATATAATTAGAAAAGTCAAAAAGTCTTGGTGGTTATGTGTTATACATGTACTCAAAACTGGTTATGGGGGTATA
The DNA here is from genome assembly GCA_031470985.1 of Agastache rugosa. Lineage (NCBI taxonomy): Eukaryota > Viridiplantae > Streptophyta > Magnoliopsida > Lamiales > Lamiaceae > Agastache > Agastache rugosa. Next base: position 546,973 of record CM062603.1, read on the forward strand.
CACTATCATCATACTGGATATACATAAATAATACTCTTTTTCTTTTAATGCAATATTATTTATTTTTATTGCTTATTATGATATTGTTTTTATATTATATTGCATCAGTATATTATATAATCTAATCAAGCACTATACCACCATATAGGCGGGACCTCTACACCACATAAATATGGGACTACTACACCACCATGCATAGTGGGACCACTGCTCCACTAAATAAAGTGAGAAATATACTATACCGCCCAGGAATGAAATTCTCACTGATACATCTCTTTGCAATACAACAATCTACAAACAAAACTAAAACATTCAAGTAACAATGGAGCACTACTAAGAAAACAGCTGCACCACAATCACCTAACTTTTCGAAATTTTGATTCACATTAAGTTTCTCAAACCAAGCTCATTCCCAAATCTATGTAATCATATTCAATATCATAATCTGCTCTTGAATTTTATTTCTACTAAGGTAAGGAACCAAAGTTTCACACCAAACCAGATTTTGTAAGTTTGCAATTTCATAAACTCAAATATAGAACACAAAATAAAATAGAACATGCCTCTGTTTCGCTTAGTCTTTCAACCAACTTGAAAATGTTGAGTCTTGATTTTCCTTATCGAGTCACAAGCCGAGCTGAAGAATTAAGATTCGTCGGAGCGACGACTACACGACTAAGCTATCGACCAAGGGTGAAGATAGACGAGATGATAGCGGAATCAGCGGCCTTGCTGCTGATTGTCGGACACTACCCTTGTCGTCTGAATTAATAGAACGGAGGCGCAACGATGGTGTCGATGCTGTCAGGGGCTGACCGTGGCGGCGGTAGGTGGCCAGAAAATCCAAAACAAAAAGGGGAATAGAGTAAAGATTAGAAATTTGGTAATTTTTTTTATAAAATAATTAAATAGAAAAGAAAAAGAAATGTGAGGGAGAGTCGAGACTTACCTCAGCGGCGGTGGAGGCGGACTGCATCGGAGGATCTTCGAATTGTTGACGGTACCAGTGGAGACAGGCGCGACAGAGGAGGCCAAAGACGACTTCCGCCGGAGCAGCAGTAGCGCGGCGGCGTTGCTTGGCGGATGACGACGGCGGTGGTGATAGCCCTGTCACCACTGCTATTTTCTGAGGTGGAGGAGAGGCGAGCAACCGGTGGAATTTTTGCCGGAGTTCGAGAGGAGAAAAGAGAGGAAAATTTTCAGATTCGATTTGGGGATCTAGGATTTGGAATTTGGGGGATTCTAGTGTTAGATTGAGGAAAGAGATGGGAAGAGGTGACGACAGCTCCGATTGGTGGTTACTCGCCGGAATTGGAGAAGATGTAGAAGGGGAGGACTTGTTTTGGTTCTGTGCAGACAGGAGAGAGAGAGAGAGAGGAGAGGACGACAGAGAGAGAGATGAGAGTGAGCAGACACTTCGTTTGATGAAGGGGAAAGTATGGATTCATTTTTATTAAGTTGATTAGTTTGGGCTAACTATTAAAATTGATGGGCCATATTTTTTTTTAAATTCAAAGTGGGCTGCATTATATTTTCAGAAATTAAAAAGAAATGATGAAAGTTTTCGAGTATACCTTGTTGTCCTTCGCTAAAACGGCCATAACTTTTTGCTCGTTTAACATTTTTGAGATCCATAAATTGGACAGTAAGATAGACTTCCGTAGCTTTCTAACGACATATCGTACGTCTCCTAGTTCATCCTGAGCTGTTCCAGAATCACGTACGAACCTACTGCTGCTGTACAGATTTCCCTTTTTCGCGAAATTCTCCAATTCTTTTGGATTTTCTTGGCGATTTCGGAACGTGTGTGACGAGTATAGTTAATGAAAGATTGATTTGATTACGTTTAATGTCGTGAATTAAACGAGTCAGAGTTTAGAGAAGGATCTCTAAACCTTTTAACGCGACTTAGTCGAATGCAAAGCCCTAAAGTCTAAAATTATTATCGAGTCCGTTATCCGTTAAGTTCAATTCGATCGTTTATTGAATCGGATTATTTACAGTGAAAGGTGAAGCACACGGGTGATAAATTAAGACGAAGGAGGGTCAGTACGGTTTGTTCTGTAAGAATATCAGGTGGGCTTTCCTATTATACAAATAACTTGAGCTTTATTTTATTCTTGAAATGTTTTAAAAGTATATTTTGAAATGATTATCATGCATAAACGATTTTATGGTTTCTCTTGAGCCTATCTGTGTTGGTTCGCCAACTTATTAAATCGATCGGATTCTGAGTTAGCCAAAATGGTGCTTTCCAGAATTAGTGTACACAGTAATCGAGGTTGTGAGCTCTCTTAGGAGTGGCCGACCTCGGTGAGTGATGTTGGCGGAAGAAGGCCTTCTTCTCCGGCGTTGGATAGATATGGTTATTGATGATGGCATGAGTACTCAAATGTGAAAATGATTTAGTAAGCACAGGCTTTTCTGAAAAACCCTTGTGTGTTACTGTTGCAGATGCATGATAAATCTATAAAAGTAAGTATATGTTTTGGCATGTGTTCACTGAGTACGTTGTACTCAGCTCTGCATATATTTCTAAATGTGCAGGGTGAGCAGCTTTGTGATGGAGGGTGTTGAGCGAGAAATCTTTTGTCTACGTCAAGCCTCGACTTCGCATCTTAATATGTGAAGTCAATCTACGTTTTTCCACTGTAAACACTAATTAGTAATTCTCATATTATTATATGTATAACTATTCAACTATTATGGATTTCTTTCACCTCATTGTTAAATCTTCTGTATTTGAACATCTTCATATATAAGTATCCTACTAGTTTATTCATGGATAATTATATGTTTCCTTCGTTAATTATCGTAAACCCCCTTTCTTCCCCGCTTCTTCATTCCCACCCCAAGTCACACCATGGTTGTGCCATCCTTTAGGATAAGGGGCTGTGACAAATTGATTATTACTTTGATTTAACAAGGGTGAGAGCTCGGTCTATAAGCTCAATATGCTCGATATTTTGGGTTATTTTGATTTTTATTTGATATGCAATAAAACTGTAATTAAAAATTCCGTGTCCTGCTAATAACAGACTGATTATCCCTTGAGGAACTTAATAAGTTTATCATACTAAACCCTACGGATGAGATTCCTACAGATGAGATTAATTCTAGTATGATAATAAGTTTAAGTAGTAATACTCAAGATGTAAATTATTATTAATTAACTTATTAATTAATTTCAGAATTGTCAGAAGCTGTTAATTAATTAATGGATATTTGTAATCTTAAACACGGGGATTAATTAAGTCTAATACTAGCCCCGACTCATCAAATAAATAAGATGGTAATTCAGTATTAATTTTATAGTGAAATAAATTAATCCTTGTATTCTAATTTATTATTCTGGGTGAATAAAAGAAATTAGACACTGGGAGGCCTAAATCTTATTTAAGTTAGTAGATCCCTGAATTGGCCCAGCTCCTAGAAAGTGACGCCTACTCTAAGGTCAAGCCCATCTGGGCTTTGACATGGGTTTGACTTATAGGCTCTAATATTTATTAGGTATTCAAATACCAGCTATAAATATTAGGAATAAGTCATTAGTTGTTTATGTGAAAAAAAATAGAGAGAACTAAAAATCCAATAGAGAAAAAAAAACCGGCGACTTTTATTTCTTGAGGAGAGGATCTCTAAGTTCGATCCCATCTATCATCGAGTCCTAATACGGGAACAATTCAGAAAATCCACTCTGGAGTCTCTGACCGTCAAGCTTGCAAGTATATCGATAAACCATCTTATGAATGTTTTAATTTTCATAGGAGCATGCGTAGGAAGATTTACAAGTGTTCGTTAGATAACCAAAATAGATCAGAAGGCAAATCGAATCGGTTAGTCAAATAGCCGTTTCCTACAGTTTTTGCCTTTAGATTTCCACAATCTTAAATGATGAATGCATGAAAACAACAATGGAAGTAAAAGTATATAGATGATGGTCAGCTTTTCAGAAAACAATACAGAAACAATTTAGACTAGAGGTGGTCTCCTATAGGCTCTAACTGAATAAGCAGTAACAAATTTCCAATTGTTGCATTATGCACGAGCTTGTTGAACTTCTTCTAAGCTGTAAGTGATCACAGAGTTTTGTGTTTGCCCCAAACTTTTTGAGTTGTTGCTGAAGGGGAAGAACCTAAGAGCATCTCAGAATGGATGGATGAAATTTGTAAATCTGGGTGACTGAACTTCGAGCGTTTTGGAGGCCTGGCGCTGTAAGTGAGCGAAAGAATAACCCTGTTTGAAAGAGGTTTTTTGCTGCTTGTTGCTAAGCCTAGAAGCTCATTTGGTCCAAGAGGACTGGTGTCTAAAAGGGATTTCCTCTTCTGCCTCAGTAGCTCCCACATTATGCTGTTTTCTTTAGCCTGTTTTTCTCCCTGTTTTTTAGATACCTGTCAATGAAAATTGGTAAATTAACTATGTCAGCAGCAGCAGATACTTTCATATAATGCATTTTTTTGCAAAAAGAAAACTATGGTGGATTTTACTAAGTTTTGAATTTAGACACACTTGGACTTTTTATGGAATGATGATGTAAAACAGTCCTAATGGACATTTTTAGATTGATTTTTCTTTTTACTTGATACGTTTACAGGTCATATCACATCAAGAAATACATTTACCTCTGATTTTAGTTTCTTAACGGTTTCTTCTGATTTCCTCAAACTGATCATTGCCTCAATCCTTCTTTGCTCAGCTAACCTTGCCTCATTTCTTGCTTTCTCCAACTCAATTCTTGCTTCCTCAAACTCAATTCTCTTGAACTGCATCTCCACATGCATCTTCTTAACAACCTCCATTAAGCACGAGCTCTTTCCTGTCGCCATATCAGCCTTAAGATCACGGATATGCTGAACCATGGGCTTGCACGTGTCCTTCAGTTTGGGAATTAGATTTTCAAATCCAGCTTCCACTGATCCTAGGGTAGCTTCTGCATGATAATATAAGGATTGAGGATGTTCAGCATCATGTCAGCCTTTAACTCGTTGCTCCCAGTCCCGACAGACTCAAGAAATGAGGAACCAAATGAAATAGCTTTCTCGAAGAGCTTTGCCCGTGAAACTTGATTGTCAGCAAAGTCCTTCAGCATACTCTTCCTGCTCGAATTGAACTGAGCTCTGATCTTTGTAAGGAAGTTGTTGAGTTGAATTATGTGTGATTTTGTCTCTCCCTCAGCTCATTGCAAGCTTCCATGGCTTTTTTCATGTAGTCTTCTGGCTGCACTTTCAAGACAAACAACTGAAAGTTATGGAATACAACCAAGAGACACAAACATAACTACTGAATGTGATTGGTTGTACTCCACTCAAAACAATTAGTTGAAAGAGCCCTTCTATCAGAGCTTCACCGCAGAAGATTTTTCCATGCTACAGACATGGTAAAAGGATACGGAGGCCCGAGAGATTACTGTGGTTTAAACTGACACCTTAAGTAAGCACATATATAAGTTGAGTGGAAATATCACCCTATTGCAGCCCAAAACACAATGTTAAGATCTTTTTCTGGTTTCATTTTCCATAAATATCTCAATTTTCATTCAATCAACCTAAGAATCATAGAAAGTACAGAAAAATTTCTTCAACGCAATATCAGTTGCCTGTAAAAACTATTGTACTGATAGATACAGAGCACAAAAGTTGGTTAGCTGCAGAATTATCACTCAAAAATTAGTCAACAGGCTGCAGACGCTCAAGTCAATAAATGCAGGGAACAAAATAGGAATATCTTGAACTCTCATATTCCACTGTTCTCAGATAGTTGCATTCACCATAAATCAAATCCACAAATAAGTACTTACTTTCTACTAATCCATGCAAGCTCTTTTAGGAGGATTCCATGTAAAATCTACAGATAATCAGGCTCTCATTTATCATGATAACTTTCAAGTAAATAAGGTCTTCCTGCAATTATTTTAGTCTTCAACCTCATCAATCTCATCTACATACTCAAACAGTAAATTAAGGACCACAGATTATCTCTGCAGAAACTAAATGAAAAAAAGAGACATCACAAAAGACTAAAACCAACAAATGATTTTAATAGGCGCCAGAGAAGTAAATTCAATCACATGATTTATCAGGAAAAAAAACATGCGATCCTAGAAATTGTACGCGCACATAATAAAAGTAATCTATAATCGGTAAATCCATTTGAAGCGTTTTTTGCCAATTACCTGTGATCTTGAACGGTCGAAAGAGGTGAAGATTTTGATTGATCTGTTGTCTTCAGCCATTTCAGCCGTCTTCAGTCCTACCAACCTCACCAGTGTTGGATATAATGGTTTTATATAATCATTTGTGGTGGTTAATTATTTAATTTGTTGAGAATTAAATAATGAAGGATTATTTTACTTGTCGAATAAATAATCGAGATATTTTTATTGTTTCAAAACCATTAATTTGGTGAGTGAGAAATAGTATATTTGAGTTGCATGTTGGAGATGAATTTGTTGTAGGCATATTCGATAATGTGTTATTCAACGAGCTCGGGCGCAGGCCGTAGTTATAAGATATGGGCCTTGAACTTGGGGGTTGACCAAAAGTTTCCATCTTAATTTGGGCTCGGCCAACTTGTTCAATTGGCAAACCAATTCTTTGATATTGTTTAAATTGCAATTGATGTAATCGGCCCAATCTAATATCCAACATGCAAAGTAATTAAACATTGTAAATATTTAATTACTTGGAGCATACGCACGTTCCATATTTTGGAATTTACTTGGCTGCCAAGTTGCCGAGATTTGGTGCAACCTTAAAGTCTCCCCATTGAGTGCTATATATATGAGCCTCTTGTGATGGTTCTTTCACACCACAATTTGCTCTCATCACTCATAGCATCAAAGCATCTCATATATTTGCATTCTAGAGTTCTATAGCTCAGTTCTCAAGCCCTATTTTGTTCATCGGACCTCTTTCCTATTTCGGTGATGATGGTCCCGGAACGAGTACTTCGGTGTAGAGGGGGTGAATACACCGAAGTTAAAAACTTTTAAACTTTTTAACCAAGTTAAAACTGAGAGTGTGAGCTCAGTTATAAATTCTGCTGACTTCTTGAATAAGATGGTCAGCTGAACTGATAACTCAACTGGCGGTGCGGAATGTGGTGGTTTGAAAACTTAGCTCGTTCGCTTAGAAAAACTCAGTTTAAAAAGAACTTATCTTTCTGTTTTCAGCTTAGTCAAGTTATGCAAGATTTGAAAACACAGCTGGTTGGGTCACACAACCAGAGAACTTATAACTTAAAAATAATGTTGTGCTCGATGCGGTTAGTTCTTTAAAATAAAGATGCAGAAAATAATCAAAGCAATAAAGAACACGAAGTTTTTAACGTGGTTTGGAGAAACTACTCCTACATCTACGACCAGATTTCACTGGTAAATCCACTAAGGATATCCACTTGGTTTAACGAGTACCAAGCAACTTTGCAGCTCAAACCAGAGCTGTGTTCTAACAGTTTACGGGCACTGTAAAAGCCTGAACCTTTTCAGTTTTCCGGGTACTGAAATAACCTACACACCCGAATTACAAGCTTCGAGCGGGCGGACCTTAACCTAACCTTTTCTATGTAGAAGGGTTTGGATTTGGGGTTCCAACTGTGAACGAGTTCTTGCAATGAAGAACAAGAGTTATATGAACTCGTTCAATCTAGGCTAGAGATATGAAGTGAAAGCTGCCTAGAGATTACAGACGAAAAACTAGCAGTTCTAGACTTGAACACTTTGAAGATTAAGTGTTCTTGAAGAAAAGGAAGACTGCTTGAAGCTTTGAGAGAGACTTGAGAATTTCAGAAAGTTGATAGCTTGTTGAGAGTTTTTCGTATCTGAATCTGAGGTTGAAGACTGGTGTTTATAGGTGGAGATTCAAAAACTAGCCGTTTGAATCTCACCTACTCTCTGATTTGGCGATCTGCCGTCTGCATATCTTCACATGTCTTTGTCAGTGTGTCAGATCTTGAGTTTGTTGTCGATCCCTCGTTGGTCGAGATTTATTGACATCTTCTGACACCGAGATCCTGTCCTAGGAGCTGTCTTTTGAATTCCGAGCTGGATCCTTTAGTCTGACTGATTTGATCTCAGTTAAACTTCAGTCAACTTTTCTTTTTCGGCTCAGCTGGGTCTACTCTGCTGAATCTTCTTGAGTCAGCTCAGTTTTCGTAGCTCCGTTTGGATCTCTTCTATTTTGCTTGAGTCAACTCAGCTTTATTTTACAGCTGACTTTGCTCAGCTGTCTTCTACAACTGTTAACTCCTCAACTGATCTTCACTCAGCTAATAATTACAGCTGACCACTCAGCTGGGTCTTCTACTGTCTTCAACATCTTCTCCTGTAAACTTAGAAAATCTATAAGCTCAAACAGGCGACTTGGAAAAACAACTTAGGCTTGCGCAATCATCTACTAGGTTGGGGTCAGTTGGATTTTGGTATCAAATCAAAACTTATAAATTTCCCAACAATTTCTCCCTTTTTGATGATGCCAAAACCTAACTGAGAAAAACAGAATGAATTTAGTTAAGTTAATTAATCATTCAGAGTTCAGAGCATGGACAAAGAGTTATTGTCTTCAGGGTGAGCTTAAGGGCAAAAGATCAGTTTCATTAGTCTTCAAAAAGATTTACAATGATTACAAGATTAAAGAAAAACTGAATCAAGAATTCAAAAACAAAATCTCAGCTGCCTGGGTCTTCATTCCTGCTGTTCCTTTCTCCGGTCTTCTTCCATCTGCTCATCAGTCCTCAACCTGTAACGGATGAAGATCATATGCTCCAATTCCTTGAATTCAGCTGGATTCTTCACCTTTGAGATATTTCTCCTGACGGCCCAATAGTTGACTTCTTTGATGATCTTGGCCTTGTCAGGGAGCTGAGTTCCAGCTATCATTGACGGCTGAAGGTGAGTTAGCATTGGAGCAGTGAGATTGATCTTTGCAGTCTTTGTAGCATTGAGGAAAACTCTGGTGAGCATTCTGTCATGATTAAATAATTCGTTGAGGAATTCATTGAATGCGTCATCAGTGTTCATGTTTTGATAAGCCCTTAGGTAGTAGAATTCGTCGATGAACTCATTTTTGGTGAATTCCCAGTTGTCATTGTATTCTTCTGGGATCCATTCATTCACTTTGCTCCAGTTCATCGCTACCTGCGGCTTCTTCTTTGCTGCGGCTCTGAAGCTGGCTCTTTTCTTCTTGTCATTCTTCTCTTCAGGCTTGAGCGATTTCTTCCTCTTCTTCTGTTGCTCTTGAAAGAGCTTCATTTCCTTCTTCTACTCGTTAGCAAAGTTACAGAGCCAGCGAGTATCATTATATTCTTCTGGCGTTGCTCCGCAAGCTTTGGCTAGAGGGATCATTGCTTTGCTCCATCCCTCTTTCCTCTCAGCTGGCTAAACTGCTTCTAGCTCAGTAACGACTTCAATAATCTCTGATTGTTGAACTTGAATTTCTTCTTCCTCAGCTTCAACCTTGCCCTTAGTTTTTCTCCCGTCTCATTCCTCCTTTTTGGCATTATCAATAAGGGAAAAGGAGAGGTTGACGACGGTCTCATTCAGCTTGGCGAGGGCAATTTCAACATCAGCTATCTTGGCTGTGTTGTCAACTGTGGCGAGGTTCAGTTGAGTGTTGCTGCTGCTTCTAGCTTGGAGTTGAGCATCCAGATCCTTGAACGTGTTGAACAGTTGGTGTATGTCAGAGCTTCTGGAGAGGTTGGACTGATTGACGGCTTCCAGCTGGCTTGATAAATCCTGCACGCTGTTAGCCAGGGAAGCTTGAAGTCGGGAGACGATATCTGGCACCCTCTTCTCTAGGTGATTTGACCATTCGACATCTTGAGAAGCTTGGGACTGCCTGAGAGTTTTGTTGGTGTGCTTATCAAGGTTGAAGATGTATCTTTGCAGTTCGCCCATCGTCTGTCCTTGAGTATGAACCTGAAAATCAAGAGCTGTGAATCGAAGGATGTGCTTGACCTCAGTATTCAGTCGATCCTGAAAAATTGCTTCCCGACAATTTCTTGGATCTTCTTTTGGATGGAGGGAGAGAATTCAGTGTCGGACTCCGTTTGGGTTACGGATTCGACATGGCTGGGTTTAGCTACCTCAAACTCGACCAACATGCGAGTGTCATCGGCAGTTGGACTTGGTGGCGCTACTGTCTCCGGCTCAGCTGTTGCATTAGCTGGCTCTTCGAAGTCCATTACCTCAGCTGTGTTGGCAGGTATAGCTTCCTCGATATTCTCAGCTGGGACGATCTAGCCGAGGGCGTTGAGGTAGGAGTTGGCCTTTGAAATTGCGTATTCAGGTGGAGGCACAACATCCTTCTTGGCCTTCTCGATGATGATTTGGATAAGCTCGTCTTGATGCAGAAATGCGTCCTGGAGGCTTCCAAATCCAAGGAATTGTTGCAGCTGTGCTTCGTCGACCTTTACGTTTTCAAAGGAAAATTGCTCGATGAGCTCTTCATTCTCGTACCAAGTGCTCATCTTGATAGCAAGGTAGAACTTGAAGTCGCTTACGGCGATTAAGGCATTGGGAAGAGAAACGAGAATGGGATATTGTTGCAGTGCGCTCTTAACTCTTTCGAGCATGAGGTTATCGAAGCTCATTATGCTGACGGTATGTGCAACGGCTCTGGGACTGAGGATTTCAATTTCCTTAGAGGTTGTTGGACTAGTGGGTTTAGCTTGGCTTTTAACATCCAGCTGCAAATGAACGTTAGCTGGATGGGGATCTTTAGGTGAGCTGGGTAAGGATGTATGTTTGGAAGATGAGGGTTGGCTTGATGTAGGTAATGTTGTTATGGTGACTGGGGGTAGAAACAGGGGACGTGTTGGAGAGGATGGTTTGGAGGTGGTTCCAGCTGATGCAGGATCTGAACTTGGTTGTTCAGCTGGATTAGGTTGGGGTGCGGTTTGTAGAAACACTTGAAGAGACTCAATGTCCTCTGGCTCTTTGGCTAGAGAGGTGTGAGAGGAGGGGTTAGGTATATCGCCAATAACTTGTGCGATTACCTCGAAAGGGGTATGAGAGGTTCAAAAGACCGTTGTATCTGAATGGAGAGGTTTCAGCTCGCTCCTTAGCTCCATCGTAAGAAACCACCGCTTTCACTTCAAATCTCCGCGGCTCCACCACAAACTCCTGATTTCCTCCTGAGCTGGAGGAGGTCTCCTGTACTGCTCCCTCAGCTGCTGGTCTTCCCTGAGATCTTACTCTTCGAATGGGAGAGGCGGTTGGAGTGGTCTCTGACTCAGCTGGCTCCGCAGCTGGTGGGGCGACTGCCTTGAACTTCAGCTTCTTGCGGGTAGGGGGAGCTCGAGCTGGCTAGGCTTTCTCGGGCTACTTCCTCTTCCCAGCTGGAGAGGGCGATGCAGCATGCTGCCTTTTCTAGCCTTCGGGGGCAGGCTTTTTTAACAAGTCCATAATTTGGTTGGGCTTGTAAAAGAGAACCTTGGAGGAATGGAATTTCTCTGGGTCATGCCACCTGACCCGGTGCCCTGCTGTCTCATGCTCTAGCAAGTATGCGACCTTCGAGCAGAGGTAGATGGTCTCCTTGCTGTAGAAATTGAGACCAGTGTCATCGACGGTTATCTTCCTGGCTTCCTTCTCAAACTTCCCAATGAAGTATTGATACCAGTCGATGGGGGTGTTGTTGACGAGGGCTACCATGGGCCTCAGTTTGGGCATGCTGATCTCACCTTGAGATCCAGCGATTCCCATAATGCATTTTTGGGTGATGTCCAGAAGTAGACGATACTTGAGCTTCAGCAGGAGCTTGGACATGCTGGCCCTGTACGGCTTCGGAGTGATGAGCATCTCATCCAGTGCCGTCTGAAGTTCGTCCTTTGTGTACTCGTCAGGAGAAAAGTTTTCTAGGCTCTTTAGCGTGAACCTTCTGCGCATCAGCCTGTTGATATTGGTGTCGAGGTCCCACGGTTCTGGCTTCCCATCAGCTCCCTTGATCTTCAACGGGATGGATGTGGTAAGATGTCCCTTCGAGTTGTCCAGTTGCAGAAAGAATTTTGTAACTTCTCGCTTGAGGATGTGGGTTGGCTTGGCGGTGACCCACTGCATCAGTCATGCTCTAGAGATGAGTTCCAGAACTTCTTGGAACTCTGGAATCCTGTGGCTCCTCAGAGTGAGCGAGTTCTCAAAATGAAGTTTGGACATGAGAACCGTCATCTGATCTGCTCTGACTTTCTTGGATGCCATCTTCTCTGTAGATGTTAGTAGAACGAAATATGTGCAAAGAAAAATGTGTAGATTTGCAGAGATTTGAGAGAGAGATATGCTCTTGATTTGCAAAGATAGGGATTAGAAAAGAGAAGGGATATGCGTATCTTTGCTATATATATCAACTACCATAATTGATGAGCGGCTAAGATTGATGCAGTTGATATTCAGATAGACGGCTAGGAGTGAAACGCTCATCACGTCTGCTGACATGCGTACAACGAGCGTCTTTCAAGCGCGCGTGAGGCAGTTCAAACGTTTGAACTTCTACCTCGATCCTGCCGTGCTACAGTATTCTGTAGACATTTCATTAAATGCGATGGGATGGGAAACTTAGCATGCAATTCATCTAAGGAATATTTGCCTACTGAATTAAATTCAAATTATTTGACTATTAATAGCTTATTCCTTAGAGAAATAAATGCAAAGGATGCAAACCTGTCAGCTGAACATAGTAGTCAGCTGATACCACGGCTGTCCTTATGCTTGGCTGAGTTCCCTTCAGCTGAGTTTCTGATGATTAGCTTGAATTCTCCCTCAGCTGATTATCCCATCAGTTCATATTGTCCAGCTGTCTGGTTCCCCCTCAGCTGGTAGACCTTCAAACTGAGCTTTGCAATCCAGCTGGGTTTGGTTCCCCCTCAGCTGGATGATCATTCTTCATCTGGATTCAGCAATCCTAGCAATCCACTCAGCTTCTTGAACCTTGCTTCCACCAGCGGCTTTGTTAAGATGTCAGTACGCTGAATCTCTGTGTGAATTTTTATCAACAATGACGTCCTTCTTTTCCACGTGATCTCTGATGAAGTGATGTCGCACATCCACATGTTTGCATCTTGTATGAAGAACTGGGATTTTCTGAGATAGCAATTGCACTTGAACTATTACAGAAGATCGGAACTTGTCCAGTCTTGACTTCATAGTCTTCCAGCTGATGCTTGAGCCAGAGTATTTGCGAGCATCAACTTCCAGCTGCCATATACTCCGCTTCAGTTGTTGATGTGGTGACGCACGTTTGCTTCTTTGAAAACCATGAGATCAATTTGCTTCCTAGGAACTGACATGTTCCTGACGTTGATTTCCTGTCCAGTTGATCTGCAACGAAATCTGAATCTGAGTATCTAATCAGCTCCAAATTGTCTTCAGCTGGATACCACAGCCCAACATTCTGAGTGCCCTTCAGATACTTGAGAATATTCTTGGCTGCTTGCATGTGTGCTTCCTTTGGATCTACTTGAAATCTTGCACACACTCCGACTGCAAATGCAATGTCTGGTGTTTAGTCATTTTGTGTTACGTTTTTATGCTGTTTTTGAGTCGTGTTTTCGTGTGTGTGTGCGCATGCTTTCAGTCTTTTATTTCTCATTTTTGGCTACCCTTGGTTGCTTTGGTGTGGTTTATGTGGAAGTAATCAAAGAATCAAAGCCCTTCTATTATTTTCAAAATAGCCGAAAATAATAATTAAAATTAGGGGTTTTTGATCTTGATGTTCTTTGGTTAATTTGATATTTAAATTGAGCTTATATGATTATGTATTGAATTAATGGATTAAATCATTAATTCTTCAATTTTGAATATTTTCGAAATTAGGGTTCTTCAAATTGGGAATCTTTGATTTTGATTTTGTATGATGAAATTGATGATGGAGTTGAGCTTAAGATATTTATTTTAGCAAGAGAGAATTTTGTTAGAATTTTTGAAGCTCAATTCCTAGTATTTGAGAAAATTTCAGCTTTATATTAATTAAGAAATAATTAATTTAAGGCCTAAATGGATTAATTGAAGTAATAATTAATCTCTATGATTTTAATCAAGCATGTTATGAATTGATTTGAAGAGAAATTAATCATCCATGTATTATTTTTGAAAAAGCCGAAAAGTATATATATGAAGAGTTATGATTTTTGTTGAAGTTATTTAAGCAATTAAATTATAATTATAGTTTATAATTTAATTGAGCATGTTTGGAAGTGATTAGAATAAGATTGGATATTTAATCCATGAGTTGAAAAAGGACAACCCCTTTAATCTTTATTTATAAAGATTATTTGATTTTTAATCAAATAAATAATCATAGATTTGAATTCTATGTTAAAAACTAAGTGTTGTGGAATTTTTCGAAAATTTAATACGAAGTTTTGATAATTTTCTATTTTTCGATGAATTTTCTAAGTTAAAGGTTGATATGTTTGTATGATATGAAGTGATGATTTGAATTATGGTTTAGTAATGATGAGGAATTAATTTGAGAATTTTCAGAGCTCGTTTGTCGAGTCAAATTTGCTTCGAATTTGAAGATATGAATAGTAAAAATAAGTTATATGTTAATGAAGAGTTTATATTTTAATGAAGTAATTATAAGATGACGATGTGCTTATGATTAATGATATAATTATATGTTAAAGTTTAATGTTAATGTTTATAAGTTAGATTGTTAGTTAGAAATTAAGTTTGAAAGGTAAGAAGGAAGGTTAGGTGAGATAAGTTTATTAAGAATATTAAGTATAGAGAGCCCTAGAATTCTAAGTCGAATTCGAATCAAAGAAGAAGTTAACTTGTCACGATGCCATTTCTCTTCTCTTGTTAGCTATTTCTCGCTCTTATTTTCGAATCCTAAATTGAATGAAGGATCGAGCGGGAATGTAAAGTAAGGAAATCGAGAAGAGAAAGAGTAAGTAAAGCAACGACAAATCAGGTGAGCTTTCTAAACAAAGAAATGATGAATGTTATATCTATATGATTATATATATGTGATGTTTTAAATTGATTAACTTGCCAAATGTTTTAAGTTTTGTGTCATACCATCTACTGAAGAAGGACAAATTCGGTCCCGCGCAAGGTGGGATTTGTGTACACATTAGTAATCGTGAGTCTTTCTTTGATAGGCCGGTTACATTAGTAATCGTGAGCCTTTCTCTGATAGACCGGTTACAAGTGATTGAGAAAGAGGCCTCTTTCTCAGCACTACTATTTATAGTAGATATAGTTCATACTTAATGAGTATTTTGACTGCAGTCAATTATATCAAAAGAAAATGCTTGAGCAAGCATAAGTTTGTTTTCAAAAAGTTACTTGTGCAATGCTTTATGGCAAGTTTAATCTATAGCTCTAAGAAGTAAGTTTTCAAATATTTCTGGCATGTGTCCACTGAGTACAAAGTACTCAGCCCTGCATATTATTTCTAAAATGTGCAGGTTAGCTCGGATGAAGATGTGAGTGTGCTTGGACGGACTTTTCTTGGTTGAGTCTTTTGAAAGTTGTTTAAACTAGAGTTGAGTCATATGTCTTCATACATATGATTCTCTATGTTTTTCCGCTGCAACACTTTGAAATATATGTTGAAGTATGAAGCATATTCTCGACTTTGAAGTCGTTAATGTTATTTGTTAAGGTTTTAGCTACAAACTTGTTTTAACTTGAAAATAAGTTGTCAATCATTTCTTGAGATCTTTTAAATCATACGACCCTCTTTTATCGTGCTTTCTTGATCTAATGGACTTCTTGTCGATATTGATCTCTTGGCATCGTTGGTCGTACGATACTAATTGTTGGTTGGAATTGTCAAGCATGTTATTGATTTCTTGTTAAGCATGTTCGTTGAGATGTTGTTCAAGAATAAGTTTAACTCTCGGTATCGTTGTTTGTTAAGAATAGTTTGTCAAATGTGTGGTTTTGTTGGATAACTGGGTCGTTATCTATTCCTTGGTTAATCATAAATTGTGTATGTCGTGGGACCCACTGGCTCGGTCATCTTTATTCTGAGTCTGGCTGTGACAGATGTTCTGCACCACTTGAGCTTTCAACTGCAGAGGGTAATATAAGTTCCAATGCAAGAAGTTGATTGCTCAGTTTGATGTAAATCTGATTGCTGATGAACCTTGTTCATCTTTTTGCACTTCATCTAGACAGTTTTATGAGCTTATTGCAATTGATATACTCTTAACCTGTTGTTTTAAGTGTTTACTAACATATCTTTAATTATAAGGTTGCAACTGCATCAACTTTATCTTGGGATTCTTTTATTTGTATATGTTTTTAGAATGCTATGCATAAGAGGCTGATAACTTGAAAATTGCTCATGCATTTATCTGAATGAGGTTGGATTTATTTTATAGGAATTCCTGTGTTAGTTCATATTTTTGTAACATTACAAATTCCTTTTTTTTAATCGAAATCATTGTTCCTTTGGGGAAAAAAATGACTCTTCATTATTTTATCCAATTAACACTTGCTATCCTATTTAAAATAAATTAATCCTCCACCACTTGCAAATTTTAGAATATCAATTGTTAGAAGAAAGTATGAGACTAATATTTTTTTTTGAGAACCAAAAAATTAAAGAATAAAATGACCCAGTTGAAGAATAAATTTATTAGACTTTGAAAATAATAAATATGGGTACAAATGTAATATTTCATACTTCCTTGGTATTGTGTATTTTTTCTCACATGACACTTAAAATATATATATATATATATATATATATATATAGAGAGAGAGAGAGAGAGAGCGCGGATCAAATAAGAACACTTTCTTAGATGAGAAATAAGAACAAATCTGGACCCTTGATCCTTGTTGATCTACGGTCCAGATTTAACCGTGCATTTAATTACTCTAATTTATGCATTTAAATGCTAATGCATTAAGTTATTGTAGTTTATGCATTAAAATATTTATGCATTTAGTTTCTGCATTTTATGCATCTCAGATATAATAAAAATGTGTTGTTCTTACGTTCTCATATAAGATGTGTTCTTACCAGATCCGCTCCCTAGAGATATATATATATATATATATATATATATATAGTGCTTCTAGTGAAAAGATCCCTTAAAGTAAGAAATAAGAATAAATCTCAACCCTTGATCCACAATGGATGGAAGGCCAGATCTGAACCAGGTCAAACCGGGTCGGATCCGGATCAACCCGTTGACTTTTCAATTTTTTTTTATATTTTCAATTTTTTTTATTTTTGTTTTTTTTAATAAAGTGTGGTGCATTTCAAAATGCATTGTGGTGCATCTCATAATACATGGAGGCTTATCTCATACACTATGTGGTGCGTCTCATTATACATGGTGGTACATCTCATTATACATGGTGATGCATCTCATACACTATGTAATGCATCTTAAAATGCATGGTGGTGCATCTAAAAAAATAGTGAAAAAGAATATTAAAAAAATTAAAAAATTGTGCATCTCATAATACATGGAGGTTTATCTCATACAATATGTGGTGCGTCTCATTATACATGGTGATGCATCTTATACACTACGTGGTGCATCATAAAATGAATGGTGTCACTATAAAAAAAAATAGTGAAAAAGAATATTAATAAAATTAGAAAATGGTGCATCTCAATACACTTAGAGTTGCATCTCATTACACATTGTGGTGCATCTCACTACACGTGATGATGCATATCATCTGACCTTAAAAAAATACGAAAATAAAAAAAATCGAAAAAAATGAAATGTCAATAGGTTGATCGGATCCAACCCATTGACCCGGATCCGACCCAGTTTGACCCGGGTCAAATCTGACCCTTCATCCCTTGTAGATCAATGGTGGAGATCTATTCCTATTTCTTAGGATAAGGGTGCTTCTTATATGATCCTATTCCTATATATAGGATCATATAGGAACTCATCTTTATATGAGTGTGTAGGAGCCATGCATTTTTATCACACAAGTTAATGCACAAATTGCATTATTTTAATGCATAAACATATATTTTGATTTAAGAGTCGAGCGAGGGGAGCCGAAGGCATCGGAGCGAGCTAAAGGACATTAATGTTGCCACAATCATTATTTATAAATTAAAATCGAAGACGAAGGCCGAGACGAAAAAAATTGTTTTGCTATGTTTGTGCATTAAAATAATGCATTTTGTGTATTTTCGAAGTCATAAAAATGCATGGATCCTACGGACTCATATAAGAATGAGTTCCTACCAGATCCACACCATATATATATATAGGAGATGGATCATATAAGAATGCATCTTAACCTAAGAAATAGGAATAGATCTCCACCATAGATCTACAAGGGATTGAGGGTCAGATCAGACCCGGGTCAAATCGGGTCGGATCCGGGTCAACGGATCGGACTCGGTCAACCAGTTGACTTTTCAATTTTTTTTATTTTTGAATTTTTTTAAAGGTCAGATGATATGCACCATCACGTATAATGAGATGCACCACACTGTGTAATGAGATGCACCACTAAGTATATTGGGATGCACCATTTTTTAATATTCTTTTTCAATATTTTTATTTTTTTAAGTTTTTTTTTTATTTTTTTCAAGAACCGAGCGAGGGGAGCCGAAGGCCTCGGAGCGAGCTAAAAAATATTAATGTTGCCACAATCATTATCTATAAATTAAAATCGGAGCCGAAGGCGGAGACTAAAAAAAATTTTGAAATTCGTAAAAGTCAATGAGACGCACCACATAGTGTATGAGACAAACCTCCATGTATTATGAGATGCACCACAATGCATTTTGAAATGCAGCCTATGCGTAATGAGACGCACTATCATGTATAATGAGATGCATCATTGATGGTCCCTGAGCAGAGCCTTTGGTGTAGAGGGGGGGGGGTGAATACACCAAAGATAAAAACTTTTTAAACTTTTTATCAAGTTAAAAACTGAGAGTGAGAGCTCAGTTATAAATCCTGCTGACTTCTTGACGAAGACGGTCAGCTGGACTGATAACTCAGCTGGCGGTGCAGAATGAGGTGGTCTTAAAACTTAGCTCGTGTACTTAGAAAAACTCAGCTTGAAAATATTATCTATAAGTTTTCAACTTAGTTAAGTTGTGCAGTTTTTGAAAAACACAGCTTGCCTGGTCAAGCAGCTGAGTATGCAGTTTGATAAGTATGATATGCTTGATGGAGTTAATTCTTTAACTGAAAATACTGGAAATAAAGAACAGAAAAGAACACGATATTTAACGTGGTTCGGAGAAACTCCTCCTACGTCCACGACCAGATAAATTGGTAATTCACTACCACTTGATTTAACGAGTACCAAGCAACTTCGCAGCTCGAACCTGAGTTGTGTTCTAACAGTTTGCGGACACTGTAGAAGCCTAACACTTTCAGCTTTCGGGTACTGAAAAAACCTTACAAATACTTGAATTTTACTCTTCAAGTTGGCGTAACCTTAACCTAACCTTTCTGGGTATAGAAGGGATTTGGTTTTGGGGTTCCAACTATGAACGAGTTCTTACAATGAAGAACTTTGAGTTTAAGTGAACTCGTTCGAAATCTAGGCTTTGGATATACAATGAATTCTTCCTAGGAATCAGACGAAAAACTGGACAGTTTCTGAAATAGAAACACTTTAAGATAAAGTGTTCTTCAAAAGAGTAAGAACTGCTAGAGAGCTTTTGAATGCTTGAGAATTTTAGATGATGAAAGCTTGTAGAGCGTTTTTCGTATTTGATCCTGAGGTTGAAGACTGGTATTTATAGGTAGAGATTCAAAACTAGCCGTTGGAAGAGCCGTTTGAACCTCACCTACTCTCTGATCTGCTCGATCTGCCATTATGCGTATCTTCACCAGTCTTCATCAGTGTCAGATCCTAGGTTCTGCACTCTAGGATGCTGATTTGGCAATCCCTCATTGGTTGAGGCATATTGACTTCCTCTGATACGGGGATTTGACTTCAAGCTGGCTTTTGAATTTGGAGCTGGATCTGAAACTCTGACTTGAACTGATGTCTTCAGAGTTGACATTCTTTTGGTCTGTACAGCTGGATTTGTTCAGCTGTCTTTTCTTGGCTTTGAGTCAGCTCGATCATTCTTCAGCTTGATTCTGCTCAGTCTTGAACTTTGCTCAGTTGAAAAACTCCTCAGCTGATATTTTGACTCTGGCTGGTAACACAGCTGGATCTTCTGCTATCTTCAGCTTCCTTAACCTGTAAATTTAGAAAATCTAAAGCTCAAACAGGCGAGCTGGAAAACATCACTTAGGTTGATGCAATCATCTACTCGGTTGGAGTCAGTTGGATTTTGGTATCAAATCAAAACTTAGAATTTTTCCAACAATGTGTAGATGCACCAAACTGTGTAATTAGATGCACCACAACATGAAATGAGATGCACCACACAGTGTATTGAGATGCACCATACTTTATTAAAAAAACGAAAAAAAAATTCGGAAAAAAAATTCGAATTTTTTTTGAAAAGTCAACGGGTTGACCCGGGTCCGACCCGTTTGACCCGGATCCAACCCTGTTCAGATCTGACCATCCATCTATTGTGGATGAAGAGTTGGGATTTATTTCTATTTCTAACTTTAAGGGGTCTTTTCACTAGAACCACTCCCTATATATATATATATATATATATATATATATTTGAAGAGAAAGTGAATGGTATGATCAAGTGAATGATAAATTAATGAAGCAATTTTAGCTTGTATCTTGGGATTTATGAAGGGAAAGTCTTCATGGGTCTCCAAAATGACAAGATAAATATTTTATTTAAATCTCATTCTTTTATTTTTATTTATTTATAAATAATTATCCATCCCACGTATTTGTGAATTTTAGTTTCATTAATTATCATTCTCCCTCGCGGGTTACTAGAACCATGATATATCAATGTTGATTTATTTTAAAAATGTAATACGTACTGTATACATGGAAGTGACCATTTTAAAAGAATTTCTAAATATATTTTTTTTGAACAAAAGAATTTCTATATCTTTTTATATTTGATTCTTTACTAAGGCATAACAAGCACCTTCTATGGTGGACCGTACCATACAATTAACGTGGTCCACTATTTTTTTATATTAATTAATGTTTAACTAAATTTAATTGAAGTTGAATAAATTCAAATCAGTCTTAATAAATTCTATTTGGTTAATAAATTTCTATTAAATTAATAAACAATACTCCATCCGTCTCAATATTCATGGCTTATTTCACTTAGGCACATGTATTAAGGAAAGAAAATTAAGGATCAAAAGGTGTGTGACCCACATGTTTAGTGTAAATTTTATTCAATATTTAATCATTTAGTCAATAAAATGCTCTTTTTAGTCAATAAAATGTTTTTTATATATAATAAAGAATTTTAATTAGGGCCCAGGTAAGCTCTAAATTAGCCCAAAAAGAAAACATGTCATATTACATGGGACGACTTAAAAAGGAATACAAGTCATGAATATTGAGACAGAAGGAGTAATTGGGATTGATAAATTCTAATTATTTTTAATTATCCATTAATTATCTTTAATCCCCTTAATTACTTCATAATCTCTTTATTTACCCATTAATTCCATTCGATTGCACGATATGATTGGTCGAACATAAATTTTTTTCGAGTATAATAATTAGACTAAAGTTCAAAAGTATATTACCGATAATTTATGAAATTCGGTTCGGATTTTTTCAGATTTCGGATCAGATTGGATTTCATTATCTTAAAATTTTGGATTCTGGATCGGATGGCATCAGGGCTTTAAAAAACCGAACACAAAATGACATTATTCCTCTTAAAAACACAATAGTTGGCACAAAGTTGAAAAAACACAAAAAATGGCACTTTTCAAAAATTTTGGACCCTTCTACCCTTACTACATGTGAAAGGTCAAAATCAATTTTTACCCCATTTTTCATTTCAAAAAACTACTTTTTCTCTCTCTGCAAAATTCTCTCTCCACTTCTTCTCTCTCACACGACCCCTCACATTCCTCCTCCAAAACACCGGCCGCCCCGCCGCCGTCTACGTCATTCTCTGTCCATCTCCATTGTGCTCTGCAACTCACAGCGCCACCGCACCACCCACCGTCCAGATCCAAGCACCGCCGGAAATCCTATATCTCTCTTCTTCTTCTCTTTTTCTCTTGTGTTTTTTTCTCTATCTCTCTCTAGAAAATCCTAGATCTCGTCGGAAATCCTAGATCTCTCTTTTTCATATAGTTTCTAGTGATTTTATGGTGTATTTGGATTGATTTCTCTTCGCTGTCAAAAATCAGTTGGTACGAAATAAGTGAATTCGTACCAGTAGTAACTCGTACCAGTAATGCGCAGTCCATTATTGATTTGTTGGAACGAAAATGGTTAATTCGTACCGGCGTACCATGCACGCTGGTACGATTATTTTGATTTCGTGCGTTTGGTTATTTTCAAGCTTGATTTATAGTTGCTTTGCGTGTTTGCATAGTTTATTTTTTAATAATTTAATTGTTTTCATGCTCTATTTCTAGTGGATTTGATTATATATTGTTGATTTGGTTGTATTTCTAGGTAAATTTCATGCTTGATTGTTGGTATGTTTGGATGTATTCGTACCATTGTACCATGCATTGGTAAGTTGAACAAACATGGTTTATTCGTACCGGAGTACCACGTTAGGGCGTGGTATGCTAGTGCGAAAAATACCATATTCGTACCAGAGTACCATGTTATGGCATGGTACGCTAGTACGAAAACATGATATTCGTACCGATGTACCGAATCTTTGAATTTATGATCACGTTCGGGCATGGTATGTCGGTATGAATAAAATATATTCGTACCGGAGTACCATGCAAAAATCGGTACGAATATACTGTTTTCGTACTAGCATACCACACCCTAACGTGGTACTTCGATGAGAATATAGTATATTCGTACCGGCATACCACGCCCTAATGTGGTTATTTTCGTGCTTGATACTCTGATACTTTGGTACGAATATCCTATTTTCGTACTAACGTACTACGCCCTAACGTGATACTCCGGTACGAATATGGTAGTTTATGGTGATTTTTGGTGAATTTGGATTGATTTTTTGGTGATTTGGTGCGTTTGTGTTGATTTATTAGTACCATATCCTAACTGTTTTTTGTCTTTTTTTTTCAAGGTACAATGGATCTACAAGAGGTATGAAAGAACTCAAGAAATCGGTCATGATGTCCTACAAGAACTCGAGAAATCAATATTTTAGCTAGGAGCATATATTCTTTCAGCACGGATAAAATAACACTTACATGATTGAGTTGGATTAGATATTATTGAATATTGTATAATTTGCTACAATTTCTGGTTTGTAAACAATTTGTTACTACTTACTATTATTAGTTGTTGTGTTAGTTTTTGGTTGCATTTTCGGATGTTTTGCGTGCGCATTTTTGATGTCATTTGTTATGTTTTCCATTATTTTGAAGTTAAAATGCGCTAATGATATGTTGTCGAGCTATCAGTTTTGAAGTGTAGATTTTGCTCGAGAATGATGAGGGCAACCAATGTTTGATCAATTTCCACCGCAATTTGGACGAAGGGCAACTCAGCGGTCTCTCACCTTAGGAGACCGCTGAGTTCACGATGATTGTACTTCGTCCAATACAGGGCTAGAAGTCAGCGGTCTCTCACTCTAGGAGACCGCTGAGTCCAGCGCCTCATCAATACAGGGCTAGAAGTCAGCGGTCTCTCAACCTAGGAGACCGCTGAGTTCGGACGATGTGCGGGCTTGATGAAGTGTGCTCAGCGGTTGCTCACTCCAGGGGACCGCTGAGCGTAATTAAAATTTCCCATGTATAAATAGCGAGCGAGGGTTCAGACCTGCGATCACTGTTTTTCGAAGACGACATTTCTATTTTATTTTCAGAGTTGTTTTTAGGGTTCTTATTCTAGTTTCTATCGGAGATTTCTAGTTAGTAATTTACTTACCGTATTTCATTCCGGATTGAAGATATCAATTATCGCAATTTTCAGATTAAATTCCAGTTCATTGTTTGTCGTCAATGTCATTTACGATTGTGAGTTCGTTCAATTCTCGTTCTTATTTATGCTTATAATTTCTCCTGCAGTTGCTTAATTACATGAATGTTAGGGTTAAAATCGTTTAAAGCTTTTAACAGATTAGATTTTGAATTTTTGCCTAGGCTTTAATTTATGCTTAGTTATTATTTCCATTTAGCTATAAACAACAAAACCCTCTTGATTTACTGCTTTATTTTTCTTTTCTTTTTGCAATACAATAATCTTCCTGCTAAGTTTTCCTTGAGAGACGATATTCGGGTTAGCTTACTTAATCTATTCCGACCACGTTTAATTGCGTGCAACTTAGATTAATTAGGTTGAACAAATTTGATGCCGTTGCCGGGGAAAACTTTAGGCGATTATTTGTGTTGCTTTGTTATTTGAGTTTATTTTATGTTTATTTCTTTTATTCTTTTGGTACTCAGTTATTTTTCTTCCTCCAGTGCGCGTAATATGTTGTTAAGTGTTGTGTATGCAAGGTCGCAGGAGTCTGAAAAAGAACATGTCACCTTATTTTGACAACATCAATCAACTGCATAAGATTCTACAAAGTTTGCAGAAAGAAGCCGAGTCCAGCTTTAACAAGGTTGAAGAAGAAGTATTTGTGCAGTCAGAAGAATTCGGGTGTGATCTGCCTGACGAACCTATCTTTTTGGAAGAAATGGCCAACAATACCAGATATATGAGAGATTTCGCCAGACCTACATTTAGAACCACTGCTTCTGCTATAGTGCTGCCACCTGAAGTCAGGAATTATGATTTGAAACAGAATCATCTAAATTTGCTACCCTCTTATCACGGGATGGCCAATGAAGATGCTCTGCAATTCGTTCGAGAGTTCTGCATGGTGGTTCAATCTTTTTCTTTCCTGGCTCTGACTGAGGATCAGCTAAAACTGAAATGTTTCCCATACACGTTGAAGGACATGGCAAAAACATGGTACCTAGCACTTTCACCTAACTCGCTCACCACATGGACGGCCGTGTGCGAGAAATTCATGCTGAAGTACTACTCCAATCATAAAACTCAGGAATTACGCACAAAAATAATGAACTTCACTCAAGCCGGAGATGAACCATTCCATGAGGCTTGGGAGAGATTCAGGGAGCTACTCCAACAGTGTCCACATCAACAGATGGCATCAGAAATGTTGTGGCAGTTCATCTATGATGGATTGGTTCAGACAACTCAGTTTATGGTGGATAGTACCGCCGGTGAAAACATTGCGGTGAAAACGGCCGATGAACTACAGGAGATTTTCGAAACACTTGCAACTAGTTCACAGCAGAAATCTACTCGTACACAACGGGTTGAGGTGAGTGTAGTTGGTGAAAGTCCTGACATGATGAAGCAGCTGGCTAGCATGATGAGAGAGCTGCAAGAATTAAAGATGAGCAAGTCGGTTGTTCCCCCACCTCAACAGGAACCTTCCAGACAAGAAATGCTCGTTGAGCCATGTGGCATCTGTGGGGAGCAAGGGCATAATCCTGAAGAGTGCCAGAGAATGGGAGAGCTGACATATGAATGGGGAATAGACGTCTATGCTGCACAGGTGTATCCTCCACATCAGCAGTTTGATAAAGGCCGAAGATTTAATCAGAATCAACGACAGCGGAACTCGGGATGGTAAAATCAGTCTAACACTGGGTGGAGGAATCAGAATCAAGGACAATGATCTAGAGGGAATTTTCAAAATCGTCAGCCTTCACAGCAGTTTAATTAGTATTCTCCCCAGCAGCAGTGGTACCCCCATCAGCAGCAGAATTTCAACTCTCAGTGGCAGTATCCACCACCGCAAAATCAGTTTCAGCAAGCACCATAACAATTTCAACAGGGACCACAGCAATTTCAACGTCCATCACCGCCGCCTGCTCAAAGGAATTCTTTTGATGATAATTTTACCGCCTTTATGCTAGAAAGCAAACAGGCGAGAGAAGCTCAAGACGCTAACATTAAACTTCTCGAGACAGTTGTGGGACAAATTTCTGGGACCCTTAATCAGATGCAGCAGCAGCAGTAAACTGGGAAATTCCGAGTCAAGGTCAACAGCCACATCAAGATCAAGCTGTAACCGTTCTGAGAAGCGGGAAGAGGGTTGATAATAAGGTAGGAAACACGTCTTCAGAGGAAACATTGCCTGAATTGAGAATGAGAAGGAAGAATCAGAGACGGGACTGTACAAGGCTGAGAAGCCTTACCGGCCACCAGTGTCGTTCCCTAGCAAATTGAGGAGCGGAAAGCAAGATCAGCAATTTTCCAAATTCTACAAGATGCTTTCTAAGGTAATTGTGAATTTACCATTGCTGGAGGTGATCAGGAATGTTCCAGCATATGTTAAGTTTTTCAAAGAATTGGCATCAAAGAAAAGGAGGTTTGAGGAGAATGAACAGGTTCTGGTGTCCGAAAGTGTCAATTCAATTATGCAGCAGCCTTTACCTCCGAAACAGCGGGATCCTGGGAGTTTTGTGATTAAGATTGCCATGGAAAAATGAAAAGAAGCATCAGGAATGTTGGACTTAGGAGCCGATATTAATCTGATGTCGTACTCTATCTTCAAATAGTTAGAATTGGGAGAGTTGAAACCGACTAGGATGTGCCTGCAGCTGGCCGATCGATCCATTCGACATCCTAGAGGGGTTGTTGAAGATATTCTGGTCCGGGTTGGGAAATTGATAGTTCCTGTAGATTTTGTGGTTCTCAAGATTGGAGATGTGCAAGAGGATGGACGAGAGCATACACTATTATTAGGAAGACCGTTTATGGCTACTACCAACACACTGATCGACGTCAAGAATGGGATCATCAAGATGTCGGTGTTAGGAGAGACGGTCTCCTACAATGTTCATGACAGTCGAGCTATGCCTTCAGTCAACAGTATTGAAAATTGTTCTTACATACATTGATGTTCTTACTGAGGCATGTTTCGTTAAAGAAAAGTAGATGGAAGAAGTGTTTGAAGGATCTGCAGATTTAGAGAAATGGCTTAAAGAGGAATCAGGTTTGGAGGAGTTGGGGCCTATAAGTGCGCCTGTTGACCAACCATTGATATCTGAGAGTTCCAAAAATGGAAAAGAAGTAGAACTCGAGCTCAAGAAACTACCCTCGAATCTGAAATATGTGTTTCTTGAACAGGGAAGGAAAAAGCTAGTCATCATTTCTTCTGACCTCAACAAAAGAAGAACAAGCCTTGGGGGAGATCCTTAAGAAGTTTAAGGCGGCTTTTGGATGGAGTTTATCCGATATTAAGGGTATTAGTCCCGCCACTTGTATGCACCGGATTAACAAGGAAGAAAGAGCCACCCCGAAGAGAGATGGTCAGAGAAGGCTAAACCCTATGTTGATGGAGGTTGTGAGAAAGGAGATCTACAAATTGCTAGCAGAGGGAATCATTTTTCCCATTGCTGATAGTGAATGGCTTAGCCCCGTGCATGTGGTATCGAAAAAGGGAGGCATCACAGTAGTTTTGAATGACAAGGATGAGTTGGTGCCCACTAGACCTATTACTGGTTGGAAAATGTGCGTCGACTATAGGAAGCTTAATGCCGCTACCAAGAAGGATCACTTTCCTCTTTCTTTCATTGATCAGATGCTCGACATATTAGCTGGCCATGAGTTCTTTTGCTTCCTGGATGAATTGTCTGGATTACTACCAGATTGCTATTGCACCAGAAGATCAAGCCAAGACGGCTTTCACATGTCCTTTTGGAACGAATGCATGCAAGAGAATGCCATTCGGGCTCTGCAACGCACCAGGTACTTTCCAACGATGTATGATGTCTATTTTTTTTGAGATGATTGTTGACTTTTGTTGAGATTTCTGTGGACGATTTTTCGGTGTTTGGGTCATCTTTTCATGATTGTTTTAGAAAAATTGAACGTGTTTTGGAAAGATGGGTTGAGAGTGGCTGACTCTTAGTTGGGAGAAGAGTCATTTTATGGTTCGTAGTGGTAATGTTTTGGGGAATATTGTTTCTAAGAGAGGTGTAGATGTCGACAAAGCAAAGGTGGATGTGATCGAAAGATTACCCCCACCTCGTGTGTCAAAAGAGTTAGGAGTTTCCTTGGTCATGCCGGTTTTTATCGGCGTTTTATCAAGAATTTTTCAAAAATTAGTCAGCCTTTATGCCGCTTACTTGCGCAAGATGTGCCTTTTATATTTGATGATGATTGTGTGTCTGCTTTTAATTTGCTTAAGGAGAAATTGAGCACTGCCCCAGTTGTCATTGGTTCTATTTGGACCGAACCTTTTGAAATTATGTGTGATGCATCTAATTCTGCAGTTGCTTCGTATTGACAGAAAACAACACACAAGGTGCTCCAATCAGGTTTATTCTGGCCCACATTATTTAAGAATGCTTATGCATTTTATATTTCTTGTGATCGTTGCGAAAGGGTTGGGTCAATCGGTCGTAGGAATGAGATGCCCCTCAATAATATTCTTGTTGTTGAGATTTTTGATGTGTGGGGTATCGCTTTCATGGGACCGTTTCCCAAGTCCTCTGGTTACGAATACATTATCTTGGTTGTTGATTATGTTTCCAAGTGGGTTGAGGCAATTCCCACTAGGACTTGTGACTCTCATATCGTGTGCTAAGGTTTGTACAGGAGAATATACTCTGTAGGTTCGAATTCCCCAAGGCGATCATTAGTGATGGTGGGAAGCATTTTTGCAATACGCTTTTTGAGAAGCTTATGAAGAAGAATGGAATAACGTACAAGGTTGCTACTCCATACCACCCACAGACTTCGGAACAAGCCGAGACTAGTAATCGGCAAATCAAGGGAATAATCGAGAAGACAGTGCAGCCGTCTCGAAAAGATTGGTCCACCAAATTGAATGATGCACTTTGGGCTTACCGCACGGCCTACAAAAGTGTTTTGGGAATGAGTCCTTACCACCTGGTTTTTGGTAAGAATTGTCACTTACCTGTGGAGATTGAGCATAAGGCCTACTGGGCCATTAAGGCGGCAAATCTTGATTTTTCCATTGCCACCAAGCATAGACTGCTGCAGATGTCAGAGTTGGATGAATTGTGGAATGAGGCGTATGAAAATTCCAAGATTTACAAGGACATAGTCAAATGCCTTCATGACAGGCGTATTTTGCACAAGGAATTGAAGGTCGGGATGAAAGTACTGTTGTTTAACTCGAGGTTGAAATTGTTTCCTTGGAAACTTAAGTCTTGTTGGTCTGGTCCATTCACTATCACCAAGGTTTTACCATTTGGGTCAGTTCAGTTCAGAGATTGTAGAATCCGAGCAAATCGTGGATACCATTCTCTGAATGCTCATCTCGCGTCAAGCTAATGACGTTAAAGAAGCGTTGTTTGGGAGGCAACCCATAAGTTGGTATTTTCGTTTCTCTCTTATCTTTTCCTTCTTTTTTCTGTTTTTGTTTTTGGTTTTGTTTTCCTTGTTGGCGGCTGTGAGAGGTATGTGTTTGTAATGTGCAGGATTTATGGTTTTTGAGGAGCGCATAGTACTTCAGCACTTGCTGGACCCAGCGGTCTCTCAACCTAAGCGGCCGCTGAGTGTGAAGAAGTTTAGAATACAGGGAAAAAAGTCAGTGGCCGTTGCACCTAAGTGACTGCTGAGTGTGGAGAAGCTTTCGAATACAGGGAGGAAAGTCAGCGGTCGCTACACCTAAGCGACCGTTGAGTTGGAGAACTTTCGAGTATAGCGGGATGAGTCAGCGGTCGCTCACCCTAGGTGACTGCTGAG
This sequence comes from Agastache rugosa, assembly GCA_031470985.1. NCBI lineage: Eukaryota > Viridiplantae > Streptophyta > Magnoliopsida > Lamiales > Lamiaceae > Agastache > Agastache rugosa. The sequence continues at coordinate 576,668 of CM062603.1, forward strand.
CGTTATTATAGCTCATTTCTCAGCGACCGCTGGGTCCACCACTCTATAAAAATTCGTCACCCTAGTTCAGCCGCCACTTTCATTCTTCATTTTCTTTCTTCCGTTCTCTCTCTCAAAGATTCACCCCTTCCTCCTCAATCTTACCCACCACCATAATTCTACCCCATCACCATCTCTCTTCACCTCTACCCATTTTTCCCCGTCACTCCGAGACCGCTGTCGTTCCGCCATTGCTGAGTGTCGCCATCGCTGTCGCGCTTTGCCAGATTTAGCGCTATCTTACCCTCAGCGATCGCTGAGCTTATCGGCTTAGTTTGCTCTTGTTCCAGACTCAGCGCTCGCTCATCCTCAACGATCGCTGAGCGTGTCGTCTCCAGCTTCCTCCAGTTCAGCTTCAGCGCTCACTCAGTCTCAGCGCTCCCTCACCTCAGAGACCGCTGAGATTTCCTCATGTCCCAGCCGTACTGTGTGCTAGCTGCATTGCTTCTACCGCCGTTATTTGGGTTAGTTTGGTATAATGGCACGCACCAAAAATGCTCCGGGATCTACCTCTCAACCTCAAGACCCCATGGAAGAAGAGGAACCTGTTGATTGTTCTCAAGAGTATGATTGTCCGTTTCCTATATTCAATCCTATATCAGGTGCTCTTTTTCAGCATTTCAGTCGTTTTGATGTTACTGTGCCTCGTTATTTTGATTGGGGTTTGATGGAATCCCTTGGGGTCATGACTTCGCTTAAGCAATATCTAAAAAATTTGGGTATGGACAAATTTGCTATGATGGAGCTTCCCGATTATTCTCCGTTGTGTTTAGAGCTGTTGACTACATTTGATCTTGCGGATGATTTTACTCATTTCACTTGTCGGATATTTGGTCGTGAGTTTACTGTGACTGACCGTATTATGAAGCGGGTTTTTGGTTTTCCACTGGAGGGGTTCCGTAAGCCCCACCAGAGTTTGATGCTGCTGAGGCATGGGAATTTTTGTCCGGATTCAATAATTGGAGTTCAGGGGGTATTCCTAGTGGATTTATTAAAGATCTTGGATTGGGGATTCTTCACAAGTTTCTTGTTTACAATGTCAGTGGTAATGAGCAGGCGAACAAGGTTAATACTGGGGAAGTTTTTCTGCTCACAGTTGCTCTTCAGAATGTCAAGGTGTGCCCAACGACATTTGTGTTTGAGGCATTTTAGAATATTTAGCACCGATCCCGTTGTCATCCTACACTTCCCCATATTGTTACTGCTTTGGCCAATCATTTTAAGCTGATACCGCCGAATGGATTTCCTCCCGAGGTTCAGACACGCTTACCACCGTGTCGTATTGATCTGAATGAGTTGCGTGGTGCACCCTTTGCTGTCAACAAGACTATGCTTATTCTCCATAAGCGACGCCAGTGTGTGAAGGCTTATCTCAATAGTTTGGTTGCCAATTCTCTTTCGGAACCGTCGCCACGTACTGAACCGGAGAACAATCAGGCTGATGATGACGTTTCTCCTGCAAGATCTGATGGGATGACTTCTGTGTGACCAACCCTTGGGGCAGGGTCCTCTTCTTCTGAATTTGCCTAGCTCCGTGAGGATCTTCAAGTTTTCCGTGCTGATTGGAGCACCAGTGGGGCCAATTTCAGCATGATGTTTATGGCCGTTTTGATGCACAAAATCGGCAGTTGTATTCATATCAGCAGCAGTTAGAGGAGCATAGTCAGCGTTTGGACGCCCAGAATCAGCAATTGCTTGCTCAGAATCGCCTTTGGAGCGAACAGAATCATCGGTGGGCTCTCCAACAGCAGCAACTTGCCGATCAGAATGCACTCTTGGCCGCTTTGGAGCAGCAGTGGGCTAATTGGACACTGCATCATGGACATCCACCTCCACCGCCTCCTGATCAACAGTGATTCCTCACTATTGTTTCGTATGTTTTCTACTTCTTCTTTTGTCTGTTTTGTTTTATTTTATTTTGTGGTCGTTTTTGTGTTTTGTTTTCCCAAGGTTGCTGGATCAGTGTCGTTTGTGGTTTCGCTTTCTGCCCTCCTTCTGTTTCGTATCGCCTTCTTCTCTTGTCTGTTTCGTTTTATTACAATGAAGGCATTGTTTTCTTCTCTTGTGTGGGGGGTGGGGGGGGCAGGTTATGTCAGTGATGTTTGCATGTCCTCATTTAGTCTTATTTTGATCTAAGTTGTAAATGCGATGATTAAATTTGATGAATTATGTTTTGATGGACGCTTGATCTTAATTATTTTAATGCTTTCTCGACGTTAATTAAACTTCATTTTACTTTGCTTTCTTCCTTTCTTTATGAAATGGTTAAACCAAAATTAAAACGATGAAAATTTAATGACAACTCGGAAATTACTAAAACGACCACTTTGGCTATACTTCTTCATTTTTACGGAAAAATTTCCTCTTCGAGGGTTTTTACAAAAATCCAATAAACCCTAATTCTCGGTGCACGTTTCCCAAGGCTCAGGAAAAAAAATATAACAATATATACCAAACATATTTAAAACTTTAAACTTTCATAAAATTCTCCTTCTTTACTTTCTAACTTCATCTCATTAATTAACTTCATTACGAAAGTGGAAGATCCATATTACTGAGTTTCTAGTTATGTGGGTTCATCAAGTCCACATAACAGTCCGTCAGTTATATGGAACTTCAAATTTTAAACTTTTAAACATAGGAAACTTTTAATGCGTACCTGATTTGTCGGATGAGATGAGATGCTGGACTTTTGTTGTTGGTACTTAACTAGTCTAGGAATTCAAATCTAGACTAGACTCACAAAAAGTTTAAACATAGAGTAGACGAGCTGCTCTGATACCCTCTGTCGCAGCCCGACTCAGAATAAAGATGACCGAGCCGGTGGGTCCCACGACGTACACAATTTATGATTAACCAAGGAATAGATAATGACCCAATTATCCAACACAACCAAATATTTGACAAACTATTCTTAACAAACAACGATACCGGGAGTTAAACTTATTCTTGAACAACATCTCAACGAACATGCTTAACAAGAAATCAATAACATGCTCGACAATTCCAACCAACAATTGATTATCAACAATAGATATAACTTGATATCAATAAATAGGGTCACATGACCGAGATATACCAAGTAATAACATTATCAAGGAATCAGGTTTAACCTGTTATCAACAATTAGTATCGTACGACCAACGATGCCAAGAGATCAATATCGACAAGAAGTCCATTAGATCAAGAAAGCACGATAAAAGAGGGTCGTATGATTTAAAAGATCTCAACAAAGGATTGACAACTTATTTTCAAGTTAAAACAAGTTTGCAGCTGAAACCTTAACAAATAACATTAACGACTTCAAAGTCGAGAACATGTTTCATACTTCAACATATATTTCAAAGTGTTGCAGCGGAAAAACATAGAGAATCATATGTATGAAGACATATGACTCAACTCTAGTTTAAACAACTTTCAAAAGACTCAACCAACAAAAGTCCGTCTAAGCACACTCCCATCTTCATCCGAGATTACCTGCACATTTTAGAAATAACATGCAGGGCTGAGTACTTCTAAACATAGAATTAACACAATACTAGAAGATCAAAATCATCTAATCAATTTCTCAATATTTCTCCAAAAATTTTGAAATATTTGAGGGAGAAAAAAAGATGGATTAAAGCTTGAATCTTAAGCTAATAACTTGAAGAGCATAAATCCTACCTTGATTATGGATTTAAGAACGATTTGACCTTGATCTTCAAGCTTGAATTTGATCAATAATGGAGAAAATATATATGTATATGTGTGTGTGTGCAGCCGGCTGTGGGAGGGAGAATTAAGGAGGTTAAGGGAGATGGCTAAGCTAATTATAATAGGATTAGAAGCTTCCTTAGGAAATATCTTAGATATTTTAGGAAAAATGTTAATTATTTAATTAATTAGTTGCTTAATCAATTCAATTAATTGCTAGAAAAGAAATCCTCAATCAAATCCTTAATTTCTCAACATAGGAAATTCAATTAGGGTTTCACGAACTCTAGATAAAAATTTCATAGAAAGATTCGATGAACTGAATGGTTTTCAAATCGATCAAAGCTAAAAATTTAAGTGATAATCCACACAGAAAATCACTTAAATAAATTAAATTCATCTTCTTGTCAAATAATGACTAAACATATATCATTTAATGATATATATCAAAACTTTATCGTTTCAGATTAACCGAGACGAACAAACTTAATTAAAAGCTGTTTTTACGGCAAAAATAGATCTGCCGGATAAAATTTTCTGAAACGAAAATTTTTCTTTTACTGAAATCTTATCCTTCTCTATAAATTAATAAATTTTAATACGCAAGAAAGACGAGATACTACATTATCTCCCCATAAAAATAAATTTCGTCCCGAAATTTGCTTACTTGTTGGAATAACTCGGGATACCTTTCTCTCATCTTACTTTCTAACTTCCAAGTGGCTTCATTTAAACCATTATAATTCCACTTGATCTTTACCGACGCAATTGACTTATTTCTAAGCTATTGGACCTTTTTATCCAAGATTACTTCTGGCTTCTCTTCATATTCTCTTCATAACTAATATCTGGATTAAAGATCACTTCTTCTTTGATGGATAACATGCTTTGGGTCAAACATGTATCGTCACAACTGAGATACATGGAACACGTTATGCGAACTTCTAAAACTCAGCGGTAAGGCTAATTTATACGCTACTTGACTTACTCTCTCTAGAATTTCATATGTCATATGTAACGAGACTTAAACTTTCTTTTAACACCAAAACGATGAACTCCTCTTGAAGGTTTCCCCTTCAACTCTAACGCTGATCTTCACGTATCTGCATAAGATTTCTAATGATCTTTAGCTTTCTTGATTCTTTGCTTAAATTGGTGTACAATCTCTATCATTTCTTTAATTACTTCGGCCCTAACATTTTACCCTCGCCCACTGTTGGTCCCAAGATGGATACCTTGGTGTAGAGGGGGGGGGGTGAATACACCAAGGTTTAAAAAACTTTTCCAATTAAAACTCTTTAGAGAGAGCCTGCTGTGTTCGATCCAGCTGGATGACAGCTTGATCGACACAGCTGGCTGTGTGAGAAATGTGGTGGGTTTGGAAAGTCCGTCTGTTGCTTCAAATTATATTGCAAAGCTCTGTTTCACTTTTCAGTTAGTCAGTTTATGCAGCTTGAAATGTATGCGTGAGAGGTTAGCAAAATGCATAAACAAAACAGTAAAGAACAAAGTAAATTTAACGTGGTTCGGAGTAACACCTCCTACGTCCACGACAAGATTCACTGATAATTCACTACCACTTGGTTTCCAAGTACCAATCAACTTCACAACTCTAACCTGAGTTGTGTTCCAACAGTTTACGGGCACTGTCAAGCCTACACCTTTCAGTTTGCGGGTACTGAAAAAATCTGACTTATAGTTTCTGGGTACTGTAAAACCTGACCACTCGAATTACACGCTTCGAGCAGGCGTACCTTGACCTAACCTTTCTGGGTTTGGGTTTGGGTAAGGGTTTTCCAACTATGAACGAGTTCTTACAATGAAGAACAAGGAGTATGATGAACTCGTTCAAACTAGGCTTAAGATATTTCTATTCTGATCTATTCTGCCTATGACTGAATGTGTGAACAACTAAGAACACAGCTGACTGGCTGGGTGTTCTTGAAAGATTTGGCTTTGAAGATCGTTGTTCATTTTTCTGTTTGCTCTTTTATTTCTTCAGTCGTCTCGCCAGCCTCTCTCACCAGCCTCTTCAATGGTGAGGGTATATATATAGGTGGAGATTCAAACTAGCCGTTGGAAGAGAGCCGTTTGAATCTTACCTACTCTCATTGACTTCTGGCCTTTAACCTACGAAGTAGGTCTGCATCTGCAGAAGCTATTTCTTCTCTGATTTGACTGCGTCAGATAAGATCTTCTGACATTGGGATCTTGTCTTAGAGAAGGTCTTCATCTTCGAGCTGCTAAGCGTTTCTGCTGTGTCTTCAGCGTGTTGGACTCTGCTGCGTCTTGACTCTGAGCTGTGTCTTAGACCTGTGTTGTATCATTAACCTGAGCTGTGTCTTCAACCTGAGCTATGTCATTAACCTGAGCTGTCTTAGACCTGAGCTGTGTCATTGACACTAAGCTGGGTCTTTGACACTGAGCTAGGTCTTTGACACTGAGCTGGGTTTCCGTCACTGAGCTGGGTTTTGATACTGCTGAATTCCTCAACTGTGTCAGCTTAGCTGTGTCTTCTGATGTCTTCAGTGACTCTACCTGTAAACTTAGAAACTCTATAAACTCAAACAGGTGAGCTGAAAAACTCTTAGGCTTATGCAATCATCTACTCGGTTGGGGTCAGCTGGGTTTTGGAATCAAATCAAAACTCTATTAATTTTCCCAACAATTTCCCCCTTTTTGATGATGCCAAAACCTAACTGAGAAAAACAATTTACTTCCCCCTTAATAGGAAACGGGGTTTCAAAAGATTAAACATTCACAGTAGGTAATCATTTTCAGAGCCTGGACAAAGAGAGATTGTCTTCAGGTTGGTTTTGATAAAACGAACTTTTTATTAATAAGAGAAATTTTACAATTTTCTAATTACAAAAAAAATTCCCAGTTGGCTGGGTCTTCAGCTGCTTCTGCTACTTCCTCTGTTCGTCCATCTGATGGTCAGTCTTGAGACCATATCTGTTGAAGATGAATTCTTCCAAGTCCTTCCATTCATCTTGATTTTTGGACTTGGAGATTCCTCTTTCGCCAGCCCAGTGATGAACTTCTTTGATAATCTGGGCCTTGTCGGGAAGGTTCGTTCTAGCTATAGTGAAAGGCTTCAATTGCTTGACTTTTGGAGCTTTGAGCTGGATGTCGTTTCTCTTGGCAGCTAGGGCTAATGATCTTGCCATCATTGGATCTTCTTTATGAAGTTCGAGCAAGTATTCCTTGAATGCAGTTTCGTGATCCATTCCTTTGTACTGATTCAGGTAATAGAATTCTTTAATGAATTCTGTTTTGCATTGTTCCCAGTTTTCGTTGATTTCATCTGGGTTCCTCTTGTCAGATCTTGGAATGCTTGAAGCTGCTTGTTTCTTCCTAGCTTGCATGTAGCTTAGCCTTTTCTTCTTCTGCTTTTTCTCAGCAGGTTTGAGTGATTCAGCTTTCTTCTTGATAATTTTGTCAAGCTCCTGCATTTCTCTTCTTTGCTCGTTGTGAAAGTTACACAGCCAGTGATAGTCCTTGTAATCTTCTGGCTTATGTCCACAAGCTTTGGCAAGAGCGACCATTTTCTCTCTCCACGTCTCTTTGACTGCTTTGGCTGCTGTAGTTGGTTCTTCCTCATCCAGCTCTTTGGCAAAGTCATCGATTTCCGACTGATTTGGCTGGACAGGTTCCCCTGAGCTGCAGCTTTCCTCTCCATTGTTTTTCCAGCTTCTTCATTCTTTTCTTCCCACTTTTTTGCATTATCAATAACAGAGGCAGAGAGGTGAGCGACTGTTGCAATGAGCTTGGCAAGAGCAGCTTCAACATCAGCGATCTTGGCTGCGTTGTCAGCTGTGGCGATGTTCAGCTGAGCATTGTTGCTGCTTCCAGCTCTGAACTGAGCATCCAGATCTTTATATATGTTGAAGAGTTGGCGGATGTCAGAGCTGTTGGAGAGAGTGGACTTCTTGATGGCTTCCAGCTGGCTTGAAAGATCTGTTATGTCGTCGACCAGTGGAGCTTGAAGTCTTGTTACTATCTCAGAAACTCTCTTCTCTAGATGAATTGACTGATCAATGCTTTGAGAGACGAGAGATTGTTTGAGATCTAGACTTGTACTTTCTTGTAAGTTCTGGGCAAAATTATGAACTTCATCAATTGCCCGTTGTTGTTCTTGAACTTGACAGTCTAGAGCTGTGAATCGCAGGATAACATTGACTTGAGACTTTAGTCTGTCCTGAAAGAGTATTTCCTCAATCTCTTTAGAGATTGTGTCTTTCATAGCGGTTGATAGCTCGGTAGCTGGGTCTGTTTGTGTTCCTGATTCAACATAACTGGGTTTGTTTGCCTCGAACTCGACCAGTGCGCGAGTGTCATCGGCAATTGGACTTGGTGGGGCTGCAGCCTCTGGTTCAGCTGTTGCATCAGCTCTTTCTTCAATGACCATTACCTCAGCTGTGTTATCTGGTACAGCTTGCATGGTAATCTCAGCTGAGACTTCTTTGGAGTTGTCAGCTCCAGAAGGTGTTTCCCATTCCGCTGCTGTAAGAAGTTTATTGGCAAAATTCCCAGATGTCTGCTGGGTGCGGCTTGGGGTACTGCTGACACACATCGATGATACCTCTAATGAGATCATCTTGATGCAGGTATGCATCCTCCAGACTTCCAAAGCCAAAAGTGTGCTGGAGGCGCGCTTCATCTGTCTCCAACTTCTTGTAGCAGAAGGTCTCTATCAGCTGCTCATTCTGGTACCAAGTTGCCATATTGGTGGCCAGATAGAACTTGAAATCTCCAACTTTGACGAGGGCGATGGGCAGGTGTGCCAAGATTGGATACTGAGTTAGAACACTCTTGATCCCTGCGATGCGTAACTCCTCGTACATGGCTTCCATAAAGGCTGAGCCAGTAGAGTTGAGTGATGGAGAAGCAGTAGAATCACTCTTCTCTGATTCTGTGGAGTTTTGAGGAACATGTTCAATTGGTTTCACAGTAGGCTGTGAAGAAGCATCAGCCAACTGCGTGGGAGATTGAACTTTGAGTGATGGCTGTTTTGGGGATGAGCTGGGATTTGTGGAAGAGGGTTCAGCTTGGGTATCAGCTGACTGTGAAGGAGCTTCAGCCAGTTGAATATCTGCCTGCTCTCTTACAGGAGATAGCTCTTTGGTTGGAGAGTTGGGTGGAGGAGAAGGTTGTTTGGTCGGTGAGCTGTGAGGCGGTGAAGGCTGGAGTGAGCTGAGCAGAGGTGTCTGACTCCTTGGATTATCCAGCTCGTCCTCTGAGCTGGATGACGATCCATCATTCAATCCCATATCAGCCAGGATATTTGATCCGAATTGATTGAAGGCTGATACTGGCTGTGGGGAGAGAATCACCATTGCTTGACTTGGAGTGGCCTCTGAAGATTCCTGAGTCTGTGGAACGACAGTTGTTTTCTTCTTCTTTTCAGCTGATCCTCCAGCTGGTTTGGGGTCAGCTGTCTTTCTTTTTCTCTGTTTCTTCTCAGCTGGAACTTCTGCTTCTGTTCCTTCCAGTTGTTTCCTGCCTTTGCTCACAGCAGGCCGTTTCCTCAGGAGATCATTGATTTGACTAATTCTCTGGAAGAGAATCTTCATTTCTGAAAACGGTTCTGAATCAACCCACTTTACAGTGTGCCCTTTCACAGCTTGTTCTATTAAAAACAAAATCTTAGAGCATAGATATAGGGGCTCTGAGGTTGAATACGTTGTCCTGGTGGAGTCGAACATGATCTTCTCTGACTCCTCGACCAGTCGGTTAAGTAAGAAATCAAACCAGTTGACATTTGCGCTTTTGATCATGGCAATCATTGGTTTGAGCTTTGGAATACTGATCTCTCCTTGAGATCCAGCTGTCCCAAGAATATACTTTTGTGTAATATCCAGCAACAGCCTGTACTTTGGCTTGAGAAGGAGCTTTGACATGCTCCCTCTGTACGGCTCTGGAGAGATAAACATCTCTTGACTGAGGAATTCATCTACTTCCTCACGGCTATAGTCGTCTGGAATGAATTCTCCTTTGCTGGGTAGATTGAACACCTTTCGCAGCATTCTGTTGAGCTTGATATTGACGGTTGCTGAGTCAAATTTTCCGTCATCACCCTTGACAATCACATCGAATGACGATGAGTAGAAGCCGTCTTCGTCGATAATGTTGAGGTAAAAGAGGGCAGCATCTCTCTTTAGCATAAGTTCGGGCGTGGAGATTGCCCACAACAAGAGACCAGAGTCTGCGACGAGATCCGCCATCTCTTGGAGTTATGAGACATGAAGGTTGGAGGTGGAAAGACAACTTTCAAATGACAACTTTGTCATGAGAGCTTCGAACTGATTCATCCATGCAGTTGATTTCTTGGGTGCCATTTCTGCAATCTGTTGATTTTGATCGTGCGAAGAACTTGCAGAAAATAGATAGAGGTTTTGAAGATTCAAATTTCGCAGAGATAAAGATGATATAATTCTGCATATCTTTTCCATATATATCAACTGCCATAATGGATCAACGGTTGAGATTGAATCAGCTGATATTCTGATCAACGACTGGGAGAGATTCACTCATCACGTTTGCTGACGTGCTTACGGCGAGTGTATTACAACCACGCGTGAGGCAGTTCAAACGTTTGACGTTCTGCCTCGATCCTACCGTGCTACAGTACTCTGCACTTTATAATTAATGCGATGGGAAAGGAAACTTATCAAGCAATTTAACTAAGGAATATATGTCCGCGTAAAATAAGAATTCAAAATAATTGGACTTAAATAGTATATTCCTTAGAGAAATAAATGCATGAGACCCAAACTGGTCAGCTTGTATATAGAAGTCAGCTGATACCACGGCGGTCTTTTCCTTTGCTTGACTGAGTTTTCCCCTCAGCTGAGTATCTGGAGAGTAACTTGATTTTCCTTCAGCTGAGTTCTCTTGAGCTCTGTGACTGACGTCCAGCTGAGCTTGATTAGCCTTTAGCTGGGTAATCCTTCTGAATATGAGTTTTGGGATCCAGCTGAGTTTGATGTCCAGAGGATGACATTTGATAGATCAGCTGGACTTCTCTCTTGATTCTCCACTTGAATATTCTGCTGGATTGAATTTGCCTTCAGCTGATATCATAGCTGTGTTCGATTTTCAGCTTGGTGGAGTTCCCCCTGAATATGATAGTAGGTGGCTGTCTTTTCTCAGCTGCTTCCTACTTGAGCCAGTGATTTTCTCAACAATTACGTTCATCTGTCAGCTTGATCTCTGATCTTGAGAAGACAGTCAGCTGTTCCATGATCAGCTGAATTCATTGCTGCTTTGCGGGGTAGAATCTTCGATTTCCTGTTCTTTGCATTGCATACCTACACATTGAACTTACCAGGAAAATCGTTATCACAACAATTGGCTGGGACCAGTACGCTTGACATATTCTTTGAAGAGCTTTGAGGAGAGTCATGAGCTTTGATCACCAGTTGTCTTTCTTTCACAGCATGCTTGATGACTCCTCAAAAACGCATGTCCCTTCTTGACCTGTTATCACTCCTTCGGCACCTAGTTGTGATTGGGTCCATCTTTGTTGTTGAGGGTTCCATTGATAACCCAGATTTGTCCTTATCTTTTGTGAGTGATACTTTCTGGTTGGTTCTGGAAAGGGTCCTTTCTTCTTTGGACCTTGTTGACTCCATTTTGATGAGGTCTCTTTCATAGCGAGAGTCTGTCAGCTTGATATCTAGCTTGATATCCCATCTGCTGGAATCTTGATGTGAAGCTCGGTAGATTTTCAGCTTTATAACCAGCTGAGATCCTTCTCAGCTGTCTTTTTAGTTGACCTTGATGTCTGTGCTGGATGACATTCTGTCTTTGATTTTGATTCCAGTCAGCTGGATTTATCTGTTGCCTTTGAGCTCTGTGATCAGCTGGGAGTTGTTGCTTTTATTGGGCTTGGAGTTGCCGAGCAGTTTTCTTCCTTGATAGGACGGAGCTTGGAGAGCTGGCTTGATTACGTACGACCTCTTAGGTACATCCTTGGCTTGGTTCCAGATGTGTTTGCATTTGCTGGAGCCATCTTTGATCTGATTCAGCTTTGTCCATCTTCAGCTTCTTGATCAGCTGTGTTTTCTCATCTTCAAGCTCCTGATTATTCATTCTTCCTGATTGGGCGTAGTTTGATTATATATTTTGGAGTAATTTTGCGTCATTTTTGGTCTTAATATCTATTTAATCACGTTTATGGAATTAATTGCATGCTTCTTGGTCTATTGTAGGTTTTGATCTTAATTTGGAGGAATAAACATGATTTTAGAGGATATTTGAAGCCTTAAAGAGGTTGAGAGAAAGTTCTGGAATGTGCCGAAATCGGGCAGTATGGGCATACCGCCTGCTGCGTACTGGAGCTGAAAGCTGTCAGCATTTGGAAAGTTTGGGAAGCTGATTTGGACGTGATTATGGGCTGTGCACGAGATTACTTCATAATTTTGGGCCATGGACTCTTAGTTGTAGGGTTTTATCTTTATTTTATTATTTTCTTAGTTAGATTAGGATTAGGGATTTTATTTCCTTATTATTATAATTTTTACTAGGTATTTAAAAGACTTCCTTAAAGAGGAGAAAAGCAGACACATACTTTAGATTTATTTTTTTTACGTTTTCTCTCTTCTTCTCCCTAGCGATTTTTTTCTGTTTTCTCCATGACTTCTAGCTTGAATTTGTCTATGAATTCAAGCTAAACACTTTTATTCCGGTGAAGATTAAGGAAGCCCTAGTGTGATTTATTATGTGAGATCTAATTTGGTTTTTCTCCTTTAATTCTTATGCAAGCATCTGTGATTCTCTGTGTTTAATGTTGTTAATTATTTCGATTCTGCTAGATAGTTGCAAATATTTAGTGGATCGTAATTAATTAGTAGCCAATTAAATCGACCATCCGTAATTGTGGTTTAGATTTGATTTGTGGTAAATTGATTCTTCAGAATCAAGGGAAGAGCAGTCTTAATTTAATAATCCTGCGTCAGAGTTTATTGATTTTGAATCGGGTCTCTCTAGTTGTTAATGCTGCCGGCTCATTAAATCCATAGAGCGTTTCTATGGTTGTCAGTCTATTAGAGAAGTAATTGGTGAAGCGTTTTCCTGATTACCGAGAAGCTAAGGAGAGATAAGATCGCGTCAGAAGCGTCTTCGGTGGTTATAACCGGTTTGTTTGTATGAATTAAAGTTATAATTGCGTCGATGATCGGATAATCAATCTAGGGTGAAATTAATTGAAAACCGGAATGCTTTTAATATTTGTTAAATTCAAATTTCTTGTTAATTAGTTAATTTAGTTGCTTTGTTCTTAAACTCTAAAATCTGTTATTTAATTTTCGTTTATAAGTATTTTGCAGATTGGAAATTAGAAAAATTCTCGCCGATCCTTTGGGAGATGATCTTGCTTACCACTGTCTGCGCAGTGTGGGCATACTGACCGAGTGTCAGATTTATTTTTGGTGAAAAATGACGCACCAAATTTTGGCGCCGTTGCCGGGGATCGGTTTTTAAGCAGTAATTTTCTTATTTTTCGATCTGCAATTTTTATTTTTATTTTTTATTTTTTTATATTGATTCCACAGCTGAAGCCGACATGGCCTTGATAAGTGAGTTGGGTCGTCATAGAAGCAATCGTCCGTTATGCATCATGCTGCCCACGATTGATCAAAATGCTGAAATCAAGCCAGAGTTCATTCAAGTTCTTCCCAAATTTAGTGATTCGCTAGGAGAGAGTGCACATAAACATCTCGCTGAATTTGATTTAGTTTGCTCCACTTTACGCCCTCAAGGATTTTCTTATGATAATTTGAGATTGTTGACTTTTTCTCATACATTGCAGGGCAAAGCTAGAGATTGGTTGTTTGTTCTTCCCTCCGCTTCGATTCGAACTTGGAACGACTTAGAGGAGCAGTTCTTGCATAAGTTCTTTCCTGAATCTAGGGCTGCAAACCTAAGAATGGCTATAAGTAGCATTAAGCAAAACCCAAAAGAAAGTTTGCCTGATTATTGGGAGAGATTTCAGCAATTGTGTCGTCAATGTCCCGACCACGGATTTTCTGAATTTCAGTTGCTCACTAATTTTTTTTATCGTGGTATGTCTTCTTTTGATAGGAGAATTGTTGATGCTGCTTGTGGAGGATCTTTGACCAATAAGACCTTGGATGAAGCAAGACAGCTCATCATGGATATGGTTTTCAATGGCCAACAATATGAAGACGAGGACGATGAGAGATACATGTCTGTCAAAGAAGCAGAAGGAGCATATAGTTCAAGTGTGAACGACAAGATTGAAGCTCTAACTTCTCTGGTTAGAGGCTTTGCTGTAGCTCAAACCCATAAGTATTCACAATCCGAACAAGCATGTTATGGTTCAGACGATGCACAATTTGATGCGCAGAGGCAGATGCGATATGACCCATTCTCGAACACAAATTTCAGCTGGAGTCAGCAGGATGGGCAGGAAAAGTATGTCCAAAATCAGCCGCAGGTTGGGCAGTATGCCCATACCGACTGTTCAGAACCGAGCATGAGCGATATTATGAAAAGATAGCGCAGAGCAACGAGATTGTTATGAATCTGGTGCAAAGTCAGCAAACTTTCCAGCAAGAGACACAAGCTACCTTGGGCAGTATGGGCACAGAAATCACCCAACTCGTCACTCAGATGAACAAGTTGCAAGCCAATCAAGGCAAACCTCCATCCCAAATGGAAGTAAATTCCATAGCACACGTCTATGCTGTGACTTTAACGAATGAGGAGGAGTTGGTTGAGCAAAATCCTAAGGAAGATGAGGCGGAAAAAGAAGAGCAAACAAAGATTCAAAATGAGGTCGCCAAAGAGGCCCAACAATCTGAAAAGTTGCATTCTTTCAAGGTAAGTGTTGAATCCGAAGTTTTTAATTATAACCCACTAGTTCCACCATCTTTTCCTTCCAGGTTGATTCAAAACGAGAAAGAAGATGATGAAATGAAAATTATAGAAATATTCAAGAAGGTTGAGAATCATCATAAGGTTGAGCATGTCATATTCAGCAAATTGATTGGTCGAGATGCAGCAGCTGAGCAGGATGAAGAAGTCAGCGAATCTATCATGCAGTTGCACGCCACCAATGAGGTTCTTGATCAACGTCTGTCGAGCAGTATGCCCATACCGACCAACCCTGAACAGTTTGTGCCGTCTATTGTGAAACTCCCAAAGCGGAAATTGAAGCCACCAGACAGTTGATGCAGTTTCAGGGAAGTTTTAGTTTGCTTTCATTTTTATTTTTTTTATTTTGTTTTTCCTAATTTTTTTCTCTATTTTTTTTTATTATTTTTTTATGTGTTTTATTGTTTCTTGTGTTTGTTTGCTTTCTTTTCCTTTACACAGTGAGGACACTGTGTCGTTTAAGTGTGGGGGAGGGGAGAGAAGTTGGTTATTTGTTTAAGTTTCTTGTGTTTCAAAAAAAAAAACAAAAAATATTTTGATTTTCTTTTTGAGTCATTGGCAACTTGAAGATGGATAATTTGAATAGTAAGGATTAAGATATTGTCTTGGCATGAATGGTTGTTTTCTCTTGTGATTGAGTTGTGCATGTGCTCGTATGTGTTCTTGGATGAGGAAAAAGTGCAAAATTGATCAAAATTTTTGAAACGTACTGATATTGTGAGATTTGAGCCTTATGAGTATAATTTGAAAATGCTCCAATATTTTTCTTTGTTGAGTGTTATATCGAATTTGATCACTTGATTTCTGGTTTGCCCGGTTGCCATAGTTGAAGCCGTATTCATGAATATCATGCATTGAGATGATTTAGGCATATAGGATTCACCTTTGTTTTGGCCCGAATACATTATCCATACTCTTAATTTTCCCCTAGTGAGCTCGTTTCTGCCTTAATCCATTTTTCTTGATATTATAACCACTAAATAATGAGCCTCAGCCTTTTTAGTTTTCTTTTGTCCCACTGAAAATATGCAAGTTATGTTGAAAGTTTATTGTGATAAGTGCTTCATGTATGGTGGGAGTGTTATATGCTGAGAAAAAAAATAGTGAAAGGTCCTTAGCAGAAATTAAAAGAAAAGGAAAAAAAAAAGAAGAGAAAAAGAAAAAAAAGAAAAGCTCTGAATAAAAAAGAAAAAAATGAATTAAAGGGCTGTTGTTAATTGTTGGAATTTGTTTGTTGCTCTGCATGGTGGAAGTTGAGCATAGTTTGTATGGAATGATGGTTGATGTATGGATGGACTCACTTGCATATTTTCGGTTTTTTGAGCCTATTTTATCCATTCTTTTTATCCTACCTATGCACCATAGCCCCTTTACAACCCCTCAATGTCCTTTTGATATATGCATGAGTTTTATTTTGTGGTGGATATAGTGACATATGGGCAAACCTATGCTTGAGAGTGTCAAGTTGCGATTTGTGTGAAATAATTCTGTCCTTATATTCTTTTGAGAGAATGGGAGTGAAACTTGGTGAGGCAGAATTCGTTTTGCATGATTTTGACTTGAATGAAGAGCGTTTACACAATTTTTGAAACAGGAGAATGGTTGGTGGATTGATGAAAATTGTATCTTGATCTTGACTAAGATTGTTGTCCATTGAATTGTTGTCAATTTTTGTTTTGAGTCATTTTTAGTATCAGTTTATTTTCTTGTTTTTGAATAAATTATGCTCGAGGGCGAGCATTGTCTAAGTGTGTGGGAGTTTGATTGGGCGTATTTTGATTATATATTTTGGAGTAATTTTGCGTCATTTTTTGTCTTAATATCTATTTAATCACGTTTATGGAATTAATTGCATGCTACTTGGTCTATTGTAGGTTTTGATCTTAATTTGGAGGAATAAACATGATTTTAGAGGATATTTGAAGCCTTAAAGAGGTTGAGAGAAAGTTCTGGAATGTGCCGAAATCGGGCAGTATGGGCATACCGCCTGCTGCGTACTGGAGCTGAAAGCTGTCAGCGTTTGGAAAGTTTGGGAAGCTGATTTGGACGTGATTATGGGCTGTGCACGAGATTACTTCATAATTTTGGGCCATGGACTCTTAGTTGTAGGGTTTTATCTTTATTTTATTATTTTCTTAGTTAGATTAGGATTAGGGATTTTATTTCCTTATTATTATAATTTTTACTAGGTATTTAAAAGACTTCCTTAAGGAGCAGAAAAGCAGACACATACTTTAGATTTATTTTTTTTACGTTTTCTCTCTTCTTCTCCCTAGCGATTTTTTTCTGTTTTCTCCATGACTTCTAGCTTGAATTTGTCTATGAATTCAAGCTAAACACTTTTATTCCGGTGAAGATTAAGGAAGCCCTAGTGTGATTTATTCTGTGAGATCTAATTTGGTTTTTCTCCTTTAATTCTTATGCAAGCATCTGTGATTCTCTGTGTTTAATGTTGTTAATTATTTCGATTCTGCTAGATAGTTGCAAATATTTAGTGGATCGTAATTAATTAGTAGCCAATTAAATCGGCCATCCGTAATTGTGGTTTAGATTTGATTTGTGGTAAATTGATTCTTCAGAATCAAGGGAAGAGCAGTCTTAATTTAATAATCCTGCGTCAGAGTTTATTGATTTTGAATCGGGTCTCTCTAGTTGTTAATGCTGCCGGCTCATTAAATCCATAGAGCGTTTCTATGGTTGTCAGTCGATTAGAGAAGTAATTGGTGAAGCGTTTTCCTGATTACCGAGAAGCTAAGGAGAGATAAGATCGCGTCAGAAGCGTCTTCGGTGGTTATAACCGGTTTGTTTGTATGAATTAAAGTTATAATTGCGTCGATGATCGGATAATCAATCTAGGGTGAAATTAATTGGAAACCGGAATGCTTTTAATATTTGTTAAATTCAAATTTCTTGTTAATTAGTTAATTTAGTTGCTTTGTTCTTAAACTCTAAAATCTGTTATTTAATTTTCGTTTATAAGTATTTTGCAGATTGGAAATTAGAAAAATTCTCGCCGATCCTTTGTGAGACGATCTTGCTTACCACTGTCTGCGCAGTGTGGGCATACTGACCGAGTGTCAGATTTATTTTTGGTGAAAAACGACGCACCACTTCCGCTTGTCTTTCTGATTTTATGAAGATGATGGGTCCGTCAGTGATAACATCCCACATCATACCGTGTTGCGCGCTTAGAAAGCTTTTGAGTCGGAACTTCCAGATCTGATAATCATCGACAGAGAATGTCGGAAGATTCCTACACAAGGAAGATTCCAATACAGTATGCAATAAAATGATTTTAAAAATATTATGAAACTTTGAAGGATCTGTTCAGGTGACCACTATCAACAAAAGAAGCTGACTTGACACAGATACAATGATCTTTTGAACCACTGCTCTGATACCAATTGTTGGTCCCAAGACGGATACCTTGGTGTAGAGAAGGGGTGAATACACCAAGGTTTAAAAAACTTTTCCAATTAAAACTCTTTATAGAGAGCCTGCTGTGTTCGATCCAGCTGGATGGCAGCTTGATCGACACAGCTGGCTGTGTGAGAAATGTGGTGGGTTTGGAAAGTCCGTCTGTTGCTTCAAATTATATTGCAAAGCTCTGTTTCACTTTTCAGTTAGTCAATTTATGCAGCTTGAAATGTATGCGTGAGAGGGTAGCAGAATGCATAAACAAAACAGTAAAGAACAAAGCAAATTTAACATGGTTCGAAGTAACACCTCCTACGTCCACGACCAGATTCACTGGTAATTCACTACCACTTGGTTTCCAAGTACCAAACAACTTCACAACTCTAACCTGAGTTGTGTTCCAACAGTTTACGGGCACTGTCAAGCCTACACCTTTCAGTTTTCGGGCATCGAAAACCCGACTTACGCTTTCGGCATCGTAAAACCTGACCACTCGAATTACACGCTTCGAGCAGGCGTACCTTGACCTAACCTTTCTGGGTTTGGGTTTGGGTAAGGGTTTTCCAACTATGAACGAGTTCTTACAATGAAGAACAAGGAGTATGATGAACTCGTTCAAACTAGGCTTAAGATATTTCTATTCTGATCTATTCTGCCTATGACTGAATGTGTGAACAACTAAGAACACAGCTGACTGGCTGGGTGTTCTTTAAAGATTTGGCTTTGAAGATCGTTGTTCATTTTTCTGTTTGGTCTTTTATTTCTTCAGTCGTCTCGCCAGCCTCTCTCACCAGCCTCTTCAATGGTGAGGGGATATATATAGGTGGAGATTCAAACTAGCCGTTGGAAGAGAGCCGTTTGAATTTTACCTACTCTCATTGACTTTTGGCCTTTAACCTATGAAGTAGGTCTGCATCTGCAGAAGCTATTTCTTCTCTGATTTGACTGCGTTAGATAAGATCTTCTGACATTGGGATCTTGTCTTGGAGAAGGTCTTCGTCTTCGAGCTGCTAAGCATTTCTGATGTGTCTTCAGCGTCTTGGACTCTGCTGCGTCTTGACTCTGAGCTATGTCTTAGACCTGTGCTGTATCATTAACCTGAGCTGTGTCTTCAACCTGAGCTGTGTCATTAACCTGAGCTGTGTTAGACCTGAGCTGTATCATTGACACTAAGCTGGGTCTTTTTCACTTAGCTGGGTCTTTGACAATGAGTTGGGTTTTGATACTGCTGGGTCTTTGACTCTGCTTGGTCTGCTCTGCTGAATTCCTCAGATGTGTCTGCTATGTCTTCTGCTGTCTTCAGCGACTCTACCTGTAAACTTAGAAACTCTATAATCTCAAACAGGTGAGCTGAAAAATGCTTAGGCTTGTGCAATCATCTACTCGGTTGAGGTCAGCTGGGTTTTGGAATCAAATCAAAACTCTATTAATTTTCCCAACACCCACATTATTCCCATAGAGTGGAGATCGACATTTCTTCCTTAAAGGCTTCATAGGGCATCATGTCTATCGCTATTTGGTAACTGCTGTTATAAGCAAATTCAACAAGAGGTAAAATTTTGCTCCCAATAACTTCCTCTATCTAAAATAATTGTTCTCAACTTATCCTCTAGGATTCGAATGGTTCTTTCTGATTGACCATCTGTTTGAGGATGAAAGGTTGTACTAAAGTTCGAAATTTTTCTAACTTTTCATCTTTTCTCTGAGCATTATAAATCCTTGCTCTTGAATTTGGAATTATTCCCATGGCTGCTATCATCTGCTCTACAGATTGCGGCTGTAGAATCACTTCTAATCTCAATTCTCTAAAACTCTTGAAGTGTTATTTCTCTTGAGTTAGAAGAAATCCTAACTCAGATTTACTCTTCCTGCTCAATGCGTCAGCTACTAAGTTCGCTTTTCCTGGATGATAGGAAATTTTACAATTGTAGTCCTTGACTAACTCGAGCCATCTTCGCTGTCTTATTTTTAACTCTTTCTACTTAAAGAAGTATTCAAGACTCTTATGATCTGTGAAGATCTCACATTTTACTTCTTAAAAATGGTGTCTCCAAATCTTTAGAGCATGCACTACTGCTGCTAATTCCAAGTTATAAGTTGGATAGCTTACCTCATGAGGTCTAAGCTGTCTAGAAGTATAAGTAATTACTTTTTCTACTTGCATCAGGACACAACTTAGTCCATTCTTTGATGCATCTGTGAAAATGGTAACCAGAACAAAATCCTTAGAACTGGAGCTGATGTTGGTTCAAGATCTATGGTAAATTTCACTTGCTTATCTAGTGGCAATCCTGGCAAAACTTCAGAAAATACATCCTTGTTGAGATAGATGAGATATGCTTTCATATATTTTCTTTTCAACACTTTCTTTCCTTGAACTGCCGAGATAATCGGTGATCTTCTATGACTTCTTTCTATTCCAAAGAATAGAGTTGGCTCATGATCAGGTTGATGAAATGAGATCTGACTCTGCTTGTATAGGATAATTTGCAAAATTCTCGATCAACCAATCCATTCCCAGAATGATATCATCTTCCCATATTTTAATTAGGTTAAGGGCTTTGGCTAACATCTTGAGAAATCCTAATTCAAACTTTAAATTAGGACAAACATGAATAACTGAGGTAAACTTACCTACTGGAGTGGTTACTTTTTAGGTTTTGCCTAGCACGTTCTATGTTTTAGACCAAGATTTTCAATGCATGCATTTGATATAAATGAATGCGATGCACATGTATCTAACAAAATTATAACAGGTATGTCTTTTAATTGACCCATACTAGTTAAATTTCCTTGGTCTTTAATGCACGGCTTCTGCTCAAGGGCAAAAAAAAATCCTTTGATTATTCTGCTGAGGCTCTATCTGGTGTTGTTGAGGCTGTTTTTGCTTCTGCTGAGAACAGCGTCCTTGACGATTGCGCTGCTGTTGTGGCTGCTGAGGAATCCCTTTTATTGCTTTTAAAAGCAGGGGCTGATTCTAGCTAGGTCTACTTCCTCCTCGTCCTTGCTGCTTATTCGGACATTGATAGGAGTAGTGACCAACTTGACCGCATGTATAACAGCTGTTGCTTCCAGCTTTACAACCTCATTCGTGCATTTTATTGCACTTGGGCATGGAGGAATTCCTTGATATCCTAGTGACGAGTTGCTTTGACTAACTAAAGGCGGTTTAAATCTTCTTGGATTTACTTGCTGCTGCTGACCTTGCTATGGCCTCTTATTCGATTTGGAACCATCATTCCACTTTCTCTTTACTTTTTGAACTAACCTTAGTTTGTAGATTAAGGGCTCACTGCTGATGGAGCTTGAATTTGCTGAGAAGATGATGCTGACAACTGCAACGATCTTTATGGTTGCATGGCTATCTCCATATCTATGGCTCAATTTAAAGTCTCTGAATAGGTCAATGCACTCTGACTGAATAGCATGACTCTTATTTCTTGACGTAGTCCGACTCAAAAGAGCTCAGACATCTTCTCATTTGTGTTTACTTTATCTTGGCGAAATGAGCGAGATCACAAAATTCTCGATCATACTCGATTACCGACTTCTTTCCTTGCTTAAGATTGGCAACTCACTCTCCTTACGTTTGCGGTAGCTTCTTGGGATATACTTCTCAAAAAGAGCGTTCTTGAACTGCTCCTACGTCAAATTCTCTAGCTACTCAGGTATACGTCCTCTGACGAGCTTTCCACCAATAATCCGTGGATCCTTTGAGGTGATAGGTCATGCACGTAAGACGCCCTTGATCGATACAATGAAGAAACCTAAAAAATTCTTTCTAACGATTTAATCCACTCTTCAGCTTCCGACGGATTTTCTCTCCCGTCTAGAGTTGGGAAATTTTGGCGAAGAAAAAGAATTTTTTCTATCCTTCTTTCAGGCTGAGGAGACGGAATAGGTTCTTGTTGCCTTATTTTTTTTTCTAGAAGGCATTCTAATTAACCAACTCACGATTTTCCGAAGAAATTTTATTTTCTTTAAATGGAATAAAACTTTCGTGATTTTTAAAACTTAATAAAATTCTTATTCACATCTTTAGCACATAACATGCTTATCATAAATAATGAATCAAACGATTCACTCTCATCATCATACCATCAAATTATCAAAAATTTAATTTGAAAGTTTAAGCACTTTCACATATTAAGCTTTAATATGAAAGCAGTTACTTCTCAAAATACTAGTTCCAAACATGGAACTTAACATTCAAGTAAATCAAATCTTATCATAACATAATCACTTTCATAACTTAATTCAATAATTAAGCAATAGCACAACAGCTTAGCTCCTTAAACTTTTCTCATATTGGCATTCAACATTAAAGCACTCAGCTTCCTAATTTCTTTCTTAATCATTCAAACAATTCGCAAAATAACCTAACGTACTTATAACTTTTGGCAAAGCAACTTACTTCTTAGCTTATATTCATAAAATTCTCATTCCTCAAATTCTAGCTTCATCTTGACAATTACTGTCAATCTTTATGCTTAACAGAGCATCATAACTTCTTATTTTTCTTAAGCATATAAGAACTGATCAACTGAACTAATGACCGCTTTAGTCATTCTTTCATGTACTGGAAAATTTTCCTCTTTGAGTTCTTTTCAAGATAAGAAATCTTTCAAAAGATAAATTATTCTTATCTTAACTGTGATGTTCTAGCATCACACTAGTATAATAACGACGGTATAGACTACTGTTGGGAAAATTATAAGGTTTCGATTTGAAACCAAAACCCAACTGATTCTCCAACCGAATAGATGATCGCGTCAACCTAAATAGTGTTTTCCAGCTCGCCTGTTTGAGCTTTAGATTTTCTAGGTTTACAGGTTAAGGAAGCGGAAGACAGCAGTCGACCCAGCTGTGTCTACAGCAGGAGTCAGCTAGCGGAAGACAGCAGTCGACCAAGCTGTGTCTACAGCAGGAGTCAGTTAGAGAAAGACAGCAGACGTCAACCTTCAGCTGAGTCCTACAGCAGAGCATGATCAAGCTGAAGAGAATTCGAGCTGAGTTCAAAACACAGCCGGTCCAGCTGTACAGAACAAAGGGAACTAACTCTGAAGACTTCACTTCAAGTCAGTCCAGCTCTGAATTCAAAAGCCAGCTCCAAAGGCAGAAGATCCCGGCGTCAGAGGAAGTTAACATGCCTCGACCAATGAGGGATTGCCAAATCAGCATCCTAGACTTTAGGACCTAGGATGTGACACAAATGAAGACAGGAGCAGATTCGCCCAACGGCAGATCTTGAATTTAAGAAGAGTAGGTAAGATTCAAAT